>OY728127.1:514611211-515844127 GCA_963277665.1 Viscum album | reverse complement strand
CATAAAACTGAAGCATGAAGGTAGCCATTTAAATGAAATATTACAGGTTTCGTATGTATGATTCTTTTACATACATATGTTACAATCATTTTATGTTGAGAAAAATGAGTCATAAATTGGTAAAATTGCTATAGAATAATTTATGTTATAACTAGGGGTCATCAACCCAATATATATATGTAAAGTACAGAGAGAAATAAAAAATTCTTATAAATCACAATGATATTTATTAGTAGTCAATCCAAAATTAAATGGTCATTTATATTTTAGAATAGTGATATATTAGGGTGATTTCTTTTTCTATATAAAATTTAATAAGTTAGACTCATATTTTTATACACATTTCCAAATTTAATGTATTATTGATAATTTATTCGAGACACTAATGATTATCACCTAGTTATAATGAAAATTTATTATATAAAAAATACCGACAAAAAATAGTCGAGAATAAATATTTCAATATATTAGTGAATATTTTTTAAAAGATAAGAATAAAAAAGAAATAAACAATCATTACATCTCTCTATATATATATGTAAATTAGAGAAAGAGATATAGTGACTATTATGAAAATAATTCTATTGAAGATTAGACTTTGAAGAAGGTACACAAGTTCAATTAAAAACCCCTTTATGGAGTAGTTTTTTGATATCGTAAATATTTTTTGTAAGAATTAATCATATTCTACATTATTGTATTCATTATATTAAAGAAGTTTATAGAGAGATAAAAAGAGGGAGTTACCCTATGATCGATATTGAATCCTTCATGAACTTTTATAGAACAAATTGTTATTAGTGTTATCTCTTAGTGTGGTGACACACTATTGGAATATGAATCGATGATTATCCATTAGAACTATGAAAAGTAAAATAATCATGTCCCTATATTTAACTTAATCATTTAGATAGTGTATCTTCTTGATGTATGACAGTTTATATATATTTTTAATAATTTTATAACAATAATAAAAAAATAAAATAAGGATTAGCCACACCGATTCCTCCCCCACCCACTCATAGTTTGTTTTCATCCTATGGATGCAATATGTTTCATTAGACAAAATAGGTTATTGTGTGTTAAATTTTTCATTATAAGATTGTAAATATGGAGAAAACAATTATGTAAAAGTAGTTCTCTTGTTAAAGGGTTTTTATTCTATTTATGGAATAATCAGATATATTCTCAATTGTGATCTTTTTTATATTACATTTATTTTTATACAATTTATAGAATACAAGTGTGTAATGTTACCAAAATGTCAATGACTAATGAAATTTGTAACCTCATTGAAGGTGATGCAATGGACAAAAATGCTTTATCAGAAACCATGATGAACCAAATCTATACTAAGGTGATGAAAATCACATCATGAAATTATATTTGTGTAAGGATTACTAATATATAAAAATAATACAATTTGGTAAAAGAGAAAAGAGTATAATTGTTGGATACCAAATTTTATGATTTAAAGATATTTATGAGTTAATATATTGAGTGTTTCTTTAATAATAACATTGATATCATTGGATCCATCCATCTAATTAATGATAATGTTAAATATATTAAAATTATAAATAGAGGATTTCAACAATTGTATAATGCCATTTTTTCATCTATTGAAAAACATGATTTGTTAAATTTAAATCATAAAATTCTTTATAGTAGAATGGTGGCCTATAAAATGTATGCGAAACTTGATATCACATTGAGAAAATAATCAAAAGATATTTCATTAATACTTGGAGATTATAGATATAAATGATGTTATAGGAAATGAAAATGGTATCAATGATGAATTTATTTTACTAATAAAAAGAAAATTTTAGTGAGTAATAGTGAGGTATGAAGTCACATCACTATTACCCAAGATTAATTGTTTTATGGATGAATATAAAAAACATATGTCCTAGGAAAATAGAAAATGGTGCCGAGAATGGTGTTTTATCATCAAACAAGATAATTTTTACCTGAAGGTTAAATATTAAATCACATAATCTAGTTGGAAATACAATTCAATGGGAAAACATATTAATTAAAAAGAATAAGATAATGAAATATGTCTTGAAGATGATAAAGTTGAATATATTTTACATATGTATCATTTTTTGATACCAAAAGTGAAAAAACCCTCACATGAGTATCTATTGTCTACCGACTCAATTAGAATGCTATGTAAACACATTAACCCAAATTCTAATACCCAGTGGTTTGGTTCATCTATACACCACTATTGTTGTGCATTTAAAAATTAAATAACTACCATGATATAGGCACAAAAATATCCCATTTTCATCCTAATATCGACACCCAAAGGTATTACCAACAACTCTTACTTAGGTTCACATCAACACAGTCAACATAACAACTTAGGGACCATATGCACTCATGGGTTACAATTCAAGTATTACATTCTATTTCTCCAAATTATTTTCATTATCATGCATTTTTTATATGTTTTCTGGATATTGCATCTTAAACTAGGGTTATTTATTTGAATAATAGAATGGTTTCATATATAGAGATTCTATTTCAACAAAACATGTATCTTGAACATGTTACCTTCCAATTATGTTCACTAAGAAATTTTCTTAATATAATATTTCTCAGTCATGGTGGTAGTGTTAGAAAATGTTAAAAATCATCACCCATCTTGAGCCCATTTATATTTTAATATTAATTGAAACAATATATATTAGATATTATATAATTTCAATATTCTCTAACTCTAAATTTCCCATTATACACTAATTTTTGTAATCTATATTTTTGAATTTCCCATTTCCATCCAAATTTTCTGGGCATCGAAGGTCGTGTACCTCATGAAAAATTATTTTTCTCGAGTATGATGGAAAATGATACAATTTTAGTAAATACACAAACACTAGAAAATATTATATTTTTTTATTTTTATTTCAAATATTTTTTCAATATTCATAATTTAATATGTTTTTTATAATTTCAACAGTCTTTCAGGGATGCCCTCACTGATAAAAAATATGACAACTTTGGGACACATGATCATTTGAGTCAGGTATTAGGTGTGGAGAACCCAGGGAGATTCTGATGTCAACTAGGAAAAAACATCATCCCCTATAGTTATTGTTCCTCATCTTGATCCTCTCAAGCCTCTAAAAAATATGAGCTAGAATGATCTCCTATATAAGAAGCTGAGAAAAAATATTGTTTTAGAAGAGCGTGATAGATTTAAATAAGAGAGTGATAGAAGTAAGATAATGAATGAACATTACAAGAAAGCTATGTCATTTTTGAGTCATTCACTTCTATCAGACGATGCTACTACCTTTCATTCATATATAGCATCATTGCACTCTTTAAATGAAGCCCCATGTGATGCCAATGAGGGTTTTAGTTGTGATCGTGCTGAAGGTGGTGGTGATGGAACTATTGGTGGTGAAGATCTCACTGATGATGTTGTTAGTGATGAGGCTGGTAATGATGTTTTTGATGCTACTATTGGTGATGAGGATACAGATGATGATGATGATTATTATTATTAGGATCAAAATGTGGATGTTGGTAATGGGGGATGTTAACCCCCACCATTTTTGACATAGTAGTGACATTTGTGCAAGTACATTAAAAAATTGAATTCACTACTTGTACGGATGAGGATGTACTTGTATGTTTTATTTTAATTAGAGGTTCATTGTGTTTTTGGGTATTTTGGAGATGTTTTTTAGACTACTAGACTACTTGTATTGATGTAAATTAATCCAACAGTGACATGCATTTTTAATATGTTTTCATTAGGGGTGTTAAATTTGAATTCTTTAGGTAATTTTATATATTTATAAGTCAATTAACTCACCTTTCATCAGTACATGACTATGGATTCCATAATGATCTAATCCACAATCATCGAATTAAAAGGGATACTGTCAATAATATGTCCTTCCAGGTATTCCAGAATAACTACAGTACTTTACCTAAGCTTATACATACATTTCCTTTATTTAACCTAAATATTTCTTAAAATAATATATTTTAAATCCTTATAGTTCCATTGTTATAGATTTTTGAAACCAGAGTGGTTTTATCTTTAAAATGCCAAAGAGATGTTGGCTCCCATGATTACGTTGATAAAATTATTTGGTGTAGAAACTATTTTAAAGGTCATTTTGGATACCTATTTTCATTGTTCAAATAAACCAATTTATTTTAAAATCATATTTCTGGGATTTCTGTAATGATTTGGTGGTAAATTAGATACACTTTCCCTTCCATCAAATGTTTTCTTTCCATTTTTTTTCTCTAGGATATTTAGTTTCATGAGTTAAATCATGTTTCTAAATATTAACCCTAGTGTTTTCATGGTGTCGATAAGGATGGAAGTCATGTTTACATTGAATGACATGGGAAAGAGGATCCTAGAAAGATTATTCAAGTGGCCACATTGGATCGTTATTTTAAATACCATATGCAAGAATTTGAATTTTTTTAATAAAGTCTCCTACTTGTTCAATTGATGCAATGAAAAATAGACTAATGTACAAAATTTTTCGATATTTGTGGTGTAGTTCGTTCACATAGTTTGGTTTTATGCCACATTATTTTTTAATTATTTTTTATCTTTTCTGTATTACGTCACATCACCCTGTTGTATTCTATTAAGGGCTTTAAGATTATTACCAAGAATAAATGGAAACTCATTTTCTGGCTACAAAAGATTGATGGAGACAATTATCCCAAGTTATATAATATAATCATGCAGATTTAAATCTCAAATCCAAATTTTTGGGATATTACACTTTGGAATTGATTACTTTTATATGTATAAAACTACATGAAGATCCTTTACCAATTTTTTATTATCAATTTTTTCCATTTTAACATGACATTAATTTTTTATTCTAGTATTTAAATAGTGGGAAAGATTTAGTATATGATAACTTCATATTGCTTTGCATGGATAAGGTTTCAAACAACAGAAAACTACCACTTGATAAGATTGTATTAATTGGGTTTGAGTTCATTTTCTATCAATAATAGTTTAACAATATTACATACCATGTATTTCTATTGATAAGATAATGAAATTAATGGCACACACTGAAGAAAATGTCGAAAATTAGATGCTAAAAATAGAGTTGGATCTCTATGTCCATACGCTTATATTCTCTATACCTACATGACCATCTTTATTATATCAATATAATGAATCATTTTTTCTGTTATTTTGATCAGTAATGGATCTCATTTGGAAATTTTCATCTTAAATTTTTTTTATCACTAATATTCAATATTTAGTTTATCTTTGTATACATTTGATTTATTTCAATGTAGTTGTATCATACTAATATAATCACATGAAATTGTAACATTTTGTCTACAATCTTTTGTTATTTTTCAAGGAAATTTTAATGATACTGATATTCTTAAGGCCATATTCTCTAGATTCAAGGAAGCTACTGAACCTACTATTTGTTTGAAAAAATGTTAGTGTGTTAACATTTCCCATATTCTCAATATGATTGAACTTTTAAAGACAAAAATACATTGTTTATGTTTAATCTATGGGTATAGATCTGGAGACTAATAAAGGCCTCAATATAAATGGTGGTTTGTTGGAGCACATTGAAATCAACCCTAACTTCTTTTCAGGTGTACTGAATATTTTCCTATTGATTCCCAAATTGAGAAATATGATTAATATTCTCTTTGGTCATGTTTTCTAGGACACATGTAGGGGATATGTATGTGAATTTTCCCTTGTCAATGGTATTCAGTATAAAGGGGGTGGTTATGAATCTTGTGAACTTTTCAGGCCTTCTTGATACATATTAAACAATGGGGGATTCTATAAGGAAGATAATAATGGAAAAAGATTCACATGATGCATTGTTCATATCATTTTTCCTTATATTTTATTCAGAAACTATTGTTATAGGTTCTGTTTTGAGTTCATCATTCACAACTTACTTATAGACCACACATGTTCCATCCATGTAATTTTTACTTTTTTCTACAAAATAGATTAAATATGTCAATCATGACAAAAAAATTGATTAATGCAAAATCGTTGAATTCCAATTCCATGAAAACCTATGTAAGAACACGTGGGGTGATTACGAATGCATGTAGAAAGGGACTTCTTATATATAAATGAGGAGGATACACTCATCGAAAAGACTCAAAACACCCATACATTACATAACAATACTTATATTTTCTAATGGAATAGTGAATGATGTAGTCATATAACCTATCATGTTTTTAATAGAACAAAGTCCTACTATGTTTTCAAGGTTCATTTCCACCATGGTCTTGATAGTTATAGAAGTTGCTGGCATAGCGGGTTATGTGTTCTACAAAAACATACTTTGAGTAAGATCTAATAAATTACAATGATAATATCATTGTTCAGTCCATTTGTTATAAATACATAATCACTAAACACATTTTATATTATTTATATAGCCATACATTACATGAGGTCCATTATATCTACTCATTTACCTACTTGGAATTGGTATCCTATAAAAACTATATATATTTTAAGGTCATTAATCATGAGAAAGCTATTAATTATTTTTATCATTAAAATTATCTTATGATGAAATACTAATAGCCAGCAAAATTGGATTTGAAGAAAATTATCGATGTGGTATAGGTGAAGATTCATTGTTATAATAATTCTTCTCCAATTACCCTACCACCCAAATATCACAAGAAACATTCTAAACATTTTTGTAACTGTCTCAGACCACCCAAATATATTCCCTATAAAAAATTATTCATATCATCCTTACTATATAAGATGATTATAGTGTAAACTTTGTATCTTTTCATCCACCATATAATGATTAAATTTATCAATATCTAATGTAATTTTTTAAATGATGTTGTCCATTATTTGATTTTTCAGAAGTAGTTTATTAGTTTTATCTTTATTTTTCAAATATACTAATTGATTATGTTACATGAGTTGGAAAATAAAAAATGGTGATATGTGATTCTTAATTTTCTATCTTCATGTCCTCTTATTTACATTTTAGATTCCATGAAACATGATATAGATATTTAAAAGTCATGCTTTGTGATCAAGAAACCTCAACTAACTTGAGTAACCCACTCTCAGGTTTCAATTAATAAGGTTTTTGTACACTCACATTTTTTAGAGCCATATCATTCTAATAAAATAAGAACTAATTAAATAGTTATAGTGGAAATCATATCTATCATCCATTATTATATCTCTAAACCTAACTGTTGGAAGACTAGATTTTACCATGATGATTTCCAAGAAGCAGATAAAATATGAAAATGAGGGGGAGGGGCTTTTGGTCTTGATCGATGCCACTTGAAGTAGCTAGAGAAGTTCTTTTACAGTTGTTTGAGTGATGTGATTGAGAATAAGGTCAACTCATCAGCTGATACCTATCTAATTCCATTTCATTGTCAATTTTATTTTTCTATTGTGTTTTGATACATTGATTTATTTGCTTATTCAATTCTTGTTTACCATGTATCATGATATCTAAGTGGTCTGTAGTTTTTTAGAGGTTAAAGAATTACCAATGGCTCAATAAACCTTGGGTATACTATGTCTGGTGGAAATATTTATACCCATATTTTTGTAAGCCATAGGTATAGATATATTCCCATGACTTAACAAAAACCATGGGTATTATGGAATGTTCCTGGTCTATATTGATGGCTCGGTAGACAATAGTTTATGAAACTGTGGGTATACCCTATAACCACAATTTTAAAGGATATACCCATAGTTTCAAGTTATTAGTATAGGTGATATTTCCAATAGTTTTAGAATTACCCACTCTCCTGTGATGAAATATCTCTAACAATATTTTAAATTATTTATGATTTTTTTCCTATGTCTATATCTTTACTCCCCACTTATATTCTCCAACTTTGAAAACTAGTTATATAATTATTTTAGATGACCTTTACACATACCATTATCTCTTATAAAGAGAATTTTTTATTAACCCTTCAAATGATGTGGGATTTCAAGAATTTTTTTTATATTTCAAAGAATTTATCACCAATATCAAGATTAAATTATGAGGACCCAATTTATTTACGGGTGGCTAAATGTAACACCCCAAGATTTTAATAGACGAACATAATATTTGATTCCATATATGAAATGTAACACCAACAATATAATAGAGCACAAGAACACAATACATTATGATATATTTAATTTTATATAAATTCATTCTCTTAAATAGAATTCAATGCACACAAAATAAGATTGGAACAAAACTTGATACTCCATTGAAATATTATTATTTAAAATTGACCATTATAACCTATCCATTAAGTTGGCTAGTATGAATAGTAATAAAAAATTAAGGAAATTATATTTTTTAAAAATGTATAAAATAAATTCAATGATTATCAATTGATTATAAATAAAATAAGAAAAATTTCAAAGGGAAATAATTTTTTTTCTCAAAAACAATATTTTTCTTAAAGGTGGTATAGTCTTGATTTTCTCACATTATTTAAAATTAAATTATAACACCTTTAGAAAATTTATTTTAAAAAATAATTTTCACTTATTAACTCTATATATAAAAATTATATTTCGGTGAAATTTTGAGAATTTTTTGAAAAGATAAATATTTTAGTGAATAGTGAAAAAATGGGTTATATTAAGAAATTTAATTTATTTTAAAGACTTTAAAAAATATAAAAATTGTATCAAGATGGTTTATAAAATAAATTTAGTTCTTTAATATATCTATTTATCCAATTAATCTCTTTTAAATCTATTTCATGTTGAATTTTTAATAAAAACATTGTAATCTTTTTGATGATTTTTTATTTGAAAACTCACTTTCTCATTGTGTCTCTGGGATTACATATAAATTTAATTTTTCAAAATCCGTGACTAGAAATTGGAAAAACTAATTAAATATTTTTAATAAGAATAATTTATATTTTATAATATGTTTAAAGTAATTTCTGAACAAAATGAAATGACAAATAGAAAAAAATGTGTTATGTGGTTAGGTAAAAATTGGTTTATTAAGGTTTAATCTAAAAATATAAGGATTAAAAATGACCTGAAGCCTATCCAAAACCTATTGTATGGACATGTTTCTACCAAATATTTTTTATGTTAGATAATTTACAATTTTTTATCCTTTTTTCAGGTAAAAAAAGGGTATGACCTTTTATTTTCAAAACATACTAATGATCCACTCACCCCACTTATAAAAGGTCGCCCATATCCTATACTCATCACACTCCCAAAACTAATTGTTTCAACCATGAAATAACGAACTCAATTTTATAATTACATCCTTTCATCCAAGAATTATCTTTTTTTTAAATCAATCGTAGGAATGATTTTGGTACAAACCAAAAGAAGTTGTCGAAAGATGAGGTAATGTCCTTAACCGTGCATTTTATTTAATTTCTTCCTCAAACTACTTCAATTATTATTAAACCATAATTATATATTAGCCTATGTATCTTCCAAATACTTACTTCATATACTAATTTCCTCACCTATATCCATCACCAATTCTATAAAATTGGTTATGAAATCATCGTTCATGTGTATGGAAGACTACCACCTCGTAGAACGATGTAATTGTTTTCTATTTCCACCTATCAAAGTTATATGTATGGAAGACTACCAATTCAGATCCAGATCATGAGGTTTTCTTCGGAAACACTAACTGGAACTGAACAACATATGTTGGATGATGTTCGAGTAACTACAGGAATTGGGATTGTGTGATTTGCGTGGATTTGTGTGGTTAGATCTTCGATTCGCAAAGGAGGAGCACTGACATTGGTTAGCTTTCGGAGAAAGCTTCTAATAACGAGACGGGTTCGCAACAAGTTTGGGTTTTTAATTAGATCGGTACACTTTTACAAGCACTTTTAATTTTTTTAATAAATATGACATTTATCAGCACTTTGATTAGCATTGATAAAGAATCTTCATTATTAGTGCTAAAAAAGTGTTCAAAAGTGTTTCTTTTATCAGCAATTATTACTTAAGATACTATAAAAGATCTGTATTTATAGTTATATATATATAAAATTGTATATATATATATAATTAATCAATATATATATAGTAAATATATTCTATATTTAAATATATTTATTATAATATTATAATTTTAAATATATATTCTTTTTTATTTATAATTATGTAAATACTTTTTTAAAAATAGTATTTATGTCATTATATATTTATATAATTATATATATTTATAAATATATATATATATATAATATAAATACTAATATAGTAAATATATTCCTTATTTAATAAATTTATTGAAAATTTAATAATTATTTAAATATATATATTTATTTATAATTATACCAATAGTTTTAAAATATAGTATTTATTTATAATTATAAATATATAGATTTTTAATGATAGTATGTACAGTTTTAAATATAATTATTTATAAATATTTATTTATAAATAGTTTTTAACATTATTACTAAATATCTAATGTTTAGTGCATGCGTGTTAAAAATAAGTTAAATTGAATAAATTAAAAATAAATACACTTTAATGATTTTGAAAAAATGGATAAGTTTTTTGTGTTTACATTTCATATAAAAATGCATTATTTATGTATATATTAAATCAACATAACACACATTTTATTTCTATTAAATTGATAAAATCAAACACCATTCAATTATATATTCATTACTCGATGCAATTAGTTAGTATTTTTAATTTCTATTAATTTTCAATTATAAATTATTATTATCTAATATAGAGCATAAATATTTTTTAATATATAAATCATATTTATATACATTAATATATATATGTACTATTTATTAACATTATCATTAATTATCTAATTAATAAAATGTTTAATATTTTTCTAAGTTTACTTATTTTTAATTTAATTTATTTTAAATTTCCATTTGGAATATCTATAATTTTAATACATAATATTTTTTAGTATTTATAATTTATATATATTACACTCAATTTATTATTTTTTTATCAATAATTATTTAATTAATAGAATTTTTTATATTTTTTTAAATAAACTCATTTTTTATTTTTCATTGATTTAGTTGTTTCATTTTATTTATTTGGACCTTTACTAGTGATAACAAAGTGCTGATAAAGGAATCCATTATGAGTTCTAAAAATATATCATTGATAATGGGAACCCTTTATGAGTGCTAAATATAATGTTCTGAAAAAGGTTACCCTTTATTAGTGCTAAAAATAAAGCACTGATAAAGGGGGCCATTATCAGTGATAAAAAATAACTGATAAAGAATTAAATTTATCATATCATTCTTTAGCACTAAAAAAATTCCATTTATAAGTTCTTTTTTCTAGAGTTGATAAATACCCATGCTATTAAACGCCAGTTTTGTTGTAGTGGACCTATCGTCTCCATGAATGACATAACCAATTTTATATTTCTAAATTATAAAAATTAAAAAAAAACATATATATGATATTTCTATCATTATAATAGTATAGATATGATGTGACCATGATCAATATAAAATGACCAAAATAACCTAACCAAAAAATAAATGTGAATGATGCAATTATCTCATGAAATTGTGATTTTTTACAAAGAATTAATAGTATAAAATTGTAAAAGGATATAAGTAATTAACATATAGATTAATATATATTTTAATGGTTATTTAATTGCTTTTAAATGAACCTGTTATTTCTATAATGAAGGTTCAGACACATACGATGGAATTCAAACAAGTGGTAAGGGTTTTTTCATATCACTTTCACTTTTGTGAGACATACACCATATTAACCACTTATTACATTATGTTTCATATATACTTAACCTTTGATATGTTATATTATGAATATATTTTTCTAAATGGTATTTAAATTTTCATACTATGTCATTTTGTTTATAGGTATTATAATTCAAAAGCTACCAAAGTGGTAATGTTTTATTTCATAATCATGTCATTATTCATGATTTTGTTTGTTTAAGTATCCCTTTTTGAAATATTTAATTTTTCTATATTAAAATAATTGAATTTTCTACACATATGATTATTAATAAATTTTTTCAAGTTATAGTGTCATTTATCAACTCATTTGTTCTCAAGATGATTGGGAAAATGTTTTTAATAAATTCTTACTTTATTTATCTCTTCAGTTAACAATAATTTTTCATCAGAAACCCATGTTTTATAAAAATGTTTTAATAAATTTTGTTAAACAATAAAAAATTAATTATTAAAGACTCTTTACCCATTATATTTTTTTCTAAATGATAAAAATCCTCATCTCATTTTCAAAATAATGAATGTTTTGATTTTACTAAAAATGTGAGAGGGATATCTGTTTTAATTTGTATAATATGAATTTAATTTTCCACTATCATGACCAAAAAAATGTAATTATTATTTGAAATGTTTTAAAAGGTTATTTTAAATGAAATGTATTTTTAGAATTTTTTGTGACATTTTTTTTAAATGACATTTTTTAAAATGTAAAAGTTACTTTTCTTAAAAATGTTATTAAGGATATCTTCATGGAATTTATATTCATCAAAAATGTCAATCATCTTTTGTAATTATGATCCACTGAAAATATATTGTATTGATACCATCCTTATTATTTATTTGTATAGTTTATAATTAGTTTTACAGGTGGTGTATAATTTTATTACCATTCACCATTTTAATTTGGATGGGTTATGATTATGTCTATTAATTGGGATAAGTATTAAAATTTAGTATTTTATTTTTTAAATACTAATTTTTATCTTGAATATATTTAAACATTTTCATATGAGTAATGCATTGGACTTAGTATGTGATAGGTGGGGGATACTATAGCCAATAAATTAATTGATAGGTCTCATAAGAAATACTAGATTTGGTTTTGGCCAAGGCCATTACCATTTATTTAGATTCCTCAGAACAAGGCCTAGATGGTTTGTTTTAGATATACAACATTATTCATTCCATCATTATGAATTTAGGTACTGATATTCCATGTGATTATTCCATTAGTAAGAATATCCATTGTTTGGATTTCAAGGTCCTGTGTTTATTTATATAGCATTATTTGATCATCCATTGTTCCTCTAATATTATTCTCATGTTATTGAATTAATGGAATGTATTTTAGTTATTTACCTACCATATTGATTATGACTTATCTATTCACATCTTCCATTATATGCTTATACATACTAAGCATCTGAGATCACCCATTTCTTATGTTTTATTACCATAGGATAGTAGGAATTGTTTTGTGTTTGATATGAAGGGACACACTATATGGAATATTGGTATTCTCAAAGAAAATATTTTTTTATTTAATGTTTTCAATTTTAATAATAATTATATATATCTTTTTTACCTAGAATTCAAAACTATTCAGTCCTTTGGGATTTGATTCCTTTTATCTTATTCTATTATAATAATGTAGACATTGACACTGAGTTACTAGGGTTAGATCATTACAATATGGCTCAAAGGGAATAGTGTTATCGTAATCATTATTTCCTACTATAGATTATGAGGTGACAATATGAAATCTATATGAGGTTACATAGATTTTGACAAGAGAGAAATCATTGGAGTGAAAGTAGTAAGAAGAGAATTTATAGAAGTCATGGTAGCAACATGAGGAGACAATGAAGTATATGTGTCAACATACACATGGTATTGGTATGTGGTTCTCTACACCCACTGGACCATTATTGATAGAATTGGAATTCCATTGAAAAAACCAAAAAATATATTTTTATTGTGATGAAATACCTATTTCATAATATTTACATAATTTTCATTAAATATGGATTCTAACATAAAAATTCATTTCCATGGAATCAATATATTTTATGGATTTTTTTGCAAAAAAATATTTGTTATGATGGATGAAAATAATATGTTGAAAATAGTATCTTTATGTGGTTAATTACAAAAACCTATCATAAAATACTTATTTTGAAGATATTTTCCAAAATCGACTATTTACGATTGATTTTCATCCCAAATAGTTTTTTGATGTAAATCCATCATAAATACACCTCGAAAAAATGTGGATTTTCTATAGAGGAAGATATTTTAGAGGGGTCTTTAGAATGAAACCTGGAGAATTATTGAGACTCTATAGTATGATAATGGTTAGGAATAACCCTATTATGAGGTAGAACACTACATAGATAATCATGTTATTAATCATATTGTCACAACAGTGAGAAAATCACCACAAAATAATTTGGTGAAAAGGTTAAATTGAATGATAAAAAATAAGGCAATGAAATTTATCATAAAAATTAGAATCTATCCCAATTATTGGATACAATACATGTATATAGATTTACACAATAAATATCAAGATTTATAAAACCTTAAATAAAATAAGACTCCCAGAAATATGTGTCCTGGAAGAATTCCAATTTTAAATCACTATAAAGTGATTTGGAAAAAGTGTTACATTTGTAACATTCAATTTAAGAAAGATTAATATAGGGATAAAATGTAAATGTAAATTTTTTATTTTACTTATTTTATAAATAAACCAATAATTATACCCAAAATAGGAATAATAAAATCAAGGAATGTATTGCAATAGAAATTAGTAAGAAATATCATAGAAAATATTTCAAATTATATATATCAGAAAGGACTACAATGAAGAATTATAATAAGGTACAAAACCTGGTGTCATTTATAGTCTAACATGTGAAGAAGAATAGAATATTTAGTTGATATATGTAGAAGTTACTCAACTGGGTCAACCACTTCTTCTATATAAGATAATAAAAGTCATGATTTATGAGTCAAATATTATTGGTGATAAATATGCTTGAACACAAGTATATCACATGTTTCTCAACAATATCATGTGGAACCATATTCATTATAATAAGAAACAAAATAAGATTCTTGAGTGAAGGACATGAATGAAAAAATTCACTGAATAGGATAAAACGAAACTTGACAGCTTTTGAAGAGGCAAATGAATCACAATGTTATAAGAACAATGTGTGTGTTCAAAAATAAATATGTCGAGAAAATTTTTTTTATCCAAAATAAAATAATGCAATGATTGAAAGTTCTATTCATGAGTAGAATTAATTAAGGTGGAATAAAACTATACACTAGTGTAAAAATATGATCCAAAATGATTATTTATTATTGGGGCTTCTCTAAGAATGTTTAGAATCTACTAAATGTGTTTAAAGAAGTTATTTTAGAATGAAATTCTTGAAGAATAAGTTTGAGAAAAATATACAATGAGACTTTTTATTATTGATGATGAATAAATGGTGCATCAATTAAATAATACCCTATATAGATTTAAATAAGAACATCGAGCTTGGTATACATACTAGGACAATTTCAAAAATGAAGATGGAATTCAAAAGACGTGGTGTGAGTTGTAATATTTTTATAAAGAAATACTTGGGAAATAAATTAATGGTACCCATATTTGTTGAATACATCATATCCAGAAGATGAATACTTATGTTGATGGAGGAATTTCAATGGTTTATTAGATCTGTTTATGAAATGTCGATGATCAGAAAAATCACATATTTTATTAGGATGTTTGTTCCTCAAAAAATGGGTTACACTTTGTTTCCAAGATAATTTTTTAATGCACTACTATGAAATTTTTAGATACATGATAGAAAACCAGTTTCAACACTAGTTATGGTTGGATCCAATCTTTCAAATAAATGAATAAGGTTTAATAGATGATATATCACATTATGGGATGGTGGGTGGAATCTTTTTTGTCTTATGAAAAAAATGTATTGTTATTGTATTTGATACATGTTTGGATTCCCACATCCAATAAATATTAATGAGAAGAAACTCATGGTTATGAAAAATATATTAAGGTATATTCAAGGTACACATTATCATGGTTTTATATATTATGTAAGGAATGATAGATATTGTTATGTGTACTCAGATATGTATTGGGATGGAGTCATTTTGGATATAAATTCTAATAGGAGAGGATACTTTCATATGGGTTGAAAATTCAATGGATGGTTCATTAAGAAACCAAATCAAATTTTTATCAATGTAGTTGAAGAAATTTATATCCTAGTAAAAAAATTAGGTACACAACCAATATTGATGATAAAATGACTTGAGGATATTAGAGAAGTTTTGAATCTCCCCATGATTGTTTTTTTATGAAAAAATGTGTAATGGAGATGAAAATAATGTTTTTATAACATTCAAGAAAAAATCATATTGAAAATAAGGTTTCATTTAATTCAAAATATGGTTTATCATATAATCATTAAGATAGAACATGTGGGTACAAATTAACAACTAGAATACATTTATAAAACCATTTTATAAATGAGAATTAGAGAAGAATCGGTTCAACCATGCTTTTCGATAACCTCCCTCATCATGTAGAGTTTTTTCAACTCCCCTATCTCAATTTAGTATAATTATTTATATAAATTTTTAGTGTTTGCATGGTTCTAAATTTTTTTTAATGAATAAGATAGTAGAGAAAAAATCTACGTAGAATTTGAAGTGTAATAAAGATTTGATAATCAATTATTGAAATAATTATAGAAGTTATCTTTTATATCATCATTGTTATATTGAGATTTAGATCACATTGGAATAGAGAATATATTAATATCTAATTTATAAGTTTTGAAAGTATGTAAGTTTCATTGATTTCTGTATGTGATAATAATTGGAATATTTGAAAAAAAAATTATAATTAATGATTGAGAATGATTGCATGGGGGAGTCATGTTACATTAGTATCACTAAGAGCTTGATATGGAATATTGATTTATTCAATGTTTTATTGACAAAAAATTCACAATGGGGGAATTTTATAATCATAGGTTATTATATTTTATTTTTTTAATTGAATTTATTGAAGATATATTTCTTATAGAGAATCCTAAAGTTATACTTGATATAATTTTATTTGGATGTTATCCTAAATTATTCAACATGTTTTTCAAAAAGTTGTATGTAGATTGAAATTCAATGATTATTTTTCAATACGGATGATACATTTCTTCTAGATGATGTTTATTATGGAATTATAGACTCAAGAATATGTGAGAAGTTTGAACGGTCTAAATAGGATCTCTAGATGCTAAACCTTGAAGTCCATTTAAATAAATTAAACAAATCTATCACATTGTGTCAATTTTGGATGATTTTATAATAACCATTACATGAGAACAAATATCAAACCATGTTTGGATTTCTTAATAAAATTAAAAATTCCTTGTTAACCTCTATGTATACAAAATTTTCATCTCCCAAATATATATATAACTACATTGTACTGAAAAATAATATTACATAAATTCCATTAATTATATAAAGTTAATCAATGATATATTAGTTTTATCGTTTGGAAATGATTAAATTGTAAAAAACTCAAAAAAATTTAATTTTCACCAAATCGAAATATAATTGTAATCATTTGTAATAACTTGGAAATGTTTGTTACTGAAAAATAATTTTCAAAAAAATAAGTACCATTGGGTGATGAGAATACTAATTCAAAAAATAGAAAATTTTATAATGAAGCCTTATTGTGATATATAATGACAATCTACCTTATATATAATGTTAATATTTATATAAAAAATAAAAATATGTTAGACTAAATTTGGATATATATATATATATATATGTGTGTGTTTATAAGTAATAAATCCAATGCATATGTTCGATTTCAGTTATAGTGGGGTGATATGTATGCATCATTTTCATTTCCATTTAAAACATATTCAGGCAACCTCATATTATAATTCTCATTATCAATCAAAAACAAAATTAATACTATCATACTGATATAGATGATTTCCACACCAAAATAGAGAATTTAAAGACCCGATTAAATCTAGATAACACTATGATAATAAATTAATTTCAATAGGATAAGTGGTTGATAATTATGTGTAGTTATTGGGCATTATTGGAGATATAAATTATGGTTGAAAAATTAATGTGATTCTGATGCTATTATAGTGAAAATCATTGTTCCAAATGTTATGGTATATATATTTTTGCAATTATAATAATATTTACGTGAAGTGAAGAATAATAATAAAGAGATATTTATATTACATATATCAGAATATCTTGATGTAAAATTGATATAGAGAGGGTATATATTGTCATGATAAGAATTTCATTGATGATAATAATTTATAGAAGGAACATAAGATAAAAAAAATACCCTTAGTGTAATGGTGGTTTTAAATATTAAATGATTAATGTAATCTATCATCATATCAAATAATATTGTAATCCTAATATCAAAGTAGTGTGTACATATATAATAATATGGAGTGTAACTATGATTGATTGTTCTTCATTTATTATCTTTTGAAACCCATCAATTGAGTAGTGTTATCACCTTGTATGTTAATACATTATGGGTATATGCTCATTTTATTTTCCATTTTCCTTGAACTAGGTAAAATCATCATGTGGCCAATTTAATTTCATCCTTTTAAAAGTATGGGTTCTTGAGTTTGACATCTTTAGGATGTTATCACCCCTATGAGTATAAGATCTAGAGAAATAAAAAAGAAAAATTAGTCACTCTAATTTACCCCCATCTAAGGATGTTTTAGGCTGTGGTGGAAACCATTATATTTCCCCCTAAGAGGATAGAGGAATATTATGTAAGAATGTATATGATTACATTGCATCATATGATATGAGAGGACATTTATGTGAAGATGGACATTTACCTTCTACATAGTATTGGTAGTTCCTTAAATCATAGATTCCATTAATTTTTTTAGAGAAGGTGCTGATATTTCTAGGGATATAAGATTTATCCCTCATTAATCAATGAATTATTATTTTATCCTACTTAATATGGATTGGTTAAAAATATATATTTTAAATTTTTTATACATTTTATATTCCATTTACATGGTTATATATTCCTTTAAGATTTGAGATTATAGAGTGGATCATATTGATCCACTGTACATATACCCTATATGTGAACCTTAGTAAACATAACGTTTCAATCATTAATTTTTGGTATGTGTATGTATAGTTATTTTGGAATATATTATTTATCAACTAGCTAAGAATTTGTATCATATTAGTTGGGTAGGTCTTTACAAACTACTCAATCATCGAATACCAACATTATGGGAGAAGTCTTTGGTGTATCAACATATTTATATTTTATATTCTTTTTATCTTGGGACTTTATTCTTTTATATTACTATTATACATATGGTGAATTTTTTTTCGTATATTTTTATAAATATAGACTAGTGTTAGTATTATTATATAGGTAAAATAGGTAATCCATTGAAAGCTTTTTTATATTAGAGTTATCTTGTATATAAATAGTTTCTTCCTGATTTTTGTAAAAAAATAATCCTTCTCCCGAATTTTCTCTATAAGAGGGTATATAATTTAAAAATGATTCATATAAAACCTTAGTAATAGTAAAAAACCAATTATTAATAGGTGATTGTCTTATGATATACAATGATTTGAACCAGGTCAATAAAATATTCCGGTTAGGTTACTACATATTTTAAAATATCCACCATAATAATAATCCATATATAGAAGATTATATAGTACATCCCACATTTTAAAAAAATATAAATAGAATTTATATATCTTATAGGATTTACATGAACCTCAAAGATCATATCCATTTATTTTCCCTCTTTCCTCAACTAAATAATACAAGGATTTATCACCATAGTACTCTGATATAAGAGATCCTCCTCTTTCATTAATATCATATTCTTTGTCTTCAAATACTTCACCATTCAAAATGAATATCATTACTTTTATAAAACCATCCCTCAATTAATATTCCATAATTCATAATTATCCATATTCAACCTCTTTCCTAAATAATCAATCTAAAAATAATTATTTTATTATTCCAGCCTTACTTATCTATATAAAATCACATATCTCTATGAATAGATATATTAGAGATTGCTATGATCATTGAATATAAAAAATATCTTTTACATTTGTAATTACCTTATGGAAATCATTTAATAATAAACCAAAATAGTTTTTGGTCATATGATATATAATTATATTCACGAAAATACAATATCATAAACACATATAAAATTAAAAAACATAATTCCATCCTAAAATATAAATGACTAAAATTTATTTAGTGTTAGAGAACCTTGTACTTAATACCAAACTTTGTAAGCCTTGAGATTAATGAGAGGGTTAAATACTAATTTAGAACAAAAGAATTCTTGATGAAAAATTCTTTACCTCAAAACATAATATTTTTCATATTTTTAGGTATAAAAGTTTAATTTACCTTTAAAAACATGTGTAAAAAACAATTACAATAAACTAAAAAACTAATAAAACTTCATAAAGAACATTTCTAGATTTTTTATAAGGAAACAATTTATTAACATTAAATAGATAAAATACTACCCTGACCTCATAAAATACACTCCAAATGATATATTCCTATCAAGTGAAAAACCACATTTTTAACCCATATCAAATATATAGTTGTATTACTATAAACATAGTACTATGAGGACGTGAACAATATCCTATTCCTCTATCCTAAAAAACATTTTTAAGAAATACATGAAATATAAAATTAATTAATCAATTTACTATGAAATTATATATTTCATGAGTCCCATAATAACCCCTAGCACATTTATAAAAACATTATTTCTCTACTAACTCATAAAACTCATATAAAAAGTCAAGTTTCATATTTAGAGTATCCTGATCCCAAAAAATGAAATGATAATAACATGATCCCGTATAAATATTCAAAAACATAATTAAACAAATAAGTTAATTAAATCATTTATTTATTCTATAAAATTGATATTTTTGTAATAACATGTTTCAAAAAAAATACAACAGCTAAAATATGGAATCTCATGTCTATCTTTATAAGTGAAATGTATCAATGAACATTACTATTTAATAATTATTTTGATAGGATTAATGTTGTTAAGTTAATTTAATTGATTGATGAAATCAAAATAATGAAACCTTATCAAATTGGTGTAAATATAATGGAATTTGTTGTTTAATAGATTCAACATACTATAATTTTTGTGTTTAATGATGATTAATAAGCAAAAAAATGTTGACATGATAATCTATGATGATGATATAATGGTGAAATGATACTAAATTATTTTTTTAATTTTTTTAATTTGAAAAACAAGAATATAAGTATAACATATGTAGATCTATTTATTTATAGTACAAAGGCACGAGCAATATTGTGTGATTTAGTCGAATATGGAATCTCTCCCCAGTTAGAAAATTAAATGAACTATATTTTTCTCCTAGGAAGGCCAAGAAAACACATATTTTATGGGAATCGTGTTTTAGTAAATGATTTTTCGAGGTTTTTTGTGGACTCTATAGAAATTATTTTTAAGTTATTTAATAAATTTTAATCGGATTATTCAATTTTTTCCTATTGTTTGAGGGAAAATGTGTATAAACATAGTTTTCCTATTACTATTCTTAATCAATATAATTTTTATCATTCATGATAATGGTGTTGATTGATATACTATGGAATTTGAGAATAAGAAGATAAAAAATAAGATTAATGGGTTGAGAATAAATATTTCACATAGTCTAAGGGTCATGCCTATGCACACACTATAAGAAAATATTTATATAAATATATGTATTTTTTCTTGGATCAAGATGATTGTAATTCCATTCTTTATAGATATTAACTTTATATTTAGTTCATTTTTTGTCTAATATATTAGGTTTTATTGTACATTTTACATTATGATAATTAGTGAGTTACTAAAATTGTGTTACCACTAATAAATAATATTTTATTAAGAAAATAATTATTTCGACGTATCAATTCTATATAAAATATTCAATTCGGACCTTTATCCCTCATAACATAACCCAAAAAATTCATTAAGGTATCATGGATGTGGATTTCGTACAATTGTTAAACATAATCTAAGATGAGCCACTATATGAGATGAAATGAAATGAATATACCATGTTAATATCTTTATAAAAATATATTTAAACAATTAGTAATTAGTCATCTATTTCCTTCAAAATATATAATTATTTATTATACAATTATGATGTTATTAAGTGACTCTATCCCCAGATGTGACATACAAGATCATCATTATAATAATACGTATTAAATATATATTCACCCTTGACTAATATAAGTATTATGATGAAGAAATTATTTCTTTTTTATAAAATAATTAACCCCAGTATAGAGGAATTCCCTTTATAAATAAAATAATATAAAAATATAATTTCATACATATTATATCACTGATGAAAAATGATTATAAATGATAATCATTCATCTTCACATATTATAATAAAATTTGAAAATAAATAAAAATATACACTACTAAGAATAAGAAACATTTTATCTTAATTTTATTGGATAGTTTTTTATCTATCACACAATTTAAATTTTAATTCTAAAAAAACATCATTTTTTATTTTTGAAATGAGTTTACTTTGGGTAAGTGATGGGTTATATTTTCATTAACTAAGTGTGTCTAAATGTTTATTTATATTGATATTACTTTTCAAGATGTTTTTGATGAATATTTTACTTGTATGAAATCAATCATAAAATTTATTTATTAATATATCAATAATATACTTTCAAATTATTATTACATATATTTTTCTTCAAGTTTAAATACCTTATATAAATATTAATCTGTTGAATGTGGTGTCTGAAATTCATGTGTTATTTTTTCACAAATTAATTTTCAATTACATTATTCATTAAGTGGATTTTATTTTCTATTACAAAGTTTGAGGAATCCAAATTTTACATACAAATTAAAAAGAATCAATTATGACACACAATATGTATTTATGTAAATATTAAGTGTTATATTTTTAGTTCATTCAAATATGACTAATTTTCTATAATATATAGTTTTTAATATTTTCAATTATATTAAAAATTTGTTCATATGTTGAGAATGATATTTCTTAAATGAGAACATATATTTATTTATTCATATATAGACTTTAGAAAACTGAATTAATTATTACATAGTTAATCTGTTTAAAGTAAGATCTTATACAAAGGATAAAAAAGAGCTTATTTGTAAATAGTTTAAATAAAGTGATATTATCATGGATTGTTATTACTTCAAATTTAATATTGAATTTTTTTCACAATTAGAAATATTTATTTAAAAAGATAATAATTTAGAAGAATGTTGGCTGATTTTATTTTGGTTTTTTTATTAAATACCAAATCTATATTTAATGAGTACGATGTTACCTATTTTCATATATAAGATTATTGAAAGATTTTAACTGAAATTTATTTCAATAATTACTTTAATAATTTTAAAAATCAATGATGAAATATAGATTCATAAATATGACTAGTTTTCTAACATGCACTTTCACTACTTACACTTAAATAGTTATTTTAGCACTACTGCTAAAAATTCAAAGGGTGTTATTTTTCATGATATATATGGTTTTTAAATTAAATTAATAAGTATAATCTATAAGATAATCATTCTACGATTAAATTTTTATTAATATAATCCTAAAAAATTGGATATCTTTAAAATTAAAACCAGTGAATATGTAAACTATAAATAAGATTCTTTGACTATTAATTATAGTTGAACAAAATTTTGAGTTGTTGTATTTCGGAAATCAACCTCATTATACAATTCATGAATGCACACTTATTTTTCTTTTTGTGGTTGTGAGGTTGAATGATTTCTTATTATAAAGACCCTAGTGAATTAACTTGTATGTCGTAAAGAATAAACAAGAGATTCTTTCACTCATCATTAAATAAAAAGTGTAATATTATCATAATAAAATAACTCAGATAACATTATGTGTTGGGGGGATAGAGTAATTAATTATATTAGAGACCACAAACCACTATTAATACATGGTGTACCATATATTTTATTCTCTTTAATTTTCTAATAAAAATATTTTTAATAAAGTTTATAGAATTAAAATTATTTTTATTTTTATGGAAGCTGATGATTTAATTGGTAAAATTTAATAACTCATTTTACCCCCATATTAATTCATTATAACCAAAATTAAAGGGAAATACACTGGTATTAGTGAAATTATTTCATGTTCTTTGTATATCTTGATTAAAGAATAAATATTTTTCATTTATTTTTATAATTTTTTATCAGAATGAAGGAAAGGTTGTGGTTAGATAACCATACTTTAATAGAGAAAAATATTGTCACATAAAAACATCAATGATTTTTTATATTTAAATTTTGGGTTTGTAAGTATATATGAAGCTGGTGAAACCATAAAAGTTACCTAATAGTTAACATCATTTTTAGACAACCGAATAAGAGGCTGAATATGATCATAATTTATGATTAATGAATATTATTATCAATTATTTAGTTTTTGATTACTTCATTAGAGTTTCTAAATGATCTATAACCAATTATATGTGGTAAAGAGTATTTCTTCGATGTTAGGGGATAGGTAGTGAGAGATTTATAAGGTATGATTATTTTAAACTAAATAGAGATGCTTTTAGAATGTTTTATAGTAAAATAGTGACTCAAATAAATGGAATATGCCCTAAAATTTCCAATAATGGCTCTACCTTGGGAGTTTTAGTACATAAATCTGATCTATATTTGAATGTATGAAGGTTTTTTCCTTCTATTTGGAGTTAAATATCAGCTAATATTAAATATTAAACTATTTTAAAAGATTTATAATCATTTTTGTGTATGGTTTTATCGGTTGATACTTGTATTTTGGTTAATAAATAATGTCAATATATCTCTTAGAGTACATGGGTAATGTTTTGAGATTCCACCCATAAGGAAAATGGAGATTCTCCTATACATGTTGGTGAATGGATATTGTTGATACTGTAGTTTCATGTCGGGATATTTAGATTCTAGGACAATAGATAAAAAAATTTATTGAATGTTTGTTGATATTCAGGAGAAATAATGTCTTGTGTTGAAGGAAGTTTTCTAGAGTTCTCTATATAAGGTTGGAGATGATGATAGTAAATTTTGTAACATATGTAGATTCAATAAATTTAATTTATTTAATAAAATATAGATATAATGTTAGAGGAGTCCATCCCAGTGTGATTTTTTAGTTTATTATTGATGTAAATGTGGAACCAATGAAGGATAATGTTTTTAGGAGGTTTAAATGAGGCAATAAATAACCCTTCTAGGGGAGGTTCAGGAATACTCCATGTTTGTGTTTTTCAGATTCATAAAGAGAATGTAAATGGTGTCAAATAGTTTGAAAAAGTTATATACATTATTAATTGTGTTTTTAAGTGATATAGATGTTTTCATAATTTACATTGTCTGGGGAAGATATTTGGGAATTAATTTAAGAAGTCTGGATATTCAGAGATTAAATATGAATATTGACTATGCTATGTAATATCTACAACACTTTAATTTTAATAGTCCTTTTATATAATTCATAAGTCATTGAGTTGTATTGTTAATTCATTAAGAGATTGAGTAATAAATAATCTATGATTTCCTAAGTCTTCATAACATTTATATAACATAAATTTTTTCATAGGACATTGGAGTGTCTCATAGGACATGGAGTGGAATATCATATCAATTTAGGATCGTTGTGTTACATTTTTGTCAAAATTTTTTTTCTAGAATCATGAAGGAATTTTAATGTAATAAATATTTTATAAATGGTTTAATACATATGAATTTTAATAAATTTGAATTCGTATCGCAATTCAACATATAAATTCAATACTTAGTGAAAAATATATAATTATGAAAACTAAATAGTGATATTCTAGATTTAATATCTAAATATGGAAATAAATTTTCAAAATTATTGGATTGATATTCATGAACCAAAACATCACACATAATAATTTATACATCATTATGTACGGTCTAATTCAAACTGAGGAAAAATAATGAAGTGTAAAGTTTCAATTTGTATGCGAAGTCCATAAAGAACACTCCACATATAATTACTAAAGCCTTCAAGCACTAAATAACGATTCAAGAATAAAATATATCTTTTTTGTGAATTTTATATAAAATTAATAAATTTGTATCAATGGATTTCATGGAAATATGTGAAATAATAGAGGACTATTTATTCATATTGAAAGAGTTTAGAAGAAGGTGGAAGAGTCTATATTATCTTCTGGTAATGAAAAATTAGGGGGAAAATGGGGGGGGGGGAATTCCACTTCTATAAATATATTATAGGCAAACCTTGAAAAGGAAAATGGAATTTTTAGACCCTAAGACCTCACCCTTGAATGAAATTATTTATAAAAATATAATAGGTCTATATATTATAAAAATAGGAAAATAAAATATCGGTAACTATTTTAAAAAATAATAGTAAGGATAGAAAAGGAAATAGTTATTTCTTAGAGATTGAGTTAAGTTTTTACAACAAGTGTGAACTCTCTATGAAGAATGAGAAACTAAGATTTGATTATTTTATTATATGATTATTATTAGGGAATAAAATATACATAAAAATTTGATCCAGAGAGAGAAATTATTTATAATGATTTAGAATAAAAATATTAGTGTGAAATAAATTATTTTATATATTCTTATTTTTATTTTCAATGATTTCATGAATTCTAGAGCTGATGGAGTTTAAATGTATATAGTAGGTCATTTATATTGGTAAATCTTCATAAATATTGTTTAGTAAATATATGTGATATTGATTTGAAAGTGGAAAATGAGTTTTAGGTATTGTTCTTGATTACTTTTTTTCCATTTGAGAACTTTAATATGAGAGGATGGTGATCTATTCATGGATATAGTAGCCCCTCAGTTTCAATAAGTGATATAATTTAAAATTGAAATTGAATTATATTATTTATTAAATTTGTGTGAAGCCACAAAAAATATGTGACTTAAATTATATAATGAGATCAAAGTGTAACCTAGTGAGTATAGTGGGAATCTATTTAGTTTGATGAAGTCATGAGAGAAGTAGAAATTTCCTACATGGTAAGACCCTATGTATTTGTGAGAAGCATAAACTAATGTATCAAGTGATTGATTATAATAGATAAACCTTGAATGGGGAGATTAAAAATATATGAAAATGAAGAATACTTTGAGATAATCCTTTTAAATAACATATTCCATCATTATTTTCATTTCATGTATTATATGTGATGTGATATCCTATTCAAAAATAAAATAGATCTCACTTCCTTAACATGTATTTGAAGTTTATTACCACATGGGGTATATGTTTCAATATACAATTTATAATTTTTAAAAAAATTCCCTCGTAGGATTCACTCCCCCAGTTCCGGACACCGATAATAAGAGGAATTTCAACTGGTATTAGAGTGATGTTCTCACTAGTTATGTCCATGTTTTCTTTCAAGGGGTTTTTTTATTTTAGATTATGATCATTAAATGTGAAGATTTAATTGAATATGAGCCTCTTGTAGAAGAAAATTTTTATATTCAAACTATTAAACATTTATGTGTATATTATAAGACTATAGAAAATAAAAAAATGTGGGAAAGATATAAAGTAGAATCTAATAAAATAATGTTTTACTATAACTAGTGTAGGTATTAAAAATGGTTCTAGTATTTAATGATATGATGAGACAAATAGTATTAAATATTCTGAAAACCTATATCATAAGGATAGTGACTATAAGAATAATTTTTCTACTAAATTTTTTATTCATACATTTTTTTCAATTCATGAGATAAATGATAAAAAAACATAGTTTATGGAAGTTGTCAAAGTAATTAAAAAGGAATTGTTTCGATTGTTATGAAAATTTCACTCTCTCATTAAAGTTATAAAATATAGTGGTGATATTTATATATTTCCATAAATAAATTATTAATATTTAATATAAATCTAAATTTATAAATTGAATATAAAATAATTTTTAGTATTATCGGAGAAGTGAAGATTCATGCTCTTGAGGAATCACACAATGCTAATCTCCATGTCATGGAACCTTAAATAAAATTCAAGGCTAGATGAACCAATAACATTGATAAGTATCATATATAATGTAGAAACTATTATGAGGATAAAGTTCATAATTTAAATATATGTTGGTAAGAAATATTCAATTTAGTAACAGTTGAAAAAAAAAACTCAATCTAATATTCTTTTAATTAGATGTACAATTGATAAATCTGAATTCTACCTGCATTGGAACTTCCCAATATATATAGCAGAAATTTGTTTCCACTCATTATGTATTGATGTTTTTTCACAAAAGGGAATAATATGGGTGTTAAAGAGACAATTATTACCTATTGATAATATTCTACTTCAACCTTATTGAATAATAGATCACACTACCCTAACAAATTCCAATTCATTGAATCTTATTAATACATAAGTGATGTGAAAATAAAAAAAGTTCTACAAAATTGGTGGATTAATAAATATAAATAAACCCAAAAATAAATCAAAGGAGGATATTATATGTTGTAAAAAGATATATTCCCCAAACCATGTGAAAAAATATGTTAAATATATCTAAGGAAAGCACTGTGGTAAATTTAGATAGACAACTACAATAGTGTAAAGAAAAAAAACAATTAGTAGATAATTGTGTTATTGGAAGTTTGGGTATATTATCATTTATTTTTCAAATGAATTTTAAGTTTTAATAGTTACAGAATACAATATGTAAGGTGATGAATTGTTAGAAAAAAAATAAAACCTGCATATTTGAGGCACACATCATAGAATATGTTGAATATGTCTCATAAGAACAAATACGATTGTCCTTGAAATCAATTGTGTGTTTAAAAAAAATTAATAACACATATGTTCAATACTAGTATGATTCATATATATATATATATATAACTCTTACTTTGATTTTATGTGGTGGAAACATTAGTACAAAAAAAACTCAAACTGAAGGATAACATATCATGGGATATAGACCATTAATGAAATACAATGAGAATATTAATACCATAAAGACTGTTTTAATGGGTGATGGAATAGTGTGTGGATGGTGAAATATTGTTTGAAACAATCATAATGAATGCATGATTGTACTACCATTTTAAATATTGTTATTAAACAATAAAGGAATATCACTAATGGATTCATTTTCAAAATTCATTGAAAATAAGAAGAAATCAAAAAAGATAAGGAATAAAATATCCATATAGAGTATTTGATAAAAAGTTTTGGATCATAGGAGTAAGAAAACAAATGATTGGAAAATTTTAGAAAGTGAAAAATCATTCAACACTAAATTCATAATTCCTATTCCAATAGTGACGAAACCTAATTGGAAATATGATTGTATACAGATCAAAGGATAATGGATATATAAATCTAAAGAAAAGGGAAAATTAAATCAATTTATACATTTTATATAATCAAAGAATTGGATTTCTGGGTTTATATTCTTAGGCCCATTTTTATAACTAAATAAATTATTGAAGAGACCTTATTCCCATAATTATTTATTCATTCGTCTGAGGTGCCATTAAAGAAGGATATATAAGAAAGTTAACCCATCATGATGTTTTAAAATTTCTATTGTAATTTATTTTATTGATATATCACATAATAACTGATATAAATTTTTCTTATAGAATGTTTCATAAAGAATACTTCCATGATGAAGAGGTATCAAAAGAATCCATTTAGGGGAAATCTAACAAATGAATCATGATACTAGACACGAATCGTTTATTTTCAAATCGTAAATTAGGACATCCATAGAAAAAGTTGTAGAAGGAGGTATTAATTTAACTTTAAAAAACATATGTTATGAAAGATATAATATCAATGGGGTGGCTCTCTAAAAAAGGGGGAAGGAAAAAAACTTGTAATGGAATGTGTTGATGTGTTTTGTGAGTTGAGATAAATTTTACAAAACAAATTGAAAATATATTGTACAAACCAAAATATTTGAATTTAAATTTATTACCACATTGATAAATTTATAAGGATGGATTTTATTCTTTAGTAAAATAAATATATTTTTTCTACACGGGTATTGGTCATGTATAGTTAGTGTTGATTTTCCAAAACCTATTTATGAATTGATTCAATGGTTCCATCATTATTTAAAAAACGTAAGAGAATATCAAGGGGGAGAGAACATGATTTTACACCATTGTATTTATTCAAGTTAATGGGTTTAATATAAGTAAAATTTTTATGGAATTTTGAAAAGAATTATAGGGTATATTTAAGTTAAATTTTTTAAAAACAAATATAATTTGTGGGATTGGAGTTCCCTCTTGTGTATGGTCATATTTTTTGTTTATGGTATTTGTTTTCAACGAACCATATAAATATATTTCTTGAATAACATGGGTAATAGAGTCAGCTTCCACTTGTAATATATATTGAGAGAAACCCTTAACTTTTTTGTAAATAAAATAAGTTTTAACACACAAAAAATTTACTTTAAAAAAATAATAATAATAATCCTCATAGATTTCTTAACACTTAACACCGATATTTATGTGAATTTTGATATAAAATAAAATATTAATATTAAAATTTTATTGTTATTACATGAAATTTAAATTAGAAATATGAATAAAAATAACCAAAAAACGAAAAACATCTATAAAGTTAATATATAATGAATAGTTATTAATTATTTCATAATTAATAAGCCCTAATTTTATGTAAAGTTATTTTAATCTTTAAAATAATGTTTATTCAAAGCTGGAACTTTATTTCATTTTATGAGAGAATTTTATAATTAATTTCCTACAATTTTAGATATTATAATATATAAAAGTTTATAATTTTTAAATCAGCATATTGAAAATAATTTAGGGTGTAATTTTGGGGTTTCTCTAAAAATATTTACCTTTCATTGAATAGTGAAAAATAAAAAAAATTATAAATGGAATTTATTTTTCAATAAAAAGTAGGAGTACTCTTTGAATATGATCTTAAATTAACATAAGAGTCCTTTATTTAGAGATATTTTAATTAAATATAATTGAAGAAAAAATATTCATTATATTTATTTAATTTAATTTTTTGGATTAAAAGAACACTTTTCTAAAAATAATTTTCTTTACATTTTAATAATTTATTTTTAAATTAATTTATTCCACTTATATAAATTTAACCTTGAAAAATTTAACCCATATTTGGAATCATGAGAGTGAAATTTTAAAATATGCCCCTTTTATTTTGTTATATGAATAGTAACTATGGTAGAAATTTATCATCACGGTAATGGTAAAATGGGTTAAATAGGTTTAAAATACGGGAAAAGGCATTAAAATAACACTAACAATTAAATTTAATCTATTTTATGAGTGGGGTTCAAAAATAATGATCCAGTATTATATGTTACAGAATTTTTTTTCCATTTTTATTTGATTATGACAGATATATTATTTTAATTGATGAAAAACTCAAAACCTCACTCTCATTTCATTTAAAAACTCCAATATGTTTTCACGAGGTTAAAAATAGGTTGTGGTTGGTTAAAAATAAACATTTTTAATATAAATAATTTATTCTTATGACAATTATATGTTTATAATATTTAGATATGTTATAATTACTTTAAATTCTAATGAAACACCGACACATCACCTATGCACGAAAAAGAAAATTTTTCTAATTAATTTTTAAAATATTAAAATACTTAATTTTTCAATAAATTTTCATTTTACAAGAATTTCATCTATAATTATAATTTATATTTTTTGGTTAAATGGTCTATATTTTAAATAATTTATTGTCTTTCAATCTTTGAAGTAAAATAATATGATTGGTCCCAAAAATGAAAAAATTGATATTTTATATTACATAATATTTTATTAAATGATTAAAAATCATAAAAAAAAATAATTAAAACCAAGTGGATAATATATGGTCTAAAATTTATCCATTTACCATTTTTAGCCAACTTTTTCTTAATAAGTAAATTTATAACCCAATAGTATTAATAGAATTTTAACCACGATTAAGAATAAAATTATTTGATGGAGGTGTTAAACCAAAAGATAATGTTTTAAATGACACATATACATATAAATATTTTTTTGGTGAAATTGATTTAATCCGTGTATTATATTATGTTGAAACAAAATTCATGGTGTTCTAGTTTCCAAAAAAATAATTTATTATATTTAAATATTTTAAGTAATTCAAATTTTGTCCTTTCATTCACTATAAAATCACTCCACCTCCCCTCTATTATTCACACCACCTTGAAACACATATTACAACAAAAACCTTCCCAAAAATCTTATTATCATTATTAGATACATTAAAAATGATATTTTATTAATAAATGAACATCACTAGGGTCCTTAAAAAGAGATCAAATTGAGGTTCTGAAATATTAGGTAATCATCGTAACTAAGAAGTTTCATTTCAATTAGTATTCTGCATAATTTAATTGTTTCCTAAACATTAAAATATAATAATAAAAATATGTGCCATATACTATTATTATATCATTTTTCTAGAGAAACCATTATCAATCTCTTTTCTATCAATTAGGAAATGAAAATATTGCTCATTTGTACAAGTGGACTACTCCCTCCACATAGTAATAAGATTCATTTTCCATAAAAAATAATTTATTTTTATTATTATGGATTTTATTTTTACATATGATATTTATGAAATAATTATGCTTTTTTAATTATAATATCTTTTGTACCTTATTAACTTTCCATTTGTTGTGAAACGATAACATCCCTCTTGTGTACGGGTGAACTACCACCTTCACAAAGCAATGAGATTTGTTTTTAATTTTCAAATTAAATAAATAATTATAAGGATATATTTAATTAATATATTTCATATTTATTATATAATAATTATTTTTTAAATAGAAATTATTTTATACCTTTCATTCATTTTATCCATATAAAATATAAAACATCACCCATGGGTACTTACAGATTACCATCTCCAAGAAGTGATGTAATTTAGATTTCGTCACCACTTTATATGAATAGTTATAAAAGTATATATAATGATTACATATTATAGTTATAGTATGTATAAAAAAATTATGAAGGAACCATGATCAAAGAAAAAGGACCAAAACTGTCGAATTGAAACATACATGAAAAATGAAATTGTTGTCAACATGAACATAGATTTTGATAAGGAATTGTTAATAAATGGTAGATAAGTTGTTAAAAGTAAAAATATATTTTTTAATATATATTAATATTATTATTTAATATATTTATAATAAATCTATTTTTATTATAAATTAGTTTTGATTTCATATGAATCGGGAAGAGACTTTGGGTAAGGATTTCATGTCATACTATTATTTATGTGAAACATATACCACATTCACTAATTGTTTCCTTGGTGTGGTGTATATAATTTCCATGAATTAATTTTGTGATTATTTTGAGGAAAATTAATGGGATTTAATATTAAATTATAATTTCCCTTCTTTCACGAGGTTTTTATTTAGGAATAACCAAAATTGTAAGGGTTTATCGTCTCAAATTGTCTTCTTTGTGACATTTGTTATGTTATGCACTTATCTTATTTATGAGGTGCATATACAGATCATCTAAAATTTTATATCACTAATAAAATTAGTTTTATTATATTTATTGTTTCATTTAATGTTATACTATCAAGTGTCTTGTAAATCAAAAGTTACCAAATTGGTAATGGATTTATGTTTCAATGCCATTTTAGTAAGGATTATTTATTCTTGAATTAAAATTTTGGAATTTATATGATCCTTATTTGATAATATCATTCCATTTTTCATATCATGTGTCTATTTATATAATTTTAATGTATTAATACCATTTTTCTCTTTTTTACTCAATATGGTTGAGAATGTTTTTTAAGAAAACAATCCTAATTTATAATTTTATGATCATAAAACCCTTTTCTTCCACATCCATGTTTTTAAAATGTATTTAAGAATGGTTTTTACTATTCTATAATGGTTTATTAAATTTAAATTTATCCATGAATTACTTAAAAATTACTTAAATGAATCCTCTTACAATTTTTTAAATAGGGTAATTTTTATTGAAAGAGATAAAATAATATTTGTTTTAATGATTAAAACATTAATTTAATTTCACCCATAACAATTGATCAGTTCTTTAAAGATTAATTTCAACTTTTCCTTAGTTTTTTTCCAAGGTAACATGTTCCCGAATATTTTGGAAATATTTTTATTTTAAATAAGTGATTTCAAATTTAGAAATTCTATTTTCCGTAGTAAATATTAGAATGATATTATAAAGTAATTTTTCATTTAAAATAACATCCAATGATTTTAATTATGGTTTACTTGGGATATGATCTAATGAAATTATCCTTATTCTTTCTATAGATAGTTTATGATTATGAAGATGAGGTTTTTGTAAAATATATTTCTTTTCTAAGGGTTATTCAATAAATAAACGAATAAATGTTTATAAAAATCATTTCTGTCCCCTGAGATATTATACGATGTTCTAATGAAGGGTTTTTTATATTTTGGAACATAGATGAATGATTTTCATTATGTGATGGGTGGACCCAGAATTACCTATCTTTACAATGCACTAGGTAATGATGGATATATCATGATATAATATGTACCAGAATAAGGATTTCACACATTTTTTATAGGGAATATATCTAATATGATAGTATTGGGAGTTAATCTTGACTAATGAAATGATGGAATGTAGGGTGAATCTAATCAACTATGATATTCATGGTTCTAATCCTTGAAAAAGAAAATTATTTTCATTGATTATGTGTATAAAAATAACTTATCTCTTATGCTTTTGATATGTTATCATGAATTGTTCTTTATAATTTATGATTCTGCACTCTATTTCTTAAGACAGTTTATTTAAAATACCTTATGAAATTATTCATGATTAAGGATCATTGATTGAATGGGTATGGTCACTGTGAGATATGATCATGTTATCATACCCTTATATGTAATATCCAAACCTGAACCACTATGTATGAGACATATGGTCACATGACCACATGTAGATTAGGTTTCACTAACTTTTTCACTTTTCTTCTTGGAATGGTAAAGGATATATAAGAGATAGGATAGTTGGGACTAGGGTAGTAAAACAATGCTAGTTCTTGGACTTCACAATATTTAAGACCTTGGAGTTTCCCTAATTTTAGGACTTTATATTTTATGGTTAATGTTAATTGAACATACCTTGGTTGATGCACATAAGTTTGATATGTGATTTAAGGGATTTGGGGGTGTTCATGCATCATGATTAAACATGTAGGTTTACATTCCATATATGTACTTTGTGTTTTATTACATGGTAATTCTTTATTAAATACCATGATTTTTTTCTATCTTTTTGGTTTAGTTTCTTAGATTTTTGATATATCTATGTTTACCTTCTATTTTGATATATCTTTACTAGCATTTATTAGTTAAACTGTTCATCCCGTTATGTTATTATATATACGAAGACTATTACTAACATGAACAGATGGATTTCATAGTTAATGTTAGAAGGGGTATACATTAGGTTGTGGGTAGAATCCAAAGAACATCCTTGTGTGGTCCCATATACTATTTAGTACATTCAATTTTCCTAATGGTCATTCTTTTCTAGATGATTTTACCACAAAAATGTTTAGTGGGATCGCTGGAAGAGCAAGCTACTCCTAAGCATGTCACTATACATCCTCAAGTGGTGTAGGAGGGTGTTTTTTACAATATACCACTCTGATCCATAGTGGAATACGCTAGGGATTTATAGCTCCAATATCCTACAACCTTTAATGAAATGGTTTACCACCAAATATTGAGGACATGGTGAATATCATAGAGGGTATCTTCGACGTTGTAGAGACACCATTAGACTGCAATGTGAATCTAATAGCCTTTATGTCATAGGGACCCACAAAGTGTTGGTAGGGAAGTTATAGGATAGTCTAGATGACATGAGGGTATCCCATAGGAGGTTGTCAAGGCCCTATTTTTTGGTATTTTGTCACTAAAATGTGGTTGAACAATTGATTAATGGAGCTCATGATGTTTCATTATGGTTCCATGATAGTATCATCATACTCCACAGGGTGTAATACACTCCTCCATTTTTCACCACTTATGGTTGGTAATGATTCCTAGTAGACCATAATGGTTTATATAAATATTCCACATGACCTAGGAAATATGTTCCAAAGGTTTTACATAGATTCATACCCAATGTTTCCAGGGATGTTCTTAACCAATGAGAGGATTCTGGAGGGTAGATAAGAAACTTATATTTTCCTACATTACACTACTCAGATAGGTGGACCTCCCACTTCTATTATGAGTACCTCTTCTCATGGAAGTAAGAGTATAGCCATGAACATAAAACATATTAGGGGAATATATTTGTAGTAGAGTTTAGTATCATTGGTTCCTTTATGGGTTGACCCACAATGCATTAAATTTGAGTGGTTTGGACACTAGAGCTGGTTGTACAAAACACCCCAAGGCCAGTGATGACAGTGTGGAAAGATAGGAAACCTCCATTAGTTTTGTTCCAGATATTCCTCAATGAGAGGGAGAGCGACATTGACAGGGATCTGGAGGCCAGGTAAGGGACCTCAAAAATTGATAAAAACTTCTTAGATGACCATGGCATAGGGACAACACCATAGAGCTGATACAGGAAGAGTTTATGGAGTGGGGTAGATTCTGATAGATGGTGGGGAGGTAAAATCCATCATCAGTGGTATGATTTTTATCACTTCCTCTCTATCTACTATTTTATTCGATACTAGTGCTTCCCATTAATTCATATCTGAATAAGTAGTGACTAGACATGAATTTATAGTCATGTTATCATCTATGTTATTCAACCTTGATACACCAATGGGAATGAGAGTGGACCACCTTCACCAATTCCCAAAGTGTCCACTAGTCATTAAATTCTATGGAAATCTATGGGAATTCATGATTATAGAGATGAATTTTTTTTATGTGATTCTAAAAATGGTCTATTTTTTCTTCTTATGATATCACTTTGATTTCATTAGTAGATGAGTTTATTTTACATCGCCAAAGAGAGATAAGTTTATGGTGACTATATTATTGGAATTGGGAGCAACAAGAGTTGTACTAGATATGAGTTAGATCAGTATGATCACAACATAGATTGTAAGATTTTATATTTTAGTAGGATAAATTGTAACCCATTATTTTTCAACCAGTTGTGGATCTCAATCAAGAAGTCTTTCCAGACAACATCCCAGGACTCCCTCTAGATAGAGGAGTTCCCTCTGAGTTATAGATCATTCCAGGTGTGAAACCCATTTGGATACCTTTATATTATATGGATACTATAGAGATGAAGTTTTCCAAGGTAAATCTATGTGACATTGAGAGGAAATGATTTATAAAACCACATACATCACCATCACATTCACTTATTTTGTTCACCATGAAGTAGGTTGGCAGTCTTTGGCTTTTGGTTGATCACCAAAATCTGAACTAAGTGCCAGTAAAGAACTGATATTTTTTTCCTAGAATTGATGATATTTTTTATTATCCACAGGGATCTATATGGTTCTCCTTTATTGATCTTCGATCAATCTATAACCAATTAAGAGTTAAAGAGGAGTAAATTCTAAAGATTGTTTTTTTGAGGAGGTATGGACTATATGAGTACATGGTAATACTATTACGGTTGAAGAACATGTTAAATGTATTCATGTCTATAATTAAGAATATAATTCATCTATTATTGAGCTAAATAATTGTAGTATTAGTCGATGGTATAATCATTTACTTTCCAAAACTAGAACCACATGTTTAAAACATAGAGAAAGTCTTGAGTATTCATTTAGAAAATATGTTGTGTGCCACGATATATAAGGTTGAATTATTGATTCAATAGGTTAATTTACATAGATATGTGGTGTTTGTGACTGTTATATTTTTATACTAATATAACGTTGTGGAATTCATGTCCCGGAAAATTTCCAAGAACATGTTTTAGATTAGCAGGATTTTGGGTTTCAGTGGTATATTATAGATGGTTGATCTAGGAATTATCCAGAACATCATCACCCATAAAAGTGATAATAAATAAGGGATTAAATTTCAAGTGGTTAGATCAATGGTAAGATATTTTCCTTGTGTAAAGTAGAAGTTTCATTAATACTCTAGTATTGACACTCCCTGAGCCTGGGGTAGGTTATGCAGTGTATCATGATGAATCAGGCATTGGTTTGGGAGGTGTTTTTATGAAAAGAGAGGAGATAGTAGTCTATGGGTCTCTTAAAATCTGAGGTAATGATAGGAAATTCCATAAAAATAAATTGTAGAAATAATATTTGGTCCACACTCTGAAATGTAGAATACACTATCTCTTTAGTGGTATTTTTGTTATTTTCACTTACCATAGGAGCCTTCACTATATCTTCACACAAACAGACCTAAATCTAAGATAGAGGTACTAGGTTGAGTATCTACATACTTTTGACTTTGAGATGGAGTATGAACCTGGGAAGGGTAATTTTATTTTGGAGGATCTTAGTCATAAGACTCATTTTGAGTATGAGATTGGTGAGAGGCCATCATAGGAGTAGTAGCTCTTGATAATCTTATCAAATTATTGAAGGATGGATGTCCTATAGGGCCCGGGTTATATGAATTTTTCTCCATTTTTAGTTGCATACTCAATTGTGGACTAGGTAAAGGTTGATCGGATGTAGGATTCTAAGTGTGTTGCATTGAGGGAACAACTAGCTGGTAGTGTCTCATTACCGAGATGGTCGATGGATGAGGATGATATGATATTGGTACATTGATGAGTATAATTCATAAATTCCATCATAAAGTATATGTTGAGGTATTAACATAAATATATTAGGGAATTAAATTTGAGTGTTTATAGGATATATCATGACTTCAAGATATTGTGAACATGAGCCCCACCAAGCTGGTGTGGACTCTTTAATTGCATCCATGACACTGAGGATCACATCCTAGTAGAGGCATATTTCTCGGTACTGTAGTAGTAATGTATCAGGAACTATATCGGGAAATTATTGGTATTATATAAGCTGGAACTATTGATCTGTTTCATTCATTAGTCCACTGGTGTAGTCCTCGAGTGCATCAAGAGTTCTGGCCACATGGGAATTCAAGAAAATAAGGCCTTCAGATCACCTAAATGACTTCGAGCCACCTCAAGACCTTCAGGACTCCTCAAGGTCTTCATGAAACATGTTTTGTAGAAGTACCAGAAAGACTCTATATGGAGAAGGCTTCAGATGGGGATTTAGAGCAGGCACATTCACCATAGGAGAGAAAATAGATTAGGAATAATGATAGGGTATGGAAATTTCCATAGGTACCTAACTTGTGCATATATGAACATGACATCTAGACGGATAACCATGTGATGATGGAGAGATTACATCATGATGCATATGCGGGGGTGGGACAGTTCCAGGTAGTCATAGACTGGGATTAATTCCTCTAAGGACTTTGGTTCATGTAATGTAACGAAGCATACGAGCCATGTAAGGTCTCCCTTCAAACCTTAAAAGGTGGATTATAAAAAATGAATTAAAATATAAGGCCTTTAGGCCATTCGGGTAATACTTTAGGTTGATTATCTGGTGGTCAAGGATGAGTATAAGAAAATTGGGTTTGTATCCGGATGACATATCTATCAGAGTGTAAAGGCCCAACACCAACATCCTGGTGGGTTTTTTCAGCCAATCATGAAACCTATGTATAAGTTAGATAATATTGCGATGGAAATTTTGATAGGGTAAGCTAGGACCTCAAGAGGTTGTGATGTAATCTAGTTGATTGTTGATTGGAAACAAATTCTACTCATTTCTTATTTATCATAGACACTCACTCCATGAAGGAGATGATAAATATCTATTTCCATGATATAATAAATCAAAATTTAGTTTATTTGATATTTTTTTAGTGAGAGATTATCATTTTACATCTTACTTTTGGATGGTTATGCATAAATCTCTAGGGACTCATCTGAGATTAAGCCGGACGTACCATCCATTGATTGATGGATAATCTGAGTGGACTATATGTGTATTGAAGTATATTATTCGATATTTCATAATATAATTTTGTAGATCAAGGAATTATTACCTATCATTGACTAAGTTCTCATACAACAAAAATTACTAGGATTCAATTCTGATTGCATATTATGAGGATCCATAAAGGGCAGTGGTTGTTGGTCTCAGTATGGGTTAGAAGACCTCTAATAGAGTGTGGATACTATGGAATAGGGTTACCACCCCTCCGATAAGATAGAGATATTGTTAATCACAAGATGAAACCCATGGTGTTCATTGTGGGAGATCATGTTTTATTGAGAGTGAAACCTTGGTCATGGAAGAGATGTAAGGGATTATAGGGAAATTTAGAACTCATTTTGTTCTAGCCTTTGGGATCAATGAGAATATACAGTTACTTTCATATCATATGGATCTCCATACCTGACCCTATATTTTTTTATGACTATTAATACGTTTAGATAGAGACTGATGCGTCTTATGAGGGGCATCCAATGAGGATAATAAACTAATGTGAGAAGGTGTTGTGAGGAAAGACGTTGCCACTAGTTTGGATTGGATGGAATCATGGATTGATCTAGTAGGGGATATGGGAGCTTGAGTATGTTGTTTGATCTTAGTGGCCTATATTGTTCAAGAAAGACAACTATAAATACTTCTTGAGGATGAGGAATCAATATTGGGCGAATTGTAATATCCTTATTATTTAAAGACAATAAAATAACATCATTGATGATAAATTATTATTATTTAACAGAATTTACATAAGGGTAAAATCTAGGTTAATCCCTTGGAATATTCAATGAAATATTTTTAGAGTTAGGTATCGAGATTTCATGGGATTCTTAAGCTCGTAGATCCCTATTTCAGGTAGAATAAAAATATTAAATATATTATGTTACGCATGCATGATTTTTTATGATTATTGAATATCTCCAAAACAAGGTATCATGTGAGAAATATGAGGAGACTATTTGGATTTGGATGAGGGGTTTACCCTATGTGAGATATAACTTCTATATGAATTAGGTGTTCGATAAGATCTCATGTTAGGATAACGTATTTAAAAAATTTATTTTTATTTTCCCAAAAATAATTTAATATCTCTCATATGGTCCATCATATGAGAAATCTAGTTGCACTGTTAGGTCCAAGATGGGGGGTTTACCCTATGAGTTATATAGAATTTGTGTATGTTAGGATTTTTCCAATATCATATGATAGAATAATTTATTTAATAGTATTATTTTTATGAAAATAATTATCTATCTCTCAAATGGTACCTCATATGAGAAATATGAGACCCCTGCTAGGTCTAAAATGTTGGGTTTACCCTAGGTGTGACCTAACCCTTGTGATAATTGGGAATTTGGTGACATTATACACAATAATACCCTTTTAATATTTATTTATATATTAATTATGAATTTAATTGATAAAATTCATTTTTAATTAAATTATCCATCTTCCTCCACACTGTAAACACATTTTCTATAGCCGGTTGTTCAAAAAAAATGTATTTTAACTATTTTTCATGGATTAATGTTAGAAACACATTAATGTAAAGAAAATAATGACTCTACCATAAAACATAGATCAAACAGAAGATGAAATAGGGTTTTATGATTTTGGTTGTAGGAATACTCTATTTAGGGTTCTAAATTTCTAGACAATTTTCTGTTCTTGTTTCGTCAATTTGTATCAAGTCCTAGGGATCCCAAAACTCATTGAACGTGTTTGATAAAGGATCTTTTAATATTTTTGTTTCCCTTGTGTGTGAAACTTTTCTTCGCTGTGCATTATTATTTTCCCCCAGATGGTTCTCAATGATGAAGAAAGGTAATTTTTATTTATTTTTTTTATTTAAATTATTTATGCAATTTCAAATTCCCTATATTTTGGAAAACTTATTTAATAATTAAATAATACGTATAAGTATAATTATCAAGTGATAATTCTAGAAATTATAATGGATAAATTACAAAAATATTTTTGAAAGATAAAAATGTTGAATTATCCAAAGATAATTAAACCAAATTATCAAAAGATAATCTACTAAAATAGTAATAAAATAATAATTCATAAAAAACTATTAAAAAATAATTATAATAATCAAAGAATTATAATTTAATATAATTATCAGAAGATAAGTATAAAAGTATAACCACATCAAATGTTCAAGGATAATTTATTAAAATTATTAAGAAATAATTATTTAAATTATCATGGATAATTATTAAATAAATTTTGAAAAGTTGTTTATGTAATATTATTAAAAGATAATTACATGAGATTATCAAAATTAGATAATGTGGAATTATCAACATGTAATAATTAAAAAAATCATTATATGATAAGTGTAATGATTTATCGAAGGATAATTTATCAAAATTATAAAAGGAATTTTTTTTAATTTACATGGATAATCTATAAAATAATATTCAATCAATAATTTTTGAGTAATTATGAAAGGATAATTATAAAAATTATAAATCATTAATTACACCAAACTATCAATGTAGTTTTGTATAATTATAAAATGTTAATTTCACTGAATTGTGATAGATATTTATGAATTCATGCACTAACCTAAAATGATAATTTTAAATTATCTTGTAGAGATATAATATCATTGCATATTATATTTTTAATTGTTAATTTGAAAATTATCCAGAAGAGATATTATATTGCTTCATGCAATGATTGATTAATTTTTTTAAATAAAATAATTGTTTGGGTTTTAATAACCCCAGATGATCCTCGACCATTAGCGAGTAGAATTTTACAATTTTTATTCTGTGAAGAGATGTTCATGACTGTTGAGGTTTCTAATCTAGGTATTGAACCATATAGGTTGGTTAATCCTTTCATTTATCATAGATTAATTTTGAGGTTTTAAGTTCCTTACCTTCTTGATCTCACATTTACCCTAGTTTTATTGAGCATTATATTTTTTTTCATTTAGATTGATCATACTTGATTTCAATCTCATCTGGGTATGTCTATAGCCCATAAGACCCATTGTGATTCCATGAATGAAATTAGTGTATCTTTCATCCATGTTTTATTATGATCACATGTTTCTTTGTATGATGGTATATACTTATGATGATATATTGTTCCTACATGGGTGCACTCCTTGTATATGTGTTTCTATGCCTTAGTGGTTGTTAGTGGTATTTGAGTCATGTGGGCCATCATGACATATTCATCCCTTAGTGGGGGAGTGTTCATGATTGTGGTAGTAGGAATAAGGGTCCTATGAACAGGGTGGCAATATGTGGTTTCACTGATGTTGTGTCAAGGATTTTCTTGAGGTATCCTTGATTTTATAAGTTAAATTCACCATGTGATATCCTGGTTGACGTCTGTTAAAGATATTCTCATTCAGAGGATCTGGGTGACATGGTCCACATGAATAATATATGATGTTGAGTATCATCTCCATGAATTAGTGTAGATTCCTATGAGAGTTGGTTATTTTGGAACATTAAATTATCTGTCAATATAGAGACAAAGAATGGATTGTCGAGGTTTGTGGTAGCTTTCTTATAAAACTACCGCTTAGTATTGGGTTGTATTTTTATGCCTTTACACATTTATTATTATTATAAAACAAAATTATATACATGATCACATCAGGTTAAGGCTGCATTGGTGGTTTCCAATGAAGTCTCAAACTCAGAACCTACTCAATCATTTTTATTCGCTAATATATTTCATTTGATACCCAATGAAGATAAAGTGTTCTATATTGGATGGATAAGAAGGTGGGGAATTGAGCTGGAGTGAACGGGGATAGACATCGAAGGGTCCTATAGTTCTTTTATTCATCATCTATTTTATTTCTTTTTTATATGATTTTCACATTGGGATTTTATTTTATTTTAATTACTTGTATAATAATTAAATTTCCGCATGATTACACTAAAAATTTATTGTAATGTCATTATTTATTATTGAGCCTATGAAATGATATTGATGGTATAGCCTCTCCAATGACAGACCTAGACCCTTACTGCTTGTTGAAAACCTCTTGCATGCGAGGAGGCATGCATGAGGTCATGAGAACTTCAAGCTTGGTCACGGTGATTTTGGTTGGGATGTTACATTATACATATCTTATTGTTTCTTGTGATAAACAATAGATAACTCTTATATTTACCTTTAATGAGCATTTGATTTAACCCGTTATTATGTTTCCTTTTAAAAAATATATTATTATTGGTTTTAAATCTGATATGATTATAAAGGGTTCTAGTTGTGACGAACTTACTGGAATATGAGGTTGATATTTTTGTATGAGTTTTATATTTATCTAATATTCACAACACACCGATCCATTATGGGGTTTCCAAAGATCATAATGTTGTGTAGGGAATATTCATCTAATAAGATGTAATATTTTTTTACAAAGAGTATGGGTTGGAATAGTTGTTATTAGAGCAGGTTTTAGTTATCATTGGAATCTAGGATGTGTAGAATTTAGTGATAACACATAGGATATTCATTTGTATAGGATAACATCCAATGTAATGGTAAATAAAGGTGTTTGGGTTTCCTAGATAATACAACAATATCTGAATACTAGTTAGTGGATTTGACTACATCATAGATGCACCTTGGGGTAATAACTCTAAATGGGGTAGATTTTATATTAACTTGATTATCAAAACTACATTATGAGGATGATGAAGGCCATACACATGGTTAGATACTTTCAAGGGATATGCTTGGGTTGATTCACATTTTCATTATAAACCATTATAATGAATGTGATGAGGGAACCTATAGAGACATATGATATAACTTAGTTATATTGGATAAACCTAAAATGTCATGGTTTGTTAAGTATAACGTTGATCATAAGTTTAAAGCCATAAATACTGCTTTTAATATTTTAAGTGATGGATGTCTAAGATGATTAAGGATATTTTGGGATACATTTATGTTAATAAAACCATTTGGATGAATATACGTTTTAGTGAAAATGTTATTTTAGGAATAATTGTTTTATAATTTGTGTAAATATTTTTAAATTTATTGATAATATTTATAGTTAATATGATATTTTATGTTGAGTTAATTATAGTTAATTTAGATAAAAGTTTTATTACATTTTGAGAACATATTTTTATCATATAGATAGCCATGGGATTTAAAAATGATTTGTTTACTAATGGAATAATGTTATTTTTTAAGAACCACAATTTATTTTGAATATTATATGATTATAGAAAACATAAATTTAGGAATAAAAATTGATTAAATTTATGGATGTTTGGATGATTTTATTAGGGTTTCATGGTGATTCAGGTTATTTTGGTAAATGATTTGAACATTATAAGATAATATGTGATCATATTATTCATGTGTTTGGTATGATACAAAATGACCAATTTTCTTTTTGGGAATAATTGTTAAATTTGATATTGTAAAAAAATATGCAATAAATTATTCTAGATTTTTGGATATCAAAATCATCCAGACATATTTTAGAGGATACTTGAGGTTAACTACTAATAGAATGGTTTATGTTGAAATGTGTTTGTAATTGTTATTGTTTTATATAATTATATATTATTTCATCATAAAAATATTTATCCATAATGGTTAAATTATGCTATCCATTTTTTAGTAAATATCAAGATACATATGGAATGAGTTGTCATTCTTTTATTGATATTACAACCTATCAAAAATTAATTTTTGTGATTCAAACATGAGAAATTCAATATGAATATCTAATTCATGGATTACGATATGATATAGACTAGATCACAACCAAAGGATGATATTTTCAATATGAAGTGTAATTAACAAAATTAATTATGTTATCTCATATTCTATATCTTGATGGAAAATGATTTCCTTAACTCAAGTAAGAGGAAGATAAACCTATCAAGTATTTTGTGGATTGCATCACTCAACTATCAAGGTATGACTTTTGAATCACACGAGTCTTTTAATGATTCGTACTTGGTTTTACAAAAACATAATTAGTAAAAACTATGTTTTTTAGAAGTGACATAGATATTAGTTATGATGATAGAATCTATATCAAATTTTATTACTATGTTATTATATACTAATCATTTTAATTATTAATTAAAATTTTCAGTGTAAATTTTATTTAAAGGTGTATAATTTTACACCACTAAAATTTATTTTATGAAAATAATAATAACAATATCGATAGCTTCCTTGGTAAGAAACATCACGCTTTTTTCGAATTGTGATATAATACAAAATATTAAAATCGTTAAATGTGATCATTATAACATAGTCATTCAATTGTTGGAATGAATAGGAATAATCACATTATGAAAAAACTAAAAAACTTTTATATAATTAAAATGAATTTATTAATTCATAATAAATAAGTACTCAATTTTTGATAATCTTATTTTATGGTTCCAAAATAAGTTTTCTTCAAAAATAGGTTTATTATGAGAAAATGTTATATTTAATTTAATCTAAATATAGTTATGTTTATTTGATAAAATGATATCATTTTTCAAATCATCATAAAAATTAACTTAGGTTAAACTTTTTTTATTCTTCTAAATAGATTTATTTTCCTGTGAATAGTGATAATATCAATTTTTGGTAAAACAACCAATTCTTCATTAAAAACCCATTAAAAATGAATGTGATATTAAATTAAAATAATTCAAATTTGGTTTGAAAAATTATAAATAATTTATTTTAAATATAAAATAGTCATTAATTTTATATAAATTAATATTTTTAATTGAAGAACATTTTTTATAAAAGAAATTATTATGTTTTAGGAATTTATATTAAAATAAATTTGTTCAAATTATATAAATTTAATCATAAAAAAAATTTCATTTTTATATTCATGAGTTTATAATTTGGTAAATAAGAACCTTCAATATTTTGTATTTATAAATAGTGACCATGGTAAAACATTTCCCCTCTGTATGGGAAAAATATGTAAAATAAGGGAAAAAATATGGGGCAAGACATTAAAATAACCCTAATAGTTGAATTTAATATATTGTAAGAGTTATTTAGACCATCCTTATAAAATATTAAATTGTATGGAAATTTTTTCACTATTCTTTGATAATGAATGATATATTATTTTATTTAAATAAAAATACAAAATGCCACTCTCTTTTCTGTAAAAAAACTCGAATATTTTTTCAAGGTGATAAAAAGTGTTTGTGGTAGTTTATAAATATTTATTTTCAAAATTTATAATTTTTTTATATTAGTTTATTTATAATTATTAGTGATGCTATAATTAACTTAAATTCTTATACAACACCAACACAGTGGTTGTGCAAAATGTAGAAAACTTTAATATATAATTTTCAAAAAAATAAAATAATTTTTTTTTTGGATTAATTGTGTAATGAAATGAGTTTTCGGTTTGATCATAATGTATATGTAATATTTAAATGGAAAATAGCTTAAATACATTGTTTTATTTCTAACTTTAAAGACAAATTAAAAATAATAGTACCAAAAATGAAATTAATGTTATGTTATGTTATATAATATTTTATGAAATGATTCTAAAAAATAAAAATATTAAAATAATATAATAGGGATGATATATTGTCCACAATTTCATCCAGTGAACTTTTTTTATCCAATTTTATCCTAATAAAAAAAATTTATAGCCCTTTGTTTTTGAAAATGTTGTTACCATGGTTACAGTTAAAACGGGTTAATGAAGGTATTATAGAAAACAATTTGTCTTAAAATTACAAAGAAATATATATAAATTTTCATATATTAATGTATTACAACCTTATAATATCTAACATTTTAAATTTGGTCACTTGGTACACCTATCACATGAAAAATAATTTATTATATATAAATATTTTAAGTAATTCCATGTATGTCCTTTGCTTCACTATAAATTGACCCCAAAATACCCTATATTTTTTAGAACACATTGATCCACATAGCTAGATGATACCCTAAAAAAATATTCTTAAATTCCTTATATATATTCTATATGTTCTGGTATTCTTGAAATACCATACCTATGGTCCTTAAAGAGAGATCCAAATGAGGTTCTTTAAAAAAGAGATAATATTTTTAACCAAGTGTTTTCATTTTAATTATTATTCTACCAATTTAAATAATTTCATACCAATTAAAATATAATAAAAAAATATATAACATATACTAGTCTATTATTATTTTTATTCCATAACATTTATGAATCTCATTTCGATCAAGTGGGAAATAAAAATATTTCTAGTGTTTACATGTGCACTACCACTTCCACGTAGTGACATGATTCATTTTCTGTCACCATCTTTTATGGTTATTTATTATGATGGATTTAATTATTATATTTTATATTTGTAACATATTTATTCTCTTGTAATTATAATATATTATCTACCATATTATATTTCCATTAGTGGTGAAATTATAACGTCGCTCGTCTATATATGTGGACTACCGCTTCCAAAAATCGATGTGGTTTTTTTATTTATTATTCACATGGATAGTAAAAAGGGAATATTTAATAAAAATATATTATATTTATGATATAGTTATTATTATTTTAAGGGAATTTATTATTTACCTTTCTTTTATTTCATCCAATGAAAATTTTGAAAATCATTTATGTGCATATACAGATTACCACCTCAGTAAAGTGATGTAATTCAATTTTCATCGGCACTTAATATAAATAGTTATAAAAGTGTATATAATGATTAAATATTATAATTATTATATGTTAAAAATTTTAGAAAATATTTAACCATGATCAGAGTACTGGTACTAGAACTTCTAAACTGAAACATGCATGAAAAATGAAAAAGTTATCAACTCGAACAAAGATTTAAATAAATAATTGTTAATAAATGGTTAATAATATATTATAAGTAATTAATATATGGTATGATATGTATTAATATGATTATGAAAAATATTTAAGATAAATCTATATTTTTATGGGATTTTTGAATACATACGAAGAAGTATAATTCTTGAGGTAAGGGTTTCTCATTTCAATTTTATTTCTGTGGGACATTTGCAACATTCATGACCTATTTACTTTTTGTGGTGTATATAATACCCATGAAATAATTTTTTGATGATTTAAAATTATTATTATTTATAAATCTTTAAAAAATTATATACTTCATGAGTGTCCAATTTAGAGATAACAAAAGTTTTAAGGCTTTATTGTATCAAATTGTCTTCTTCAAGACATAAGTTATGTTATGCACATATCTTCTTTTAGGAGAATCATATAAAACTCATTTGAAATGTTATATCCTTAATATCCTTTTTTCCATGATATGTTATATTTCAATTTATGATACTATTTAATGTGAATTTATGATTCAAATGATCACAAAGCATTAAGGGATTTATGTTTCAACCACATTATAATCATCATTACTTTTTATTGAATTTCAATTGAGTAAATTATATGATTGTTATTTTATAACCCCATTTTATTTTTATTTTACACTAATTATTTGAATAATTGTTATGTTTTACATCCATTTTTTTCTCTTTGGTAATCAAAGATGTTTATAAAATATTTTTTTTCAAAATACGGCACTATATCTCTTCTTTTGGTAAGAAAACATTTTTATTATATATACATGTTTTAAAAAATGTTTAAAAAAAAGTTTTTTATTGTTATTCAATTATTTTTTTCAATTCAATTTTACCCATATTTGATGTTTTTAATTTCTTTTAAATTATTCTTATTCTTTTTTTCTGAACAAGGTAATTTTTAACCGAGTGGATAAAATATTTTTCAAATATTATAGCATGAATATAATTCCCCATTGTCATCACTTATCAATTATTTAAAGCGTTATTTAAAATTTTACAAAGTTATTTTCAAATAAATTATTTTATTTAATATTTTGGAACTATTTTTATTTTAAAAATTTATGTCAAAATAACTAGGGAAATTTCACTAATAAATAGTCCGATAATATTTTGAATAATATTTTCATTTATGATAATATATATTAATGTTAATTATGATTTATTGGGGATATAATCAAATGATACCATATTTATCATTTATTTGGATGGTTTTTTATTATGATTATTATATCATTATAGTTCCCTATATTCTTTTATGAGTGATGCAATAATGAAATGTTATGAAACCTATTTCCTTTCAATAGGTTATGATATAGTGAATTAATGATTTTTTTATTCTTATGGCGTGCATATGTATGATTTTCATCATTTTATGGGTGGGTCTAGAATTATATATCCCTAAAATCCATTTTTTATGATGGATATTTCATGTGATAATAATTACTTTAATGGGGAGTGATCCAAGTTCATTAAGGTACTTTGTCGAATATGATATTCCTGGGAGTGAACATCGACTAAGGAAATGATGGAATGAGGAGAAAACTCCATCCACTATAATGGTCTTTGTAGGGATACATGATAAATTAAATGACTTTATATGCATGTTTTTATACCATAAACATGTTTCTTATGATTATAATTTGTTTTCATAGATAATGATTGATTATTGATGATTTAATACCCCATTAATTAAGTTTTTTTATTGACAAAGTCATATTATATGATTCATGATTAATGTTCATATACTGATTAGGTGTGATTATTTTGTTTTATAATCATTTATATATATCCTTATTCTTGTCTTAATATTTCATATGATCATTAATTGATATATCCTATGATTACCCTTACCAATCATCTGAGATGACCCTTTATTATGTTTCATTTTCCATAGGATATAAAGAAACGTTTTACTTATTATATATCTGAGAATAATTATTTTTATGAAGAACTAAGAAAAATATGATGTAGAAATTTATCTACCAATTGTTTATATATCTACATTTATAAAGACAAAAAAATTATGGTTCTAGTTTGGATTGTAATGTTATGTAATGAATATTCATCTAAAAGGGGTGATATTTATTCTTTAAAAGTATGTGTCTCTATAGAGCTGATGCTACCTTAGTACATATGGCTAGAAAGGTTATAGGGAAACAACTAAAAATAATGTGGTTGCACATGTTTTGATATTCATTAGATGTAATGGATGGTAACAATAAAATTGGTTTGGTGTAGTCTTTATCTAGTTTGAGATGCTAAAAGATAACCTTACTATAAGAGGTTATTGAAGAAATTTGATTGATGTAAGAAAATATTTTTGAACTATTATAGGAATGGATCCTAGTGTATTTTAGTAGTTGACTATTCAAATTAATTTGAAATCACAATTTTATGAAGTTTCATAGAGTTTGGAATGAGTTAGGAATTAGATTTTTCAGTAGAGGTTCTTGAATACTCTAGGTTTATGTATTTTACATGTAACAAGTGCTAAAAATTGGTGCTAAACAGTTTTAAAAGGTATTGAATATTGTCAATGGTTGATGGGTTTATTTTAGCTGGTTTGAGAATGATTAGAGATTTTTCAATGAATTCTTTAATTTCATTAATGAAATTTGAATATTTGGAGCGTTAGTTTATAAAATGACCTATTGATTTCAAATCATCAGACATTCATTTTCATTTTACATTAAGTTATTTTATAATACATTTCCTAGAATTTATTATGAATTCAAATATTTGATAAGAATCATCAGTGATTATTCAAGTATCTAGAAATCTCATATGAATTCAGAAGATTTGATTGGACTCTGGAGTATTTCAGAATATATAGAGTGGAATATCATATGAATACAGTAGTTTTTTAACACATTGAAACATATTTGGTATAAATTTTGGAATCAAGTAGGACTTTCGAAATTATTCAAATTTTGACAAATGATGAAATTATATGACTTGGAATTCATATTAAATGGTATATTTTTTCAAAATATGGCTTCTATAATTAGTGAAATATTGATACTATTTTAGATTAAAAATTAGATTTCATACTTAATATCTTAAATATGAAATCAATTAGGAGGTATCTTGGATTAATTTTCATAGATAAAATAGAGAAAAATAAGAATTTATATAAGTATATAATTAAGGGGAAGTTTAACTTCATTCTATAAAATAAAAAACCAGAGGTATATTAATTTAGAGAGACATTTGAGGTTTGAAAAATCCTTTATTCTTGAATTTTTTATTTTTGATGCAATTAATTCAGAAGATACTAAAGAATATATTCAATGATAAAAATATTTCAAAACATATGATCTATCCTATTTTTTTATAAAATATAAAATAATAGAAATAATAATTTATTAGAAATATATATAAATCAATAATATGAGATTCTTGATTATTAAACATTAAAAATATTTAAAAAATTCCAAATGATTTTTGAATTGTGTTAAAATATTTGAAAAATCAGAACCTCAATTATGATTCATGTTACTGATAAAGAATGAAGTTTTAAGGTATTGTCTAGAAATGAAGGCCATTATGAACTCTATAATAAAAATTATTAATGCCTTGAATCACTAAATAATGAGTCAAGACACAAATATATTATGTGTGAATTTTATAGATCAATGATACATTTTTATCTATGGATTTTATGAAAATATGAGAGTCATTGTATGGATTTAGAGGAATTCTAGAAGAATATAAAAGAGTCTTGATTATTTGATGATAGTAAGAATTTAAGAATATGAGAGATAAATTCTTGGTAGTCCATTAAATGTGATAGAGACTCTAATATAGTAGTAAAGTTGAATATTGATATCATGGTAGCTTTCCAATATATGAAACATTTGACAAAACCGAAATGAAGGATCATGGGAAATACATAAATTATAGGTTTTTATATTCCAAAAATAGGAAACAATATTCTAGTGACATATGTATAAATATAAAATGTAAGGGGATAGATGAAATGATTGAACGTTGAGATCCTGAACAATGTTTATAGAACTTGTGGTAACTCTTTAAAAAATATGGATATAATCCTCTTTTGATGTGAAGATCAGTTGGGTATCAATGTTAATGAAAGATGAGGATCCTCTGATAAACACTTTTATTGATGATTACAAATAATAATTTGAGTTAGAAACCAAGAATGTTTCATTTTCTTATTATTAGGGTCAAACCTATAAATGACTGAGGTTCTTCTAGACTATATAAGGTCATAGAATCTGCTTCGAGGTGAGTAATTCGGGGTATTTTTTTTAATTATCTATGAAGCTTCGCTAAATGTGAAGAATATATTATAGGTAGTGTTCTATAAGAATGAGTGAAATTTGAAGATTGTACTATAAACATAAAGATATATATTCTTATATATAGTGACATCTATGTACTAAATAATGATCTGATTTAGAACGGAGAATACAAGAAACAGTTACATATATATGTTTCGAATCGATATAATAAGTATCTCTTAGGGTATGCAGGGTGATCAAAGTGTGACACTAACTATATTGGGATGCTATTGAGTTTATATAATTCCTATGAGAAATGGGAAAATGGATTAATAGTGAAACATGATAGAGTTATAGTAAGTTCTAATAATTTTTACGGGTTTATTATAGTGTAGAAACCATGATTAGGGTGAATATCCAATCTTGTAAAGGATTAAAACTTTTATAAAATCCTTATAAATTCAACATGCTCTATTTATTTTCATTACATTTTTTTTCAGGAGGTATGATTTCAAAGATAAACATAAAACATATCTAACCATCTTAATTGATAATTGAGGTTTATAATCATGATGGTGATGGTGTTCTTTAATTTAACTTGTAATTGGAAAAAATTGTCAACACCTGACTCACCACCCTCTAAAGTGTTTGAATTCATCCTAAGGGAATTTCAAAATATCTCAAAATAATTAATATCAATGGTATATTAATGTTGTATGATATTTAAATCAAATTTGATTCTAATATTCACAATCTAATCAATAATCATTGCATTTATCTTAAAATATCTACATTAATTAACAAAAATAATGACAAATATGTTTTTCAACATTCATATAAAGAATTATATTTAAAAAAATGGTTTTGAACTTTCCCAAATATAAAGCAGATCCGATTAATATTAATATAGATAAAATGGTTTCAAAAGATCATTTAACTTTTAGAAAAAGATTAATATAATTTAAAATGAAGTTAAACGTCATAAATCTAAAAAACATTTTTATATCATGATTTATTTTCCCAAAATTATAGAAATTAAAAACCAATAAATCATTGTTCATAGATTATTTAACTATAATAATAAATAAAAAAATTAATGAAAGAAACCTATATTAATTTTATCTATCCAAGTGATATTTCTAATTCTAAGTTTTTATGAAAATAGATTTGATAATATTTGATTAATGGATCATACTAAAGACATAAATTTATTTATTTTATCTAATACTTGACACTAAAAATTATTACTTTGAATACCTCAATGATTATTGTAATTTTATTGAACATAAATAGCTATATTTATGAAAGGAATATAAATATCCTAAAGGAGAATAATGATTTTTTGTTATGAAAAAATATAGATTTTGAATTAGCGTTCTTAATTGGAAAATAAATACAATAAACTATTAGCTTTTATTTTTCTACATAATTTCATGATGAATGAGTTGTTACATGAAATTTTTATTTAATATTTGTTTTTAGTAAATTTTCACAAGGATATGGATACCTTAATAAAATTATTATTAGTGATAAGTAAGTGAAGAATAATCCTGGGATTAGAAATAATTATTTTGGACCAAAATTTTTTTTGTAATTATTATTTTCTTAGTTTATAGAAGAAAAATAATTTCTTGTCATCTTTTTTTAATTTCTATATTATTGGACATTGTGATAATGATTTCTATTTATGACTAAGCCACATTTTCAATGTTAAACATTTCCATATTTATAATGAGTTATCTAATAATTCATATTTTATTATTTCTCATAATATGTATATTTAAATTCCCAATTCATTAATTGGTAATATAAATGCACCCAAAATCATATAGGTACCAAAACAAATAGTTTTTAACATTTTTATTGGGTTATTTTCATTAAAAACTATAAAAAAATGGAACACAAATAGTTTATTTTCATGATATATGGCCAAAAATATTTTCCATTTCTACTCTACGTGAGGGGTTTATAATCACTGTGTCACTAACTGATATAATGTAAATGAAATAATTATTTAATTCAAATCAATAAGAATCCAAAATCTAATCTTTTGAACTAAATTCGTAATATTAAATGGTTTAAGAACAAAATGTTATTTATTTTTCAAATATATATTGATAATTATTCAATTACAATAACTAATATTAATTATGATTTCTATGAAAATAAATCCATTATATTCAAATAACCTAGAAATAAATAAAAATTATACGTTATATATGTATCCATCGTGTAGATAGAATATAATTTTTTGAGTGCTTAAATTTATTTATTTATGATTTTATATATAATACATTGACTTTTTAATGATTAATCATTGAGAAAATTTTTCAAGAAGAATGATTTTTTTTTATTTTTTAAAGTTATTTAAATTTAAAATATGTTATAATATTTATGTAAAATAGGAAACCCTCCAAATATTCTTTAAATCAATAAATTTTATTTTTTTACTTATAGTCCTTTAGAATAAATCACCTTGGTTTTATTTGAACGAGCTAAAAGAGTAGGTCCAGGTGGTACGTATTTTTTCTGACGATTTTTCTAAATAAAATTATATTTTATTTTAATTTAGTTAAGTATTTTTATATTTTCATGAATTTTTTAAAACCTGTCCACAATAAATAAATTCCCAAAAATTATTTTTTAAAATTGACCATATGTGAGATTTTTAATGTAATGAGTTCAACACAATTTGATCAAACCCAGGTACTAAACACACATTTTCTTCGACTAGAACACCATAATAGAATGGTACTTTTGAAATATAAAATTTTAATAAATTTATGAATGAATAATTTTTTTTTCTGTTACTTTTAAATATTATAATGTTTTTGCTAAATAGTTAAGGATTATAGAAGGGTCATTCTTTTGATGTTTGGTGAATGTGATCAATTAATTTAAAAGGGATCAACCACTAAATCATTATGATTATTTTTGTATATTAACACATTATACATAAAACATTACTTGACATGGGGTATGTAAGAATATTTCTTTACCTAATGTAAATTTTTTGATAGTTGTTAACATTCATCCTCCCCTTGATGGGAGTGCATTAAAAACTATTTATCTCTTTTAAATTTTTTAAAGAAATTTATTTTTTTATTTGTTTCTTGTTTTTTTTAAAATAATTTGAGAAATTGAAATGGATTGTTGAAAATATTTAATTAGAAATTAATTAGATCAGGGTTAGTTTCACAATTGTAATGTTGTCTTAGTCATAAAATTTTTTCATCATCATCAAATTACCTAATGAATTAGAGGTTTCTTTATTAATTAAACACTCACCATTATATGAATGGATCAGTGAGAATAGACATAACAGAAACCATTTATTTGGACTTAAATTTCTTCTATGTGTGAATGTGATACAAAAAATCACCCCTAGTTCCCCGAAGAAACAATAAATTGGGTCTTGTGAATCCTATTGAATATAAGAATGATTGTTTTAATTTTCTCAAGTACCTATTGTAACATAATAGACCTAGTTCATAAATAAGTGATCATTCTAGTAGGTCACATTACATCATGTGTGCCTTCCCATATACAGGAGGCTATTGACAAGCTATGAGAGTTTGTGATAGTATGATGGGTATACAATGCCCTCATGATCCGAGTGGAATATAGAGGTATAATAAGTGAATAAATTTTAGAAATAGATAATAATGAACAAGATCATCAGAACTAATTATCTTAATAAATAGAATATGTAGAGTAAATAGTAACCTGATTAATATACACAATTATTCCATGTCTTCATACCATAAAAATAAGGAAATACATGGGATATAGAGTAGCTTAAATATACAACATGATGTACAAAAACAAAATAAAATCAAAATCTATATCCAACAACTTAAAAAAAATAACTTAAGTTCACTACTCTCATACTTTATTATACTATATAAAATCATGTATCCATTATAGGGCACTTTACCTTACGCTTACTTATATCCATGAAGTCTTCCTAGTTACCATTCGGTGGCCTAAACAGAGTGTGAGTGAAACATAGTTAGATACCACCAACAATTTCTTATTTCATCCATTCTACGAGTATATAATGAAATAGTGTGTTGTTAGAATAATAAAAGTAATAAATGAAATTCATAATACCCATGGAAGTATGGGTCTCCCATGGATCACCCATCTAAAAGTACCTACATTGGACTAACTTAGTATATCACCGAATTATTATGGTTTTTATGATTTTATTTTAATAAAAGGATCGGTACCCTAGTATCATAACCAAGACATACTTTGTTGATCATATTGATACGAGGGATGAATAATTCTAATGTAATTTAAGAATTAAATAATGGATTGAAATATAATCCTAATATATGAAAATAATTTACTGAATCCAACTATGTTATTTGACTTGATAGATGCATCCGTTAATTATTTGATTTTTATGTTGGTCCCATCCAAGGAGTTCAGCCTAGGGAACCCAGTTATCACTCAAAGTGTACTATGATCCCATATACCTATGATCCCATCCATGGAATTCCCTATGGGGACCTATGTATCTCCCTAGGAATGGTATCATGAAATTTCCCTCTCAACCCACTCCAATTATTCCACATAGAGAACCCTAGTGACACTCATGGAATAATATAATGAAAATGCCTCAGAGTTTATCCTTGTCATGACACATAGGAACACAAGTGTAACTCATGGAATAATATAATTCCTTTTAATTCAATAAGCCTGTTGAGCCTACCCAATGTGTTTTGAGTCAGGACCCCTATATCTTCCTCGACATTGTGTAATAAATGGTCATAGATCACAATATATCCATACCATTTAGTAGTACATTTATTCAATTTTTTCGTTTCATTATATGTGATAACTAATGTAAAAGTGATTATGAACAAGTCTTAGGGTCATGGGATCATCATTCCATCTTGAGTTTAATTCAATTTACATTTCAACCAATCCGGTTAACATCCCAATTTAAAAGGGAAGAATAAGACACATAAGAATGTGATTTTTTTTACAAAATCAGTATTTTATCAATTACCCAATTTTACAACACACCATAGGGGTGGTTCTAGTTAAGGTTCTCAGTATCCAATAGTGTTAATGGGTCACATGGTTTATGTATTCTATACCCATGAAATTAATTTATCAAATGTCATTTTTGGAGGAGATTCATGGAATGTCGAGTGTGTGACATAATGGTGGAATTTTTAAAAACAAATAATTTTAGGGAAATGCCTTAAACCACCATCCTTATATGGGTAGTAGACTCCTCGTTCATTACTGGCCTCTAATCTAGGTTAGAACATGGAAATTGAAGAAATATTATAATCCTTGGAAAATAGGTATTATTATCATATATGGATTCAGTAATCCATATGGATAAAGAAAACATGAAATTAAGGAGGTGGATTGAATAGATCACCTACATGAATCCAATGAGATAAATGGAAGTCTAATATGGAATTAGATGAAGGAAGAATGTCCAATAATAGAGGAGAGGTAGGAGCATCTAATTTTGGGGGAGAGGTGTTGTGAAAATGGATGAGGAAAACGAAGGAATATGTTTTCAGGAAAAGAGGTGAAAATTTTTAAATTCACCCCTTTTTTAAAGGATCCATGGTTGGCCAAACCATGAATCAACAGTAAACCAGAACTGTATGAAGTGACACCCCCATGGACGATCTAGGAGTGTGGCATGAAAAACCATCTATATAATGTGTGTCTCCTAAAAATTCTAATGTAAAACCCTCAAATGGTCATGTGGATCCTTTACATGGATTGAAAAATTGTGTGTCATCGTAACAATGATGAAAGGTTAGAGGTACATGGTTATAAGTAACTATATGATAACTGTGTGGCTCACCCATTTCCACAAAAAATTGAGATCCAAGCACTTAAGAAGCCCCAAATTCTTTTGGATCCTTTATGAATCTCTTAGGAACATTCATAAAGACAAAATGATAGGTTTAAAAAAATTAAGAATTATTAAGTCATACGAATATTCAAAATCTTACAACCAGCCATCATCCAAACAATTTATCCTCGAGTTTCCCTTTTATATGTGGAAAAGAATCATATATAAATAGTTCAAGCCGCTATGAACTTACATCATAATCTAGATCCTAGGTATTTTTATATAAACACTCATGATTTCATAAAACCCATAATAGAGGCACTAACCTACCTTATAAATCCATTATACTCTGGTAAAAAATAAAATTTTGTGCTCCTAGAAAGAAGCATCAATATCAAACTCATCCTAATCAGGATGATGGACTTGAGACAAGTTGAATAATAATGAAGGAACTGATAAATGTAAAATATTTCATTCATACGCTAATTATATGAAGTAGTTCTATCAAACAACAAATAGATCTAACCCTCTATAATACCTTGAAATATTTGATGAATATAGTAGCTATCATGAATTGTCATCTAATTCATTAATTTCATAATATGGGTGAGAAACACAATTATATTTGATCCCTCGCGTAATAATCCTGTGGTTCAAGATGTTGATTAGTACAATACGTTTTCCTAGACTGATCTATATTCATACACTTTTTTGTGAATTTCTGCATGCATTGAATTATCCTAAATAAGACAATGTCTCAATAGTGCTACCTCACCTAATTCTAACTAGCACAAAGGTAAAACGAATGTCCTACCATATAGAGCCTTCAAATATCCATCTATATAGTCTCCAGAAATCCCTTATTAAAATAAAATTCATTGAGTGTTAGGTGTTTCTCCAAAGAACCTCCAAAATCTATGATGCATGCTCAGGGAATGTCCTCTAACACCTATATCATATACTCCAAAAGACCTTCAGTTTGAGGGTGTTGAGTTATACACATCAGTAATTGTGAACATAGAGCCTTATGTAACCCCTTCCAGAAATATGACACAAAATGAGAATCCCGATCAAATATGATCGTATTTGAAGCTCTATAAATTTTTATAATCTCATTGACATATTGTCTTATTGCATCATAAATTAAAATCATATATCTAATTAGCCTGAAGTGGTAAACATTTTTAATCATTATTTGATCACCCATACCACATCACAACCTCTAGGAGACCTATGTTCACCTATTATGAAATCTATGGTGATTTTATCTCATTTCCACTCTAGAATAGGAAAATAATTCAATAGCCTCACCAGTCACTAGCGTTCATCCTTCACCTAAAACTAGTTTTCTCCCTTTTCATCCAAGACCATAAATACATACGATGTAATTCATGGAACATCATAGTAAATGTAGTACGTATTTCCTAATAAGAGTCATGAGACTCTCACATTAATTCTTCATAGATTTTTATAGGAACTAAGGCGTGTCAATGAAACCAAAAGACCTCATCCAAATTAATAACACAACAAGGTAGTGATTTATATCATGAAACACTCTCTCATAGAACCATTCCCTCAAGATTAGAAAGATGCCTCATATATACATTATCCATAAATAAAGTGGTCAATGTTAAAGCTATAATGATAGGCTACCCATGATTCTACTAAATCACAATATAAATTTCAAAAAATGGTTCCATTAGATCCCATTCACAACTAACAACCTGGATAGCTTATATTTGTTTCTTCTGAATTAAAGCATCATCCAAAGTATTTCCCTTTATAGGAATATAAGAAATCTCAATGCCAAAGGACTGTAGTTATTTTACTGACCATCATTTCTTGTGATTCAATTCCTATGTGCAGATATATTTGATATTTTTTTTGTGGTGTATACAAAAAAATTTTCTCCCAATATATAATGCATCCAACAGCACAATATATGAATGATTGAAGTGAGATTGAGATCACGAGTTGAGTAATTATGCTTATGAGGTACAAACTGATAAGGCTCGTACACCATGACTCCATCTGCCTATACTATGATGGATACCAAACTAATTATTGATGCATTATAGTAAACCTTATATAATCTACCATTATTTGGATAATTTAGGATTGAGCTAAATTAATCCTTCTTTCCAACACTGGAAACAATCAATCACATACGTTCAACAACATAAACGTGACACCTTTCTTGTTGAAGAATTTATGTGGTGATAAATGTCATGAGAAATCCTATATAAATCACAATTAATATCCAAAATATCCATGAAAATTGTTATTTCGAATAAATTTAATGGATTCTTTTAGGAATCCAAGACTATCACCTTCTCTAGGTCCATAGATACTCTGGATTCTAATACGGTGTGACCTAAGAATTGAACAATTTCGATCCAAAAGTTAAATTTCATGAGCTTAGAATAAATCTAGTTCTCGCTAAATGTTATAAAAATGATATAAAAATGTATGGCATTTGTTTGTGGTGTATGGGTGTACACCAAGATGTTGTCTATGATGAATTCCAAAAATGAATTCGTATATGTTTGGAAAACATTATTCATCAGATCCCTTAAAACTATTAGCTCTTTAATGAGCCTAAACTGCATGACCAAATACTTGTGTAAATGATATCTACTATGTAATTTTCTATATGTTATATCTATCAATATAACATACAACTAATGATATCATGACACCGAATAATTTTAGAGAAATCCCTCTCTCCACACTGATGGTCAAAGAGGTCATATATATGAGATAAAGGATCCTAGTTCATCATGATATTCTAATTTAATTTCTGGTAATCAGTAGTCAAACTAAGGGTTCCGTCCAACTTCTTGGAAAAAATCCTGGGAAAACCCATGTTAAAGTACTAGTTCATATAAAATTCATAGCTTCCAAGTCATCTAGTTATCTCTTGAGATCCTAAAACCTAGTATTATACATCCAATAAAAATAAATTGATATTAGTGCTACTTCTGGAACTATCTCAATTGTAAAATCCACCTCTCTATTAAGAGGTAGCCTATAAAGACACTAGGGAAGACATGATTAAAATGATACACTGCATGAGGAAAATTTATACGTCATATTCCATGATCATCTAAATAAAGGATAGAAGTATGTACTATTATTCTTCTTATAACAGGATGCTTTGGTCAATGTTGACTCACTTGGATATCTTATTCACTCTTTTGATTGTAATTAGCACCCTAAGGTTATGTCAAAGAAATCCATAAATTATAGAAATAAACACATTCATGGTAAGGAACCAACTAGTCCAACCTGATCATTATGTAAAAACCTATCCTCTCAATGATGAATAGATCACTTATAAAATGATAGCTTCATTCCTTAAGGGGAAATCCTTAAATTGGCATACATATTTTGATAATATCCCTAGTACGGTTTTAAGTTTCATTAAACCATATAAATACTGAATATTGAGCCTAAGGCTCTTCATAATTTCCATATATATAAAGGAGTGTAAAGCACCTGGGTCAAACAAAACATACACAAAAGTAGAGCCTATTAAATTCATACCTTAGACTATAAGAAGAATGGAACTATACTCCTTTGGTATATGATTTACAATTTATATTTTGTCTAAAAACTAATCTTGAGATATAGATCGACTACCCTAGATAGGCCCTCTTTATTGGCGGTGTGTGTCTGGGGTCTAGATCTCACGACCATAACCACCATTTTTTCTCAAATGGATAGTAGTACTCTATGTAAAGTCCCGTAAATTTTAAGGAATTTTTTTTCTTAATTTATTTGGGAATTTATGAGTATGCAGTTTCTGATGGCACCTGATTTTGAGGCCCAGTGTGTCGGGAATCAATTTCTGATGTTTAGCTCGGGTACGTTCAGTGAACAAACGAGCGAGTTTTTTCTAACTTTTGAACCGGTGCTCGGAATCAAAATACAATGGCACCGATGAAACCACAATGCCGGTATTTTTTTAAGAAGACCTTTACTAGAGTTGCGTTTTCTCGGGAGGAGTTGTTAAAAAAATTAAGGAATTAAATGTTAGGTAAAATAAATTGTGTGCAAATTTATTTTATCCATGGTAGTTTAATTCTCCCATGGGAAGTTGTTGGTGGGGCCCACAACCACCCAACTTCCCATGTGAAGTTATGAGGGTAGCGGGGCCCACACGAGCTCCCATATTCTCATATTCCCTAACTCCTCTAATCTCCCTCTTAAGTTTGTAACCCTTAAAACTTCCCATTAAATTGTGACCTTCCCTCTCCCCACATTTATTCAATGCCAACTCTTTAATTTAATTAAGTGAGTTATGTATTTTGAAATTTGTAATTTTGAAAGGCATGACATAAGATAATAAAATGAGAGGGATCTTATTTAATGAGGTTGGCTTGTGGTGTTAGTGGATTGGGAGAAGAAAACTCTAATTTGGAAGAATTTCATCTTCTTCACGAAGAATTCCAAGACTTCGATGAAGAACACCATCATCGCGAGTAGAGATCAACGTGCTGTCTCTTCTCCTCTCCACTGCCGGTGTGTGACACCTTTCTCGAAGAACAATGAAACACCCTCTTTCGATATTCTTCTTGCATCAATGGAAGGGAGACGCCACACCTCCTCGGACGTTCTCCATCAACATATACGGAGCTTCACCTCACGACATCGTTTTCCACGATGATCATCGTTCGACAACTTCTTCGAGGTAGGGGATTTTTTTACATTCGTGATTAATTTGGAGTTCATCGTTAAATAATTATCCACTTGTTATAGAATTAACAGGAGGAGGCCGGACCGCACGAACACGGACGACCCTCCTCCCCCTTCGTTGTTGGTCTTCGTTGTGGTTTGGAACGGAGGAGATGTTGTGCCGTCGCACCGCGCGGGAGCGAGAGAACCGCAGCCGGAGCGGGTCGCGGTGAAGGAGGGCAGAGCTGTTGTGCCGCACCGGTGAATTCGACGGTGGTCGCGGCCATGTGCGGGCGGCGATGACGTCGCACCGCGCCGGAGCACCAGGAGGCCACAGCCGGGGTGGAGGGGCACGGCGCCGCACAAGTCGGACGGGGGCCGCGACCTTCGGCCGCGGCGGAGCAGCAGGAGGCGGCCGGTCGCCGGCGTTCAAGGAGGTGGGACCCCCCACGGGTCCCGCATGGCACAACCGGATGGCCATTTCCAAGAATTTATGGGGGTTTGAAACCCCCGACAGCCACCTAAGGTGAACCCACCAAGGGTCCGTCATTTTAGGAAAACAGGGGGGCACCCCCCCCCCCCCCTGCGCCCAACTCGGCCTTGAGCCGAGTCACGGCCCGCGACGGGTCGGACCGCCCGGGTCATGCCGGACTGCCTGCGTTGGGCCGAGATGCCTGTGCTGGGTGGGGCCTCGCCCTAACGGGTCGGACCCAAACTCGGGTCGGGTCGCCCCAGTTCGGGCCGACCCAGGGGGTATCGGGTCGGGTCGGACTGGGCCCGAACCCCCTAATTTCCGGATAGATCCATTCAAATGCCCATATCATAGGCTACAAACTTTTGGTCAATGCACTGTTAGTTTTTTAGCCATACTTGGATCGAGACGGTCGTTTCGGTATATTACACTCAAGGTTTCAGAGAACTTCGGGTACAACCGGGTTGGTTCGAACACGAAACCAACCAGGCCCTCGGAGCGGAAACACTTATAACATGAGCTCTGGACGTCTGATTGACGTGTCATTGACTTTGTTGGATTCCTATTAGTGATACAGTTCTTTTGGCTTACTCCGCTCGAGTTTTGGATGCAGTTGGAGTACGTTCGGATTGGTTTTGACATAAAAACCAACCGGTCCCCTGGGACGAAAAAGCCAATAACTCTCAGACCAGGCGTCCGATTGACGCGCCGTCTATCACGTTGAGTTCCTATTAACGAGACAGAACTTTGGGATACATCAACTCTGGACTTCATGTCAGTTGATGTATCGACCCCCTTGGCTCGTGGAGCGGACCCTCCCAGAATCGAGCATGTTGTGTGCGGGAACCCTAGAGCTAGCTGCGACTGCGACGACGATGACGACTGTATTGGGATACTCCGTGGGTTCGGCAGCGACGACGATCGTACTGGAATCCTCCGTGGGTTCGATGGTGATGACTCATGTTCTTGTATCCTATGTGGGTCCAGTAGTACTTGACTACTGTTCTTGTATCCTATGTGGGTCCGGGAGTAATTGACTCTGTACTTGTATCCTATGTGGGTCTGGCAGAGTAGCTGGTCTTGTATCCTTTGTGGGTCTGACAGCTTGGCTGGTCTTTTATCCTATGTGGGTCTGACAACTTAGATGAATTAGTGGCTACATCTGATGATCTCTATCACCTTACGAAGAAGTATTCCTGTGTGATTTGAGTCTTGACTTTCAATCATTACCTTCGATATGATTGACTTTCTTTCCTGTGTGGATTGGGTTGTGCTTTCCTGTGTGGATTGGGTTGTACTATCCTATGTGGACTTGATCAAACTTGGGCTCGGATGTTGGAGCTGAATTGGAATTGATGACTTAGGTATATGTATGGGCATATACCTAAGTAGATTTGGTTGTTATTTCTTGATTGTAAATTTTCTTTGTGGTTTATCCTTCGTGGATTCTGGGAGACCGTCAGGGGTCTCGGGTGTAACAACCCGAGATTTTATGAAAAATATTCTTTTTAATTTTATTAATGTCTTGTGTTGTACACTACACCAAAAGGAGCTTACACAATACGCATCCCTGACTTGCCTTGCATTACACGCAATCACAACCTTCCTCGATAGCGTGTGTAGTACGCAATACTGAGTTTCACGAAACAACGATATGCTATTAAAATATTATTAAAACTAGCCGTTATGAATAGTAATAACCACTTTTTGAAATTTTGTAAATTTTATTTTTTAAAATGGAATTCATTTTTAGATTCGGAGTATCGAATTTATCCTAAGGTGAAATTTTGGTACTTTTCAGATAACTTTCATATTCTGATGAATAGTGAAAATTACTAAATTTTAATTAAAAGCAACTTTTTTAATAGAAATAATTAATAGTGATAAATTATTAATTGGAGTTGTTTTAAAGTATATTTAGAATATATTTTTACAATTTAATACAATGTTGGTCATTGGTTGTAATTTCACATTTAAACCAGACATAATCAAGTGTCAATCTTTTGATAGATATTGTTTCTTAAAAACACGCTATTTGTTTTAACAGTGGAATTTAATTATAAAAATAATTAATGAAACTTCTATGTTATGAATTTGGTAAAATAGACTTTATTTTTGAATTCGGAATATAAAATATAGCTTAGGATGAAATTTTGGCATTGTTCTGAAAAACATCAATTTTTGATGAATAGTGAAACTACTAAGTGGTAGTTAAAAAAACTGAATTTTTCATAAAACTTAATTTTACCGCTTCTGTGAATGGAATTTCGAAAATCCGAGAGACACGGTTAATATCAAGGACTAAATTGTGGTTCAATGAGATGAAAATAATTTTTGGTGAATAGTAACTTTTTACTTTTTTTACCGCGGTTAATAGTAAATAGGGTAACTAAGGGTAAATATGATATTAATATTACCCTAACACATGTCCTAATTCTATTGGACAAGTGTAATTCGACCAAAAACAAACTTAGGAATAAAATATGACCATTTAGGCCCACTTGGATTAGATTAGGACATTTATTATTAATTTATTTAAAGAAGGGTTAAAATAGTTAAAATCAAAGTTTAATAAGTAAATCATTTATAATATGGGGTTATACATAAGATAAATTCGATTGTAAATATTCATTAGAAAGCTAAAAAGATTTCCTACATGATGGTATTTTATTTGTAATTTTTAGACATCAAATAATTTAATTTATTTATGACACAAATATGATGCAGTAATTATCTTATTAATGAAATATTGACATAATTGATAATATAAATACCAAAATAAATGTAATTCAATACTTTTTATGAATTACACTAATTTTCTAGGTTACTATGATATATTAGTGTTGATTTAATCTACTTTGTTAGAACATATAATTCTGTTATGACTTTCACAAAAATCATATATCAAATAGTGTCAAAATTGACACAAAATAGTTTTTAAATAAAATATTATATTATTAATTGTTATTTTATTCCTAAAATTATAAGGTTCGGCCAAATGACTTAGATAAGGATATATATATTAATAATAAACAATTTGGGGTTCGTTGGGCATGTTATATTACGTTTATTAACCATATAGTGAAAGAAAACAAAAAGACATGGTAAAAGTTAAATTATTTAACTTAGAGTTAAATCTAATTGATAAGGTTAAAATAATACCCTAAACTTGTCTAAATCTTATTGGTTGATAGGATTTCGACCCTTACCCACATTATCTTTGAAATAAGACCCTTTGGAGCCATTATGAACCGATTTTGACTTTAATATAAAATAATATTTTGAGATATTCCTAAGGTGCCCCTCTCCTCCCTTATAAAAGGGCACCTCCTCCCCCTCCTCCTCACACCAATTTGAGCACTCAAGCTCGGCCAACCCCTGCCAGTTTCCCTTCTCCACTTCCCTAGAAACATCCTAGAGGTTCTGGTCTTCCTCAAAGACCAATTTTAGTGCCCTAAGAGGAGGTCTCAAAGAGGCGCTTCAAAGAAGAGGTAATTACCGTTACCAATTCTTTCATCTTTATTTCTTCTTCCACTTCTTCTTCTTAGGTTGTTTCATTATGAAGTAATAACATCAGTATTACTCATATACTGATATGTTATTATAAGTATGAAACAACCCTATTTCACAATCTATCCATCCTACGGAAAAATAAATCACCGCGCGTGCGTACGTACGGAATACCGTCTCCACGCCGTGGTGTAATCTATTTTCCACCATCACCTTACAAGGATGGGTATAATGGTGTAATGAGTAACTATATATGATTATTATGAAGTAATATTGATACTGAAATAATATATATATATATATATATATATATATAATCCAATACAATTCCACGATCATAGGAACGATATCATCACTCGTGCGTACGTACGGAATACTGTCTCCACGATGTGATGCGACTCGTTCTACATGATCTTCATTTCATAATGATTATATAAATGAATTGAATGAATAAATATGATATATGTTACACTAATACCATTCTGTATATAAGGAATCTATAACCTTAAAAGAAGAATAAGAATGTATTCGGCAAAACACGCATAAGAACAAAAAGGCAATAAAGACCCGAGTAACAAGTAACCATGAAATAATACTATCAAGAAGCTAAGAATATGAACATATATGATATCATATCAATATGTATGATTCTGGAATAAGTCAATAACATTATTTAAACCATTATACAAGAGCTTCGGACACGTACAAATCAAATTGGACTTAAGGTAAGGGAAATATCGCAATCTCATTTTTATCCGAGATTGTTTATACGTTGGTATTTACTGGGGTGTATTTTATCATCCACATCCATGTTTTCTCAATATGTAATATTATTTCCATCCACCTACAATTGTTTAAATCCAATTTTACCCTTCTATGAGTTTTTAGTAAAAGATATGAAAGGAATCTTTTGTCGTTTTTATACGAGGTACTTTTTGACTTTTCCGACAAAAGTACGAAGAATGTTTTTTTTAACTTATACGGCACGAACGGATTTTTACGGTATTATAAAGCCTTATTTTCCTGAACCTTCCTACAAAATATTTCATGACTATTTTCAATAAAATCTTTTTCTTTTAAAATTGCATGGTGTTTTGTGAAAAGAAATTTATTTTGAAGAAGAAAGGATATTTTCCTCAAGAATTCAATTCAAGTGTTTTATCAAAATTATTTTTCATCTAAGATAATTAAGGGTTCTGTTTCTATCCATATTTTTACATTGATTTGACTATCTTGTGATGGAATTATGTTTATGAATTCCTTTATCTTATATGAATGGTTTTATGATGTCATGTTGTTTAAGAATCCCATTTTTATTACATGGGTTATGCAATGATGTATGATTTATGATTTTGTGGCACACATAAGAATGGTATCATTATGAGATGGGTGGGACCTATATCTCCCTCCAATTCATTGGGTAAATATTTTATATCTCATGAGATAGACAGGGCTGGAACGGTAGGTTATACCGGTTCAGTGAAACAGGACTGAAACGAGGGTTACTCGATTCAGAAAGGGACTTTGTCCACTAAGATAGTCTTGGAAATGAGTCTTGACTAACAAGAAATGATTCTCTATGATTATGTGTGAATTCCACAAAGTTTCATGTTTTATGTTATGATTATTGTGATTACATTTCACTGCCATGATTTACCCCATGTTATGAAATTATGATCTCTTTTGCAGGTTAAGATTTCCAAAAGTTATGTGCTTATGTATATGATGTGATTGATATTTATTTTGTTTACCCTTACTGAGCATTTGAGCTCACCCTTTTATGTTTTCTTTTCCCTAGGATATAAAGAAAGGTTTTAGGTATAAAAAAAGAAGATCTTTATGGGAGATGTTGAAGATCTTTCACCACGATTAGAAGACTACGTTCCGAGTTTCCAAAGACACTAAACTATTACGATCCTTGTGTGTGTGTTTTTGTTATGTACTAAGTATTCCGCAAATGTAATGTAATGTCCATGTACGTCAAGATACGGGTCTCTACAGTTGGTATCAGAGGAAAGGTTTAGTCAACCTTTGGAAACTAGGATGCGAGAACTGTAGTGAGATCCCTATAGATATTTTTAAGGTATGTCTAGGGATGTCTCTAAGGTTAAGTATACGTATAGGTTATAGTCCTAGAATTTCGCTAACGATATTAGAATTTAACCTAAGATGTTAGATATTGAAGTTACTCCCCCTTTATTATGTCTTTTTCCCTAGCATGATTTTTTCCTCTCACACTATTCTTTTTGGGTTTTAGAAAATGGCTGGAGACAAGATGATTCACAATAATGGAGGATATGATGGACAATGTAATGATATTCTTCATAATGAAATGGGATTTGGAAGTCCAAACATCATTATTATGCCGAATCAGCAATCTCATAATATGATCAATAAAGTAAAATTTGGTAAGTTTCCTGACTCGGCTAATAAGAGAAAGATGGAGTTTCATGATGATCATAGAGGAAAGAAAGTTCAATTTCCCCTATGTAAATCATGTGGGAAGAGGCATCAAGGAGAATGTTTCAAAGGAACTAGAAGATGCTTTGGGTGTGGAAAAGAAGGACACAAAGCAAGTAAGTTCAAAGGAAAAGGTTCAATTAACACCATGGATGAGGATAATGGTATTGCTACGACATCAACAATGGTTAAATGCTTTAAATGTGGAATGTACGGGCATTATGCAAACCAATGCCCTAAGGGAAAGTCTCATGAAGAGAATCAGTATGGTCGTATGGGAAGTATTTATGTTGACGATGATGAAGAAACTACAAATGATATGTGAGATGAAAGAAATGTTGAAGCTCGGTCAATGGTCTAAGAATGTAGTGGAATGATTACATGTTTATCATGTGTAATGTTGTATAAGTAATCTCATGGAATAATGAGACATCTAAGGATTGTTACACTGTTGTCTTTCCTTAAGTGTATGATGAATGGTACCAGTAACCATGAAAGGTTATTCAGATACTTTTGGAAAGTAGATGATAAGTGCATAATGAAAGGATAAGAAGACAATGAGATGTTTGATTGTATTCATGAGCTCATGATTGATATAAGGACTAAGTGATATCATGGTTTGAGTATATAGAATTTTGAGGATTTTGGTATGTGGAAAGTGTTAACTTTAAACTGCATTCATGTTTTCACTAAGTTATTCAAGAGAATACATGATTAATGACTTTGAATGTTTGGAATGTGACCAACAAAACATATCTTATGATATATGGGGATCAACAATGGTATTAAATCTCTGGTAATCGTTTTCACTATGTTATGAGAGTCGACTGCAGTATTATGGATAAGATTAAAAGATTGGAATGGATTATGTTGGACATAAGTTAGTATTGTTTGTTTTTTCAATATTATTGATGGGATGTTATATAGTTTTGGAAAAAGGACAACCTACAGGACGGGCGACAGCCCATCGCTTCGGACAAGGCTGTGGGAATCGAACCCACAACCGAAGTGCGACAGGCCTTTATCGCCTACCACTGGCCTACAGGAAGTCCCTGTTTAGTAGAAACTAGTTTTATTATATTAAGCAGTATGATATATGAAGTATAAGTCCATTTTAGGAACCATATATGATTAATCTCACTATAGATCGACTTATGCATATAATTTTTGCTAACCTTTTGTTTGAGACAGATGGAATGACCCGTCATTCTATCACATGATCTGCTAACACTTCATGAATAACAAATTCGACTTCATTTATTTAAGAGATGAAGTTGAAATTGTTCAAGGCACGAACAACAGTGAGATTGTACCAAAATAAAGTAAGTATTTATTCTAATTCAAATTTTCAACTTTAGGGAAATGATCTTGAAAACCAAAAATGTTGTCCTAGTGATCTTATACCTGATGAATCAGATGGTACCTTATATCATCACAAATCTATGGATTTGTGATTACTGGATTTTCTATAGCCATGTTCTCTACCACTCTCCATCAGAACATGATGGTTAGATTTCTCTTCCATATCCATATTTTCACCTATGTGGAAACCCAGTGATTAATTTATTTGGGTAACCGTTACGTTTCATACTTTTGTTTTTAAAGATTGGTTTTGATATTCCTTTTTACGATGTGGGTTTCTATTAAAGAAACTTTCGAATAGTAAACCATTTATAACCCCGACGAATTTCGAGGGCGAAATTCATTTTAAGGGGGGTAGAATGTAACAACCCGATATTTTATGAAAAATATTCTTTTTAATTTTATTAATGTCTTGTGTTGTACACTACACCAAAAGGATCTTACACAATACGCATCCTTGACTTGCCTTGCATTACACGCAATCACAACCTTCCTCGATATCGTGTGTAGTACGCAATACTGAGTTTCACGAAACAACGATATGCTATTAAAATATTATTAAAACTAGCCGTTATGAATAGTAATAACCACTTTTTGAAATTTTGTAAATTTTATTTTTTAAAATGGAATTCATTTTTAGATTCGGAGTATCGAATTTAGCCTAAGGTGAAATTTTGGTACTTTTCGGATAACTTTCATATTCTGATGAATAGTGAAAATTACTAAATTTTAATTAAAAGCAACTTTTTTAATAGAAATAATTAATAGTGATAAATTATTAATTGGAGTGGTTTTAAAGTATATTTAGAATATATTTTTACAATTTAATACAATGTTGGTCATTGGTTGTAATTTCACATTTAAACCAGACATAATCAAGTGTCAATCTTTTGATAGATATTGTTTCTTAAAAACACGCTATTTGTTTTAACAGCGGAATTTAATTATAAAAATAATTAATGAAACTTCTATGTTATGAATTTGGTAAAATAGACTTTATTTTTGAATTCGGAATATAAAATATAGCTTAGGATGAAATTTTGGCATTGTTCTGAAAAACATCAATTTTTGATGAATAGTGAAACTACTAAGTGGTAGTTAAAAAACTGAATTTTTCATAAAACTTAATTTTACCGCTTCTGTGAATGGAATTTCGAAAATCCGAGAGACACGGTTAACATCAAGGACTAAAATGTAGTTCAATGAGATGAAAATAATTTTTGGTGAATAGTAACTTTTTACTTTTTTTACCGCGGTTAATAGTAAATAGGGTAACTAAGGGTACATTTGATATTAATATTACCCTAACACATGTCCTAATTCTATTGGACAAGTGTAATTCGACCAAAAACAAACTTAGGAATAAAATATGACCATTTAGGCCCACTTGGATTAGATTAGGACATTTATTATTAATTTATTTAAAGAAGGGTTAAAATAGTTAAAATCAAAGTTTAATAAGTAACTCATTTATAATATGGGGTTATACATAAGATAAATTAGATTGTAAATATTCATTATAAAGCTAAAAAGATTTCCTACATGATGGTATTTTATTTGTAATTTTTAGACATCAAATAATTTAATTTATTTATGACACAAAGATGATGCAGTAATTATCTTATTAATGAAATATTGACATAATTGATAATATAAATACCAAAATAAATGTAATTCAAGTCTTTTTATGAATTCCACTAATTTTCTAGGTTACTATGATATATTAGTGTTGATTTAATCTACTTGGTTCGAACATATAATTCTGTTATGACTTTCACAAAAATCATATATCAAATAGTGTCAAAATTGACACAAAATAGTTTTTAAATCAAATATTATATTATTAATTGTTATTTTATTCCTAAAAATCTAAGGTTCGGAAAAATGACATAGATAAGGATATATATATTAATAATAAACAATTTGGGGTTCTTTTGGCATGTTATAGTAAGTTTATTAACCATATAGTGAAAGAAAACAAAAAGACATGGTAAAAGTTAAATTATTTAACTTAGAGTTAAATCTAATTGATAAGGTTAAAATAATACCCTAAACTTGTCTAAATCTTATTGGTTGATAGGATTTCGACCCATCCCCACCTTATCTTCGAAATAAGACCCTTTGGAGCCATTATAAACCGATTTTGACTTTAATATAAAATAATATTTTGAGATATTCCTAAGGTGCCCCTCTCCTCCCTTATAAAAGGGCACCTCCTCCCCCTCCTCCTCACACCACTTTGAGCACTCAAGCTCGGCCAACCCCTGCCATTTTCCCTTCTACACTTCCCTAGAAACATCCTAGAGGTTCTGGTCTTCCTCAAAGACCAATTTTAGTGCCCTAAGAGGAGGTCTCAAAGAGGCGCTTCAAAGAAGAGGTAATTACCGTTACCAATTCTTTCATCTTTATTTCTTCTTCCACTTCTTCTTCTTAGGTTGTTTCATTATGAAGTAATAACATCAGTATTACTCATATACTGATATGTTATTATAAGTATGAAACAACCCTATTTCACAATCTATCCATCCTACGGAAAAAGAAATCACCGCGCGTGCGTACGTACGGAATACCGTCTCCACGCCGTGGTGTAATCTATTTTCCACCATCACCTTACAAGGATGGGTATAATGGTGTAATGAGTAACTATATATGATTATTATGAATTAATATTGATACTGAAATAATATATATATATATACTCCAATACAATTCCACGATCATAGGAACGATATCATCACTCGTGCGTACATACGGAATACCGTCTCCACGATGTGATGTGACTCGTTCTACATGATCTTCATTTCATAATGATTATATAAATGAATTGAATGAATAAATATGATATATGTTACACTAATACCATTCTGGATATAAGGAATCTATAACCTTAAAAGAAGAATAAGAATGTATTCAGCAAAACACGCATAAGAACAAAAAGGCAATAAAGACCCGAGTAACAAGTAACCATGAAATATTACTATCAAGAAGCTAAGAATATGAACATATATGATATCATATCAATATGTATGATTCTGTAATAAGTCAATAACATTATTTAAACCATTATACAGGAGCTTCGGACACGTACAAAGCAAATTGGACTTAAGGTAAGGGAAATATCGCAATCTCATTTTTATCCGAGATTGTTTATACGTTGGTATTTACTGGGGTGTATTTTATCATCCACATCCATGTTTTCTCAATATGTAATATTATTTCCATCCACCTACAATTGTTTAAATCCAATTTTACCCTTCTATGAGTTTTTAGTAAAATATATGAAAGTAATCTTTTGTCGTTTTTATACGAGGTACTTTTTGACTTTTCCGACAAAAGTACGAAGAATGTTTTTTTAACTTATACGGCACGAACGGATTTTTACGGTTTTATAAAGCCTTATTTTCATGAACCTTCCTCCAAAATATTTCATGACTATTTTCAACAAAATCTTGTTCTTTTAAAATTGCGTGATGTTTTGTGAAAAGAAATTTATTTTGAAGAAGAAAGGATTTTTTCCTCAAGAATTCAATTCAAGTGTTTTATCAAAATTATTTTTCATCTAAGATAATAAAGGGTTCTGTTTCTATCCATATTTTTACATTGATTTGACTATCTTGTGATGGAATTATGTTTATGAATTCATTTATCTTATATGAATGGTTTTATGATGTCATGTTGTTTAAGAATCCCATTTTTATTACATGGGTTATGCAATGATGTATGATTTATGATTTTGTGGCACACATAAGAATGGTATCATTATGAGATGGGTGGGACCTATATCTCCCTCCAATGCATTGGGTAAAGATTTTATATCTCATGAGATAGACAGGGCTGGAACGGTAGGTTATACCGGTTCAGTGAAACAGGACTGAAACGAGGGTTACTCGATTCAGAAAGGGACTTTGTCCACTAAGATAGTCTTGGCAATGAGTCTTGACTAACAAGAAATGATTCTCTATGATTATGTGTGAATGGCACAAAGTTTCATGTTTTGTGTTATGATTATTGTGATTACATTTCACTGCCATGATTTACCCCATGTTATGAAATTATGATCTCTTTTGCTGGTTAAGATTTCCAAAAGTTATGTGCTTATGTATATGATGTGATTGATATTTCTTTTGTTTACCCTTACTGAGCATTTGAGCTCACCCTTTTATGTTTTCTTTTCCCCAGGATATAAAGAAAGGTTTTAGGTATAAAAAAAAGAAGATCTTTATGGGAGATGTTGAAGATCTTTCACCACGATTAGAAGACTACGTTCCGAGTTTCCAAAGACACTAAACTATTACGATCCTTGTGTGTGTGTTTTTGTTATGTACTAAGTATTCCGCAAATGTAATGTAATGTTTATGTACGTTAAGCTATGGGTCTCTACATCGGGGTCCTTACTGAGTAGCGTATACTCACTCCTGCACGGGCTATACCCGCACTACGTTGTGTTGGATACAGACGACGGACATCGCTGATCGATGTAGGAGCTCGTGGAGCTAGACGGTACTTGGAGGTGGATCACTGGACAAGACGTACACGAAGCGGACGACTGGAGCCAAGAGGAGGAGACTATCAGTACCCACCCTTCAGGTGGGATTTCCCAGAGGACGGCTCAGTGTTCCTGCTTTACTTTTCTTCTTCTCTAATCTCTTTTCAGTTGTACTTTAATTTCAGTTTGGGTTTGTATACTGGCCCATTTACTTTCAATCACTTACTATTGTACTCAGTTTACATAGTGTTTACTTCTGCTTGCATACTCTGTGGTGTTTGTTTTCTTACATAAAGGCAATGTCTTCCCTTATATCGGGAATTGCGCCTTTGGTGATAGTCGCCAGCCCCTGGCCTATGGAAGGCGGCCTTGGGGTAGTCACGGAACGGGTCCCGATGATGGGTCGTGACACTCTAGAACCCAACATGATGTGGTGCTAGAAACCCCACTCCTAAATGTGGAGACAGTTAAAATCCCCTCCCTGGCCACTGGAGGAAATGTTCTTCAAAATTTCTAAACATAACCTATCTGTCCTCAAGCCCGATACTCAATTGGATCCTTGATACAATATGGTTTTGTGTGTACCAACCTACCTCACTGTTGACATACCACCTAGATACCTGGGTTCTGACTTTGGATACTACAATCCACCATGATAAATCCAAAAGTGACTATTCCTATCACTATTCAAGGTACTTCTGTGTCTTGATGTCGAAAAAGACATGCCCACTTCATTATACTCTCTCAGATAACACTTGTTAATGAGCACCAAGTTCACTATTATTGATATGGTAGTCAATTGAAAAACATTAACATATTATTATATTTTATACTTGATTCCATCCCCAATTTGGGAAGATTTTTTTAGCTTTTCACCTAGAAGAATCGATGAGAAGCACTAAAATTTCATAAAAAACTGAATTACTCCATAACAGATAAATATTTTTTCTCTATGTTCATAATCACTCTAGATAAATAATCCCTCAACATCTCAAGATAAAAATAATCATTTAAGGATGTTTGTAAATCCCTCCAGACCATATCGTGATGATTATCTACCTGGGATATAATGTCCTATCATGTCCTGGAAGAATGAAAAATCATATACATAGCGAGCTTCACTTCTTTTATAATATGTGCCTTTAAATTATAAATGATGGATATCATGGCCTCCATCTATGACTCAATAGTATAGGGACTACCTTCCCCCAAAAATATAGAAGATTAATACTGTTAGAACTCCCTATTTAACTCTGTCATAGAAGGGGCATGTCATGGAGATCCATGTATAGACTTCACTAATCTTAAAAAACCCTCCCAAAACATAGAATTGGTCCCTAGATTAGGAATAACGTAAGGTGTCGCAGGAGGAACCATAATAGGTAATACTTGTTGCCTATATTCTACCACCTCTGGAGCATGGTCATTGCTACTCTCTTGGTGTGTGACTCGAGTCTGTTGTTGGGGAATACATCTATATTTCCAAATACACGCATCAGAAAAGGATATTATAATATAAAATATTTATAATAAAATAATAGTCCATGTATATACCTTTTTATATAATAGTCAACACCCCAATTCCTACTCCAAAATCTATGTCTAGGTGATTTAGAAATTCATAAAGTAATGAAAGAGATACTCCCAACTAGTCGATACTAAGTTTGGGTCGAAGAAAACTTCTATATTATACATCAAATGTCCTAGTATATAGGGTTTCAACTAAAATTTATAGAGGAATACATCCTTTAAGTTGAAATTGACATACCTATTTAACATTAACCATATCATTTAATTTTTTTAACCAGTAATTTCATATTTATATATATCATAGTACTTTTAGATGAGTTACTATTACCATGTTATGACATACTAAGAATTTTAAGACACAATTGAAACGTCATGTAACTACAAAGAGACCTTTTATAACAACTCTAAGGATATAATAAGTCTCGACATGATATCTCAATTATATGGATTTCCATAACCAATTTATAGAATTAGTAGCTTTTGAAATTACAACTGGAATCCATTTAATCTTAAATAACTACTATCTCATCTTGTGTAAACATGGATATATAGCTAAAATAAGTAATAACTGGTTAATTAAGATGCCACCATCAATCTATACATGAAAATATAATTTATTTTGATGCATACACTTTATGTACCAATTACTTGTCCCTTTCTTGCATGAAACATTTTCATAATCTTAGATACCATTATCCAGACAATATAACTTGTTTTAGTAAATAAACGAAATAATATAGGCATGGAACAGAATAAGAATTTCATATAATTTATAAGGTTCCTATAATGAGGCATAAGATAATACTTCCCTGCCATATTATGCCAAGGGTAAAAGATAATCCTTAATATTTACAATAATCAGTTCCAAAAATCATGTGCATAACCCAATAGTGAGATAAATACAAATATATTAGAAACATTATAGAACATAAATTACCTTCCTAGGTAATTTTTTCATGTATGTGGGTTACTTAGTCTCCTAAATAAATATCTTACCCAATTAAAAAACATTCCTAGTCTCCTATCTAGGAAAAAAAACATTAAGATGAAAGGAAACAAAGATGATATGGTATCCCTTTATGAAATCCAAGACTTCACTCATAAATAAGTGAACGGTATGGTATGTCACATGGATTCAAAAATGCCTTATGTTACACTAGAGGACACTGAGTAGTAGCATGGTTCTGCGATGGTATGGAGGGGTGACTACTCCCTCTTGATCAGAGCGGAACACAACTGAATTATATGTGAATAAATAGACGAAACACATAATAATGAACTAGAGCAGATGAAAAAACCATTAAGATAAATAATATAAGTAAAATTAATAACAACCAGAGTCATATAAAAAGTTATTTTATGTTTGTATGCTATAATAACTATGGAAATACATGGGATATAGTGCATTAGGGATATACAACATGTTATACAAAAAGAGTAACATATCAAAAGCACTCACCAATATCATCGCAGGAATATGCTCAGTCCTCTTCTCTTATACTATATCCTAATTATAAAAATCAACTGTCTATGTCATATAACTTCAATCTATGCCAACATGCATCCATTAATTTCACTCATGAACCAATCAGGGATTTGAATGGTGTTTTAATAAAACTCAGAGGGCCACAACCAATGGTTTCCAATGCTATCAATTCCATGAGTATATAATGAAAAAATGTTCAAGTAGAATAATAAAATTATTTAATTGGATTTATAGTAACCATGCTAGTATAGGCCTCCCATTTATGACCCATACAAAACTACTAGTTTTGACCTAAGACAGTATTTCTCTAAATTATTATGTTTAATATAATTTAATATGAATAATAGGCTCAGGACCCAAGGCCCATAGACAAGGAATCCATAGTTGATCAAATTAAAAATACTTATAAATTAGTCCAAAAAAATTAAGGTATAAATAATTATTTTAAATAAATATGTCATGAATGTAAAGAATTTACCAAATCAGAGTACGTTTTTGACTTGGAAGATGTGTTATTTAATTAATTTATAGGAATCGTGATCTTGTCTATGGAATTATGCATGGGGAACCCAAGTATCCATATAGGTGTACTACAAACCCTATTCTCTATAAGACCGTCCATGGAATTCTTCATGGGAACCTACATATCGCCTAAGGCATGGTATAATGGAATTTAACTCTTAACATGTCATCAGAATTCCAAATGGGAACCCCTGTTGTCGCTCATTGATTAATATAATATCCTTCCCTCATAGGTTTTCCTTAGCATTTCAGATAAGAACCCAAGTGTCTCTTGTGGAATAATATAATTTCACTTTTAGATCCTTTTAATTGAGTAATCCTGATGATCCCATCTGATCCATTCTCTGTGAGAACCGTTATATCACACTTGCCAAAGAATACTAATTATAATGTATATTAATCTATTCATACCATTTGACAACACATTTAATTATATTTTTTCATTTAATTAAAATAGATAACTCAAGAAAAAATTAGAAGTAATAAGTCCTAGGGACATGTGTTGTCTATGACCTCTTGAGTTTAATTCACATTAAATTTTATACAATTCATTTAACAATAAAAATTAATAGGGGAAAGGAATACACATCAGAAGGTAATTCAATTCCAAAATCAGTATTTGATCATTTACTCAATTTAACAACATAAAATATGGGGTGGTTCTAATGAGGATTTCAACCTCCATTAGTCCTAGCAGGTCATATAGGTGTAAGCACATGAATTTTATTTATAAAAAAATATTTTTTGAGGTAAATCCTATAACTTCAAGTATACAACAGAATGTTGAAATGTATAAAGAAATTTAATTGAATGGAAAATAATTAAACAATGTACTGTAGACGGGTAGTAGACTCCTCGTCTTTTATTTTACTCCAATCCAAGATAGAATGAGAGATATTAGATAAATGGGTGAATACCCTAAAAATAGGACATATTAGCTTATATATCATTTTTATTCCATATAGATGAATAATATTAGAAAGGAAGGAAGCGGACTAAAGTACTCACTGTGTTAGATCCAATAAAATGGGAGATTGTTAAATTAGACATTGGAAAAAGGAGCTTTGCCTATACAAAGTAGAGGGGTAGAAGCATTCAATGGAGGGGGAGTGGTGTTGTTAAAAATGAGGTGGAAAGTGAAAAAACATACTTTAAATAAATGGGGTTCAAGAACATAAATTTTCCAATTTCTCTAAAGGGATCATAATTTGGCCCCATGATTAACCAAATAACGTTGAAAACATGTTCTATAACTACCCTCGGTGTCACCCCCCTCATACAGGCACTCTGCATGGTTTGGAAAATCTTCTATAGATCATGTGGCTCCTATTTAATATTATGAAGAACCAACATACGGTCATATAGATCCCTTTAATTGTTTGAAAACCCTTGTTTCATACTTATAGGGCCACACTATTTGAGGTACATGGTTAGCACTAACAATGAACCTCTTATTATTCCCTAAAAAACTAGTGATTTGGGATTCGAACAAGCCTCAAAATTTCATGATCCATTACTTATTCAATTTATTACTTTCATATAGACAAAATTATATGTATAAATTAAAATTTAAAGGACCTTTAACTCATAATAAAAGTATAGATCTTACACATACAACTACCATGAACTTCACCAATAATACCTAAAATATTCTTACATACATAGTTTAAAACAAAGTACAGGGTTATAATAGATTATCATCCAAGATGATGATGAATTAATATAATTAATTAAAACACAAATACATTTGAGATTGAGATCTTCTTTTGAATATTGAATCTAGTTAACAAGAATGTAATAATACATTATTACTTGAAATTAAAATACTCGAGCATTATAAAGAGTTTTAATTTTCCTCCACCAAAACTCTAAAGAATCAACCCAAATTTCAAAGGAAACCAAAGAAGAAGTGTGAAATTGAAATTATTTTTAAAAATTAAATAAAATATAAAAACAAATAATTAATGGCAACAAATCTCAACAATATCAATAAAATACTTGAGAAAAATGTTATTTCTCCAAAATGAGGCTCTTACCTATTACAAGGAAGTGGTTCATTTTTATAATGATTAAAATCTATGACTTCTTTAGTTATTCAGTCCTATACAATCATATCCTTTTTAAATTTTTCGTTCAATCCTATTTTCTGCGTATCTTTGTTATTCCACGATTTAATCTCCATGGAAAACTAGGGAACCTGTAAATTTCTTAATTCGATGATATTGGAATATATTAATATTATATATTAATATGAAATTCTATGAATGGATAAATGAGTGCAGATTGGGTAAAAGGGGGATTTGGTTTTGAAGTCTAAATGAATTTTCCAAAGCCTTTGTTTGATCATTGCCCAATTTTCAAAATTTGATTTTTGAAAAATAAAAAGAGTGATAATATTTTTTGAGTGATCTCATAGAATATTGAACATGAAATTGATTGGATTGACATTAAATCAATCATAAATCTATGATAGTTTATTATGTACATTTAAATGATTTTTTCATATCATGATTTCTTATAGAAATTTTATAGTTATTTCCAGAAGTCAATCCTTCCACATAGTTGATCAATTCCTCTCTTTTGGTAAGTGGATAAACCATTCATCAAAACATTTACCACATGACAGGTTCTTTATGAATTCATTTTAGTGATTCTTATGGTTAATGGATGGATCTACTAGATAGTTAAAAATCATGTGGAGGATTGAGGACTCTAAAAATCCCAATTATATATGGCTGTCTATATCTCTTAAAAAATTCTTAGATCATCAAAAAACATCCTTTATCCCTTTATAATAACATAAAATCACCTGAAATAATCATAGAACCCCAAAATTTATGTGTACTATTTAATATAATAATTCCCAAATATCAAATATAAAAATTTAATTGATTTTTTTAATATATTTATCAATTTAAATATAGATTATTCCTAAAACACAAAAATGTGATAAAACTCAATTTCATCCCACAATGGTACGTTAAAAATCCTTAAAACTCTATACAAAATGCATCAAAATATTGACTTTTAAAATCCACAAAAATTAAACCTTGGACTATAAATAAGTAAACATTTAAAATGTTTACTAAAGAAAAATCCAAATTATTATCTAATGTGAGTTATTTTATTGACCCCATATCCCTAAAATTATCATTCCCCCTCAATGTTAATATTTATAATTTATCTATTATGCTTATTCAATAAATTCTCACTTCATTCATCCCCTCATACACACATATACCTACCTCTTATATTATTTCATTCAATACTAAAGTATGGTATTTAGGAAACATATTTTTCATTCAATTATAACACAAGTTTAACTATAGGAAAGTTTAATTTCATAATATCCACACAATAATTCTTGTAATTGTGTATATCATGAGGTCATAATTAGGGTTATTATAAGTATTAGGGGTTGGTAATATTTAAATTATTTGTTATTTAAGCTGAAATAGGAGTTTTAACTCTAAAATTAAACTCAATAAATGATTTTGTTGTCTTAAATGAATTTACACCTCCATAAGTACCTCTTTAACTAACATATGTATAATTATCTATATTCTATAAGGACATCCCACATCATTTTATCAATTTTTTTTTAGTATAATTCCCTTCCTCTATATTCTTGAGAAGTTTTTTTAACATTTTTTTATGCTCATGACTGAAGAGGGGGATTATGAATTCTATTCTAAAGGGTGTTAGTCCTACCTGGCCCTATATTAAGAAGTATTATATATCCTCTTGACGAATTCCAAGGCCATCCTCAATTATCTTCTCCACGTGATCCTCTAAATAGCACATTCCATAGAGTGAATCTCTGGTAGAATTCCAAAATCTTATCTAGCATCTTTTATAGGCTATCCACCTTAGTATATTCTAAATTTCATCTCTATTTCCCACTTTTTAAGTAAACCCCTTTTATATTATTTATATCTATAATTTCTCTTTAGATCATTTTTTATGGAATGTAAGGGATTTTACACCTTAAAATGATGGGTGAATATATGGCTCTCCTTGTATTACAATATAGATATGTCCATTCTTCTTATCATGGCGTTTCTCCCAAAACAAGAACACAAAAGTTTCCTAAAATTATTTATTAGGTTCCAATAGAACCTTCCAAATAGCTTTTTCTTCTCACTTTCCCTGCCTTTAACACTTCAATTCAAATTTTATCAAGAAAAATATTCTACTGTAAGGTAGATACATGTATTTTATTCGAAATGTGGCTACCTATTAAATTCATTCATATTCTATTAGGGATAAAATGAACTAATTTATATGTAAGATTCAAATAGATTTTATTAAAAATAGGGGATTAAAATCCAAGTAATTCCTCAATAATTTATGAACAAGTTCTTTGAATGATCTAAGGTTTCGAATAAATTAAATAGATAATTTTTAATGATCTTATATATCCAAGATTTCTAAATAATTATGGAATTTTAATGAAGATGTCATAATTTTTTTGAATCCACCTAGTTAAGTGATTTATAGTATAGGTTAGTATTCTATATATTCAGTTTCAAAAACTTGTGGGTATCCATTGAATTTTTCATTAATATTTGGGAAAAAATCGTTTTATAAGTCATATATGATGATTTTGTTATTTAAATTAGTTTCTAAGTATTGGAATGGATTAAATGTTTTAAATGGAATTCATTTTAAGTTCAAATTTTTCAAATACAATGCTAAATGAAAATGACAAGATAAGAAAAAATAAAAATACACAAAAATAGAAAATTTGAATGAAAATTCTTAAAATACAAGGGTTCTCTTCCCAATAATTAAATGATTAAATTTACCAAATTCATTCACATTATTTTTATAATTTAATATGATTATAAATGGAATCATAGAATGAATCCACTTTATATTATAATTAAAACATAGTGGGTTTTAATTGAAAAATTGGTTGTAAGAGTTTCATATCCTCCACTAGTACTTAGTGAACGTTCCTACAATACTTTTTTAGCATGTTCCAATTAATAGGGAATGGGGTTTCTTTGAACACTTTCACAATATTCAAAGTAAAAAAGGATAGATAATAGGGAATATAAATTTACCTTTCCATATTTAATTATGCTTATAAGGAAGTAGCTTGAGAATTGACTTGTAAATAAACACATAGTCTCATTGATGTAATTATTTTGGTTGGATTATATTGTTATAAAGAACCCTTGACATGTATTTATAAATTCAAAAAAATTACTCTCTTTTAATATCCTTCATATATTATAGATAAAATATCCTTTCTTTTAAATATCTTTCAAGGTCTAGATTCATCTCACTCACTACCCAATAGGTTTTCTGTTCCATTTCAGTAGTTTGGGGGTTGAGTTTACCATTAATAATCCTAAATATGATTATCCCTAAGGTGGATTTATAGGTTTTACTCTAAGTATATAAGGTGTCTAAAAATATTTGGCCCCAATCTATCCTATTGGGATTTACAATATTCTATAGAATTCCTTGGATTTCCCCGTTGGACACATTATATTGGACAATGGTTTGTGGATGATAGATTGATGATGTTTTATGATGAAACAAATATTTTCTTAGTAATATTTCTATTCTCCTATTATAAAATTAAGTCCCTTGATAACCGATGATGGATTTGGGAACTCCAAACCTACATAATATGTTCCCCATGAAAAAACCACACAAACCCAATGAATCTTTAGTTTTGGTGGATTTACATTCCAGCAATACCAAAATATAATCCACTATAAGAATGATATAAAAATTTCTAAAATGAAAAAAGGAATGTAACTGTAAAATATTATCAACAAACATAAAAAATTTCACAAAATCATATTGGATTTAGAGGCATATCATATATTTTTTAAATATAACTCAAAAATAACATATTTAGTTTTTTTACAAAACAAAAAATAATATTTAAACAAGATGGCCCAATAAATATGATATTAAAAAAAATTCATTTTTCATTTCTGGTCCAAATCTCACCCACAAGATAAAGGTTGGAAAACTCAAATACATTTTTTATTTCACTTTTATACTGGGATATACTTCTAATTTGATCACTGAGAATTTTACAAAGTAATGGGTCTTCAAAAATGTATGATCTAGATTAATCTTTTAGTTTTTTAATTTATTAAGTATTTGAATGGGATAGGTTTAGAGATGTTATCAAACAACTAAACAAGTATGCATATCAAGTCACTTTACCATAAACTAATAAAATATTCTCTCATTAAAATAAGTTTTGGTATTGGTGTATGGGCCAAATCTCTACATTATATGTTTGAGGAATTCTACAAATATGATTGGACCCCTATTTCTCAGATCCGTTATTGAATTTTATTTATATGTTCAAATACTAAAGTAATAACACCCATATTAGAATCCTAGAAAGGGAATCTAGTTTTTTCATCAAATATCAAAGAGTGTCTTGTTCAAAAATACATAAACATTAGTCCCAATAATATATGATTAGAAATATCCAAGGAAAATACAACTATCAAAAACTATTTTTTATGGTTGTGTAGTCAAATTATCTATAGTATTGTATTTTTTAATCATAATATATGACTTTTGGCCATCTATAAATCATCAGAGAAATAACTTCCCCAACTGTATGGATGGAAGAATCACAAAAAATCACAAATAATTCTTCCCAATTTGGTAGTTGCATTGTTTTTTGTGTTATTAATATCTTTTTTAATTCATAAAAGGATGCCCTTCACTCCACATTAAATAAAAAAATCATCCTTCAAAAGTAGTATAGAAAAGAAGATAAAATGATTACTAAAAGACATTATGATACTTTTATAGAATGATTCATGTCATAAAAATATCTATCATGTTTTGTAGAAGTGGATTGTGGAAATTAATTTATCTCTTCAATTTTTGATTCAACCTCCTTAATTAAATTTTTCAAATGATATTACTGAGGATAATTAAACTTTCATCTATGAAATAGAACATTTATAAATTTGAAACATGATCCTTTTCCATGCTTATTTTAAAAAAATATTTTTCAATAAATGGAAAAATAATTGCCAAAAAAATCAATCAACAAGACCTCCAATAAATCATTAATATGATCAATAAATATACTTATCATGATCCTTTGAAATTTAACTGGAGTTTTTCATATTCTAAAATAGATCCTACTTATAAGGGATAAGAAAAGATGAAAGTAAAGGTGGTATTATCTTGGTCTTTTAGAAAAATGGGAACAACAAAATAGGCTAAAAATATATTCAAGAGGTAATAATGTGTCCTCTATACCAATATCTCTAACATCTGGTAAATAAAGGGGATAACGAAGTTATAATTCTACGTAACTAAATTTAATTTATAATATTCAATACAAATTATCTAGCTATTCTAAATGATCATTTGTATTAGTTAATTATTTTCATTTCGTTCAATGGTTATGCTATTATACTTGATAACTAAATTTATGGGGATGACACATTAAGACTCTAAAATAAAAAAAATGAACCCTCTTTATAAGGTCTTAATTATTTCCTCCTTCATTGCCTTTATTATGGTGTCATTCAACCTCCTTTTGAATTGTTTAATCTCTTTAGAAACTCCCATTAGCATACTTTTTTTTGAGTAGATTTATTTTCTTATTTATAGAGTACCACATAAGAAAAATCTGATCACATCGAAATTTATTCTAAAAACCTCCAAAAATTTAGTTCACGGTATTTATAAATATTATTAGAAATTATTACTGGTAATTTTTCTCTTTCCATGATTCTTGCTAATTTTAGTATAGTTTGAAGTGGTTTTAATTCCATATTTTGAAGTTGTTCATGAGATGAAAATAAGTTGGGATTCCATAGTCCTAAATCATGAAATTATATTATATAGGGTAACATATTAGATTATTTTTCCTAAAATATTAGATAAAATTCCCCATAAAAATTAGATGCAACCTATTCTTTCATTCTTTGAAATAGATTTCTATAATTTTAGAGAACCTCATTTTATATTAGATTTTTAATTAAAAAATATTTTTATCTATCTGGAAATTCAAATAAAATCTATTAATTTTAAAATTACCTTTTTGTAGTGGGGGAGTGTAAAAGTGAATGGTTATCTTAAGGGTTCCCCATAGAGTAAAAAATGTTAGGCTCTAAAATGTGGTCCCCATACTCCATGGTGACTTTTCCTCCATGGGTGTTTTTGATGGCCATTTCCATCTTATGGAAGGGTCTACCCAAATATATAGGTGTGTGTATTTGTGGTCTATCTTCATCTATGTTGATTGTATATAATTTTGATGTAAATAGTTGGTAATTGACATTTATTTGGAAATCTTCTAACATTTATACTATAAATATAGTGGATTAGTGTTTGTATTATAATACCAATATCATGGATTATAAATATATTATCTAAAAAGATATAAACACAATGAATGGGTAGAATATAGAACCAAAGGGTTATTGGTGGTCTGGGTTTTCCCCACCACCACCCTTCTCTCCCACCATATTCTTCCTCTAATTCTCTGATCCCCACCTCCATCTGAACCCCCCTCATGAATCGCAGCAGCTAAAGCCACCCCTCCTTGTGCGCCATCCAATGACCCCATGACTCCTTCCCCGAGCGGTGATGTCTGTGATGATTTTGATTCCTCCCTCAATGATCATTCCTTCATGAGGCCACTAGAGTCGATGTCTCAAGATCTACCCTTAATCCCTCTAGGACCCCGTGTTTAGTGGTGTGTGAATTCTCTTGGAGGAAGTGACCATGTGGACTCTAACTCCCCTTTCAGTAATGCCTAGACAGAATCACCCCCACTCAAGTCCCTCCCCCATGGTTCATTGTTCCACACCACAAAAATGGACTCGATATAGCGATATTCTATATTTGGTCCATCGTACTGACTCGACATACCAAAATCCCAATATCTAGTAATATCTGATGTGTTCATGTCTCTTCCACTTCTAATTTAGAATCAAGTCGGTATACTTTGATTCACCTAATCGATTCCTATAGTGTTATTGGGAATCTGTAGTGTGGAAAGCTTTCAGTTGAAAACATTGACGATAGAAGATTGACCTTGGACTAGTTTGTGTAACTGACCGATGTTGAGGTTTCTACACCTATATTATTCTACATTTTCTTGGTTTTCCCTTCTATTTCTTCGTACTACTTCCCGCACAACCCCAATATGGTCAGGTTTTATGGATTCCATTATGTTTTGGATGGGACTAGTATCATTGGTGATGTTAAAAATTTTCGGGTACTCTTTTTGATGGTTGCATCATCCATGGTGGCTTGACAGTCTCGTGGTTCCTTGTTCCAAAGCTTTGTTGATGAATCTCTCACTATCTATCATCCTCCTTCATAGGATCCTATGTAGATTTTCTTCTAGATTGTAGTGTTATTTTTTCTTATTGGTTTCTATTTTTTTGGGTTGGCCTAGCTCATGTCTACAATGGTGGATTCCCGTGGGCACGTGGCCTCATCATTTTTTTCTTATTCAGTTCTCACTTAACCATAAAGTGATTCTTTTGGATAATGAAAAAATGTTTGGTGACAAGAAATATTTAAACCCAATATGGGGTATAAAATTTATTTTATCACCAAAATCAAACAATTTTTAAGAAAAAGTAAAGGAGGAAATATTATTGGGAATTGTAAATTTCACTCAATATTGACATTTAGTGGGTAACTGGGGTATGATAAATGATGAAACACATCTTATAATGTAATCCTCTCATTTCCATAAAACATCACCTTCTTGGTGAAATTACTCATGTGAAACTTAGTATACCTTGATATCTATTTGAGGGATTCAAGAATATGGATATTAATTTCCACTTTTTAGAAAGTTCCCCTAATCTCCCCTTGAATTGCTATAAATTGAATCTTCTTGATTGGATTATTCATGATGGTAATGGTGGAGATAATTTATTCCACTCATTTATATCTTTGTTATGTTGTATCCTGTATCTTTTTCCTTGGTTAATTATTTCCCTCTTCACCTTTATAACATTTTTTAGGGGAATTATTTTGTACATCTTCAAGAATTTTTAGATTTTCCTACTTTATTCTCCTTCAGTTTGGGTTATATTGGTTCAAGTGAACGTTCTTCTAGTGGATGAAGTTATTTTTGGATACACTTAATAATCATTCTAATATTATCCTTATTAAACAGACTTCATGTAATGGTAGTCTTTAAAGGTTTTCTATCATAATTTCAACAAGATATTCTACTATTTTTGTCATTTTGTATACACTACTATTTATCTTCTCAAAATTATATCTTTGTTTTTAATGTATTTATATTCAAGCACTATTTCAGGGTTGTTAAAATGGATTATTTTATTGGATAGGGGTGGATTGTATTTTATGTTGTAAATCTATTAATATATTTTTTATATGGTGGAGGGTATTGGAACTACTAGTTTTATTTGTGGAATTGTGTTGTTTTGGTTATAGTAGTTTAAAGTGTTATCTCTTGTATGGCCTTTTGTCCACAAAAATTTAAAATTATAGAATGAATTTTAGTTTTTGAATAATGTAGGTGTCAGATTTTGAATAAAGATTTAGAATGTAATTATGAGAGTTGTAACAACTTAAAAGGGATGTTTTTGGACATAGAAATAGGCATGACTGGTTGCTCTGGTGTTTGCGTGAGTCAAGGGAGATTTGGGATATATTTCTAGAGTTATTTGGGTTTATATAGATGGAATATGATTTAGCTTACATGGATTAGTAGAAACCATTGGGAACCCAAGCCAAGTGGGTGTTTTTAGTTCAATTCCTTTTCTCAGGGTTTTCTCAAAAAAAATTGTAAATGTTAGGGTCAAGTTGTGTAGGATTCAAATGAAACTATGTGATATTTTTAAGTGGGTATATAGCCTCTAGAATGGTTTTTGAATGGTTTGATAAACGATGTTTCAAGACCATATCAGGTGGATGGGTTTGAGGTAGTGCTAACCACACGGTTGTCATACCATTTGGAAAAGTGTGTGACCAAATTGAGTATAACCCAATTAATCTATGAAAGGGTTTTTTTACCATCTTACCCATTTATAATATTTATTTTTCCCCTACCTTTATCTTTTCCTCACATGCATGGACCCACAGAGGTCCCCTCCCCCATTTTTTCCTTCTTCCCCCATGATTAATGGTTCTTTTTAATGTCATTCTTTGGTGATTTGAGGTTTTTTCTAACTACCATAGTATCCATGATTATATCCCTATTTTTTAAAATTTTTAACTTCAAATTAGGGATTATTTTCTAATTCCCGTAGACTACCATGGAATAGTACTAGCATGATATGGTTTTCACTATGCCTAGGAAGATGGTAACTTATGATGTCGTCGGTATACCGTATCTTTCCAACTTGACGAAGACATGTTGTAATGAAAATTTATTTTAGGTTTTTTATTATATTTTAATTTAAATGACATTAATTTGAAATATTTATTAGGTTTCTAACTCAAAGTAGGTCCAAGGGTGTGGGATGGACCCTTGGGGGCCATTAGAGGTGGTTATAATGTGGTGTAATGACCCGATGAGTTATCTATCTTTATACCATGGTAAAAAAAAATCAATTAGTTATAATTGTTATTATTCATTAATTTTGGATCATGGGATTTAGTTAGGGGAATAAGAAAATGATATGTGCTCGGCTGATTAATGCGAGGTCGAGTGAGCATGGATGGCCATTGGTAGTTGTTGTCGGTCATTGGCAATAAAATGGAAAATCATTATTGAAAGTTAGGTGGTATCACATACATCACCTATGTAATTTAGGCTTTTTAAAGTAGAACATAGATTCTTGGGATAACTATTGATAGAAACACCAAGGTTTAATTTAGTTAAATGTAATGTTTTAATTGAATTAAATTGACTTGTTCAAATGAATGGTCTCTGAGTGTCACGAACAACCCTTAAATGACATCTTGTCTCCTTGACCATTGAGTGTTAGTGATAGTACTATTGAGATACCGTGCGGCCTCTAGAAATCGAAATGATGTGACGCCAGACTAGAGAGATCATTTATCCCAATCATGATGGAATGAGATAGCTTCAGGTTAGAAATGAGGTAGAACAGAGAGATCATAGGCCATATGGGCCTTAAACAACTTACATTTATAGACTTGGATCCATTCAGGATCATTGTTATGGGGGTAGGATGAGAAAAAATCTCTCATATGATGTATCCAATACTAGTAGGAGAGGCCTTAGGTAGACTGGGATTTGATTTTGTGAGTGGACTGTCTGGGAGTAATCTTGAGGACTGAGATAGAATAGTGGTTTTCTATTTCCTATTTTTTATGTGGAGAGACTTTATGTATCCATCACAGACATGATACCATTATGAGGAAGTTAAGGATATATTTCCCTTAGTGCCTCAATTATTGAACCAAAAAATGTGACAATGACTAGGGTCCTAGGTGAGGGTACCTCTTTAGTTATGATACTTAGGGGGCCCCATGGGCGATCTACTGAATAAATGAAACTAAATAGGTGTGTGTGAGAATGTATTCAGTGTCATCATGGAACCTATACTAGATTGGGGAGATCAAGGGGATATATATAGTGGTGTCGGGTGTCGTCATTCTGATTTCCCTATTATTTCTATTATTATGTCATGATTATAAAGTGCATCATCATGGTACTTATGAAAATCATGGGTTGTCATGGTTATGGATCTGGGTATAGGTATGGCCTTCCATGTTTGAAGTATGTTATTGTAGGTTATTCCATGGAAATAGATCTCAGAGTTTTTTAATACCATGGATTAGAATCTCGGTATATAGTTGGGGATTTCATAGATTTATAGCTCAAGTCACTGATAGGATCTACCTTTGATTTTGACCTTAGGTGATAGGGGTACCATAGGGTACATCCCCAATGTCATGCGTATACTGATAATAGATTTCATGTATTTGAAGCTCATATAATAAGGATACTTCAAGTAGGTCCCCAGATTCATGAAGACTCAGATATAAGTTTCCATGGTGTAGATCCCACATGTTACGTGAGATGCACAGTCTTGAAGTCGTGCTCAGAGACTCCCTAAAAATGGATATAGCAGGTTTCATCGATCAAGTTCACAAACCTAAGGATGAAAAAATTGGTTTATTTTTTTATTTTGGATAGTATTTTTTTTGTTCAATTATGTTTATAACTTCACATACGCATATCACTACACATGTTGGTTAGTACATGACATCATTTGTGGTTCCCTACTAACTTCTGCACTCACACCCTGCATCAGCCACAACTTCACTAGGTTACCCAAGAATAAATTCACATGGATATAGGAATGGGAATGATTAAGGCCTAGGAAAAGTTTTTTCCTGATGGATAAGGATCATTCGGACATGTACCTAGATATTGTAAAAGGAATGGCTTGATGATATCATGTAGACATTATTTTTGTTAATTTTTTTTATTCGGTTTTGTATATCTAACTGAACTAGTCAGTGGTTAGTTTTAGGTGTGACAGGCTATTTGTGCACTTACTATATTTCATTTATTATTTCATATTTATGTTTATTTTATTATTCTTTTTTTTGATGAAGTATAATGTTTTTTGGTTTTACTATTATTGTTCTTGCTGATATAGGGGTTATATTCTCCCCATAGTACCAATATAGACCTTCATAACTTGTCTACATCTTCTAGTGTGTGGGGATCCATGACTGTATCCCTGTGGTGAACTGGTTCATTTCTCTTCATAGTGTCATTTGGGAAGGGATTTTAAAACATTGTCCATAACTATTTTTTTTTTCTTATTTTTTCAGGATTTTGTTGACCAAGGATTTATGAATTTATTGGATCTTATGATTGATACTAGGATGGATCATTAAGAACACCTTGTATGGTAGGAAGTTCAGGTTACTATGGTTTTAATTTTTATTTAGGTTTTTTATGGTTGTATATGATATTCATCTTAGCTTACTCACACGGATGTTTCCGGTTGTTAATTGTTATGTATTTTTGGATCTCGACCTATTGTAAAAAAGACAATTATTTGATTTTCAATATTATGCTCTAGAGGAAAGAGGCATATTGTACATCATATCAGACACATGGGATCCATAATTTATAGGCATGTTAGTGTTTTATTTAACTAAGGATGGAGGATCAGTTGTTTCATGTGTAAATAACCAGTCATACACTGTTTTCCCATATAAGTACTTGGTGGTATTTTACTCAACTAGGAAGACTTGTATATAGATTTTTTATTTTGATGGTCGGTTATTTAGATCTACAGTGAGATGATAAATGATGTGAATGATGATTTATTCTATGTGACCAGGAGGTTTGGTAACCCTGGTGGGTCAGGTCAGGCACATGGTTCCTAAGCGATGAACCCCTAGTGGGTTGATGGTATTGATTATGTTTAGTAATTTTAAGTTATACTAAAAATATATATTGTGTTTTATAACATATATTTCAATGAAATTATAATTAACTAATCCATGTATTTTTTTACTTGTCATGGATCATCTAGGATGATTTCATTTGTTTATCTTTGATCCGTGAGATGTGATCCTCTATGGAGTAGTCTGATATGATGATTCATGGAGAGGATGGGTTCCCTACTTGTGGGTAGTAGATGGCATGTTATGCCATTATATGTGAGGCCCCATTAGAAGGTGGATGGAATTTTGATGATGGGGGGTTATATAGTAGCATGTATGAATTCTAATGAGATGTGGCTTTGGTTAAAGGATTGACCTTTGGACTTAGTGGTTGGATCTAGTGACCCCAAGAGAGAGACCTTACTGGTAGGGTTTTGTGGGAGACCTTGGGACCCATAGTTATGACTTGTACCCTAGTGGGTTAGTGCTTGGTATGATTATGGGATACCTCAAAAGGTTCTAATCTAGGTATTTTTTTTCCTTTTGTGATCTTAAGCATAAGTGGTGATTCAAGGTATGATATCGATGCAAGGAAGGTGCTAGGTATTTTTGTGATGAGAACCATGGGTGATAGTTCATTAAGTGTAAATGTGTGGTTTTGATGTAGGATATGGGTGATGTTTATCCCTGTGCATTTGGATTCTTTTAATAGCATGGCCATATCATGGGTGGACACTCATGACTACAATGGTACTCGGTATAAATTAAAAGAATCGATGAGGTTAACACACCTTAGACTGAGGATCATCACATGTGGTTTTAGAATGACACATGTTAGTTGATGATCATGTGAATACATATAGTATGTGTGGGGTGAGCAATTTTGAAGTGGATTTCAGAGGGATATCATGGCTTGATCAGACATAACTGCTCTGGAATATGGTTAGCATGGACATGCTAGAGTACGAATCATAGGATATTGAGTTAGGTACTAACAATTGGGTGGTACTAGTCTTTATTGCCACCAATTTGTAGGTCAGATCTGCAGCATAAAATGATAAGCACATTCCTATTGGTCTGAATGATGGTAATAGATGTGACTGTACAGAGGATCAATTCCTTTAGATGAGACTCTCGTGGGAGTGATAATTTGAAGCTTTATATTATACAAAAAAAATCCCATGTTATGATGGTTGTTTTAGAAATGGGTAATGTTTTGTGGATTTGTTGACATAAGGCTAGACCATTACACATATTTTCAAGGATATGTCGTGTTGGAGGTGGTGGATGATGATCCTGGATTATGAGGAATGATTTGTGTGTTTGTATATAGAATCTATTGAGATAGTTCTTATGAATGATAATTTCTGGTTGTTATAGTTTTTATTTTCATTGATGGATGGGGTTTGAGACATGGTTATTGGGATCTTATCATGTTAGTGTAGTGATAAGGATGATCCTAAGGTGGGGATCGGGATATCCATCATGATCATGTGACCATCAAATGAAAACTTTCATTAGAGAATAGAAGAGTTTGGTGGATGGCTGCTTGGCTATTTTGATGCCACTATATTAATGGAACAATGTATTACTATATTCCTTTTTGAATTCCATATATGTGTTTGAATGTTCAACTGGGATGATTTTGGGCATAGGTATTGGGTTTAGTGTGGGTTTTAGGTGATCTGAGCATGAACGAGTTGGTGGTTCATTGGTGCTTGCGGTCTTGTATAGAAATGGAAATGGGTCGTTGATAGATTGGCTATGGAATATCACCTAAAATTAGTAATGGTATTTAATGAGCATGTCTGGATAATCATTGGATACATATAAGGATAAATGCATCGCGATCATGTTTTCTCCATTTTTTGACTAGATTTTGACCAATTCAAATTAGAATAGATAATTGAGAACATTATTCTCCTAAATTATCAGGTGCAAGGTTGCTAACACTATGTTGAGACCATTTTTAGGATGTTATTGGCATGGTCGGTAGGATATTTCTTGGGTGGAAATGTAAAATCGTATGGAATTGGTGGTTATGGAAAAAGTTGTATGGTGGGGAACTCCATGGGTTGGGTAGTCATTAAAATAATGAAATGATTGTGTATGAGGGTATACGGGCTTGGGTAACTATTATATCAATTTTTAAGTAGTGGTTGTAAGTGTTTTCATGGGTTTTGGCGGTTGGCACCCTTAGGATAGAGGTTGACCTATGGGTGAGGTTTGGGTGTTTTGGAATGGAACACAACCAAATGGACATGTAGTAGCATCCATGTAAGGTCTATATTTATATATGTATTACCCTTTATACTTCTTGGGGACTATAAGTAATGATTTTGGGTGGTATAAGATCTCATTTCCATAATAGTTTAAAATTTTAGAAGGAATTTGAATGTTCTACTATCAGACAGGTTGAATTTTGAATTGATATTTGGAATGGAATTTTCAGGGTTGGAATGTCTTAATGTTTTTTAGATGTTAAATTTGGTTCAAAAGTTATCTCGGGTGTTTGGGTGAGCCTCGATACATTAATGTTAATTTTACATATATTTGGATGTTTTTGGATATGGTGCACAGTTTAGGCACCGTGGTTTAGGAAAAACCATGGGACACTATAGTCAAGTGGGGTGTTTTTAGTTAAATTCATTTTTAGAATGATTTTATTTCATGAACATAACATGGTTAATTTCAAACCATACATTTTTCATTGGAATTCATATGAGAGTTTCAAAGGCTTGGAGATCCGGCCACATTGTTGTTCTATAGTTTTGTAAACCATGAAGCCAATCTATGTGTTGTAGTTGGGTTTGCGGTATTGTCAACCGCATGGTTGGGGAAAAATTTTAAAAACCTTGTGAACAAACTGTGTGACTACAAAATTTTACATTGAATGGTATTTTTACCATTTTTCTAAGTTATTCATTTTCTCCCCCCCCCCCTCACATTATCTTCTATCCCTCTCTTGTCTCTAATTTAGGTATCTCTGTGATAGGGTTTTCATTATGATTTCTATTTATCAAGGTGGAGTCTTCCTTGCATGATGGTACATCAACTGCACCTTTGAAGAGGTCGACCCAGGACACCATCGACATATGCTAGCTCAAGGATTCAACCAAAGTTATTTTTCACCATCAATTTATTTCAATATTTTTAGTAATAAATTTAACTTATTACTGATTTGGGTTCTGTTTTGGGTATTCCACTCAATATAGGGACAAGGGTATGATATGGACCCATGGGGTTCCATTGGATGTGTTTCTGATGAAGCTCAACAACTTAGTGAGTGAGGTCAGGAACCTTGTGTTGAGAACATTTTTAGGATCTTATTGGCAGGGTCGGTAGGAAATGTCATGGGCAGAAATGTAAAAGCATTTGGAATTGGAGGTTATGGAAAAAGTTTAATTGTGGGTACTCCATGGGTTGAGTAGTCATTAAAATAACTAAATTATTGTCTATGAGGGTATACACACTTGGGTAACTATTATATCAATGTTTAAGTGTTGGTTGTTAGTTTTATCTTGGTTTTTGGTGGTTGGGAGCCTTAGGATAGAGGTTGACCTGTGGGTGAGGTTTGGGTGTTTGGGAATAGAACACAACCAAATTGACATGTATTGAAATTCATGTAAGGTCTAGGGTTAATTATGGATTACCATTTATAATTCTTGAGGACTATAAGTAATGATGTTGGGTGGTTCTAAGATTTAATTTCCATAATAGTTTAAATTTATAGAAGGAATTTGAATGTTCTACTACCAGACAGGTTAAATTTTGAATTGATATTTGGAATGGTATTTCCAGAGTTGGAATGTCTTAATGTTTTTATAGATGTTAAATTTGGTTCAAAAGGTATCTCAGTAGTTTGGGTAAGCCTCGATACATTCAGGTTAATTTTCCTAATATTTAGATATTTTTGGATAGGGTGCATGGTTTAGGCATCTTGGTTTAGGAAAAACCATGGGACACCATAGTGAGGAGGGGTGTTTTTAGTGAAATTCCTTCTTAGAATGGTTATATTTCACGACCATGACATGGTTAATTTGAAACCATACATGTTTAATTAGAAGTCATATGAGAGTTTCAAAGGCTTGGAGAGCTACCCACATAGTTTGTGTATGGTTTTATAAACCATAAAACCTAACTATGTGTGGTGGATGGGTTTACGGTATTGTCAACCGCATGGTTTGTGAACAATTTTAAAAAACATGTGAAAAAAATGTGTGACTACAAAATTTTTCATTGAAATGGTATTTTTATGATTTTTATAAGTTATTAGTTTTCTCTCTCCCCCTCACATTCTCTTACCATCATATGCATTGACTAGGGTAGTTCCCCTTCCCCATTTTCTCCTTCTTCCCTCATGAATCTGTGTGGTTTTTTTCACCATTTATTGGTTATTTGAGGAATGATTATAACTCGCATATCATCTCTTCTTCTCTCACTCCCTTTTCTCTAATTTGGGTATCTCTATGACAGGGTTTTCATTATGAATCTTATTGGTCATGGTGGAGTCTTCCTAGCATGATGGTACATCCACTTCACCTTTGAAGAGGTCTACCTTGGACACCATCGATGTATGGTAGCTCAACGATTCGACCAAATTTATGTGGCACCATCAATTTATTTAAATTGATTTAGTGATAAATTTTAAATTATTATTGATTTGGGTTCTGTTTTGGGTATTTATCTAAATATAGGAACATGGGTGTGATGTGGAACCATGGGGTTCCATTGGATGTGTTTCTAATGCATCTCAGCAAATCAGTGAGTTATATGGATTTATACGGAGGTTTATTCATTTAGTTAATTTATTTCAATGGAATGATTTAATTAAATTAAATTTTTTAAGTTAAAATTAATGAGCGTCAATGGTCATGAAGAACCATTTCTTTTTATCTTATTATGAAATCCACTGATGGTAGGTCCTTAGACTATTGACATGGGAGTTTTCCTCTAACCCTCTTGTGAGGTGAGGTTAGACCAGTTATACCCTTTGTCCTATGAGTATGGGCTTGATACAGCTTTAATCCTGTTTCGTGGTAGGTCCAAGAGATCATTGGCCTTATGGACCACCTAGGATTATCTTTTATAGACATAGATCTATTCTATAACATCAACATTAGGGTATGAAAGTAAAATATATCCCATATTATGTTACCAAGGCTTGGTGGATATACCTTAGGCTGACTAGGATCAAGTTGGATGAGCAGAGCATCCCTGAGGGACCTTGATTACCAAGATGGGTCATGAGCCATCTCTTGAATATTTTTAAATATATATACCCAATATAGTCTAAAATTTCATGATACCATTATGAGGATATCAAAAAAATAATTTCCTTAGTGTCTTGGGTGTTGAATCAGTATTAAGACTATGTCTAAGGACTCCTGTGAGGGTGCCTCTTTAGTACTAAGATCAAGGGGAACCTATGGGTGTCTCATTTAAAAACTAACATCGAGAGGGTGTGCATGATATGGTATTGGGTGCCAATGTGGAACCCATATTAGTCTGGTGTGCCTAAGGGTTAGTGGAGAATAATATTGAGCATGGGTGTTCAACCATCACTCATATTTCATCTATAATGTTGAAATTTTGGAATGTTCCCTTAGGGTTTTTATGAATGTTTTGGGATATTGTGGTTATGTATTCTGGTATATCGATGTCCTACCATGTTTGATGTTAGTTTTGGTTGGAGATTCTATAGACATTATGCTAAGTGGTTTGAGCATGTTGGGATTAAGTTCTTGGTATATGGTAGGGGATTCCATGGATTTCGAAAATGGATCACTTATAGGAGATACCATGGATTTTGAGCTCAGATTGTAGGGCTTACCTGAGTTATTTCTTGTATTTATGTGGATATAGATAATAGATACTATACATTTTGTGCTCAGATATTAGGTCTATCATGGATATGTACCCAAAGTCATGAGGACACTGATAAGTGTTTCGAGGGATTTGGAACTCAGATGATCGGGATATCATGGGATGGGTCACAAATTTCATGAGTATTGGTTGGGGTTTCCATGGATTTAGATAATACATGTTGCATAGGATGAATAGTCTTCATTATATGATGAATAACAACCATGTAATGGATGAAACATTAATGTTCAATTGGTCTCATGGATCTAATGATTGAAAAATGTGTTTAATTTATTTATTTTTCAATACACTTATTTTATCATTCCATCTGAGCTAATCACATTAACATATCACTTCATATGGTGGTAATTATGGGACTTTATTGGTGGTGCTTTGATGATTTTTTTACTCACACCCTATTTGGGGAACTAGTTCACTTATATACCCAAGTAAATGATTACTTGGTTGTAGGAACAAGTATGTTTGAGGCCTAAGATAATGTTTTTAATAGTTTAACATGATGGTTTAGATGTGTACCTAGTTCTTGTTAAGAGAAATGATTCATGGATATAGTGGAGCTAGAATTTTTTCTTTTATTTATTCTATTCTATATATTTAACTATCCCAATGGGTGGTCAATTGTATATAGGAAGGGGTTTTTTGGGCTCTTACTACATTTCATTTTTTATTGTTTGTTTAGAATTATTTTATTCTATTTTCAATATATTTTTGATGTACGAGGATAGCTTATTTTATTATCATTTCACACTATAATATAAGTGGTTTAGTCTCCACACATCGCCATTCTAAACCCCCCCCCCCCCCAAACTAGTTAGAAGCCTCTCACATAAAGGGGGATGTTCCTAAGGTTATGTGGTGAAGTAGTCTAGTTCCTATTCATAGTGGGAGCTAGGTCATGACATTATTTCTCTACTAGTTCAACTAATATTTAAATACATACGGAACTTGGTTATAATTAATCTCACTTTATTTTGTTGTATCTTATTTCAATGAAAGGCAACATCACTACTATATATGCTAGGCACTTATACACACAGTTTAGTAAAATCGATTGTGTACTTTTTGTTTAATAATTTGTTTTAGATAAATTTGTCTTATAAAAATGGTTAGTTATAAAAATTTATTTTCTAAAAATGGTGGTGAATCAAAATTTCATACATCATGAATACCTACTAGGCATATACCACTTGTACTAAATTAGTGTGAGTTATAATAAATATTTTCAGTTTTTCCCCAAGATTCAGTTAGTGAAATTTGGATCAAATGTCATATAGGTGATCAATATATTAGGGTTATATCATTTTCAAGAAGGGTTTGGTAATAAAACACAAGTAATTAGTTTTTCGTACTACTTTATGGGGAAAGATAACACATAGATTTTTAAATCTCCCCCAGTACTCAAAGAGAGTATCTCTGGATTCACATTTGATTGAATAAATTGTTTTTATGATTATTGTAATCTAGGAGGTTTCATAGAATCGTTACATAAATAATATTTTAATTCTATCTGAATCAGGGACTTATATTTTTTATAGGTTGAAAAATAATTTCTTGTATTCTCCCTTAAGTGGGATGGAAAATTTCCTCCACTTCACATGTTTGTCAACATCTCTTCTGGTTTTTATAGTAGTGATAACAAGTGTAAATTATTATAGGTTATGATCCGGGTATTCTATTGTAATCCCATGACACTTTGGAAATACCTTTATTGCATTAATTTTCAATATAAAGTCATTTTTCAATTAGGACATATAAATTTGAATATTTTTGTTAAACAATTATGTTGTACATTGATCGATGAAGGTATGGTTTTGATATCTATCCATTTTTTCAATATTGGAGTGGACACTTGGGGTTTCACTTAATTTTGTAGGAAAAAATTATTTGATGTTTAATTTTAAATTTATGCTTCATAACCCTATCCACATTCTTTAAATTTTAGGATAAAAATAAATTAGAGGATTATTAGATAGTTTTGTCATGAAGGGTCATAATTTTTTGTTTTTTTGTGTTATCTTCATAGAAATGGTCCCATTATTGGAATATGAATTATTGTGGGGCATAGAAAATCAACTTATTATATACATTAAATTCACAAATAGTTGTTAAATATGGTATTATTCTAAATATGGTTGTATATATAAACCACTTTCCATTTTTAAATTGGATAAAAAATTTGCGTGTTTATTGGTTTTATTATTTTTAAATTAATTAAATTAATTTAAATATTGGTTTTGAAACTATAGATTTGATGGTAATAAGATTAGGGTTAGCTTCCCAATTTTAAATCAATTGTGGTCAGAAAATTATTTTATCTTCGTCATTTTATATAATGAATTATTTTTTCATTGATTTATATAACTCTCAACCATTGATAAAAATACAATTAAAAACATTAGTTTTACCTAAATGTATTCATATATGTGAAATTGATACATTAAATTACCACTAGTTAACTCAAGAAACACCCAACCCGATCATTTAATTCCTAGGAAATCTATGAGTAACTAATGTACTATTCTTACGTGTCACCAACCATTAATCACTTCACCAGTCTGCCCCAAAACATTCCACTATAAAAAACATAAAACATAATGGAGGGGGATAATAGATCCTTGACATGGGTGATAATTAATAGATATAATTAAATAAAACACCACATAATTAGAATTTATGACCTATTATTGAATAATAAAAACAGTTAATAAGAATGAGAGTGTTTTAATCATTTAAAATAAAATAGTCAATCATTTAAAAAGTTTTCTTCCATCCAATCCCCCAAAAAAATCCATAATTACCTCATCCTTTTGAAGGGTAAAAGAGAAGAAGGGTAAATGAGTAGTAATTTCCAAACTAAATGGAAAGTAAAAATAATGAATGAAAATAAACATATTCCAGTAATCATGATCCATACCTCAAACAAAAGTTTATTTTCTTAAGGTGAATCTCTTACCTATTTATGAATAGTGGTTCCCTTATCCAAATTTTAAAATGTCGATATTATAAAGATAATAAAACCTATACAATATTATCGTTTGGAATTATCCATTCTTCTCCTACTTCCATGAATCTTTTTTCTTTTATGATTTACTATTCTAGTGAATCCAAAGGACACCCAACATTTCTTGTTTTGTGAGATGACAATATATAAAAGATAGAGATATGTATGGAAGCCTATAAATGGATAAATGGGTATTGATTTTGTAGATCATTGGATTAGTTTCATTTTAGAATTAGTTTACCATAGTCAATATATTATCATCACTAAATATTCAAACACTAATTTTTGGAATTGTCCTCGAGTGAATTTAAAATTTGAGTAACCACTAAAATGTTTAACAAGTGTTCTCTAGGATCATCTTGTGGTTAGTAGAGACTATGTTGTAGGTTAATATTATTAATTGTTCTATTAGGTGGTTCTTCTCATGATACTATCTCACTTGTGGTTGATACTTCTACATAGTTGATTAAATCCCCTCATATTGTTATTCAATAGAAAAATAATATGAAAAGTGATCGAATGATTGTTTCATCATGTAGTCAGTTGAGATCTTCTTGCAGTAGATTCTTGGATCAACCACACAATGGTTAAGTTTGCATAGGGTTTAGGACCTTGAAAAGCCTCCGTCAATGTCATTTTTCTGTGTCTCTTCTATAATTCCAAAAACATCACTTATCTTCCATGATTCCTTAGTAATTCCATACAATTAGTTAAAAAATTCATTAATCAATAATAAATAAGTGTAAACCTTGATATATTTATTCCCAGAGATAAAATAATCAATTAAACATCCATGTGTTATTCATTTATGACCTAAACTCAATAAATTTCCTAAAACTACAAATTGGTATAAATAAATATCTACTAAAAATGATGGCTTTAAAATAATTGAAGCTAAAGATAAAATTAATGAGAATATTATATATATAGTACTACTATGGGAATAAGAAAATGATGAAAATTAAAATAAAAAATTTCTTGTATACCCATGTATTGAAGAGTAAGAAACTGAATTACCTAAAAAAACATTACCTAGAAAGCCTGAAACCTTAAAGTTACATCCTATATAAATTATTTATTGGGGGTTTCGATAAAATTTTTATACTAAAGGAAGTTTCTCGAATATAGATGATATTTTCTCATTTATTCTATTCTTGGACAATAAATCACGGGGTAAGCCTTGGGATATCAATGTTAAGTTTTAGCTATCAAATAAGAGATGGATCAATTTGAGAGATAAATTTTAGGAAGTCGTAGAGAGACACTAATATTTGTGGGTCATTGGAAACACATGGGTTTTTAGAAACAATTAATTTTATCAAGTTATAATAATAATTAATAATGATAGATTAGTATATAATGGATATAATCAAGTGGAAGGAAAACACTATATTGAGAATTTTTCAAATATTTCTTTGTTATAAGACATTAGATTCCTCTTTTCCCATGCTTCACAATTTAGATATAAAACTATCCGTATGTATATTATGTGTTTATTAATATATCATCTTTTTATGGAGGATTGTTATATTGAAAAACAACTTAGTTTTCAAAATTCTATTTTTTTAATTTTGTTTTCAAAATCACCAAAACTTTTATAGTTATAAATAAGATCCTAGATCATGGTATAGAGTAATTAGGCCTTTTATGTTATTGAAAGTTTTTTTAAATGAATGACCATAAATTTTTTAATAAAACACAAACGTTAGATATTTTTTATTTCAATTATATATCGATGATGTTTTTTTGTTCAGTAATCTTAATTTTGTGTAATGAATTTTATAGACTAATGATATGAGAGTTTGAAATGAGCATGACATGTGAGTTATAATAAATTCTATCATTTTAAAATATTACATATTATATTAAATATTTATTAAAAAATTAATGAATTCAAAATAATATATAATATATAACTCATATGAATTCTAAAATTAATCTTGACATGGATAATACTAGGAAAATATTAGTCAACATGTTATATAAATTGTTAATTGGGAATTTTTTATACATTAATGATATTATACTAAATATTATGTTTATTAAGAATCTGAACATAATATTTAAATATAATAATAAGTGATATCATCTAAATAAGACAAACAAATAGTTATCATAATGGTTATATTAATCATATTTTGTTGTTCACTAAAACCATTGGAATAGTATTGACTCAATATTCTGATGATTATATTTGAAGTTTTAGGTTAGAGATAAAGAGTACCTATTTGAACCTATCAATATTTAATAAAATTATATGTTTCTTGTTCTAGTATGTAATAAAAATAAATTTAATGTCTTCTAATAATTAATACACTCTATTAATTAATTAGATAACTTTTTAAATAAAATAATATTTTATAAAATATTATTATTAGGTAATTTTTATTAAATATAAATAATAATAATATTTTACAAAGTCGGATATAATTTTAATAATGGTTAAAAAAACTATTAAATTTATAAATTTAGTATTTTTTAAATAAATGGGTATTTTTTATTCAAATGAATAAATTCATATATTTATATTTTTTTTTGATAAAATAAGTACTATTTTTGAAATAATCACTTGAAAGTTATCCAATGAATAATTTTTCATAATTTTGTGAGATATTCTAATTTTTCATAATTTTATGAGACATTCAAATTTGTCAGTAAAAATAAAATGAATTATAATTCTATAGTATGTATTATGAATTCATTAAATCCCATAAGTGATGTAATAACTACACAAACAAATATCCATGACCAAAATTATGTTAACAATTTAAAATTATTTTTTATGTTATTTAATAAATTTTGTAATCCCTTAACTAATCCTCCAAAACATATTATATATTTTATGGATTTAAAATAAATTCTCTTAAAAATGAATCACATACACTTCACCAAGGGTATTATTTTAAGGATTTTGGTTCATAGACCAATAAAATAATTAAATCCAGTCCTATTTGGTATAAAAATGTGAAAAATAATGAGGTTTATTTGTTTGGATTAATTTAACATATAGACAATAAAACCCATGTCTTGAAATTAATAAACATGTATCCCCTCTTTTTCTATGAAAATACACCAATCCTAGAATTCCCCTTTACTCTAAACCATTGTAGCACATATTTACTCTAACCATACCTCTATATCACCCTCCCAAATTTTCCCCATTCTCTTAATAAGATTCTCTCAAGATTTCATAAGATCCCTCTCAAGGAAAAGGATCCTCTCCTTATATTCTTTATTTAAGAATCTTATATATATTATGTTTATTTTACCATTATTAATATTATGAAATGTTTTCACACAACCCACATATTATCCCTATGATTTTAAATATATAATATACTCTTTTCAATCTCATTACCCTCCAGGAATCTGTATCTACCCCATTGTGATGCTGAAATTATCCTCTGATTTTCCATTCCAAACATTTGTGTAGTGAATACCCACCGTCATTTCCACTCAAGGGTATTCACCTTGATTTGAATATACTTATTTTATTGTGTACTTCAATATATATAACCCAAACTCTATAATAATGGGATTTAATGTGATGGAATATATTCGTATATTGTTTGATCTTTGTGGAGAACTTATGCATGTACATGAAATAGCAGTGATGGGTGGAACCAAAATTATTTAGCCCTATAATGCATTGGGTAATGTTTTTGTCTTATGAGACCTTATTAATGGGATTATAAATTGAATATAATCCATTATGGGACTCTTTCAACCTTGTGATGTTGTCTTGGATGTTAACCTTGATTTATTCTTATGTCATTTTTTATGTTGTTTCCACATCCATGTGTTTCCTTCATGTAATCAATGAATATCATGATTTAATGTTCATGTTTACGATTCTAAAAACTCTTAAGTTACCTTGTAATTCCTATTGTATCACATTTATTACATCTATAGTATTACATTTTAATTATTCCCTTACTATTCTTTATAGAACACCCCTTTCTTATATATGTCCTAGGTTATCTTATATAGTTATGGTACATCAATATATTTTTAATTTCATGTTAACGGAGTTTAAAATAATGATGTTATATCCCTTTTCGTGTTATTATTTTGTGTTCCTAGTTTTCCAAAGATACTAGTCCCCATGATCTTCTATGATTGTAATATGTGTATATTTTTTCAATAAATCATGAAATCAAGTGAATTAAATACATGAATTGTTAGATTTGGAATGAAAGAAAAGACTAATTATTTTAAGGATTAGGATTACAAAACTATATTTAAAACCTTTGGGATAAGACAAAACATAAGGAAACATACATGTATTTTTGTAAATTATTGATTATGTGGTTTCTATGAAAATACATCCAGGTATGGTTAATATGACATGATAGGGATCCAGAATAGTTGTAACTCGGGGTCATACCCTCGAAAATGGTGCATTGAGCTAGACTCAATCATCACCTTGTGTTAAATAATGAATTAGTGATACACACCATGTATGAAAAACTCCAGGGACATGATTTGGTAAATTCAAAAGCACATTATGTACCATTATAAAGGAAACAAATTTTTCTAAAATTTTATATTAGGAAATAAATCATTGTTAACTTATATTGAAACCTATTAATTACAATGTTATGGAATATATGCCATCTATGAGTTATCCCTTCAACCTTCATAGTTCCCATTTTATGTGTTTAATAGTATAAAAATTATTATTCATATGTCTATGTTGGATGAAATGATTGAATACAAGATAAATAGTAAAAGGAAGGATTATCATCGATTAATGAATTTAATATTCCCTACATGACTATGGTTCTAAATATTCATTCATAAAAAACATATTTACTATAACTATTAAAAAACCACTAGAAACATGGAATTTGATTTATCAGTGAAGATTGGAAATGGTTTAATTGTTTCATCCTAAGAATATAACTCATCCACTATCCAAATATCTGTTCTAAATTTCCTGGTAAACCATGTGATACTCCATTTTGAATAATTTTATTCTATTCTTGGAATTTATTGTCCTTCCATGAATGGTAGTCAATATAAATTTCCAAGATAATGAAATCACCCTCTATATTAGAAATCACCCTTCGATTCTATATAAGTTCAAGAATTATGATTAATCTCATTTGGTATCATCATCTCAGTAAAGGATATTATTGACTTGTGAGAAAGCATATCTAGCTCAAATGATTGAGAATAAATAAAATATCATCCTTGATAACAAGGCCATTAATAGGGAATTCGCCGACGTGTTTCCTAATGAATTTCATGGTCTTCCTCATAGTCGAGAGGTTGAGATATCGATTGAACTTATAAATAGATCCTTCATAATGAGAAAGAATCCATATAGAATTATTTTTGATTAAGTTTATGAGATAAAGAATAAAATTCATGAGAATCGTTATAAAGGGATTATATGCCCATGTGCTTCAATATGAGGCGTACTAGTACTCTTCATCAAGAAGGATGGTTCAATGTGTCTTTTTATTGATTATGATTGACTATCAAAACATATGATAAAGAAAAATAATCGTCTTCCACATATTCATAAATTCATTGATAATATACATGCAACCTAGTACATCTATAATGTGGATCTTTAGTTAAGATATTATCAAGTAAATCTTAAGATGGAAAATATCCCCAATACACCTTTTTGTATAAGGTATAGGCACTATGAATTCATTTTGATTCCATTTAGACTCACTAATTCTCTAGAAATATATATGAAATTGAAAAATATGTTATTTAGGGATCATCTGCAAAAATTTTATGTAGTATTTGTAAATGATCTTCATATAAACTCCAAAAGAAAGGTGGAACATTGGGATCGGTTGTATATTGTACTGAAGATGTTTTGGAAAGAAAATTTGTAGGAAAATTATATAAAATGTGAGTTTTGGATGTATCAATTATCATTCATGTGGAATGTTATCACTAAAAAATGTAAATATAGGGATCCTTAAAAAATAGTGGTAATTAAGGGATAGAAAAAACCAACCATTGTGAAATATATGCATATTTTCCTTATATTAGCTTGGTTCTATCATAGATTTTTTGGAAACATCTCATGATTTCCAATCCCACTAACCAATATAACTGGATAAATGTTTCCTAGAATGATGAATTCAATGAAATATTTAAAGATATGAAGAAGAAGACAATCACTACATGTATGCACATATTACCCACCAGTGCAGAAGGATTTGTGAACTACAATGATGCATCCAAAAATTTTTTTGGTTGTGTACTCATGCAAGATGAAAACTTTATAGCCTATACCTCCTAAAAATTAAATATAATTAAGTATAAATACCTAAATAATGATTTATAATTGGATCCAATGATCTTCATGTTGAATATTTTGTGACATTATATCTATAAATAAAAGTTTAACATATATACGGATCACAAAACACATAATTATATATTAACACAAAGTGAGATTAATGTGACCCAACAGAGGAGGTTAGAGCTTATCAAGGATTATTATTGTTGAATCCATACCATCCTGGGAAATTAAATAACTTTTCAGATACTCTTAGTCAAAAATATCATGTAACTCTATCCATGATGAGGACTGTAAGGGATCCAATATTTTTGGATTTGTATAGTATGGAAATGGGAATAATAAAATGATATATATATTATCCTAATCAAATAATTTATCAACCATCCATTCTTGAGAGGATAATGGAGGCCTAAAATTATGATGATGTTATACCAAAAAATTAATTCAAAGTTATGGTGTTAAACTTTGTTAAATATGGATTCATAATGTTTTTAACTCAGATATGTGTCCCAAAAAACCAAAACTAAATATTAAGCTTTTAGCTGGTTCAAATATCTCATCCATCTCTTTTAATCTAGTAATAAATAATATGTGTAGAGATCTTAAGAAAAACTTAATGTGGGATGACATGAAGTGCTATATTTTTGGAATTTTTTATTCTAGTTTTTCCAAAAAATCAAGGATGAATGATATAATACTAAAGGTTTTTTTAATACATTTCACACACCCATGTGGAAATGGGAAAAATGACCTTGGATTTCATCATAGGAATCCCTAGTACCCATAAAGATAATAACCCCATCTGGGTGGAATTCAATCTCCTTACCAAGTCATTATATTTAATTTATATTGACGAATATTTCTCTCTTTGATAACTCTCCAAGATATACATAAAGGAATTTGTATGTGCACTAGAATTTCCCCTCTCTATTATATATGATCGATATTTGATGTTTACCTAGAGGTTTTCGAGAAGAATTCACTAAAATTTAGACACAAAACTGAGCTTCAGCACTGATTATCACCCTTAGATAGATGGTCAGTCAAAAAGAAGCATTAAAACTCTAGAATATATTTTAATATCTTTTCCATTGAACAAAAAAATATATTGGTATCAGCATATTTCCCAACTGGTGTTATCATATAACAACTATTTCCATTCTAAAAACCAAATGAAACTTTATGAGGCTTTATATGGGAAGATATGTAAACTATAGTATGCTGGGATGATGTTGGAGAGAATAATTTTGAGGGACCCAAACTTATCAAATAAATAATACATAAGGTTAAAACCATTTGGTATCAAATGAAATATGCACAAATTTGATAGAAAATCTATAAGGATAGTCGTCGATGAGACTAGGAGTTTGATGCTAAAGGTAAATTGTTACATCATATATCATTGTGGAAGAAATTCATGAGGTTTATGAAGAAGGGAATTAATATTAAATGATACATGATCCCATTTAAGATCCATGATCACATTAGATCGGTGTCCTATCAATATGATCACCCACCAAAACTATCTCAAGTACATGATATGTTCCATGTATCCCTCTTGAGGATGTAAATACTAAACCCATCAAATTTACTAAATGCATAGGTGATACTATTGGAGAATTATATTTAATATGAGGAGAATCTGATAAATATCTAAGATCATAGAGAAAAATTTCAATGAAATAAGACAACTCCGCTAGTTAATGTATTGTGGAGAAAGAACACATTTGTGTAAGGGTTATGGGAAATGGAAGAGTTGATGAAATAGAAAATTCCTCCTCAATTTTGTATATGATATGAAATTTTTTATGGTAAAATTTCTAAAAGGGGAATAATTAAAAAAATCAATCTTTTATCCTCTTTTTGAATGAATAAATTCCTTATCAGGTAATGTTTTAATAGAAAACACATCCACTACTTTAAATATTTATGATAGTTATAGTCAATTGGATTTAAAAGACAATTTTTAATTATACCCTTAGTTAATATAGCCATTCTATATAAACATTATGATTATTATATTAAGAGTTATAATAAATTCAAATTAATATACATGGAAGGAGTGATGGCATAAACCCGTAGGATCATACCCTATGAATCAAATTTATCAAAGCTTTTGAGGGAGAGAGCATCAGTGGGAGTTTCTTTTGACTAAGAACAAGATGAGATTCATTAAATAAATCACTATTGGAACTATTTATAGTATATTTTAAACTGATCAAGGTCATGGCCCAAACCATATTCGCTGAACTATCCCTAAAAAAATTTAATTGTCACACATCTTACTCTTAAGGCATATGCTAGTGTAATAAGAGGTTTTGTATCTAGATCCAAACTGTATGAGTTTATATATTTTTATTTTTAATAAAATATCTATTATATATATTCTTCTTATTATTACATTAAAATGAATAAATAATAATATGAAAGAAATTGATATTTATATGATAAAACACAAATTTTATTTTTGGAAAATATATAGTTTCAATTAAGATGTCGTTTTGAGTAATTCAAGATGTTTTGAAATAAATTATTTTTTAATACAATATTATTATTATATAATATTTATTAAATATAAATTATAATATAATTTTATAAATTAAAATGTAATTTTTACGGGTCGGAAAAATGTTATTAGAAAAGATTATTATTTTTTAAAGAATGATAATTTTTATTTAAAAGTGTAAATTATAATATTTAAATAATTATTTTGATAAAATAATTATTATTTTTGATAAAATCTTGTAAAAATTATCTAATATTGATTTTTTCATAACTTTATGATATATTCATTTTTTGGTGAAAAATTAAATACGGTATAATTATATGGTATGTATTATAACATCATAAAATCAAAAATTAATGTAAAAATAATATAAATCATTTCTATTAAAAAAAATCCACTTACAAATATTTTTTTTAATTTTATTTGATTAATTTTATAACCACTTAATAAATTCTACAAAACCTATATTATATTTTCAGTTATTAAAAACAATTCTATATAAACCAGACTTGGATCTATATAACCAAGAGTATTATTTTAAAGAATTCAGTTCTTACAATTTTAAAATAATAAAATCCACTCCTCTATGGAATAAACCATGGATTGTTATACATCATGTTTTAAATTATCATATGGATTCCAAAACCTACATTTCAAAAGTGATAAATAATTATCCTCTCACTCGCTATAAAACCCCATCCAATATCCCATTAGTGTTCACTAAAAATCCTTAGAGAATGAAATTAATCTACACTTATCTCTCTATACCACTCCCAAGATTCCACCAATATCTTAATAATCTCTCCCCATGCTTTTAGAAGAACCCTCTCAAGGTAAGGGATCCTCTCCTTCTCCTCTTTACTGAAGAACCTTCTTTATGTTATGCCTTTTTTCAAATGTTCTTGTTTGTAAATTTTTCGAACCACCCTGTTACTATATATAGGATTTCCAAGATATGAGATACCCCTTTAACACTAACTTAACACTTCCTTGAATATTCATGTACCCTCATTATGTTACTGAAATTATCTTGTGATTTTTCATGCCAAACATTTATGTTGTCAATACCTATCCTTATTTCATATAAATGGGATTCAAAAAGATATGCCTATACATCATTGATTTAGGCCATCCATATTTCTAACCATAATCCTTATGTTTTGGATTAAAAGTAATGAAAATATCCTTACTTTTTATGATATTTGTGGTTCACATATGCATGTACATGATATTATTGTGACGGGTGGGTCTGGAATTATATATCCCTCTAATACAATGGGTAATGTTTGTTTTCATGATAAGTATTTTTTAGGATTAGGTTGAAAACATAATCCATGATGAGACTATGTATACTATATGAGTTTTTTGGGAGAATATCCTTCGTTTTTTCTTATTTTACATTTTATGTTGTTTCCACATTCCTATCTTTCCTTCATATTATCAATATATATAAACAATTTGTGTTCATGTTTAGGATTAACATACCTATTATGATACCTTGATACACCTATTGAATCACGTTTTTTACCTTTATAATGTTATACATTTATTATTACCTTATTGGGATTTATATCTCACCCCTTTCTTATGTAAATCTCCATTTTATCCCAATCAGTTATAGTTGGGAAATGGATTTTTAATAGCATATTAAAGGAGTTATAAATAATTATGTTGTATCCTTGTTCAAGATATTGTGTTGTATACTAACTTTCTCAAATAGAATATGTGTCACAATCTTTTGATACTGTATTAATTGTATATTTATGGAATAAATAATGAAATAAAGAGTACTAAAGATATGGGTTGTTAAAGGAAGTTCTTTATATGAGATGACATAGAATAAATATATTAGTCCTTCAACTAAGGATATTGTTACCAAATCCAGATCTATGTTTCAAGAAGTGTTAGGACCTCAAAAAATATTTTCATGAGTAGGTTATTCAAGATACATCTAAGATACAGATAAGAGATGTTTCAAACATAAAACATCCTATAGTAATTTATAAGGACCTTCCAGATATTAAACATTCCATACCAATACCTACTATTTTTTCTTATTATCCACAAAATTCTCCTAAAACCAAATGATTTGATTCATACACCTTTTATCTTATGGGTAAATGATTCTATCTTGTTTATATTTGAATGTCATATTTGAATTATTTTATTTATTGTATTTCTATTAATTAGTTAATATATATCACTACTAAACAATAACTAAATGTAGTCTTATACTTGTACAATTTAAATTAAATGTTAAATTTTAATTTGTCACACATTTCAAACTAATTTAATTTTTTATAAAAAATAAAGGGAGAAAATACTTGAAAACGCAATATTTTACATCTTTATCATAATACATTCTAGTTTTTTTAGCTTAACTATTTTCATTATGTATCACTTAATCTATATTTTTTTTATTAATGTTTTTTATTTTATGATTATAAAAAAGGGTTGATTGATTTTTAATTTTTTTTGTTCAAACATATTCTAAGAAATAATGATCCCAAAATCCATTTTTTAATGATATTATTTTAAAGATCTAAATTTCAGTATATCATTAATTAATAGTTTCTAAATTTTAATTTATATTTCTATTTTTATTCATAAATTTTTTAAAAACAATTCTATGAAAAAATCATTCCAAAATTTATAGTTTTTCATATATGGATATTATAATTCAGATAATACCCAAATGTCGTGGTTTTTAAAAATTGAAAACCCTTATGTATAAAATATTTATTCGTAATGGGTCTATGTTATTCAAGAGTAATTCTAACATAAAAAACTATCCAATATAAAAAAATAAATAAATATTATTATTATTATTATATAATATATGGAGTTATGATTTTATTCATATGTAATGAAAACAAAAAATTCATATATCTTACATGGTATTATTTTATTCATGCATCAGCTCTTAAACATTCAAATTATTCTTATATGATTGCTTAATAAAAAGTAATTTTTTTTAAAAATTATAGTTAAATTAAAAATTTATTTATTAATGATGAATTAGGTGTTTCTTGATAAAAAACATAATTAATAATTTATGATTCGTCTTATCAAAAATGACGATATTCTTATATAGAAAATTTGTTTCTGGAAATATCTTAGGTGAAGGGGAAAATGAGTTTATTAATTTTATAAATAAAACTAAAAGATATTTTCATAGAGATTCGTAGTTTTTAATTTGAATGAGTAATATTTTATTAAAATTTAAATGGTTTTATAACAATGTAATGGTTTTAGAATATAGTTAGTTGATTATAATTTAAGTTATTTTTATTAAATCTTGACACTACTTTCACTGGGTATAGAGTTACCCATTTTTAAGGAGAAAATCAAGGAAGAACTTTGACTAAATTATATTCGAGTAATTTCATATAAATTTCATTTAATCTATGATGAAATATATACACACATATATTAATATTGTTTTAAGCATACATGTTCATTTATTATACAAAAACAACTATTTTATTAATGTTATTGTAAATTTTTATAGCACTATTTTCATGGTATTAAATATTTATAACTAAAAGAATGAAGTAGAATATATGGGGAAATATTATTGATTGAGTATATTTTTTAATATCGTCATAAGAAATTTGATATATTCAAAAATGATACCATTTAAGATTTATATTCTAATTAAGATTCATCTACTATGGGTCATGCTACAATAAAGTTGTGACTTGTTGTCTATTAAACATAAAATTATTTATATATTTCATGACTAAACACATATTATATAATTTTTGGTTGTGAGTATGAGTGAGTTATTATTTTAAATAGCCTAATATAAGGTATTATATGTTATAAACACTAATCCTCAACTACTTGCACTAGGTTATGAAGAACCTTAATAAAAGGATTTGAAAAACATAACCAAGAAAGTATTGGGTGTGGGTTTGGTAGAGCAGTGGATTATATTATAAACATCAAGTAACTATTAAAAATTGTATTTATCTATCTTTTGTTTTCTTTTATTTTCATGTTCAAAAAAATCAAAAACTAAAGAAAAAAATAAAATATTTAATTGATGATGGGAGTTAAAAAATTATTCAAATTAAATTTAAGAACTAAATTGAACCCACTTTTTATTCATTATAATAAACATAATTAGGATAAAATATTTTCTTGATAATACTTTCTTAAAAAATTATAATACAATGAAAGTAAAATATCTTCTATGGGGGTAAATATTTTATAATAAATATAAACACCTATGTTTAAATTAAAAGAATTATATTAGTATTTTTAATGTATAATTTAGTTGATATATAAAAATTAGATGAGGAAATTTGATAATTATTAGATCATTATATCGGGGAAGAAAATTTAGGGAATTTGACATCTAGAATAGTAATAAGATTATTTGAATATGTATTTTATCATTATATATAACCCTTGAAAGTGGTTACTTAAAATGTTTAATTAGTAGATATATACCATACATATGGGATAAAATTATATATATATATTATGATGTAATCGGATTTATTTATATGATAAATAATATATCTTTATTTGAAACATTATTTAATATGATATTTATTATATTTATATAATAGTGAAATTTATCATTGTTTTGAGATTTAATTTCATGAAATGAATTGTATATTTATAACAAAATAACAAAAACCTGAAATTGATATATTTTTTTATACTTCTCTCTAAATAATTTTTTTATTTATAAAATTACATGATATTGGATATGGAAAATAATGGTATATAAAGTAAATCTTGAGGCAATCATAACCTTAAAGCCCAAACCCAATATCTTAAACACATACATGACTAAAAAGGATTATTCATCAAAAGAATTATTTTTAACAAATATATTATTGTATTCTTGAGTATATAATTATGAATACATCCATTGAATGAGGGAATCCAAAAAATCCAATCATTAGAAATAGTAAAACATGACTAGAAAAAATTAATTACTCATAGTAAATCTTATAATAACAAACACATAAAAAGTGGGATATATCATGGCACTTAAACATATAGCATTATCTTGGATCCAATCCTAAAAATAGGTAGAAAAACAAAAGGACCAAACTGTCTTGTGATATGGCCAAAAATATCCAAGGAGAAGCAGAAATAGAAGAAGAACTAGGGGAACTAAATAGGAGGTAAAAAAACATTATTTATAATAATACCTTCTATTCTTATTAAATGTAACATGATTTAGGAATTCAATAGTTTCATGGACAAATATTCTTAACTGAAGCACCATTAGTTGAAGCAATTTGGGGGAAGAAATTGGTATGTCATTAAATAAAGTTATAAAATGTTACTGTTGGAGACTATTGACATGGACATTGATTAGAGGTAAAATTAATATTGTATGTAGAATGTAATCATCACGACCATTGGCTAAATTTTCAAGAACAACATGATTTTTGGCTGAAAATTAAAATATGATCTATATATATGTTATACAATATGATATCATTTGGATGTAGAAGTGTTATGCTAAGTGAAATAATATTTTTTTATAAAAGAATATATATATTTTTTTATTAATAAATTTCATAATATTTAGTTCAGTTTATAAACTTATAATGTAATTTATGTAATCTAAAAATACTTATAAATATTTAAACACAATTTTCCAAATTATTTTTTTGTGTTAAAAAAATTAAATATTGTATTTAGGTATTTAAATATCTAAAAGCGTGTTATCATCGGATAAATAAATAATACTATGAGCTAGAATAAATTTTGATGCACATAAAATGAATATTTTAGAGACTACTTTTACAAGGTAAATATTCAAAAATAATTAAATGATTACCCAATATTTATTATAAATAACCACATATATACCCAAACCCTATAATAAAAAATTATTAAATATCCTTAAAATTTCTCAAAATATTTTTTTCATATAGTTTTCTCTTTGATAAGGTGATTTTTAGATTCTCTAAAGGGCTGGTTTTGGATCTTGGAGGATATTAAAGGTTATAATTATCTTTATTCTCTCTCTAATTTATTTATGAATATTAATTATTTTAAAAATATTTTCTCCTTAGTTTTTATACATACTATTATATATTTTTAATATATGTTATTTTTTCTCAAATATATGAATTTTTTTCTAATGAAATATTTGTAATATGTTTTCTACTATGCATCGTTTAACCCTTATTAAAATTATTGGGAGAACCCTTCTTATTCAATATAAAAAACCAAATTAGAATAAAAAACTATATCCATAATAATTATAACATAAATATATTCCTTATATCAAATTACTATTATATATACACGATATATATTCCCACTCTTTGAGAGGTTACATTTTACTACTATTTTGATAAACCATTATACAATTATTTTAAATAACTCTCCATCATAGTTTATACATCTATCAAATTTTATTAATAGTTTATAATAAATTCAATTGATGACATAAAGGTATACTTTTATTTATATTATTTAATTATTATATATTTTATTGATTAAATTTCCATATCATTTAATTATGTGATCAGAGTGATAATAGGTCAAGGGATATAAAATGTTTATTATGCGAAATTATTCATGTATTTAATTTCAAGTGATGTGTTATAATTTTTAAAATATTATTAAATGTATAGAACTAAAATTAAATTTAATTAAAATGTATTTGGTATTTTTTAAATTACAATGATATTATGTATAGTATTTTTATTTGTAGCCTTACTTGTTATAATACTGTGACTTGCCAGGAATCTATGACATATGATCTTTTGGTGGTTAAAATTAGAAACATGTTTTGTATATATACATATAATGAATAAATTTTGTCACACCATTATTTTTAATCCCTTTTACATATTATGATTATGACATTATCTATATTATGTGTATTTTTTAATGATATTTAACATGCTACACCATCTATGAAAAACGCTTCCTGGACATTAAAGATCTCCCTATTTTCATAGGAATTTTTTTAGGGAAATCAGCATCATAAAAGATAATGGTTTATTTATATGTATTTTATACATATTAGAGATCCAAAAAATAATTTTTTTTAATATATAATTATATTTTATTGTCCTAGTTCTTGAATATGATAAAAAAATTATATTGGGAATCACTAAATGATATGATTTTTTTATTATGTGGTGATTATTTTATAATTATAATACAAGATTCAAGAGTTTTTTATGAGTGAACAATCCTCCTTCTTCCATGTATGATCAACTAAAATTTAATTTGGTCCTGGAATATATAAATTTAATATATTTATTGAAAACACAAATTATGGAAATAATGATTTTTTCTAGTAAATACCCATTATTAAAGAGAATCCTTAACAAAATGTGGTAATACTCCCACTATTTTTAGGGGGAATAATAGAACTCATGAATGAATTATATAATAAAAAGTAAATTGTTTATTTAAATGTAATTTAAATTTTTTATTAATTACTAATATAATATAGGAGATATGTTCACATGATAGTGAGGCTGAAAATAATAATGTTGTATCAAAGGCATCCCAAACATTATATGTATATATATAACATTATTTCTATAAGGGTCTAGAATTAAACATTACATAATATTGAGTTATATCAAGAATTCACATTGAGGATATTTTCAAGTTTAGAGCATTAGAGAATTAGGCCATTACGATTACATAACAAAAACTTAGAAATACAAATTGGACACTTCCAATAGTATATGTTTCTTCAATAAAATAAAAAAAATTAAAAATTAAAACGTTTTTTTTCATGTTTAATAATCATAACATTTCTTAGATTTCATCTTTGACTCTATTCTCCCTAAAATCAGTGAAAACATTTAAAAACTATGGATGAGAAGAAAAGGCTTAATAAGGGAAATAAAAATAAATAAAACCCATTCAATATTCTTTGAGCAGATGAAACAAAACATTTTCACATGAATTACACTCATAATTGTTTCTCAATTAATAACACTAAAACCAATATTAAGAAATTAAAACGCCTTTAGGTGACTTAGAGAATCATATACACAAAACCCTTTAAAACTTCGTTCAATTTGAATAACCATATGGTTTAATTAAAAATTAGAGATCTATAATGGTATCACCCTTCTTATAAGCTATATTAGGCTCACCGATGAGCTATAATGGGAATAAACTCTTCATATAAGCTGTTTCGGGCTCACATGTGATCTATAATGGGGTTTAACCCTTTTTATAAGCTATATTGGGATCAACCATGAGATATAATGGCGATTAACCCTTTGTATAAGATATATTAGGCCCAACTATTTCATATAATGCTTAGGTACCATCTCATGAATAAAACACATTCCTCAGAAAACCCATTTTTGAAGGCTTCTTCTAATCCCTTGTGAAAAAATATCTGTATAAAAATAACAATTTCATTTAAGAACCCATTTTCAATAAAAATATACCCAAATAAATTAATAAGGTATTTATTTTCATTTTAAAAGACATTAAGGCTTATAGAGGATGCCAAATATCAAATAACGGTTACGACATCGGAGAATTCATTGTCACCGTATACGTTAAAAAAACATTCCTTTTATCATTTGGTAATGAAATTAAAACTCTTCGTATAAAAATATTAAATTTGAAAACTTTTAATTAAATTAAATATTGAAATAAAATTTCCGATATGTTTCTTTTATACCCATATAAATAAATATTTAATTTAATATCAAGAAGAAAAAGATATAATAATTAAATCTTAAAATTTTCAAGGTGTCTCATACCACTTTGAACATTTAAATATTAATCTCTATGATTTATTAAATAGCATTAGTATAGATAGAATATGGTTATGAAATTCTGTATTGTCTGTATATACACATTTTAAAAAAATATATGTGAATATTATTAATAAATTCTTTAATTAAAGTAGATTGAGATGAAGTTAATTACCTTGAGTCTGACTTGTCTCGTTAATTCTTTAATTTCCCAAAAATTTGGTAACACCTTTTGATTTGAGCCAAAAGTATTCTTTGAGTTGGATTCTGCCCAATCTAAGGCCTCTAGATGTAAGGGAGGGATTTTTGGTGATTATGTGAGTAGAATTTAGATGATCCATGGGGCTTGATTGGTGTGAGTAAGTTGGTAGAGGTAGTGGCCTTTTATAAGAGGGGGGAGGGGCACTTTAGGAAAGTCCTGAAATATTATTTTATTATAAATTTAATTTAGAATTACAAAAGTTAGAATGTGATAATTTTAAAGGATAAGATGATTATGGGTCAAAATCCTCTCAACCAATAGGTTTTAGACAAGTTTATGTCACAAAACAAACCTTATCTTTTAGCTTTAACCCTTTGTTAAAAGCAATAACTCTTACCATGTCTTATTGTATTTTAATAATATATAGTTACTATAGTTATAATAAAATTCCATGAAAACCAGAAGTGGATAATTAATGACATTTTTCACATTATATAATTCAGTTATCATAATGTTAGATTTTTAGGACCATTATATGATTTAATAAAATAGCATTTTTTTTAAAACTCATTTATGTCAATTTTGATAATATTTAAAAATAGATTTTTTTTAAACTCATAAAAACTTTATTCCTTCAAACCAAAAGCAATAAATCATCCCCCACAAGTCAATTTTGTACAAGTTTTTTTATTGAATAAAAATATTCAAATTTCATTATTTTTTATATTTATAGTATCATTTTTTTAATATTTCATTAATAAGGTAATTAATGCATCATCATTGTGTTCATAAATATATTTATTTCTTTAATGTGTAAAAATTATAAATAAAATACAATGATGTAAGAAATATTTTTATCATTATAATTATTATTTATAGTCTAATAGATAATTTATATAAGAAAAATTAAAATTTTTCTATTTCAGAGATACATTTTTATGTTGTATTTCCCTTTTCATTAAATTAAATATTAAAAAAGGTCATTATCACACCCAAGTGGCTCCATGGGGACATAAATTAGACCCAAGAATTCCCATGGTCTGAAATATCTCATCCAATAGTATTAGGACATGTGTTAGGGTAGTATTATATTATTATAATATTATTATTTTTTACCCTTATTTACCAGATTTACCCTTCAACCATGTTAAAAAAAATAATTACTGAAGTTACTATTCATAATGTTAAAAAAAGGTACCTATTTATAAAATTTGGACCTTTATATTCCGAATATGAAATCCATTTTTACAAATTCAAAACACAAAATTTGAAGTAATTAATTTAAAATTAATTCCCATTTTCAAAACCAGAAAGCGGGTTTTTAAGAAGTAAAAACTATCAAAAAATTGGCATGTGTTTATGTCCAATTTAAATGTGAAATTACATCTAATGACCATAATTAGATTAAATTATAAAAAATTAATCAAATTATTCTTTAAAAACAATTAAAAGAAAATATACTTATATAAATAAGATAGATGAAAATAATTTTTTTTTATTAAAATTCAATATTTTTTAGAATTCATAATAATATGGATTTTATCAGAAAAATACCAAAATTTCAAGAAAAGTAAATTTTGATATACCAATTCTAAATAATAAGTGTATTTTATCAAATAGAACATATATAAGTGAAAAAATATATTTTTAAAAAGGGTTCTCCATCAAAAGGTGGTAAAACGACTTTTAAAAATGTTAGAGCATTTTATGCTTAAAATTGGATTAATTCTATTTTTAAGCCTCTAAAATTAATTGGAAAATTTAAAAACATATATCAAATATGTAAAATCATAATATAGTTAATTTAGTTCATTAATACTAATTCAATGGCTAGTAACTAAATACCATTTAAAATAATATTATTTTTGTAATATTATATATCTTTATAAATCAGTGTTGTTTGCAACGTAAGATTTTGGAGAAACCCGTTGTTGCCTGTCGGGTATGCTATCATACATAATGTACCCTTGAAACTAAAATTAATATTAAAATAAAAAATATTAATATATATGAAAATTTATTATTCTAAAAATACTTAGGAAATTACAACATTCCCCCTTTCATAAATTTCATCCTCATAATTTTGTAATTTTGCTCAGAACGTTTATTGAAAATCCCACATCAGAAAAAGAGTCAATAAAACTATAACTTTAAAGAATGAAAATTAAGTTCAAAGGTTTCCCTAGATAACACATACTAGGATTCCATATAGGAAAATATGGATATGGAATAAAAACTAACCATCTTTTTCTGATGGAAAGTGATAGAAATATAATACAACAACAATAATATCATTTAAAAAAAGAATAAGTTAAACTAATCACATGTTCTTCAAGATAGGTTAATCATTTCCCTAAAAAACCCAAATCTCCATATGTCCACAACAAAATCATAGATTCTTCCAAAATAAAATTAAATAATTACTCCCCAAATGAAATCCCATGATATTCTATTTTCCTTAGGAATGTAGTTTTTCCAAACAGACGTCTCCCAAAATAACAATTTTTACTTAATCACCAAATCATATTTATATACTAAATATATCCATTTTATAGAACATAATTTCCCAAAACCAACTTATTCTAGATCGATAAAATCATTTAACGAAAAATAATTAGTCAAACTAACTAGGGACTTTACATAGTCCAGTAGTAGGTGATAAATCCAAGTCTCACTTAGGTTGTGGGTTCGATTCCCACAGCTTTGTCTGACACGATGGGTTGTCAAATAGTTTGAATGTTGTAATTTTTCATAAACTATATAATTATTATGACATTCCAAAAATATTATAAATAATCAAAAAAACCAAAACATGTTTTAACCCACAAGGTTATTTCATACCTCTCATTTTTCATTCCAAAAACTAATAACCCAAAATTTCCTCGAAAATACCATTTTCCACTTTAATATTTCTTATCATAAATCCCCAAAAGAGGTTTTTAAGATATTGATATTATAGTCAACTGTAAACTTGTAAGCCCATGATGATATCCCTAAATCTAAAGAAAACATCATAATCTCTAAAGTTGTCTAAACTGGCCTTTGATACCTACTATCGGGACCCAACCTTAAACATTACATAATATTGAGTTATTCAATAATTTACATTGAGGTTCTTTTTAGGTTTAGAGATTTTGAGAAATACGCCATAAATATTACATAAAAAACATAGAAATAAAAACTAGAGACCTATAATAGTATCCATTTCTTCTATAATATAAAAACATTTTAAAAATAATAGTGGTTTTATTTCATGTTTAATCGTCATAACATTTCCTTGATTCCATCCGTGACTCTATTCTCTCATAAATCCTATGAAAACATTTAAAAACTTTGGATGATCACAATAATCTCAATAAGGGTCATAAAATAATGAAAATCAATTTTTTTAGTTAAAACATGATAAACTATTTAATTTTCTTTGAGAGGATGAATCAAAAAATTTCACATGTATAACACTCATAGTTTTTGCTCAATTAAAAACTCTAAAACCAATAGAAAGCAATTAAAACTCTTTTAGGTGACTGAGAGAATCATATACATAAAACCCTTTCAGAAATATTCCATTTGTAATAACCATATGGCTGACTTCTTAATTGGATATCTATAATGAGAATCACCCTTGATATAAGCTATATCGGGCACACCTATGAGCTATAATGGGGCTCAAACCTTTGTATAATTTGTGTGAGGCTCACATGTGTGCTATAATGGGGATCAACCCTTTGTATAAGCTATATCAAGATCATCTGTGAGCTATAATGGGTTTCAACCGTTCAAATAATCTATATCAATCTCACCCATTTCATATAATTCACATTTAACATTTCATTAAAAAAACATATTCATCACAAAACGTTTTTTTAAAATCTTCTTCTAATCCCATATGAAAACAATTTCCATATCAAAATACCATTATCATTTATGAAACCATTTTCAATACAAATATACCCAAATAAACGAATAAGGGATTTATTTTCAAATTAAAATACATTAAGGATTTGAGAGGAAGATAAATAACAAATAATGATTATGAGGGTCGAGAAGTCATTGTCACCGAATACGTTAAAAACATTTCTTTTCTCATTTTGTAATGAAAGTAAAACACTTTATAAAAAAAGATTATATTTGAAAACATTGAATAAAATTTAGTACTAACAAAATATTTCTTATATATTTCTTTTTATACCCATATAAATTAATATGTAATTTAATATCAGGACAAAAAAAGATTCGATAATTAAATATTTAAATGTTAATGGTGTCCCATACCACTTTGAACATTTAAATATTAATCTCTATGATTTAAAAAATAATAATAGTATTGAAAAAATATGATTATGAAATCTCATAGTGGCTGTATATAAACCTTATAAAATAATGTAGGTGCATATTATCATTAAATTTTTCAACAGAAACAGATTGAGACAAAGTCCCTTACCTTGAGTCTGACTAGTCTCGTTCATTCTTTAATTTCCCCAAAATGTGGTAACTCCTTTAGATTTCAGCCAAAAGGCTTCAATGAGTTTCCTTCTTCCAATGTTAAGGATTATAGAAATAAGGGAGGGATGTTGGGAGCATATTTGAGTAGAATTTGTATGAGCCAAGAGTCTTGAGAATTGTGAGTAAGTGGGTAGAGCCGGTGGCCTTTTAAAAGAGAGAGGAGGGGAACTTTAGGAATGTCTTGAAATATTATTTTATTACAAACTAATTTTTGAATTCTAATAGTTCCAAAGTGATAAATTTCTGGGATAATATTATTATGTGTCTAAAACCTATAAACCAAAAGGTTTTATACAACTTTAGGTCACGAAAGTAACCTTATGTTTTCGCTTTAACCCTTAGCTAAAATCATTAACTATTTCCACATCTTCTGGTATTTTTATAATATATGGTTCTTATCATTACTATAAAATGACAAGAGAACCACAAGTGAGTCATTAATTATAATTTTAACATTTTTTATGTATTTTTTCCAAATTCTAGATTTATAGGTCTATTATATCATTTAATAAATTAGTATTTATTTTAAAAAATCATTTTTTCATTTTTGACACTGTTTAGAAATTCATTTCTATTAAATTTATAATAACATTATTCCTTAGAACTAAATGAATTAAGTCATCCCTCACGTGTCAATTTCATAAAAAAAAATCAGTTATGAAATCAAAATAATAAAATTATATTTATTTTAAAATTTATGATAACATTTATTTGAATATTTCATTAATAAGGTAATCGATGCATCATCATTGTGTCATAAATATATTTATTTATATAATGTATAAAATTTATAAATATAATACCTTCATGTAATAAATATTTTTATATTTCTAATGAATATTTATAGTCAAATAAATCATTTATATAAATCATATTAAAAAAAATTAGATATGAGATACATGTTTATGTAATATTTCCCTTTTTCGTTAAATTAAATATTATAAAAGGTCATTATCACACCCATGTGGCTCCATGGGGTACCAAATTCGACCAAAGGATACCCATGGTCATCAATATCTCATATAATAGCATTATGACACATGTTAGGGTAGTTTTATGTTATTATAATGTTATTTGTTATCATTATTTACCTGATTTTCCTTGTAACTATGGTAATTGACAATAATTTCGGAAGTTACTATTATTAATGTCCAAAAATAAAAGTTTTTTGTTTAAAAAATTTGCACCTTTTGATTCCAAATATCAAATCCATTTTTCCAAATTCAAAATACAGGAGTTATAGAAATTAATTTAAAATTAATTCCCGTTGTCCAAAAATGAAAGTGTGTTTTTAAGAAGTACAAACTATCTAAATATTGGTATGTGTTTATTTAAAATTTAAATGTGAAATTACATATAATGACCATAATTGGATTAAATTATAAAAACTTAATCCATTTATACTTTAAAACCAATTTAAAAAAATCTAAATATATAAATAATTTAGATGAAAATGCAGTTTTGAAATAAAATGCGGCATTTTTCAATATTCATACAAATATGGATTTTATCAGAAAAATACCAAACTTTCAACCAAAATAAATTATAATTTCCACATTCTAAATAATAAGATAATTTTATCAAATATAACATATAATAGTGATGAAAACCTATTTTTAAAAAGGTTTCTCCATCAAAATGTGGTAAAATAGAATTTTAAAAATATTAGAGTATTTTATAATTAAAATTTGATTAATTTTCATTTTAAGCCTCTAAAATTCTTTGAATAAATGTAAACACATTTAAAAAATATGTGAAATCATAATTTAGTTATTTCTCTTCCTTCTCGCAATACAACGACTATGAGTTAAATACCATTTAAATGAATAATAATATTATATTATTATTTTTCTATATAATTTAGTGTTGTGAGAAACGTAAGATTTCAAAGAAACTCATTGATTAAAGTCGAGAATGATATCATACATAATGTAAATTTTAAACTAAAATTAATATTAAATTCACAAATATTAATAGATAAGAAAATGTATTATTCAATAAATACCTCGGATGTTACAATTTTAGGTGAATATTTAATATACTTAATAAAAATACAAGTCCTATAAGTATAATTTCTTACTGTATTTGAAGTCTAGATACATAATCATCCTAATTTATGAACAATATATAACTTCTCTAACAAATTTTTGTTCACAATGTACACTTCTTAGTTATAGACTACATAAAACCTTTCTTCATAACCGAAGGAAATTAAATACAAGAAATGGTAAAATTATATTCTTATAAATTGTAGACATATGAGATAACATTTAATTATCATATATATAATTAAAATGGGTATAATTGTGTGGGAATATGATATTAACATTTTAAATTCATACCCAAAAATGAAAATATCATAATCAGGGTAGAAGGATTTCGTAATTCATAAGACATTAATTAAAGAAGAATGAAAGATCATTATACATGTGGTCATATCACACTCAAAATAACGTATCATAATAGAGTAACATATGTTATGAAAGATTCAAAATCATAAATATCTTAGTTCAGGGCTACCCACCAAGATAGTCATCACATATTGGACTTGGGATTACCACCTTTATTGATGTTTTGGGCTTAGGATATCCTCTTGTGTACCCATTGAGCACATAATAATTACTCATTTCCCTATTAATTTGAGGTATATAATGGAACCAACCATCACATTATCATAACAAATTAATATTTATGTCAAATGATCAAGAAAATATATATGATTTCTTTATAGATTATCCATGGAAAATAAAATGACTTACATCAAGATTTCATCATCTTCTTTAAAAACCATCTAATAAAATAAAAATTATGGTATCATTATATCATATCCTCAGTGTATCCTAATGAACGTCAATGGGGTTTTTCACAGGTAAAAAAACCATTAAAAGATCACTAGATGTTTCATAAGGAAAATTAAATTATATTTTTGAAATCACATATTTACAATAACAAATTTTATAAAATTTTAGGAAAATACTTTCAGTTGAAATGGAAAATGGTAAATTGTAAAGGGAGGTTTGAATTAAAGAGTATTCATGATGGTATGAAAATTATTCCATGTGGTATATGTTAAAATAATTCTTTTTTTCATACATTGGATAAAAATAACCTCATTTTTAAAATAATATAAAGATACCTTTTAACCCATTTTATGGACAATAAAAAATGGATAGAAATTAAAAAAAATAATTTTAGAATAATAAAAACATTCAAGAAAAAAATTTAACTAAAATATTGACGTGGATGAATAGGGTTTTAATTGAAGAGATATATAAAGTATGTTTTTCTTAAAAATAGTCTTTCATATGTTTATGTACATAAAGACATGAAAATGAAAAGAAAACCTGAAATCTATATAAATTACTATAATGTAATAAAAAATAATATTTTTGAGTTATATATCATATAATTCCATCATTAGAAATTTAAACACAAATAGTCCTAGAAAAAAGTTATATTGAAACACAAAACTCTTACCTCATTTTAGGCATTCATTATAATAAATATAAATTTATTATAATTATATAATAGAAACATATTCATACATATAATTCCATAAATTTTTTACTTAGAGCATCTAATCACCATTTCATAAAAAATCCTCCACTATCTTTATCATTTCGGGAGTTAACTGCTTTGATTTTCATCTATGTAATTACTCATCATTTATGATCATTGCATCTTTATCATGGCTAAATCATCTCCATAATGTTAATAATTATATAAAATAAATTTTTAATCATAATATAAATAATTATAATTTTCTTATAATAGGTAGATAAAGAGAAATGAATTACACCATTCATAGAGATGGTAGTCCATACGTAAGTGTGAACGATGTTTTCATTTTCTAACAAAAATAAAAAAATCATAAATATTTTTTTATCATTATATAATCATAATTATATCATTAATATAGTATATATTTTTCATATCCATTATTGTATTCATCAATGTGATGGGGTGATGGAGAGTAAATCATATCGATAATTGGAGGTTGTAGTCCATGTGTAAGTAAGAGTGATACTTTAATTTCTAATTTGATGAAAATGAGATGGAAAATGGATTTCATAATTATAAAATCTAATTATATTTATCATAATGGATTCATTATTTAATTATGGAGACAACATATTTGGAGGAAGTAATGTAAGAAATAAATATTGAAAGAGTCAAGTAATATGATAACCTCATCTTGGAGATTCTTCCTATAGATTACACATTAACACTTATTAGAATGGTATTAGAGTGGGAAGATGAGATAAATTCTAGTGGTAAGGAATATAGGGTGGTTTTTTTGGTAGGTATTTTTTAATCTAAATTTTTTATTGATAGTAAATAATAAAGGATAAGAGGTTACCCTTTATAAGTATGCGGAGGGGTACAAATGGAATTACTTAAATGATTTAAATAATATAGTAATTCTATTGTGAAGCTGGAATAAAATTCCTAAATATTAAATGTTAATATAGTAAAAGGAGGAAATATATTTAACCAATAATATTTTGATAAATTTAAGTTTCCTTTTTACCATTATCTCAAAGTTTAACCCCATGCCCCCAGTAAGAATGTTTTAACTCATACTATTGAAACCAATTTTTATTGTTTTTAATACTAATTTAGACCAAAAATGAAAGTTGTCTCATTAAAAATTTGGTATATAATTATTAAAAATATTCAATCCATTTTATAAAATTAAATTTCTAAAATTTTCTTAAATTAAATTTAAAATACATGTGAAAAACGGAATAAAAATCATTTTTTGTAAGAATACATTTTTAATTAAAAATTCCATTTATTTCCATTACATGCCTTATTAAAAAAAATAGATTAATGTTCACTTATTTTATTAAACATATATTATATATAATTATTTAATTTATTTAATAAATATGTTTTTATTTAATTTATTAATATAAATATTTAGTGGGCACATAAAAACACTTTTATAAAAAATAACTCTTTTTTACATTCAAATTATCTTATCTTCATTCAAAATCACTAGATAACTAATATATGAATAATTATTCATAAATTACTAGTAAAGTTCATTTAAATAAAAATTTTAACAGTGATAAATATATTTTATATATTAAATTTTATTACGCCTATAGAAATACCTTTCTTCCAAAAATCTATGTCCTTTAATCATGAAATTATTTTGTAAAAAAATAATTATTAATTATTAGGTATTAATCATTACATTTAAATTCATGATAAAATTTATATATATGTGTCCTAATTGTTTTAATCCTACACATATACATAATATAATGATTATGTTCTAAATGTTATAATATATCATCGTTCAGTTAGACTTGGGGTTGTATGTAAAAAAACAACTCAATACTTCAAATTTAATTCAATGTAATAAAAATAAAATCTTATGATATTTCATTTTACCTCAGTAAAGGAATTTAACCCATGAAATTATTTCATTTTGATTCAATAAAATAGTGATGCTTCTGCTTCATTACAAAATAATGTTTCTATATAGGTTCATTGAATTTCAAATTCTTCTAAAGAATATTAATAATAAAAGTAGTATTATTCCAGAGATCATTATAACTATGATCCAATATTTTTATCTGATTTTATTCATATAAATGATCATGTTCTAATGTTAAAAAATATAATTTCAATATATATGAAGTATCTAGTATGTACTTTCTCAAAATAGATACATGGAACACATCATGAACTTGATAGAGGTTCCATGCATGTGCCAAGTGATAATATAACATCCATACTCGATCAATAATCTCAAAGGGGCCAATATACCAATTGATCAACATTCCCTTCTTTCCAAATCTTATAAATGTTGGAGTTTGTGTCTTATACCATCAATTTTTTAATTTATATTTCATATATTTTCGAATAATTTAACATTAATTCAAATATATTATTACATAATATTCCTAGTTATACATGACTTCAATGAAACAATTCTCTAGAGTATATGTCTGATTGAAAAGAACAAATAATTTCCCTTTTATGATAATAACCTTAAAATTCTATGGAAATTTTCTTAAACCATTATATATGTTTAGATAAAATTCTATGATAGGGAACATAGTCTGTTGATTGTCAAGTGTGAGTACTCATGAGTATATGGGACATCATCTCCTGAATTTCACACATCGTAATATCTAAGATGAAATATTATTAGAAAACACTCTTCTATAGGAATTCCACATATTCATGTGTAATTTTTTATTCCATACTATGAGTTTGTGTAATGATCCATAAATTTTAATATTATTATTAATAAATTTAATGACTCACACACTTTGATGTATTGTTTTAAACATTGATGACATATGATCGTGGTGATGTTGGGTATATTGGGTCTATCACAAAAGATTTTTTTATTAATGAATATGTTGAGGAAGTATTTTTCCCTTCCATATTTATGTATGTTAATATTTTGGTTCTTTGATTGGAATATATCCATCAAAATAGATTCCATTGCCATGGTGATGTAGACATGTTCATTATAGATAATCAAAGAAAGACATGTCGAACATTAGGATTAAAGACACAAATATGAAACATGATTGATGAGATATCATGAAAAAGAAATTATAGTATACAATGATAATTCATATGTTGTTTTTCATTAACAACATATACTCTTCAATTTTGGATTCCTTGAACAATGGCTAGATAATAATCTTGTACTTTAGAAGAAACTATTTAATGCCACTGAGGAAGAGGCCTATAGAGTGACAGAAAAAGTTTTTCCTTTGATCCCAATTAAATACCATCAATATTTAATTATTAAAATAAATATAATTAACTAGAATGGGAATTAATATTTATTCAATATCTTTTAAATGATCGAAAATATTTAAAAAAAAAATTCACAAGATAAAAGTATAACTATGTGAATATATAATATTTATTTATCTCTTTTATTCAAATCATAACAAATAATTTATTTAGCTATGAAAAAATTAAATATTATATTATTCATCAATATTTGAATAGAATATTTACATATTTAGGGAATGAATAAATATTTTTTATTTTCTTGGGTATTTGATAGATTTCAAGGAGGATGACGACACTGAGATCATTTCTGATGAAAAATAACTATTTTCAAGATGATAAAAAAAATTTATCATTGTGTGGGTTAGAAAACATCATTGAATAAAATAATAATATTTTTTTATTACTTGGAACAAGGATTCTTGGTATTTAATTATTCAATAAATATCCCTTCTATAATTAATTGAGTATTAAACCCTACCCCTTGGTCTATAAATTGACTATTATCACATTAATGAATATGTTAACTGTTGTGTACAATAGATACCACTCAGGATCGTTTACCACCTCTAATCCTTTCAATAACAATAAGAATAAGTGATATTCCATCAAAATCGAATGAACATGAAGTGATGAATTTAGAAGAATGAAACATAATTAATCATTAATGCTAGAACATGAATATTCATTAGCATTATTTGAAGATCGATGGAGAACATATGGATCACTACTAGAGGGGTATACATTGGTTACTTAAAATTTAATGATGTTTTAATGACCAGGATAGAATGATCTATATAATTAATCAATAAAAATATCAAGATCAAGGTAATACTTATTTCAGTAATTAAATAAATTAAAAAAATGGAATAAAAAGATGATCTCTTGGTTTCAGTGTTTTATTTTATAGTATTATTCAAAATAAATCAGTAGTAGTGATATTTTAATCTTTTACATTGTGAATGATTAGTATAATTAGACAAATGTTGAGTTGGAAATTATCCCAATGGATAATTCTATTGTGTCTAGAATTAACAAGTGGTGTCATACTGATTGTGTTTAAATATATAATTATTTATTTAATTTTTTATCATTACAAATTTATAAGGTTAATTTCATTTCATGTTTTCCTTATTCTTTTTCCCATAATTGAGATAATTTCTTCCTCTTTTTCCTTTCACTACTAGAATCCCTTCCTATACCAAGTACCTTATTCCAATGGTTTGTAAAAATTGTTTGGATTGGGGTCCTATTCCAATGGTTCATCATAACCACTAAGAAAGGACCTATAATATACAGCTATCCAAATGGTTTTTTAAAATTGTTGGGATAGATACCAAAAATTATTCTTATCCCACTGTTTTGTAGAAACCAATGGGATGGATCCCAGATAGAAGTCATATCCCAACAAAAATCGTTGGGATAGGTTAAGTCTATCCTAATGGTATTTTAGAAACCATTGGGATAGATCTCAAAATGTGGTCTTATCCTAATTGTTCATGAAAACCATTGGTATAGGTTAAGTCTATTCTAATAGATTTGTAAAACCATTGTGATAGATCCAAAAATAAGGTTACCTACACCAATGGTTTTGAGAAATGTTGGGATATATACCCTTATTATTTTATGAATTATTTTGTCACATATTATCAAATAAATAAATATATAAATTATGTTTAAATATATATATACATATATTCCCAAAGATAATTTTATCATAGTGGTTAGGTGTTGGATATATATGGTGGAGGTCATGGGTAAAAACCTCGGCTGTGTATTTTATTTTACATTACCAATCCCAATAGTTTTGGGAAAATCATTGGGATAACTCTTTCCCACACCAAATCATCCAACAGCCTTCTAAACCATTGTTGTAGTCTATAACAATGGTTTAGGGACTAATACCAACGGTTCCAAACCCTTAGTCTAGGCTATTTTTCAGTAGTTTTTATCGCTTATATAACTGATATGGGTTTGACATTAATAAATGTTACATTTGAATTTCCCATATAAAGGTTCCAAGAATTCTCATCAGAAAACATAGGAAAACCCTATGTGACACCTTTTACACAAGTCCTATATCCTTTATCATTACACCAGGACACCTGCATGGAATCCACATCATGATGTAATAAATACATTTCACAGACATGAAATACACGACATGTTGACTAAACAGGGTGGAATGTGGTTTTTATAGACTACAAGACATTTATATATCTTACACATTGAGTAGTCTATTTTTTGTAGAAAACATGGGTTTGAGAGGATCCATGTAATTAATACACTGTATGTATTTAATACATGAAATGTATAGGATGGAAATTATGAAATTTAATGTACATGTTGTATATCCCTCATAAAAAATGTGTACCTTATAAATGTCCACCATAAGTATAATGAGAGTCTAGGATTGTATTTCAAACATCAGATGAGGCAAAGAATGCACCTAGTGGCCCACCTTCACACATCATACACGTTAATAATTTATATGGAAGTATTAAATTTTATTAATTAAACTATTTGACCTCATTAACCAGAGTTCTGTTTTTAATTAAATTAATAGTGCACAAAATTTTTTATGTTTTATTATATATTTAATACCTAATTAATTATTCCCAATATTCAAAAATACATTTCATGTATAGTAGTGCATACTAAAGACTATGTGCGTATTAAATCGTATAGACAAATTAATTTTCATGTGATCTATGTGTCATTAATTTGATATTACATTACATGGAGTTATAAAACATGTTGTATATACAATTTTCAGGTGAGTTCATTGTATGAAAGAATGACCATACTAATTTTTGGTATAGGTACTCTCCATGTGTCTTCCTAATACAATGTTGTGTACTATTTTATTAAATTTTAAAATAAATTAAATTATTTCATTGCATAAAATCACAATGGATGGTAATCTCTAGGAAAAAAAGTAGAATAAGATAAAATGAATTAATTTACTAATAAGATAATTAATTTGATTAATTTATTCACATTTTATCTTATCGAATAATTAATTGAAATGAATGTTTTGTAGTTGTTTTGGATAGGTAGTAATTTCTTATTTAAGGTGGGCTATATTCTTTGACAAGAATTATTATTATGCTGGTTTCATTTATTTTACTTTATTTAATGGGTTTGAAATTATATATTATTTAATTAAATTTTATGGATTCCATGTAAAATCTCCACCATTTATTATATTCTACACATGTGTTCATGTTTGTTTTATGTAATTCCCCTTAACCAATCAGTTTATTCCCCTCACTAGCATGTTAGTTATAAAACATAATTGATAAAAGGAGTATCCAATGACACATGGAGTTGATTGAAGTCAGATATAAGGTGAAGGAAGTGTAAAACAAAACCAAGATGAAACCAACATGGTTGATACATAGTTGGATAGTTGGAATGTTACAACTCATGCCAAGACAAGTATAAATAATTTTAACTTAATATTATAGTTTGATTTATATTACACTCACTAAATCAACCATTAGATGAGATCATGATTGTTCCATTTATTTATTTATTCTATTTCTATCTATGCAATATTTATTTTAGGGATAAAAGTCCTATATCATTTAAATAAATGTATAAATATGCAAAGATAAAACTCAAATTAAAGGTTTTTGTGTATATGTTTTATCGGTACATAGTTAATCACTTATATAAAATCTAATTAATATTAACAGGACATATAAAATATAAAAAATTAAAATTTACACATAATTAACATAAAAATCCATCATGTTTATAGTATATCATTATTCTTTCCATTATCTAAATTAGGATAAACCACGATTAATTTTTTATTTCAGGCTATATTTAGGGGAACTCTTAATAGTCATCTATCCATAACTTATATGATGGGTCAACGTAACTAAAATTTTATGGAATTTAATGGACATTTTATAGTCAATGAATATATAGACTCTATTATTAATGAAATCTGTGTCAAGATTTCATGATTAAGGAGTCCACTAAAAAGAATAAGAAGTTAAAGGCCCATAGATGGAAAGTAAACCTACTGAAACACCATTTTTTTGGGAATAGTGTAGTTCATGAGGAGGTATATATGAATCCATCACCCAATAATTTATAATGTGACAGGACAATCCATGTTCAGTAGTGTGGGTCATTGAGACTTGATAAAACAATGGGTTACATAAAAAATAACATAATTATTATTACCTCTCATATAATTTATAATAAAGAAAATTACTAATAGTCATATCAATTATTGTAAATTAATAATAATTCTATTAATAACCTTACAATTATGATCAATTTTGAAGAAATACCATATCATTTTTTATAATAACATCTTGGAATAGTTAGACTCTAATGGGTAGTATAACTAGATGAATATAAATTTTACATGATAGAATCTCTATTTCCTATTCAGTCTCACTACTAAAAAATCAAGCTATATCCACGGTCCAAAACTGTGGCTATAGGGGTCAAAATCGTGGCTATTACTTATAGCCACAGTTTCTTCCATCTGGGGAAATTATTTTTGTGGTTATAACAAAATTATATAGCCAATGTTTTGAGAGTCTATTTCCACGGTTATAACTGTGGTTATAGTTCACATGGTTGTCCACTCTAGCTATATCCCTTGTAAACTATGGCTATAGATTAAAAATAAATAACTCCAAGCCAAATTCTAACTTCATTCCTGTACTACCACAGACTGGACGACTTACCACTAGACCAAGGATAACATATTTAATATATATATATTATCATATATATTATAATATATATTGTTATAAACCATGGAAATAGAAGAAAAAATTGTGGCTATAGCTCTTCCCTCCATTTCCTATAAAAAAACTCTTGCACTATTGTAGAAAACCTATAGCCATTGTTCTATGAAACTGTGGCTATAGGTGGAGGTTATAGACACTGTTTCAATGAACCATTTATATATCCTTTTATGAAATACTTCATATCCATGATTTAAGAAAACTGTGGCTATATCCTTCATATAAATACCTATATCCATAGTTTTGTAAAATTGTGGTTATAGGACTATGGCTAAATCCCACTTTTCCAGTGTTGTCTATAAAGGAGGAGAGTGATGAGGAGTTCATTTTTTATAAAAAAAATAAACAATGAAGTGGATATATAGTATTTACTATTTTAATCCTTGTATTCTAATCTTGTTAAGTCACATGAAATATTGGATGCTTATTGCATGCTCTATCATACCCATGATATTTGTAAGGAGACACAATGATTGTAATAGTTTGATATATCCAAGGAACTCTTTATAGGGAATCGTGGAGAAGGTGGTCTATCTAGGCCTCACATAGTCACACTTATTGGGTACATTGATCACTTATAGGTTCTATAGATTTTGTTACCTAAATAATTGTGTTATAATATCGTTCTATCATCACTCCTTTAGAGATAAACTAATTTTATTCTGAATTTCAATATGAACCAAATAGAAAAGACTCTCCCTAATATTCTCACCCAACTTCTCATTTTTGATAAGGATATGAATCATGAAAATATATATATCTATATGTAAACTAAAACTAAAGTATATGTGATGGGACTAAAAAAACTCCTAGACTAAATATTATTCATAATTCCATTCCAAGAAGAGTAGGTTCAAGGGTCAAGCAAGGAAATAAGACACTGTCTCTTTTTCATGTGACAAGAAGGGCAACTGGATAAAAAATTTAACCCATACGAAGAATTAAGGGGAATATTTTCATGAATTTATTATTGAGTGTAATCTAACTATTTCTACAAATTGGGAATTATATAAAAGATATGGTGCTCATATATTTATTCAAATATAAGAACTAATTAGATTCCAAAATATTTCTTGAGGTGAGGTAGATTTTCATATATAAAATAGAGATATACTTGATACTACGACAATAGGGGAAACCACCTCATGTTACTGACTAGAGTGATGTTTGTAACACCCCAAGATTTCATAGTGTGTTATTTCTTCAAAATAATTCAATAACTTGCACTACACGCAACACCAAGTTCAAGCGCACCATCACTTACCAAACAAGCCGTTCAAAAAAGGTTATGAATAGTATTAACTAAATTTTAAACTTTATATAATCCCTATAATTTTAGAATCCATATTATGAGTTTCTTAGACATAATGTAAGAACAAATTCATCTTCAGTATTGTAGTTTTACCAACTTTTAATAGTGAACCCTTTTTAAATAAAATATTTTAAACTTTTTGACTAAATGGGGACATCAAAAAATTTAAAATAAAACATCCCAAGCTTCCACGGTACGCTTTCCTTTGAATAAAACAGTAGCGTGTGTTGTACGCAACTTCGAGTTTTAACACACACCACAACCGATCAAACTAGCCGTTATGAATAGTAATACTTAATTTTTTGAAATTATATATATTTTATATTTCAAAATGGACTTCATTTTTGGATTCGGAATATCAAATTTAGCCTAAGGTGAAATTTTGGTACTTTTCGGATAACTTTCTTATTTTGATGAATAGTAAAAATTACTAAATTTTAATTAAAAACAACTTTTTTAATCAAAATAATTAATAGTGATAAATTATGAATTTGAGTGGTTTTAAAGTATATTTAGAATATATTTTTACCATTTAATATAATTTTGGTCATTGGACATAATTTTACAATTAAACCGAACATAAACAAGTGTCAATCTTTTGATAGTTATTATCTCTTAAAAACACGCTTTTTGTTTTGACAGTGGGAATTAATTTTAAATTAATTTCTGCCACTTCTGTGTTTTGAATTTAGAAAAATGGATTCCATATTTGGAATCAGGATGTTCAAATTGTGTAAATAGGTAACTTTTATTTTTAGACATTTTGAATAATTACTGCGGTAAATATTTTATTTACCATGGTTAAGGGTAAATCCGGTAAATAAGGGTTAAAAAATAATATTATAATAATACTAAATTACCCTAAAACGTGTCTTAACCCTATTGGTTGACACATGGTCGACCATGGGCATATTTGGGTCAATTTTGGGACCCCATTGATCCACTTGTAAGGGATAATGCCACTTGATTTTAATTAAGTTAAAATGAATACGAAAATGGCATAAGCTTACATCTTTTAAAAGAACAATTTTTACATAGGGTTATACATGTTGCATTTTCGATTATAAATATTCATTAGAAAGATAAAAAGATTTCCTACATAATGATATTTTATTTATAATTTTTAGACATCAAATAATTTAAATTATTAATGACACAATAATGATGCAATGTTTACCTCATTAATAAATCATTTAAATAAATAAGATTATAATGATTAAAATATTATCTAAAACCTGTCCAATTCTTATTGGTTGATGTTATTTAGAATATGAGTCATCTTATCTTCGACCTCAATGATTTTTGGACCATTATAAACCGAATATAATTATATTATAAAGTAATACTTTCACTCTTTCCTAAAGAGCCCCTCCTCTCCCTTATAAAAGGAGACCACTTCTACTCATTCCTCACACCTCTCAAGCCACTTGGCTCGTCCAAACTCTGCCCAAATAAGCTCCCCACATCCCTCTCCTCCTCCTTGAAGCTTCCACTTAGGCAGAAAGAATTTCAAGAAGTCCTTTGGTTCCAACCAAAGTGAGTTACCTAAATTAAAGGTAACATTTTCTCTTAAATTATTTTCAATTATTTTGCTTCTCCAACCCCCAAACTCTTTTTATTTCCTTTCTTTTGTAACAACACCAGTATCCAAAATATACTAGGATGTTGTTATAAGACGGATTCAAACTACACATTCACACAACTCCATCTAATGGATGATGAACATAATGTTTCTGTGGATGGCAAACTAACGCCTCACGAAACGATGATTGTTCAAATACATCTTACCGCCTCTCATGGTGGCCATTAGGATGGCACTATAATTAAATATGATATTAATGATATATATTTTATATATAAGCTTCTGTAATTCCATTTTATTTCATACAATTATTCGTTTCATGTTGTATATACATACGATAATTTCATTTGAGGAAGTGCGGACTACCGCCCCCTTAAAATGATATGACTCGTTCATACCACACATGGAACGTATAAAGGATGGTGTTAATGAACATAAGTAACATATATAAAATATTATATTTTACTTGAATAGTAATATACCTATGTATCATTTGGATTCGATTATTTTAAAATAAAAATTAAATGGAAGTAGCGTTCGTGCGTACGTACGGACTACCGTCTCCACGAACGCGATGAGATTCATTCTCCATCGTATCCATTCAAGTATAATTATCATTTGATTATTTAAAAATGATGTTTAAGGACTTGATACCATTCTGGATATGAATAATATACATCCCATTAATAACGAATATGGCTCACATAACAAAGAATATAAAGTAAAATGAACCCGTTAACACCTGAAATGACGATAATTCTAAGATATTATTAACAAATCAATGTTAAAAGATCATATATGATATCATATTAAAGTAACTGATTCTTGTATTATTCAATAACAATTATTTCACCATTATACAGGAGGTAAACTTACCATCGACCAAGGAAAAATTACAAAGTAAGGGATTCTCTTATCTCACATTCAATTCCGTGAGATTTCCATTGTTCGCTAATAAATTATTGAAAGTGGTGTATTGTGTACTTCCATTTGATATATATTATCATGATTCACTTTATATTCATGTTATTCTGTAAATCATTTGGTGGTTATTAACTTTTGGCCATGCGACTCAGTTGATTAACGTGGTAAGGGGTTTCTTGTCTCACTTTTAATTCCGTGAGAATTCCATTGATCACCACTTAATTATTGCATGTGGTGTATGTGTACTACCCATGATTGTATTCATTGTGTAATATACTTTATTTTATGGGTATTTACATCATCATGGTATGATCTTTCTTTCATGGGTGTTTGTTTCTTAAGTTACCTAATCAATAAGGGAATTTGAGATTTCAATTTCCACTCATTTGGCTTTACGCATATTTCATTGATTATATTACCCCAAGATTATGTGTGGAATCACTATTCATTTGATTATGTCATAATTTCCACTCCCCTTCCTGTGGATATAAGTTTGATACACATAATCACTCCATTGATAATTCTCAATTCATTGATATGAATTTGATAAGAGTAATTTTAACTCATTCTCCATTTGTTGAGTTAAACATCCAATTCGTTGGTATTGTTTTTACAAGAATATGTGTGAATATCCTTTGATTGATTTACACTGAATATCCAATCATATTTAGTGTATTTATATTTGTCACACATAATTATTTCGTTGATTTATTCTTAACCTAAGGATACAACCTTTATGAGAGATTTCATCTCAATTTACATTCCATTGAGACTTCTTTGATGATATACACCAAATCACTTTTATGTGGTGTATATAATGTACTTTGACATAGTATATCATGAATTCCTTTATTCTCATGATATTACAATGTTTTGATTACCTCAATTATTTGTATTCAAGTGTCTCCCTTTTGGTTAGAAACTCTAACCAAAATACCATTTTAAAATGTTTTAAAGAATTATTCTTCTAAATCATGCTCATTAATGTCCATATTTTAAAAATGGTTTTAAGGATTTATTTTTATGGACATTAAAGTTTTAAATTTAAAAATCCTTTTAAAAGTTTCAAAGTGGTATGGGACACATTGATTCAAAAATCTATTTTTGAATGTCTTCTTGACAAATAGTGTGACTTTTAAAAGTTTTCAAGAAAAGGGGGATATTTCTCTCAAATAGTAATGATGATTATTTTCATCTATGTCAACATCCTTCATTATTCATGATTGAGGTTAATGTGATACAATACAATATTTCATATTGTATCAAATGAGTTATGTTTGACTGTGGATGTTCTATTTTTATACCCTTCATGGTTTGTGGTCAAAGTATTGACATTTCGTATGCTAGTTTTAATACGAATGTTTATTTTATGCTTAAACCTATTCGTATGAGGAATGCATTGGACTTAATAAGTGACGGGTGGAGCCCGCTATAGCTCCTCGATGCATCGGTAGGTCTCATGAGACAAACTAGTGTCTTGGCACAAGGCCTTGGCAAAATCTTATTTGTAGTCTTGGCACGAGGCCTTGGCTATGTGGTTATGATAGTCTGGCATTATGCATTCCATCATTATGAAAGTGGTTATTGATATTGCATGTGATCATTCGACTAGTAGAATATCCATGTGAGTAAGTAAATGGCATTATTTCATTTTACCTTTTCCATTTTATGCTGAAGTTCAAGTTTCAAAGGCTTTTGTTTTAGTTATAAATTGCCTTAAGTGTTTATGCTTATTTATGAAAGCTTCTGCTATAATGTTATCCTTACTGAGCATCCGAGCTCACCCCTTTCAATGTTTTATTTTTTTTCCAGGATTATGAAGAAGTAATTTATGAATGACCTGCAGGGATAGTATGAGGGGATATGAAGACAAGATGTTTTTTTTATGATGTAATGTAAAAATTTATGGATGTATCTAGTTATTCCAAGGCTACTAAACTAATCGGTCTTTAGAGACTTGATCTTTCTCATGATCATGCCAATGTTATGTAATAATGCACCGACTCTGGGTAACTAGGGTCGGGGCGTTACAGTTGGTATCAGAGGAAGTTTAGTACAAACCTTGGTAGCTAGATTTAGATAAACTCTGATTAGAGCACGTAGACCTAAGATGAACTTTGAGGATTAGTATAAAAGAACTTCCTAGAATTTTGGTATTGTAGAGATTTTGTGAGTTTTCCGAGCAGTACATCCTTGTCTGGATACGAGCAGGTAGAGGCGGCTCTGGCACAGATGTACCTAGGGGTAAAACCTGAAAACACCGCTTTGAGCTAGACTCGAATGAGAACTGGTGCACGACAACGGGCCTTGCTGCACTCTTGGTTACGACACTCCCGGGGGATATGCTTAGGATAATTTACATTTTCTTTACAAACCGATTTAAGTAATATATACATAAGATGAGAGTAAATGTCCTTGGTTAATCCTAATATGTTTCAAATTGAGAATATGGTGACATTTTAATCTCTAAATGATTTTACGACTACTATTACTCACACAATGCTTTCTGGTTTTAGTCAATGGCTAGATTCCAAGGAAGTCATAGTGACTTTGAGAATGATGTACAAGGTGGGAACGGTGGTGGAAATGAGCAACAAAATGGAATGTTGATAGGCGTAAAAGATATCGTCTTTATGCCAAATCAGTTTTCCAAAAATATGATCAACAACATATATATTAACCAACTCCCAGACTCAACAAGGAAGAGAAAGGTGATAAATGATAAGATCTCCAGCAATGGAGACCATGGAGAAAAGAAACCTCAATTTTCATCATGCAGGAATTGTGGAAAGAGACACCTAGGAAAGTGTCTCAATGGGACAACGAAATGTTTTACGTGCGGGAAGGAAGGACATAAAGTGAAGAATTGCCGAAGAAAAATGAAGAGTACTATGGAAGAAGATAAAAATGGTCCCAAGAGTCCATTTACAGTCATTTTCCGTAAATGTAGGGGACCTGGCCATTACCCGAGTGAATGTCCTATTTTATAGGATATTTTCTTGCTCAAAGAAGAAGCTATGTGGAAATAAATGGTTGGAGAAAAATTTAAAAAGTATTAGCACTCCTTGTTGATGGGTTTACTTTGGAATAATTTTTTCTTGTATTTGTAACCCCTCAGTTTGCCATGTGGGAATGATATTTGAGGAATAATTGTCTCTTCTCTTGTGGATATAGGTATAAATAACCATTTGGTTTTATATGATCATTGGGGTTTGAGAAAATGATAAGTTATTATAATTTGGGATGAAAATGCAAAGTATGATATAACATTTGTGGTTAAATTATGTTATTTTGAAAAATTTATCTCATTTTGGTAATATTGTAGAATATAGTTTTTGAAAAAGGACAACACGTAGACCGTGTGACAACCCGTCGCGTCGGACAAAGCTGTGGGAATCGAACCCACAACCAAAGTGCGATTGGGATTTATCGCCTACCACTGGACTACGTGAAGTCCATGGTTAGTATGACTATTTTTTTGTTAAATGATTTTATTGATCAATAATAAGATGATTTGGGTTCTTATGTCTTATCAAATGAATACCCTTGGTATAGGAAAATGATTTGGTGATTAAGTGATAAATGTTATTTTGGAAGATGTTCGTTTTGTTAGGAACACTATATGCCCAAGGAAAATAGAATACAATGAGGTTTCATTTGTAGAGTAATGGTGGATTTTTATCTACATTTTTATTGTTGATTTATAGTGATCTGGGTTATTTATGGAAATGATTAACCTATAACAGAGAATATGTGATGATGTTAATTACTTTTAAGTATGTGACTTTAAGAGTATTTGATGTCATTTGGAGATACAATGTAACATGGGAGACTACATAATCAAATTCTTCTATGTTTTGGGTTTCAATATTAGTTTGGATTATATTAAAGGATTTTAAGGACAATTGGTTACTGAATGGTATCTATTTAACTTTGGGGTATTGTTGGTTTAATTTTAGAAATTAAGATTAGTGCATATTTATCTCAATGAATATCCTTTTGGGGGATCATTAGATCATTCACTAACCATTTTGGTTTTGATTAATATTCAAAGACAATGTAAATATATGGTTTATCCTGCATGGATCATGTGATTCTATAGAAGTTTATTCTAGCTCTTCCAGTGTGACCAAGTCTTCTTGAATACTCATCGTTTAAAAAAAATTGAGTTAGTGGTGGAAATTTATTAAAGAATGAAAATCTACTTAAAATTTAAGTATATCTCATAATGTTCTTAGTCAATATCATAAATGAATTCCTCTTCCTTATGTAAGGTAACTTTAAAAAAAATGTTGTCCTAGATGGTACCTTAAATCATCACTAATTTATGGCTTTGGGATTGTTAGCCTTTTCATAGCCATGTTCTCTACCACTCTCCATCAGATAATTGATGGTTAGATTTCTCCTCCATATCCATATTTTCCTACATGGAACCCTAGTATGTGTTATTTTCGTTAATCTTCATACTTTCCACTCTTTATTTTAAATAGAGGCCTCATTAATTCATTTTTCGATGTGGGATTTCAACTAAGATATTTTGAAATGTCAAAAATGTGCGATCCCAATACCCTATATTTTGTTGAACCGATGGTACTTCAAATCATCATAGATTGATGAGTTTAAGGACCTCAATTTTATACTTGTTTGTGATTGATGACCTCAACCACTACCTATAAATATTTACGTGTTTCCTCCAATTATATGTCTCTAATTGCCACCAATGTTCTCCTAATCGAGATCATAATTTGGTGGTGACCCTTTCATTTCTCTTTTCCTCATATTAAGACTAAATTTTAGTAAACCAATTTCCGATGTGGGTTTTCCCACAAATATATTTTCTATTTTCAACCTTTTATTTTCGAAGAACAATTTCAAATTGCGAGGACGCAATTTATTGAAGGAGGGGAGAATGTAACACCCCAAGATTTCATAGTGTGTTATTTCTTCAAAATAATTCAATAACTTGCACTACACGCAACACCAAGTTCAAGCGCACCATGACTTACCAAACAAGCCATTCAAAAAAGGTTATGAATATTATTAACTAAATTTTAAACTTTATATAATCCTTATAATTTTAGAATCCATATTATGAGTTTCTTAGACATAATGTAAGAACAAATTCATCTTCAGTATTGTAGTTTTACCAACTTTTAATAGTGAACCCTTTTTAAATAGAATATTTTAAAATTTTTGACTAAATGGGGACATCAAAAAATTTAAAATAAAACATCCCAAGCTTCCACGGTACGCTTTCCTTTGAATAAAACAGTAGCGTGTGTTGTACGCAACTTCGAGTTTTAACACAAACCACAACCGATCAAACTAGCCGTTATGAATAGTAATACTTAATTTTTTGAAATTATATATATTTTATATTTCAAAATGGACTTCATTTTTGGATTTGTAATATCAAATTTAGCCTAAGGTGAAATTTTGGTACTTTTCGGATAACTTTCATATTTTGATGAATAGTAAAAATTACTAAATTTTAATTAAAAACAACTTTTTTAATCAAAATAATTAATAGTGATAAATTATGAATTTGAGTGGTTTTAAAGTATATTTAGAATATATTTTTACCATTTAATATAATTTTGGTCATTGGAAATAATTTTACAATTAAACCGAACATAAACAAGTGTCAATCTTTTGATAGTTATTATCTCTTAAAAACACGCTTTTTGTTTTGACAGCGGGAATTAATTTTAAATTAATTTCTGCCACTTATGTGTTTTGAATTTAGAAAAATGGATTAAATATTTGGAATCAGGATGTTCAAATTGTGTAAATAGGTAACTTTTATTTTTAGACATTTTGAATAATTACTGCGGTAAATATTTTATTTACCATGATTAAGGGTAAATCCGGTAAATAAGGGTTAAAAAATAATATTATAATAATACTAAATTACCCTAAAACATGTCTTAACCCTATTGGTTGATACATGGTCGACCATGGGCATCTTTGGGTCAATTTTGGGACCCCATTGATCCATTTGTAAGTGATAATGACACTTTATTTTAATTAAGTTAAAATGAATACAAAAATGGCATAAGCTTACATCTTTTAATAGAACAATTTTTACATAGGGTTATACATGTTGGATTTTCGATTATAAATATTCATTAGAAATATAAAACGATTTCCTACATAATGATATTTTATTTATAATTTTTAGACATCAAATAATTTAAATTATTAATGACACAATAATGATGCAATGTTTACCTCATTAATAAATCATTTAAATAAATAAGATTATAATGATTAAAATATTATCTAAAACCTATCCAATTCTTATTGGTTGATGTTATTTAGAATATGAGTCATCTTATCTTCGACCTAAATGATTCTTGGACCATTATAAACCGAATATAATTATATTATAAAGTAATACTTTCACTCTTTCCTAAAGAGCCCGTCCTCTCCCTTATAAAAGGAGACCACTTCTACTCATTCCTCACACCTCTCAAGCCACTTGGCTCGTCCAAACTCTGCCCAACTAAGCTCCCCACATCCCTCTCCTCCTCCTTGAAGCTTCCCCTTAGGCAGAAAGCATTTCAAGAAGTCCTTTGGTTCCAACCAAAGTGAGTTACCTAAATTAAAGGTAACATTTTCTCTTAAATTATTTTCAATTATTTTGCTTCTCCAAACCCCAAACTCTTTTTATTTCCTTTCTTTTGTAACAACACCAGTATCCAAAATATACTAGGATGTTGTTATAAGAAGTATTCAAACTACACATTCACACAACTCCATCTAATGGATGATGAACATAATGTTTCTGTGGATGGCAAACTAACGCCTCACGAAACGATGATTGTTCAAATACATCTTACCGCCTCTCATGGTGGCCATTAGGATGGAACTATAATTAAATATGATATTAATGATATATATTTTATATATAAGCTTCTGTAATTCCATTTTATTTCATACAATTATTCGTTTCATGTTGTATATACATACGATAATTTCATTTGAGGAAGTACGGACTACCACCCCCTTAAAATGATATGACTTGTTCATACCACACATGGAACGTATAAAGGATGGTGTTAATGAACTTAAGTAACATATATAAAATATTATATTTTACTGGAATAGTAATATACCTATGTATCATTTGGATTCGATTCTTTTAAAATAAAAATTAAATGGAAGTAGCGTTCGTGCGTACGTACGGACTACCGTCTCCACGAACGCGATGAGATTCATTCTCCATCGTATCCATTCAAGTATAATTATCATTTGATGATTTAAAAATGATGTTTAAGGACTTGATAAAATTATGGATATGAATAATATACATCCCATTAATAACGAATATGGCTCACATAACAAAGAATATAAAGTAAAATGAACCCGTTAACACCTGAAATGACGATAATTCTATGATATTATTAACAAATCAATGTTAAAAGATCATATATGATATCATATTAAAGTAACTGATTCTTGTATTATTCAATAACAATTATTTCACCATTATACAGGAGGTAAACCTACCATCGACCAAGGAAAAATTACAAAGTAAGGGATTCTCTTATCTCACTTTCAATTCCGTGAGATTTCCATTGTTCGCTACTAAATTATTGAAAGTGGTGTATTGTGTACTTCCATTTGATATATATTATCATGATTCACTTTATATTCATGTTATTCTATAAATAATTTGGTGGTTATTAACTTTTGGCCATGCGACTCAGTTGATTAACGTGGTAAGGGGTTTCTTGTCTCACTTTTAATTCTGTGAGAATTCCATTGATCACCACTTAATTATTGCATGTGGTGTATGTGTAATACCCATGACTGTATTCATTGTGTAATATACTTTATTTTATGGGTATTTACATCATCATGGTATGATCTTTCTTTCATGGGTGTTTGTTTCTTAAGTTACCTAATCAATAAGGGAATTTGAGATTTCAATTTCCACTCATTTGGCTTTACGCATATTTCATTGATTATATTACCCCAAGATTATGTGTGGAATCACTATTCATTTGATTATGTCATAATTTCCACTCCCCTTCCTGTGGATATAAGTTTGATACACATAATCACTCCATTGATAATTCTCAATTCATTGATATGAATTTGATAAGAGTAATTTTAACTCATTCTCCATTTGTTGAGTTAAACATCCAATTCGTTGGTATTGTTTTTACAAGAATATGTGTGAATATCCTTTGATTGATTTACACTGAATATCCAATCATATTTAGTGTATTTATATTTGTCACACATAATTATGTCGTTGATTTATCCTTAACCTAAGGATACAACCTTTATGAGAGATTTCATCTCAATTTACATTCCATTGAGACTTCTTTGATGATATACACCAAATCACTTTTATGTGGTGTATATAATGTACTTTGACATAGTATATAATTAATTCCATTATTCTCATGATATTACAATGTTTTGATTACCTCAATTATTTGTATTCAAGTGTCTCCCTTTTGGTTAGAAACTCTAACCAAAATACCATTTTAAAATGTTTTAAAGAATTATTCTTCTAAATCATGCTCATTAATGTCCATATTTTAAAAATGGTTTTAAGGATTTATTTTTATGGACATTAAAGTTTTAAATTTAAAAATCCTTTTAAAAGTTTCAAAGTGGTATGGGACACTTTGATTCAGAAATCTATTTTTGAATGTCTTCTTGACAAATAGTGTGACTTTTAAAAGTTTTCAAGAAAAGGGGGATATTTCTCTCAAATAGTAATGATGATTATTTTCATCTATGTCAACATCCTTCATTATTCATGATTGAGGTTAATGTGATACAATACAATATTTCATATTGTATCAAATGAGTTATGTTTGACTGTGGATGTTCTATTTTTATACCATTCATGGTTTGTGGTTAAAGTATTGACATTTCGTATGCTAGTTTTAATACGAATGTTTATTTTATGCTTAAACCTATTCGTATGAGGAATGCATTGGACTTAATAAGTGACGGGTAGAGCCCTCTATAGCTCCTCGATGCATCGGTAGGTCTCATGAGACAAACTAGTGTCTTGGCACAAGGCCTTGGCAAAATCTTATTTGTAGTCTTGGCACGAGGCCTTGGCTATGTGGTTATGATAGTCTGGCATTATGCATTCCATAATTATGAAAGTGGTTATTGATATTGCATGTGATCATTCGACTAGTAGAATATCCATGTGAGTAAGTAAATGGCATTATTTCATTTTACCTTTTCCATTTTATGCTGAAGTTCAAGTTTCAAAGGCTTTTGTTTTAGTTATAAATTGCCTTAAGTGTTTATGCTTATTTATGAAAGCTTCTGCTATAATGTTATCCTTACTGAGCATCCGAGCTCACCCCTTTCAATGTTTTATTTTTTTTTCCAGGATTATGAAGAAGTAATTTATGAATGACCTGCAGGGATAGTATGAGGGGATATGAAGACAAGATGTTTTTTTTATGATGTAATGTAAAAATTTATGGATGTATCTAGTTATTCCAAGGCTACTAAACTAATCGGTCTTTAGAGACTTGATCTTTCTCATGATCATGCCAATGTTATGTAATAATGCACCGACTCTGGGTAACTAGGGTCGGGGCGTTACAGTTGGTATCAGAGGAAGTTTAGTACAAACCTTGGTAGCTAGATTTAGATAAACTCTGATTAGAGCACGTAGACCTAAGATGAACTTTGAGGATTAGTATAAAAGAACTTCCTAGAATTTTGGTATTGTAGAGATTTTGTGAGTTTTCCGAGCAGTACATCCTTGTCTGGATACGAGCAGGTAGAGGCGGCTCTGGCACAGATGTACCTAGGGGTAAAACCTGAAAACACCGCTTTGAGCTAGACTCGAACGAGAACTGGTGCACGACAACGGGCCTTGCTGCACTCTTGGTTACGACACTCCCGGGGGATATGCTTAGGATAATTTACATTTTCTTTACAAACCGATTTAAGTAATATATACATAAGATGAGAGTAAATGACCTTGGTTAATCCTAATATGTTTCAAATTGAGAATATGGTGACATTTTAATCTCTAAATGATTTTACGACTACTATTACTCACACAATGCTTTCTGGTTTTAGTCAATGGCTAGATTCCAAGGAAGTCATAGTGACTTTGAGAATGATGTACAAGGTGGGAACGGTGGTGGAAATGAGCAACAAAATGGAATGTTGATAGGCGTAAAAGATATCGTCTTTATGCCAAATCAGTTTTCCAAAAATATGATCAACAACATATATATTAACCAACTCCCAGACTCAACAAGGAAGAGAAAGGTGATAAATGATAAGATCTCCAGCAATGGAGACCATGGAGAAAAGAAACCTCAATTTTCATCATGCAGGAATTGTGGAAAGAGACACCTAGGAAAGTGTCTCAATGGGACAACGAAATGTTTTACGTGCGGGAAGGAAGGACATAAAGTGAAGAATTGCCGAAGAAAAATGAAGAGTACTATGGAAGAAGATAAAAATGGTCCCAAGAGTCCATTTACAGTCATTTTCCGTAAATGTAGGGGACCTGGCCATTACCCGAGTGAATGTCCTATTTTATAGGATATTTTCTTGCTCAAAGAAGAAGCTATGTGGAAATAAATGGTTGGAGAAAAATTTAAAAAGTATTAGCACTCCTTGTTGATGGGTTTACTTTGGAATAATTTTTTCTTGTATTTGTAACCCCTCAGTTTGCCATGTGGGAATGATATTTGAGGAATAATTGTCTCTTCTCTTGTGGATATAGGTATAAATAACCATTTGGTTTTATATGATCATTGGGGTTTGAGAAAATGATAAGTTATTATAATTTGGGATGAAAATGCAAAGTATGATATAACATTTGTGGTTAAATTATGTTATTTTGAAAAATTTATCTCATTTTGGTAATATTATAGAATATAGTTTTTGAAAAAGGAAAACACGTAGACCGTGTGACAACCCGTCGCGTCGGACAAAGCTGTGGGAATCGAACCCACAACCAAAGTGCGATTGGGATTTATCTCCTACCACTGGACTACGTGAAGTCCCTGGTTAGTATGACTATTTTTTTTGTTAAATGATTTTATTGATCAATAATAAGATGATTTGGGTTCTTATGTCTTATCAAATGAATACCCTTGGTATAGGAAAATGATTTGGTGATTAAGTGATAAATGTTATTTTGGAAGATGTTCGTTTTGTTAGGAACACTATATGCCCAAGGAAAATAGAATACAATGAGGTTTCATTTGTAGAGTAATGGTGGATTTTTATCTACATTTTTATTGTTGATTTATAGTGATCTGGGTTATTTATGGAAATGATTAACCTATAACAGAGAATATGTGATGATGTTAATTACTTTTAAGTATGTGACTTTAAGAGTATTTGATGTCATTTGGAGATACAATGTAACATGGGAGACTACATAATCAAATTCTTCTATGTTTTGGGTTTCAATATTAGTTTGGATTATATTAAAGGATTTTAAGGACAATTGGTTACTGAATGGTATCTATTTAACTTTGGGGTATTGTTGGTTTAATTTTAGAAATTAAGATTAGTGCATATTTATCTCAATGAATATCCTTTTGGGGGATCATTAGATCATTCACTAACCATTTTGGTTTTGATTAATAGTCAAAGACAATGTAAATATATGGTTTACCCTGCATGGATCATGTGATTCTATAGAAGTTTATTCTAGCTCTTCCAGTGTGACCAAGTCTTCTTGAATACTCATCGTTTAAAAAAAATTGAGTTAGTGGTGGAAATTTATTAAAGAATGAAAATCTACTTAAAATTTAAGTATATCTCATAATGTTCTTAGTCAATATCATAAATGAATTCCTCTTCCTTATGTAAGGTAACTTTAAAAAAAATGTTGTCCTAGATGGTACCTTAAATCATCACTAATTTATGGCTTTGGGATTGTTGGCCTTTTCATAGCCATGTTCTCTACCACTCTCCATCAGATAATTGATGGTTAGATTTCTCCTCCATATCCATATTTTCCTACATGGAACCCTAGTATGTGTTATTTTCGTTAATCTTCATACTTTCCACTCTTTATTTTAAATAGAGGCCTCATTAATTCATTTTTCGATGTGGGATTTCAACTAAGATATTTTGAAATGTCAAAAATGTGCGATCCCAATACCCTATATTTTGTTGAACCGATGGTACTTCAAATCATCATAGATTGATGAGTTTAAGGACCTCAATTTTATACTTGTTTGTGATTAATGACCTCAACCACTACCTATAAATATTTACGTTTTTCCTCCAATTATATGTCTCTAATTTCCACCAATGTTCTCCTAATTGAGATCATAATTTCGTGGTGACCCTTTCATTTCTCTTTTCCTCATATTAAGACTAAATTTTAGTAAACCAATTTCCGATGTGGGTTTTCCCAAAAAAATATTTTCTATTTTCAACCTTTTATTTTCGAAGAACAATTTCAAATTGCGAGGACGCAATTTATTGAAGGAGGGGAGAATGTAACACCCCAAGATTTCATAGTGTGTTATTTCTTCAAAATAATTCAATAACTTGCACTACACGCAACACCAAGTTCAAGCGCACCATGACTTACCAAACAAGCCGTTCAAAAAAGGTTATGAATATTATTAACTAAATTTTAAACTTTATATAATCCTTATAATTTTAGAATCCATATTATGAGTTTCTTATACATAATGTAAGAACAAATTCATCTTCAGTATTGTAGTTTTACCAACTTTTAATAGTGAACCCTTTTTAAATAAAATATTTTAAAATTTTTGACTAAATGGGGACATCAAAAAATTTAAAATAAAACATCCCAAGCTTCCACGGTACGCTTTCCTTTGAATAAAACAGTAGCGTGTGTTGTACGCAACTTCGAGTTTTAACACACACCACAACCGATCAAACTAGCCGTTATGAATAGTAATACTTAATTTTTTGAAATTATATATATTTTATATTTCAAAATGGACTTCATTTTTGGATTCGGAATATCAAATTTAGCCTAAGGTGAAATTTTGGTACTTTTCGGATAACTTTCATATTTTGATGAATAGTAAAAATTACTAAATTTTAATTAAAAACAACTTTTTTAATCAAAATAATTAATAGTGATAAATTATGAATTTGAGTGGTTTTAAAGTATATTTAGAATATATTTTTACCATTTAATATAATTTTGGTCATTGGACATAATTTTACAATTAAACCGAACATAAACAAGTGTCAATCTTTTGATAGTTATTATCTCTTAAAAACACGCTTTTTGTTTTGACAGCGGGAATTAATTTTAAATTAATTTCTGCCACTTCTGTGTTTTGAATTTAGAAAAATGGATTCCATATTTGGAATCAGGATGTTCAAATTGTGTAAATAGGTAACTTTTATTTTTAGACATTTTGAATAATTACTGCGGTAAATATTTTATTTACCATGATTAAGGGTAAATCCGGTAAATAAGGGTTAAAAAATAATATTATAATAATACTAAATTACCCTAAAACGTGTCTTAACCCTATTGGTTGATACATGGTCGACCATGGGCATCTTTGGGTCAATTTTGGGACCCCATTGATCCACTTGTAAGTGATAATGACACTTTATTTTAATTAAGTTAAAATGAATACAAAAATGGCATAAGCTTACATCTTTTAATAGAACAATTTTTACATAGGGTTATACATGTTGGATTTTAGATTATAAATATTCATTAGAAATATAAAACGATTTCCTACATAATGATATTTTATTTATAATTTTTAGACATCAAATAATTTAAATTATTAATGACACAATAATGATGCAATGTTTACCTCATTAATAAATCATTTAAATAAATAAGATTATAATGATTAAAATATTATCTAAAACCTATCCAATTCTTATTGGTTGATGTTATTTAGAATATGAGTCATCTTATCTTCGACCTAAATGGTTCTTGGACCATTATAAACCGAATATAATTATATTATAAAGTAATACTTTCACTCTTTCCTAAAGAGCCCCTCCTCTCCCTTATAAAAGGAGACCACTTCTACTCATTCCTCACACCTCTAAAGCCACTTGGCTCGTCCAAACTCTGCCCAACTAAGCTCCCCACATCCCTCTCCTCCTCCTTGAAGCTTCCCCTTAGGCAGAAAGCATTTCAAGAAGTCCTTTGGTTCCAACCAAAGTGAGTTACCTAAATTAAAGGTAACATTTTCTCTTAAATTATTTTCAATTATTTTGCTTCTCCAACCCCCAAACTCTTTTTATTTCCTTTCTTTTGTAACAACACCAGTATCCACAATATACTAGGATGTTGTTATAAGAAGTATTCAAACTACACATTCACACAAAACCATCTAATGGATGATGAACATAATGTTTCTGTGGATGGCAAACTAACGCCTCACGAAACGATGATTGTTCAAATACATCTTACCACCTCTCATGGTGGCCATTAGGATGGCACTATAATTAAATATGATATTAATGATATATATTTTATATATAAGCTTCTGTAATTCCATTTTATTTCATACAATTATTCGTTTCATGTTGTATATACATACGATAATTTCATTTGAGGAAGTACGGACTACCACCCCCTTAAAATGATATGACTTGTTCATACCACACATGGAACGTATAAAGGATGGTGTTAATGAACTTAAGTAACATATATAAAATATTATATTTTACTGGAATAGTAATATACCTATGTATCATTTGGATTCGATTCTTTTAAAATAAAAATTAAATGGAAGTAGTGTTCGTGCGTACGTACGGACTACCGTCTCCACGAACGCGATGAGATTCATTCTCCATCGTATCCATTCAAGTATAATTATCATTTGATGATTTAAAAATGATGTTTAAGGACTTGATAAAATTATGGATATGAATAATATACATCCCATTAATAACGAATATGGCTCACATAACAAAGAATATAAAGTAAAATGAACCCGTTAACACCTGAAATGACGATAATTCTAAGATATTATTAACAAATCAATGTTAAAAGATCATATATGATATCATATTAAAGTAACTGATTCTTGTATTATTCAATAAAAATTATTTCACCATTATACAGGAGGTAAACCTACCATCGACCAAGGAAAAATTACAAAGTAAGGGATTCTCTTATCTCACTTTCAATTCTGTGAGATTTCCATTGTTCGCTACTAAATTATTGAAAGTGGTGTATTGTGTACTTCCATTTGATATATATTATCATGATTCACTTTATATTCATGTTATTCTGTAAATCATTTTGTGGTTATTAACTTTTGGCCATGCGACTCAGTTGATTAACGTGGTAAGGGGTTTCTTGTCTCACTTTTAATTCTGTGAGAATTCCATTGATCACCACTTAATTATTGCATGTGGTGTATGTGTAATACCCATGACTGTATTCATTGTGTAATATACTTTATTTTATGGGTATTTACATCATCATGGTATGATCTTTCTTTCATGGGTGTTTGTTTCTTAAGTTACCTAATCAATAAGGGAATTTGAGATTTCAATTTCCACTCATTTGGCTTTACGCATATTTCATTGATTATATTACCCCAAGATTATGTGTGGAATCACTATTCATTTGATTATGTCATAATTTCCACTCCCCTTCCTGTGGATATAAGTTTGATACACATAATCACTCCATTGACAATTGTCAATTCATTGATATGAATTTGATAAGAGTAATTTTAACTCATTCTCCATTTGTTGAGTTAAACATCCAATTCGTTGGTATTGTTTTTACAAGAATATGTGTGAATATCCTTTGATTGATTTACACTGAATATCCAATCATATTTAGTGTATTTATATTTGTCACACATAATTATGTCGTTGATTTATCCTTAACCTAAGGATACAACCTTTATGAGAGATTTCATCTCAATTTACATTCCATTGAGACTTCTTTGATGATATACACCAAATCACTTTTATGTGGTGTATATAATGTACTTTGACATAGTATATCATGAATTCCTTTATTCTCATGATATTACAATGTTTTGATTACCTCAATTATTTGTATTCAAGTGTCTCCCTTTTGGTTAGAAACTCTAACCAAAATACCATTTTAAAATGTTTTAAAGAATTATTCTTCTAAATCATGCTCATTAATGTCCATATTTTAAAAATGGTTTTAAGGATTTATTTTTATGGACATTAAAGTTTTAAATTTAAAAATCCTTTTAAAAGTTTCAAAGTGGTATGGGACACTTTGATTCAAAAATCTATTTTTGAATGTCTTCTTGACAAATAGTGTGACTTTTAAAAGTTTTCAAGAAAAGGGGGATATTTCTCTCAAATAGTAATGATGATTATTTTCATATATGTCAACATCCTTCATTATTCATGATTGAGGTTAATGTGATACAATACAATATTTCATATTGTATCAAATGAGTTATGTTTGACTGTGGATGTTCTATTTTTATACCATTCATGGTTTGTGGTTAAAGTATTGACATTTCGTATGCTAGTTTTAATACGAATGTTTATTTTATGCTTAAACCTATTCGTATGAGGAATGCATTGGACTTAATAAGTGACGGGTGGAGCCCGCTATAGCTCCTCGATGCATCGGTAGGTCTCATGAGACAAACTAGTGTCTTGGCACAAGGCCTTGGCAAAATCTTATTTGTAGTCTTGGCACGAGGCCTTGGCTATGTGGTTATGATAGTCTGGCATTATGCATTCCATCATTATGAAAGTGGTTATTGATATTGCATGTGATCATTCGACTAGTAGAATATCCATGTGAGTAAGTAAATGGAATTATTTCATTTTACCTTTTCCATTTTATGCTGAAGTTCAAGTTTCAAAGGCTTTTGTTTTAGTTATAAATTGCCTTAAGTGTTTATGCTTATTTATGAAAGCTTCTGCTATAATGTTATCCTTACTGAGCATCCGAGCTCACCCCTTTCAATGTTTTATTTTTTTTTCCAGGATTATGAAGAAGTAATTTATGAATGACCTGCAGGGATAGTATGAGGGGATATGAAGACAAGATGTTTTTTTTATAATGTAATGTAAAAATTTATGGATGTATCTAGTTATTCCAAGGCTACTAAACTAATCGGTCTTTCGAGACTTGATCTTTCTCATGATCATGCCAATGTTATGTAATAATGCACCGACTCTGGGTAACTAGGGTCGGGGCGTTACAATGTTGGTTATAAAATGTTTTTATTATACTCTTTCAGTTAATAAAAATTTAATTTTTATCTCCAAACATGATATAGATGGATTTATTTTAAAATTTTGAAATAAAATGTTCTTGTTTATAAAAAAATTATTGTAAATACTTTTTTTAGTTCTCGAATACAGAAACCAAGTATGGAAATTGATAAGGAATAAAATGAACAAGACTCAAACCACACCCATCTATGACATTACTAGATTTTTTGTGTAAATGAAAATAATTTGACCATATTATACAAAGATGAATATTTTGATTCATTTTAACTCAAAGAACATGGTATATGTTTTTGAATATTTTTAATGAAAAATGACTAAATACCCATTAGTGTAATTTTTTAAAGGGCTATTGAGCTTCTTGAGTTGGTTCATACCGATGTGTGTAGAAAATGTCCAGTTGAAGCTAGGGGTGAGTACTCATACTTCATAACATTTATAATTTACTTTAATAGGTATGGATATGTATAAAAATGTGATATAATTTAGATAACTTTGAAAAATATAGGGAATATAAGAATGAATTTTAGAAAAATATTGTTTAGATTTTTAAGAAACATTATTTCGATTCTGGTGGAAAATATCTGAATTAAGACTTTATTGATTATTTACAAGATTTTGTAATTTTATGCCAATGCACTCTTAATTATACACCACAATTGAAAGGTGTATGAAAAAAGAGGAACCAAACCCTTTTAGACAAGGTATGCTCTTTGATGAGTCATATGAGTCTTCCATTATCATTTTTATGATTTACGTTGCAGGTAGTAATATATATAGTAAAAAAGTTCCAATATAATTGGAAACCATTATTATATATCATCTTTAGTATATAAATAATCCCATATTGTCTCACATATGAGTGCAGGGTTCCAAAGAATAAGTTATGGTTATTTATTGAAATAAAACATCACCCTGAGGCACTAAGTGAACCTTTATATTGTATCCCATGGTAAAAAATGTTATTACCTATACAATCCTTCATATCATAATTTTGTGGTTGAAAAATGTCCCACAATTCCTAAAAAGGTTCAAATATATTAAAGAGACATCAAGAGTGAGATAAAATTCATTGATGTTCTGGCTTAAGATACACAATAGATATTACATGAACATATTTCACAAGCCTCATGGAAGAGGATGTTCTAGAGACACACATACTGTATGGGAGAAAGGGGGAGGTTAGAGAAATATAATGACATGTTTCTATAGTAAATGATGATGGTCACCTATTATTAGTTGATAATAATGATCCAGTAACCTTTAAGGAATATGTAAGTGTCACATAAACTTACAAATGGTAATAATCTATGAATTGTAAAATTTCTTCCATTTACCAAAACCAATACTAGGTTTTGGTAGAACCTATAGTGGATGTAAATATCATTGGTTGTAAATGGGTATTCATGAAGAAACTAGAAATGTATGTACAATTATGTGCCTATATGGTTCCACTGGTTGAAAAATGTTGCAAACAATGTCAAGTTATAGTCTATGAAAAAACATTTTCAATAGTTTCTATGATGAAATAAATCAAAAATTTACTTTCCATAACAGCATACCAGGACTACAAGATTTTGAACATGGATGTAAAAACTTATTTAATTAATTATATCCTTGAGAAAAATGTCTATATGACACAACTTGAATGTTTTTTTTACTCCAATGTATTCTAAAAAGTATAAAAATTACATAGTTTTATTTATAGAATAAATAAAAAATCTAGGGGATGGGAAATTTGGTTTGATAAATTCATAATAGAAATGTTTTTTTATAAATAAAAAATATGATTCTTATTTCTATAAGTGGTTTAGTAGGATTTCATTCATTTTTATGATAGTTTATGTTAATGACATACTAATCATTAGAAATAAAATATTTGTATTGTAGTGTTTTAAAGCATAGTAAAATACATGCTCTTCCAAAAAGGACATTGGTGGAGAAACATATATTCTTGGGATAACGATCCATTGATATATATATGATACAATGTTTGGTCTAATTCCAAATACATACATTTTCAAGATGATAAATAGATTCACTATGTAATAATTCATGATGGGATTGTTGCAAGTGACACATGGAATTCATCAATCGCAAAAAATGTGTCCTTGAACACATTAAGAAAGATAGAGGATGTAAAAGATTACATATGCATTAATCATTTGGTCAATCATGTATGTTATGCTGAATAGAAGGATAGATATCACTAATACCTTAATTTTTATAGGAAGACAACAAGATGACCAAGTCACTATGATTATTTGTTGTCAAGACTTTCATTAAGTATTTAAGGTGTACTAAGGATATGTTCCACGAATATGGAGTGTATTTGAAACTTGTCTTCATAGGATTTGAATATTATAGTTTTAAAACATATCAAGATTATATGAGATGATATTTAGGTCACATATTTACTCTCAATTGAGGATCTTTTATCTATAAGAGCACAATGTAAGAAATGGGTTCTGATTCTATAGTAGGGTGAAAGTAAATTGTAACTTTTGAGGTAGGAAAAGAATAAGTTTGGATTTAAAATATTATCCAATATATAGATGTGTAACTTATGTCTACTAACCTGGTCACACCAATATTGTGACAATAATACAATGGTGTCTCTTGTAAAGGACATGAGGTCACGTCCTCAGACATAACACGTACTTCAGAAATATCAACTCTTAAGGGGAATTTCTCAGATACGTAACTTCACTATGAGAAGCTTTTACATGGAATATAACACGGTGTTCCCCAAAAAATCCTTAACATAACTAAAAATGATCTTCATGTGAGAGATAGTGGATTAAAATTCATTGGAATTTGGTTATAATCAATGTGGGAGTCCATTGGAGTTTGTGTCCTAGAACTGACTATTTTTAATTTAGATTTCATAAATACTCACAAAAGTGAATATTAATGAAAATATCTTTTTAGATGTCATTGATAGTTCAATGTGACATTATTTTAATAACTTATCAGAGTACATATCACATTAAAAAGTCATATTATTTTTTTATTGTGATGATAACCTTGAAATGTCATAGATATAATGTTAAACACTTTCCTATGGTAATATAATATTCTATGATGGGTAATATAGTATGTTTACCATAATGATCAAGTAATATTAATGATATGTGAGTTAATATCATGAAATTTACACCTGGATATCTCTAATATGGGATATTATGAGAATAGAAAATCCAATATGATCCCATGTGTTTATTTATCATTGGATCTTCATTTCTATGAGTATGTGTAATGATCCTTATACTATAATATTTTTATTAATAAGTGTCATGACTCATCAAATTTGTTTTATTTTCATAATATATGATTAAATATGATCATTGGTAAGTTTGGTATAGTAATGACCTTAACGACTATTAATTGAATTTTACTTTGGACTTTATAAATGCCTTATAGTTATAGAAAACACATGCACTACTTTATTTATTTTAGAAAATTATAAAATATATCATGTGTTATTTAAATGAACATTTATAATCTTAATAATTTATAATATATTTTTTGAATAGTGACCATTAAGATTAATATATATATTAAGGGTTATGATAAATCCAAATTGAAAAATATGGAAGAGGTGATGGCCTTGATTGTAGGATTTCACTCTATGAATCCCATCTATTAGAGATTCCAAAGGAAATATCATCACTTGGATTTTCCCTTGAAAATTACCATGCTAAGATTAAAAAAACTCAAGAAAAACTATTTATTAGTGAAGTTTAATATTATTGATATCGCATCCCAAACCATGTTTCTGAATCAACTCAAGAAAACATGGACATCACACACCATACCCTTAGGTAATAAACTAATTTAATAAGTGGTTATATATGTAAACCCTAGTAAAATGAATTTTTAATTTTTATTTTAATAAATTATTTATAGTATTTATCGCTTTTTATTATTAATATATTATTTAATATAAAATTAGTTTGATAAAAATTAGATTTTGACACTAAGAAATAAAAATTTTATTTTGGTGAAATACATAATTTATATTAATAAAATATTTTGATAAATTCATGATTTTTTTAAATAAATTATATTTCAATAAATTATTTTTATTATATAATAATTATTTAAATATAAATAATAATATAATTTTGGGGATTCCAATTTAATTTTTATAAGGGGAAGAATGTTGTTAATATCATAAAAACTAAAATTTTCAAGTAAATGTGAAATTTTCTTTATTAATGAAAATTATTATATTTAAAAAATTATTTTTAATAAATTAATATTATTTTTTGGATGTATAATATTGAAATAAAAAAATGGTGTATTTTTTTTTAATTTTTTGAGATAGATGAATTTAAAGTTAAAAAATAAATACGATATAAATATATGGTCTATATTGTGACATCATAATATCCAAAAAAGTGATATAATAGATTATATAAAAGGAATATATAACCAAATATATATTTATCCTTTAAAATTGTTAGCTTTTAATGATATTTGATTAATTTTAATGTCTTTAATGAATCCTCTAAAACATATACTATATTTTAATGTCTTAAAACCATTGTTTTTAAACATTACTCACTTCCATGTCACCAAGGGTGTTATTTGAATATATTCAATTATTTTCCTTATAAAATATTGAAAATTACACTTATTTGATAGAAACCTTTGGGAAAACCCATGGGAAGGTTTTTGTTTTTTATTATTTTATCACCTAGAGTAATAAACCTATGTTTAGAAATTAATAAAAAAGTCCATGCTCTTTTTTCATAAATACCCACCCAAACTCCCACTCATCACCACTAAAAAACTCATTTATCCTGATTTTACTCTCCCTATACCTCTCTAAAAACCTTCCATGGTTTTCCCAATATCTTAATATGATACTCCTTTTATTTTATAAGTTTCCTCTAAAGGTATGGTAATCTCTCATTCATCTCTTTATTCAATCACTTTATTTATATTATGAAATTTTATTTCTAATATTTCATGTTGGAATCTATTTTTAAAAATCCTTTTCATTGTAATTATTATTTATAAGTATGAGAGACCACTTTTCACTCTAATTTAACGCTTCCAATAATTATTATGTACACATGTTATGCTCGAAGAATTATCTTTTCATTTGTTCCAAGAAAAATATTTTTCTATTTAATACCCGTCCCCATTTTGACACAAGGATATTCACCAAGATGTACCTATCTTTAATTTATTGGTTAATTACATGTATATAACCCACATTCCATAATTGTGGGATTAAAATTTAATAAAGTTGTTCTTTTTTGTATGATCTATGTGGAACACTTATCCATGTACATTATATGAATAAGACGAGTGGTTCTGAAGTTATATAGCCCTTCAATGCATTAGGTATTGTTTTTATCTCTTAATATTCCATGTATGGTACATATTAGGTCATCCTAAGCACACTATGTTATGAAATCTTGGTATTTATCCTTGAATTATGTATATTATGTCATTTTTTATGTTCTTTCACATTCATATGAACATGTCTATGATTCACCTCTCTTTTATGTAACCTTTGTATGCCTCTTGAATGACATGAATTACATTAGTCATGTAATTATTTTATTATTCCCTTAATTTTATTTATATAAAATCTCATTCTTATGTACATCCTCAAGTTATATTGTACAGTATTAGAAGATTCAAGGAATATAAGGGAATGTTTTGGAGTTATTGAATAATTTTATTGTACCCGTGTTCATAGTTATTGTGTTATGTATCTAATTACCCAATGAAACTAGGACTGACAATATTTTGGGACATTATTAATTTTATCTTTATATATTAAATCATTAATTAAGGTGTAATAAATATATGGGTTGGTATTGATGGTATTATATAAAGTTATTATTATTTATGGGTATTAGGATTATAAACCATTATTGAAAGCCTTAAGAAAAAGACTAAAAATAGGAAAAACAACCCTAGATTATAGTAGAGTATATAGTAAGTGGTTTCTAAGAAAGAAGATCAACGTATGGATACTACATGTGGATGTGTCTTTGGAAAAGTTATACATAGGGGTAATATCCCCAAAAAAGGCTTCACACAGAATTTAATAGATCATCACTTGGTAAATGACAAAGTGGCCTTACTGCATTGACCCAAACTTTCATTAATAAAAATCCCTCTTGATCTAATTAAATGTATCTTTATGTAAAATGTTTATATAAAATGTCTGATTCTTTGGTTTTATGTTTTTTTATTTTAAAATACTACTAAGAATTATGATCATTTCTATTATAGTCGTTGAACAGTGATCAAATGATTAGTATAAATATAAGGATTTAATAAATCCAATTTACTTAGACAGTAGAAGCAATGGCCTCATCCAGTAGACATAACCCATACGAAGGCCATTTATTATAGGTCAGAAAGGAGGTTGTGTCTTTGGGCTTCGCTCTTGACCAAACCCAATCCAAGCTTGAATATGTTACGCTCGAGCGGGACCACCTATGAGAGAAGTGGATGTTGATAGAGATTACCACCAGAGAAATGTTATATGAGCCACCCCAAGAGTGTGTCACCATCACACACCTTACACTTCGATATTATGAAAATGTTATAAGGGGTTATGTAACAAGACCCTAGTACTATGGTTATGTACTTTATTATTGTATATAATAATGAATATACTTTCATTTTAATATTATTACCTTGTAAATAGTTTTTAAAGCACAAATAATATTTTTAGTTAATGTTCAACTAAGAAATATATTTTGATGAATTTATGAATTTATGAATTAAATAATATTTTAATAAAATATTATTATTATTATTATTAATTTAACTTTTATTAAATATAAATGATCATATAATTTTATGAATGCAATTGTAATTTTTATTAAGGTTTGAAAGCCATTTTTGTCAAAACCCATGAATTTTCGATAAATATCGGTTTTAATTTTTAAAGTAAAAATTAACATATTTATAAAATTATTTAGATAAAATTAATATTATTTCAGGAATCAGGACATCGAAATTATCCAACGGTGAATTTTTCATAATTTTCTGAGATAGTCAAATTTTTGGGTAAAAATTAAATACTGTTTAAATATATAATGTGTTTTATGACATCATAATGACCCAATAGTGATGTAATAAAATAATGTAAAATTTATGTCTAGACAATATATTTTTTACAATTAAAATAATTTAATTTTGGGTTTGTTTGATTTATTTTACAATGCTTTAGTGGGCCCTTCAAAACATTTTGTCTTTTTGAATTGTTTTCCGGGAGAGTGTGACTAACCTCCACATAGGCAACCCCATTATTTTAAGAAGTTTGGACTTTGACCTCATAAAATATTGTTTTCCACTTCCATTTTTAAAAAACCATGGGGAAAAACCATGGGATGGTTTGTCTCTTGGATTAGTTTAATGTGAGGTGTCCCAAACCTAAATAATAAAGAATTCCCTCACCTTTCCTATATAAACCCACCCAAGCTCCCACTTCCTCCTCACTCAAAGCCTTTGGAGTTCGTCCAACATCTTCCCTCCTATCTCTATAATCATACCATGGTTTCCCAAGCTTCCAAGAAGCCTCTCTCAAGCCTTTGGAAGCATAATTCCAAGTATGTTTTTTTCTTCCATTCTCATTTTTGTCCAATATTCTTTAAATTGTTACGCCCTTTTAATTTCAATTATAAATTTTGGTGTATGGTTTATAACATCCCCCATACTTCCCTATTTATGTTTTTATTATGGGATACCCCTTTCTCTCTCATTAATTTCCTCTCATGTACACTCGTTACTATGCCGAAATTTGGAAAGGAATTTCTCTCTCCTCATTTGCATTCAAGCAATTCTTTTGTATCATGAATATAAATTCTATTACATTTGTTAGGAAATGTATCTATATGAACCCATTACTATAAATTTCATGTAAATATGATGATACACCCCTTTATCTCTCATAAACCATTTTTATGAGTTCTTATCTCACGTAGTTATGCTGCCGAAATTGCACTACGCTTTTCCAAGCCAAAGTCATTGTGTAGTGAATACCATGCCCATTTATATATCAAGGGTATTCACCCTTATGAAAATTTACTTATTATTTAAATATTTTCATGTATGTATTCCACATTATTTTATCATGGAATAAAATATTATGTTGAATGATTCAATGTTTTATGATCCATGTGGCACACTTATGCATGAAATGAAATTTTTAAAAAGGGTGTGCCCTGATAGTGCTCTAATGCATTGGGTAAAGTATAGTATCATGATACATAATGTGAAATGTGTGTTGACTCATGATAATTCATGTGCAACTAGGTTTTACTTGTGCTTCTTTTTCAATGAGGGTTTACTCATGATCTATGTGCAATGAGCCTTGGATCATGCTAATTTCATGTTAAGTGTTGTTTCCACATTTCCATGATATGAATATCATGATTTGTCATGCCTTTATGATTATTGTTTTCCTGTCTCTATTGATATGACTATTTTCTAACATATATTTTACTGTCATGTTATTCCATGATTATTCACTTACTGGTCTTTATAGCTCACCCTTTTCTTATGCATGTAATCAGGTTATCCCTTGCAATGCTAAGTATGAGGGAATGTAGTGGTCATGTAAAGGATGTTTTCAATAAAGATGTTGTATTTCATGTTTTAAGTTGTTATGTAATGATCCTAATCTACAAAGACACTATACCACTCGATCTTCTATGTTCTATCCAGTGATTTTTATGTAATAAGTTATGTTTAATTGCATAATAAAAAGTAGGGTTGTCATACATATAGTGCACAAATTTTGAAACTCCCATGGGATATGATTTAGTAAATTAATTATCTATTTATGAACCATTATGAATTTTATAAAATACAATAATAGTTTATGTTAGAAAATAGACCATGGATAACTTTGATTAAAACCAATAATTTATTAGGTTAAGTAATTTATTTTATTCATATATTATCTCATCTGTGTTCATAGATTCCATTTTATAATATTAATAGTTTCAAAATTATCATCTCAAATTTTCTCCTTTATTTTAGTCAAGGGATTGAAATAGTAGGAACTGAGTCAATAACCAAGTGATAGGAAATTACAAAATGATATTCCTAAACAAATGGGAGAAAGGGGTCAAGAACATATTGAAAATAATTACTCAATTAACTAACTATTTAAATAGAAACATGAATTAGTCAGATATCCCAGATCCCCCTCTGAAAGATAATGTTACAATTTAGTCCTTCATTTTATAGTGTCCATTAAATTTTGGTGGATTCTCTGATACATTAATCATGAAACAATTAACCAATCCCATTGAAATGAACTTCTATATACATATATTCTATGAGAAAGAGAAGTTTCTATTAACTGTTTATCTTATGGAGGAATAATCTGGTAAATGGTGGATGTCTCTCAAAATATAAATATCATAGAAGAGATTAATGTGATGGATTGGAAGGAATTCCAAAAAAATCGTTGAATATTTTCCACACACTCTCTGACGTAAAATGGTGAGTGACTTCCTTAGCCTCATGTCATTGGATGACGATTCCATTAGTGTATATGAAGTTACCTTCACATTACTTTCTCGATACACCAATGGATTTATCATTGACATAAAATGTAAAGGTAACCTCTTTTTGGTTGGATAATTTTGATTCTATAAATGTATTTAGTGATTCAAGACTTTAACAACTATGAGGAAATTTGTGGATGTTTCTTCAAATTATAAATGTAGATAATATAATCTCAAGGGTCTCAAGGGGTAGGAGATAGTAAGTATTGGATAGATTTCAATTTTGGTGGAGAAATTTATAAATCTCAGAGTTTAATATAAATTTTAACATATCACATGAAAAAAGATGGGGGAGAATCATCGTAAAAATTCCTTGAAAGGGATAAAGAAATTATTTAGGTTTTGGGATGAATGAAACCTAATTAGAAATTTTTAATGGGAGAAACCCACCAATGTCATGAATTAAAGGAATCCTCCCGTCAACCCTCAGACTATTGATAAATTTTTCCACTACATAGAATAAGGACACTCTATGAATATATGACTTAATCTAAGGGGTGTCAATGATAACCGATGTGAACAACCTATATGGCCTAGAGATAATGGGTTAGCTTATTTGATCACAACTTCTAAGGTGGATCCTGAAAATGACATGGTGACATGTATGCCTGTTATTCATTAAAGGATAGTGAATGTATTGTTTATTTATGAATATACACATTATTTCATATCATGAAATTATAGTAGAATTATTCATACCCAACCTTAAAACAAAGAAGTGGAATTATCTATCAAATCAAAAAATTGGGAAATTATTACATCCAAAATATATAACTTCTCCCTAATCCATATTTGTGGGATGAAATTCCTAGTAAACCTTGTGATACTACCTTAATCTAGATTTGATTGAATTATGGGTATAGATTGCCTTTAATTATATTGGCACAACCTAAATTTTCAAGAAAAGTAAATCACTCTCCATATTGCAAACCACTCCCTGATTCTGTACAAGTTCATGGAGGAGGATGAATCACTTTTTCTGTCATCATCTCAAGTATGGATATTATCATAAAAATAGATTTTGTATCAAGATAAAATGATTGAGACTAATGTAAATATAATCCTTAAGGACATTACCATCTTGAAGGAATACACTAATATATTTCTTGAAGAATTTGATAGTCTTCTTCCTAGTTAAGAGTCTAAGTTATTGATCAAAAATATACCTGTAGATTTTCCAGTATGAATGACTCCATATCAAATATACACTATTCATATTGAATATTTAAGAAATAAATTGTAGGAGAAGATGGATAAATAGATTCTACACCCAATTTCATCACAACGGGGTGCACTGGTCCTTCATAAAAAGAAGTATGGGTTAATGATCCTCTGAATTGATCTTCATGAGGTAAAAAATAAAATGATAAATAAAAAGTGTCCACTATCATAGATTTTTGAATTTTTCTATTAGCTACAAGGAGATTAGTATTTCTCTAAGGTGGATCTTTGGTTGGGATATTATCATCTAAATTTAAACAACGCGGATATCCTCAAGACTAATTTTCGTTCAATGTTTGGGAACTACTAGTTCAAAATGATTCCATTTGGTCTCATTAGATATCTTAATACCTCCATGGGAATAATGAATAGAAAATTTAAGGATTATGTGGATAAATTTGTGGTATTTTTTATATATGATATTGTTATCTAATCTAAAATTAAAGAGGAACATTAAGAGAATTTGAAAGCTATATTGAAGACCTTGAGAAAGGAAAATTTATATGAAAAGTTAAAAAATTGTGAGTTTTGGATGTATCAAGTAATATTTCTAGGGAAATATATTACCATCACAATTATATCTATGGGTTCTTAAAATGGTTGCAATAAAAGGATGTCTTAGACCAAAGATTCATAGTTTCCTTTGATTAGTGGGGTATTATCGCAAATTTGAGAGAAACATATCATGATTTTCATACCCACTAACCAGGATAACTCGGAAGGGGGTAAATGTTTTCTGGAATGAAAATTTTTAAGGGAAGTTTTAAGAGATAAAGAAGTATAAAATCATTGAACCTATTCTCATATTACCCAACAATGGGGAAGGATTTGGGAACTATAGTGATGAATCCAAAAAAGTATTGGGATTTTAATTCATGTAAGATAACCAAGTGATAGCCTTTTCCTCCAAGGAATAAAATATCTATGAGTGTAAATATCCAAATCCTGATTTTGGATTGGTTTCAATGCTCTTAGTGCTGATGATTTGATGAAATTATCTCTATGGGGAGAAGCAAGAAATGAATTCTAACCAGAAAAGATTAACCTATATATTCACTTAAAATGAGATCAATATTCACCTACAAAGGTGGTCAAATATAATAAAGGATTATTATTATTATTCAAAACACTACTTTATAGGTAAGGGAAAAAGTGGAAAATTATATGGGTAAAAAGGATCCTGAAACCCTATAAATAATAAATATTGAAAGGGATATAATATTCTGGGTCTTGAAAATGAAGGTAATGGAAATTATAAATGGAAATTTATCAAACTTTTCTCAAATAACTATTCAACTATCCATTATTATGAGGATCTAGGAGGCCCAAATGGGGAATAAGGAGAAATATAAAAAGGAAGAAAATATTTTAGAGTGAAACTTTTCTAAATATAGAGTTATAACATTTGGAACCCAAATATGAGTCCAATAAAAACTAGAGTTTAAGAGGGAAACTTTGGATGATTTGGATATCTCATCCTTATAAATTCATCTAGGAACCACTAATATTTAAAGAGATGTAGTAAAAAACATATAGTCATATAACATAAAGAGTGATATTGAAGAATTTATATCTCGATGCTTGGTATGCCAACCAGTCACTGTTGAATGACAAATGTTTAATGATATGACTCAACCATTTCCCATACAATTATACAAATAGAAAAACATAACCATATATTTCATCGTAGGACTCCCCCCATAATATCTAAAAACAAATTCTATCTAGGTGATAGTTAATCACCTTATAATGTCAGTACATCTCATTGTTATCAATGAAGATTTATATCTTGACTAACTCACTAAGATATACATAAACGAAGTGGTAGAGACTCCATGAAGTACCACTCTCCATTATATCAAATAGATATCTAAGGTTTACCTAGAGGTTTTTGAGAATCCTTCAGCAAGAATTGGATATAGAGCTATGTTTCAGTACTTCTTATCAACCTCAAACATATGGCCAATCTAAGAAAACTATTCAAACTCTAGTGGATATGGGGAAAAATGTTAAATGGGTTTTCATGGATGTTGGGATCATCACCTTACCCTATTGCAGTTATTATATAATTATGGTTTCCATTCTATAATTCAAATGGGAACTTATAAGGCTCCATAAAGAAATAGGAGTTAGATTTAAACATGATAGGATAATGTTGGACAATAGAAGTGTATGGGAGCTAATATTATCCAAGTGTTAAAATTGAAGGTCTGAACCATTCCAAATCATAAAAAATACACATAAAGTAAATAGAAAAGATATTAAAAATATTTTCGATGAGACTATAAGTTTTAGGTTGAACATAAAGTGTTCCTTCATATATCATCATGGAATAAATTCATCTGTTTTTTGAAGAAGGGAAATATTATTCCTAGATACATATGTCCCTTTGACATCCTTGATCACATCAGAGTTGTGGCCAATTGACATTCACTCCCACCTAACTTATCTAAAGTACATGATTTGTTCCTTGTATATCTACTACGTAAGTATATATCAGAACCATCACATGTACTAAATCAAAAGGTGTTACCCAAGGAGAATGATCACTCGTACTAGGAGTAGCTGGTGAAGATCAGATTATAGAGAAAATATATATGAAACAAGACAACTCACCTAGTCAAAGTGTTGTGGGGGAACCATAAGTTTGAGAAAAAAATATTGGAACTGGAAGAGGAAATGAAATAGAATTACCCTCATCTATTTTAGTGTATGAAATTAAATGTGACAGGAATAATTTCTAAAGGGGGGAGAATGTAATGACCCCATCTTCTATAAATGAAATTCCCTTTCTTATTGTGTAAATCCGTTATAGTTAAAAAAATACAAATTCACTAATTTAGTAATTTTGAATCATTACAAAATATAGAATTTTGGGTTTAAAACACCATTAATCAAATTAACCATTGATAATATAGAAATTTCATATTTACCATTAATATTAGTATATATTTAGGGTTATTATAGTTTTTAATTATCAATGAATGGAAAAGAAATGACCTCAACTTATAGGATCCTACCCTATAAATCCCAAATATTTAGAGCTTTTGAGGGAGATGGAATCACTAGGATTCGGTCCTATCCAAGATCAATATGAGATTCAATAATTAAAGTTCTATTTAAATATTTTATAGGATATTTTTAGGATTATCAACTTCCTGAACCAAACCTTGTTCACCGAACTACCTCCTAAAATCACCACCAAACCATATCTTACCCTTAAGGCATACACTAGTGTAACAAGGGGTTATGTACCTATACCATAGTAAACAAAATTATATTCTATTTTAATAAATTAATTATTATATTAATCCCTATTAATTATTAGTTTTTCAATGACTATATAATGATTTTCATAAAAATTAGATTTTGAAATTAATAAATAAAAATTGTATTTTTGGGAATTATATATTTATAATTATGACACTATTTTGATAAATTCGACAATTTGTGAAATAATTTATATTTTAACAAAAAACTAAATTAGTAATACTTATTTAATTATAAATGATAATATATTTTAATTAAGCCCATTTTAATTCCAATAAGAGAAATAATGTTATTAATATCATAAAAACTAGAATTTTTTGGTAAATATTTATTTTTACATAATATTAAAAACTATCATTTTGATAAAATTAGTTTGATAAAATAAATATTCTCTTTTAAATAAAAACATTGAAATTATCTAATGGTGAATTTTTAATACTTTTCAGCGGCAATCAACTTTTTGGGAAAAATTTAAATATAGTATAAATATACGGTATGTATTATGAAATCATAATTTTCCAAAAGTTATGTAATAAATTATATAAATGGAATGAATAAATAAATATAGATTTCCCATTTAAAATTATAATATTGTGATGTTATTTTATTAGTTTTATAATCATTTAATGAATACTCCAAAACCCATCTTTTATTTTAAAATTTTAAAATATATTATTTATAAACATGACTTACTGAAACATCACTAAGTGTAGAACCAAAATACATTACCATATTTTCCATTTAGAATAAATTTTATTTTGTTTATATTCTTGCAAATATACACAACACCAGATTTAAAAAACACTATTTAGTTATGTTTTGAACAATCAATCAAATACTAACAATTTTAGAGAGCCTATATAGTAAATTTATTTGTTATATATAAACTAAAATATTTTGACACTCATATAATATATTTTATAGGTCTAAGATAATATCAAACCCAACAAAACACCTAAAATACTATATTTTTTATACATGTAGTTTTGCCACCTTTTAATGGAAAACCGTTTTTAAATCACATTTTAGAAAATTTTTAAAATTTATTATATCAAAATAAAATTAATATTTTGAATATAAACATAAAAGTTATCTTTGGGTGATGTTTTGGTATTTTTCTGGGAAGTTTCATTATTTAATAAAAAGTGAAATTATTGATTTTTAATTCCAACATATTTTTCATCTAATTTATTTATATGGATAAATTAAATTTTTTATTTTTTTAAAGATTAATTATATTATATTTTTATCAGTTGATCGAATTTAGGTCATTGGTATAAATTCCTATTTTTAATTGACTATAAACATATAATAAGCTTTTGGACGTTTTTACTTTAAAACCCCACATTTTCGCCCTGTCTCTGGAAAAAATTTTAAATTAATTTCTGCAACTTTTTTGATGGAATTCCGGAAAATTACTTCCATATTTTGAATAATAATAATTTATAATGTCTAATAGGGTCAAATTATATTTTTACCAAAATATAGTGAATATATTTAAAATTAATTACAACGATTAAGGTTACATTATGCTTAATTAAAAACTAAACCATAACCTTAAGGCCCAAAATGACTTATACACTTTTCTGAAATCCATTATATGGCCATATTTATAACCTATCCTACATTTTTACTACCTTTAACCATTATTGATTCACATTAAATAAAAACTTGTTTTGGGTTCCTTTCTTTTAAAATATTACAAGAGTGTCACACCTCCTCTATTATAAAAAGCTTTCATTCCTCCCACTTCCTAACACATCTCAAGACACTTAGTCTGGGAAACGATATACCCAATTAACTCCCAAAAATACATACCTTCCTCCTTTAGTCACCAACTTTGTGTATAAATAAATCAATGGAATATTTTTGGTGCAAACCAAATGGAGTTATCAGATTAACAGGTAACGCCTTTCATGAAGCTCTATAATTTTATTTCCATTGTCAAATCCCTAAAATCTTATTATTATTTATTTATATAGAAACTCCAGTATACTAAATATAATATAATATTTTCATTCTAATGCTTAGATCTAAAGTTACCCACATCTCTATGTAATGGATAACGAACATACAATTTATGTGTACGGTGAACTACCGCCTCACAAAACGATTGTTGTTCATTTTTTGTATACCACGTCTCATGGTGCCCATTATGATGGAAAATATATTTATATATTTTTTATATAATATTTATTATGCCTTTAAGATTTTTTAATTATTTTACATCACATGTACTTATACTTTCCATTTTTTGTAAAAATGATAACATCGTTTGTGGGAGTGTGGACTACCGCCCCCTCAAGCGATGTGATTCATTAATGTTATACAATAAATGAATTGGGGATAATTTTTATTAGAATATGTAAAATATATGAAATTTTTATAATATATGAATTATAATATAGATATGTATCATTTAATCTACATTATTTTAATATGAAAAAGAATAGAAAGTAGTGTTCATGTGTACATACGACCTACCGTCTCCATGAATAGTGCATTTCATTTCATATATCCAAACTCTATAGATTATTATAAATACATATTTAATAAATATATATGTTAATTAAATAATTATTTAAAATATTTATCTGATTAAATCACGACATATTTAATAGGAACAAAAAGTAAAATGTCAAAACATACTTTAAAAAACTAGGCAGTTATGAACAAAATAGTAAAAATAATTAAATATTGTTAACAAATGGGTAATAAGACATTATAAGAAGATTATATATGATATTATAAAAGTGATTTAGATTCTATTATAAGTTATTATCATATTTTTTAACCACTATATATGAGTATAAAGACCACACAACCAAAGTAATGTCAAGGTAAGGAACTTTTGTCTCAATTTACATTCCATTAAGACTTATTTGTTATTATACTCCTATTCACATTTATTTAGTGTATACACTACCTTTTTTCATGTTATATAATGAATCCCATTATTCTAATGATATTATATGTTTCATTTAATTTCATAACTTCATGTTAATTATGATTTAAGATTTTCAATGTGGTATGGGACAATTTTGAATGTTTAAAATTGTTCTCCTCAAGAATTCTATTAAATATTATCTTTTTAATCTCACTTTATTTTGAGATTGTTAACATTTTATTAAATAAAATAACTTTATTTTAATCATTTTTCACTGGAATCTACATTTAATATCCCGATTTTCATATGATTTATATTATTTTCTCCTACACCGTACATCCTTTTAGATGTGGTGTTTACTTTGAAAGTTATTTGAGTAAATGGGAAATTATTGATAAATCCATATTTATCATTGTATACGGCTAATTGAAAATGAATATTATTTATTTCAATTATTAAATATGAGTAATTCTATAGACTAGAAATAATTTCTGGGCCCCGGACATTATATATCCCCTTGATGCATGACAACATCTCATGAGACGAATAAGTTAGCCCAATTCAATGGGTTTCTATCAATGGTTTTAAACCATCTTGTGAAAGATATTAATGGTATAGGTTTTCATATTCCTTAGACATGACATCCACTAAGAAATAATTTCCCTCTTTTAGTTTAAGTTATTATTTATCCATGGGATTTTTCATCGACATGTCTATGGATTTAATTCATTCTCAGTTTATTGATTCATGGAATGTGTTTCAGTTTATGACCTTTCCATAGTAATTATTCGGTATCTAGTTGTATAAATGGAAATTCTTCCAATTTATTTACCTTTCCATATAAATTTATTAATTAATTATTATTTTTTGTATTTACCCTTACGTAGAATTTGAACTCACCCATATTATGTTTCTTTCACTAGGTTTTGAAGAAGAAAACATTGAATACGATTTCAAGGATGTAGTTTATTTCATTTTATTATATAAAATGTTTTTTCCAAACATATTATGGGTATCATGTATGTAATATTACTGTACAATACAACTAAACATATTGGTCCTTTAGGATTTTATTTCTTGTAAAAATTCCAATGTATTAAAATAATGCACCATCTCTAGGCTTATGGGGTTGGGGCGTTACAGTTTGTATCAAAGGGAGGTTAGTAACAACCTTGGGAACTTGATTTTAAAAACTTATATTAGAGAACATAACCCTAATATAGAATTTGAGGTTGATTACCTGATAACATATTAGAATTTATGTAGGGTAGATATTATGTGGGTAGTCCTGTAAATACATTTGGGATTGGATACTACATTTGTACATGGCTCTAGAATAGAGATAACTTGTAGTAATAACTCTGAAAACGTGTTCTAGGCCTAACTCAGGGTAACATAGTACACGAAATTAGGCCTTACGATGTACCTAGTCTTATACACCTTGGGTATATTATTTGGAAGATTCATATTTTATTTACCTAAAATTATAAATGATTTAAAACTAAATATTCCCCTAATGTAACCAATGTTAGTGATTATAAGATTTCAGATGCATAAATTTATTTTTGGGGCTATACCATATTTATAATTATATTTTATAAGCTAATCCAGTTTATTCCATTGTTTTGAAATAGAATAATGAAGTATAAATGGTATTAGTACACAGGGAAAATATAGATAATTTCCTCCTGAGGAAACTAATATGGTTGGTATTATAATGCATCAAATTATTGAGGTACTAGGGAAACATAATCAGGTTATGAAAAATAAAATTTTCTAAATGACGAAAATTATTCCACAAAGGGAATATCCTATGTTGGATCTCTTTATGTGACAGAATACCCCATTATATTTAGGGACACCAAATCCTATTGAAGCTGATCAATGGATTAAGTCCCAAGAGAAGATATTTAGAGCCTTGGGTGGAGTAAAAAGGAAAAGGATACACTTAAATTATATTGTCTCCAAGATGATGTTGATAAATGGTGGACCCTCATCGAGAACACTTGAAAAGAAGAAGAAATTAAAATCATAGAATAGATGACTTTTAAGGAATCATTCTTTGATAAATACTACCCTCGTTATCAACAAATTGAATTGAATATAATGTTACTTAGCTTAAATCAAATGTTAGAAGAGAGTGTTGCTGACTATGAATCTACCTTCACTAGGTCAGTCGAGTATGCATTAAATTATATACACAACACAAAGTGCATTATTAATCACCTCTTTGAAGGTCTTAAACAAAATATTTGAAGGGCATTGGTTACTCAAAACAAATATCACATTATGAATTATTTTTATGTGTCATTAAGATGTAGAAATAATTTTCTATAATAAATATATTAAAATAAAACCAAGACAATAATAGTTCACTTAAGAACCATGAGAAAGAGAATAAAAAAATAGAAATAAGTTTGAGTGATTCCCATTTTATGAAAACTATTGTAAAATCCACCTCGGAAATGTTTGTAGGGACTTGAAGTTTTCTATAAATGTAGAGATAGGGGTCACCAAGCTCATGAATTCAAGGGGAAGAATCTCACAAAAAATGTATAGTTCTATAATTGTAACTATATGTGACTTAATAAAATTTATTTCCTCAAGAGTCAAGGGAATAAACCACATAAGAGGGTAAGGGGAAATGGCTATGATTTTTTGATCACTACAGTGGAGGTATAACTATAAAATGGTGTGGTGGTAGGTATATTAATCTTATCCTCAAATTTAGAAAATGTGTTCTTTTAGTCTGGATCATCACACACATTTTTATCTACCTAGTTTTCCAAGAAAATTAGACATTTACCTTTTTATTTATTAAGAGATTTTTCAGTAAAAACTCTTATAGAAAGTATCATTCCAATAAATATGGGTTGGTTAGTCCCAATTGTGACACATAATCATAGTTTATGTGCCGAAAATATAATCATACCAATGGTTGACTTTGATATTATCCTCGATATGGATTGTCTCTCAAAATATGATGTAGAAAATTTATTTCAATAGGAAATAAATTAAAATTTGTGAGGAAAATGTTGAATCCATCATCTTTAGAGAAGTCTCCTAATTCTTATCTATATCCACCATCAGTAGCTCTGTTAGATGAAATTCTTAGTGAAGGGGAGAAGCTAACCTCTAGTGATAAAGAAGTTAATTTTCAAATCAGGGATGTACCAATTCTGTGGTAATATATTGATGTATTTCCTGAGGATTAACCTAGACATCCCCCAAAACATGAGGTTGATTTATTTATTAATTTAACCCTTGATTCATGGCCTATATCAAGGACTCCCTATAGAATTTCAACTATGGAATTTTTTATGTTGAATAAAAAACTATAATATTTTGGAAATAAGGGATTTCTTCACCTAGGTGGTTCACCATAGGGTCCCATGTCCTCTTTGTTAAAAAAAGATGGATCCCTGAGGTTTTTCATTTATTATTGGGAAATCAATGCCATTGTAATAAATAATAGGTATCTTTTACCTCACATTGATGACTTGTTTGATCTACTTCACAGAGCCCCATATTTTTTAAAGTTTGATCTTAGTTTTGGGTATCTATAATTACGAGTGAATAATAACGACATTCCAAAGAAAATTTTTCAGATGAGGTATGGACTTTACGAGTATACAGTTGTTTTTTGTGGATTGACTTATTCACCCTCTATTTTTTTGGACATAATAAATACATTATTCAAGGAATATCTTGATGGTTTCGGTTTAGTATTCATTGATAATGTTTTGGTGTATTCTAAAACCTATGATGATTGAGAGAAAAAATTGTGGTTCATCATTAAAACTCATATAACGGAAGAGTTATATTGGAAATTATATAAATGTGATTTTTATCTTCAAGAAGTATATTTTATTGGTCATATTGTCTCTAAATATGGAATATCGGATTATCTTGAAAATACAATGGATGTTAGAGAATTCCCTACTTTAAAAAACATAACTGAGGAACATAGTTTCATGGGTTTGGAAGGATACTATTGATGGTTAACTCAGAAGGTTTTTTGATTAGCTGACTAGTTAACCAAGATTACACTTAAAGGGGTAACATTTCTCGAGACAAAAGAATGTGAATAATTCTTTGATGAACTAAAGAGAAGATTAGTTAATGCTCCGATTTTGACTCTACCATATGGGAGTGATGGGTATTTCATATATAGTGATGCATCAAAAAAGGTTCTCAGTTGTGTCTTTATGAAAAATGATAAAGTTATTTCATATACATCAAGGAAATTGAAGACTCACTAACAAAACCACCCAACCCATGATCTAGAGTTATTAGCTATAATATTCACTTTGAAAATGAATACCTTATCTCTATAGAGAAATATGTGAGATATAAACATATCACAAAAACCTAAAATACATATTATCATATAAATAGATCAACACTAGAAAAAAGAGATGGGTCAAACTACACAAGGATTGTGATTTCTCAAAACACTAAGACCAATGGAAAGAAAATAAGGTAGAAGATACATTGAGTATGTTGGATCATCGAGTATTAACCCAAATAAGGATTGAGTTTGATTGTATGTTCATTGATCTAGAAATAATGGATATGTGAATTTATAACGATGGAGATACATCAATCATTTATCAAATTATTTAAAAAATCATATTTATTAGATAGGATAATGAATTATCAATCTTATTGTGAGGGATTTGAAAATAAAATTATCTCTTTGAAGGATGGAAAATTAGCACACTTTGTTTGTGGAGATGTTTTTCTAACATTTTGAAAGAGGTTATGCATTACATAAATAATTGATCTAAAAAGGGAATTATTGGATGAAACTCATAGCCAAACATTCTCTATTCACTCTAGAAGAATAAATATGTATAGGGACATGAAGAAACATTTTCAGTGAGATAACATAAAGAAGGAAATTTATGATTATCTATCTAGATTCTTGGTTAGTCAGCAAGTGAAATATATGAGATAGAATCCTAAATGATTTATACAACCTCTTCATATTTCTCTGTTAAAATGGAATGAAATTACTATTGAATTTTTCATACGACTACCAATGGCTCCTAGAATGAATGACTCAATATGGGTTATTATGGATCAACTAACCAAATTTGTAAATTTTATTGTCATGAGAGAAGACTTGCCTCTTGAGATCCTCATAAGGGTATATATTAAGGATGTTTTAAGACATCATGGTGAACCTATATCAATTGTTTTATATTGAGATACCCTCTTTACCTAAAAATTATAAAAGAATATACATAAGGATTTTGATACTGAGATCCATTTGAGAAATACATACCATCCTCAAACCGATAGATATTCTAAAAGAACAATTCAAATGATAGAAGATATGTTGAGTTCAGACTCACTTAACATTTATGTTATATGTGATCAGTATTTATCTTTGGTAGAATTTTCGTATAATAATAGTTTACATTCAAGTATTAAAATGGAACCATATGAAGCAATATATAGAAATAGATGTAATACTCCATTTTTTTGGATGAATTTTGGGAAATGGAACTCATAGGCCCATAACATGTTAAAAAGACAATGATAATGGTAAATCCCATTCAATAACATATTAAGTCAGATCAAAGAGGGATAAAGAGTTTTGTTGATAATTGCAGAAAATATTTTTAATTCAAAGTGGGAGATCTTGTTTTCTTGAATGAATCTCCATGGAAGGGTGTCATTAGGTTTGGTAAGAAAGGTAAACTGACTCCTAGGTACATTAGACCATTTAATATTCTATAAATAGTTGGAGTTATTTCTTATCCTTTGGAAATTCCACTAAATCAATCAAATATACATGATGTGTTTTATATATCTATGATGAGGAAATACATAATTTACCCAACACATATTCTCACCTCTAATGATATAAAGTCAGAACCTATCCTTTTAAACTATTAAAAACCCATCAACATTCACGATACTAGAAAGAAATTATTAAGGAATCAAACAACTCTTCTGGTAAAGGTACTCTGGAAAAATCATAAAATGGAAAAAGAAACATGGAACCCAGAGGAAGGAGAACAACCCAAATACTTTTGAAGGTATTATCCTTGAAATTTAGAGGCTGAATTTTTTTAGTATGAAAGAATTTATCACCCCAAGACTTTACCATATTTTCTTTTTTGAATAAATTTAATTGTGTTGGTAGTCCTAGAAATACACACAACACCAGATTTAAAAAAAACATGATTTAGTTTCATTTTGAATAATCAATCAAATAATAACACTTTTCTAGAGTTTATATACTAAATTTATATTTTATATAACCACTAAATGATTTTGAAACTCACATAATATATTTTATAGTCTTAATAAGAGATAAAACAAAAAATAATAATATAATTTTTATACATGTAGTTTTGGCACATTTTTATGGAGAACCCTTTTTAAATAAATTTTATGACCATTTTATAATTTTAATATGTTAAAATAAACTTATTATTTTGAATCTAAACATAAAAATAATCTTTGGGTGATTTTTTTTATTTTTCTATGATGTTTCATTTTTTTAATGAAAAGTGAAAAATATTGAATTTTAGGTCAAAACTACTTTTTCATATAATTTATTTATAAGGATAATTATATAATTTATTGATTTTAAAGTAAATTTATATCATATTTTTTCAATTTATCCAATTTAGGTTATTTGAATCAGTTTTTATTGTAAATTTACTATAAACACATAGAAAGCATTTTGACGTTTTTACATTAAAACCACGCAATGTCATCCCATCTGTAGTATTAAATTAATTTAATTTCTACCACTTCTGTTATTGGAATTTGGAAAAATTGATTTAATTTTTGGAATAATAATAATTTATAATATCTAATATTTTCAAATTATTTTTTTACTAAAAAATTTACTGAATGTAATTAAAATTAATTACAACGATTAAGGTTAAATTATGCTTAATAAAGAACTAAACCATAACCTTAAAGCCCAAAATGACCTATAAACTTGTCCAAAATCTTCATTATAGACATATTTATACCTTATACTCCATTTCATATACTTTTTACCATTATTTATCTACTTTTAATAAAATAACTTTGTTGGGGTTTCTTTCTTTTAAAATATTACAAGAGTGTCACTCCTCCTCCATTATAAAAGGCCTCCTTTCCTCCCACTTCCTCACACCACTCATGACACATAGGTTAGGCAAAAATCTGAAAAATTAACTCCCAAAAATCCCTCCATTCCAACTTGAATAGCCCCTTTGTGAAGAAATGATTCCGAGGAATAATTTTGGTGAAAACCAAAAGGAGTTACCTGATAAAGAGATAACGCATTCCCTAAAGATCCTTAATTTTATTCTATTATCCAATCCCACAATTGTTATTAATCCATGTTTATTTAGAAAACATATTATTATAACTATATTTGTATTTTTTTTCTAGCCAATTTTTCTACTTACAATTACACACACCTCCATCTAATGGAAAACCAACATACGGTTTACATGTATGGTGAACTAACTACTCATGAAACGATGATTGTGCATTCCAACATTACTACATATCATGGTGACCATTATTATAGAAACTCTATTTATATATTTTATATATAATATTTATTATGTCTTTATGTTTTTTGAATTATTTTAAAACACATATCCTTATACTTTCTATTTTTTAAAAATGATAACTTTATTTGTGGGAGTGTAGACAACCACCCCCTCAAGCGACACGATTCATTCATGCTATGAAATGAAAATATTAAGGATAATTATAATAAACCTATTTAACATATATGAAATAGTTATGATATTATAATTATTATATTCATATTTATCATTTACTCTTCATTATTTTAAAATTACAATCAAATGAAGGTAGTGTTCATGTGTACGTACAGCTTACCGTCTCCATGAACGGTGCATTTTATTTCTTATATCCAAACTCTTAAATTATTAAAAATACATATGTACTGAATATATATGATCATTAAATAATTTTTTACATTCTGGATATTATGAAATCATTATCTATACAATAGGAACAACAAGAAACAAATGAAAATATGCTTGAGAAAACATAGCAATTAAAAATGAAATACTTAAAATAATGAAGGATTGTTAACAAACAGGTAACAAGATATTATAAGAATATGGTATACGATATTTTTAACATGAGTATGGATCTATTATAAATAGGAAACATATTTTTAAACCACTATACTTGAGGATAAATACAACACAACAAAAGGAAAGTTAAAGTAAGGGAATTTTGTCACAATTTACATTCCATTGAAACTTATTTGTTATTATGAACCGGTTCAATTTTTTTTGGTATAAATACTTCTTGTTTTATGTTATATCAAAAATATCCTTATTCTCATTATATTATAAGTTTCATTTAAATTCATACCTTCATGGGGAATATGATTTAAATTTTTCAATGTGGTATGAGACACATTGGAATGTTTATAATTATTCTCCTCAAGAATGTTCTCAAAGATTATCTTTTCAATATCAGTTCCTTTTATGATTGTTAACATTCTATTGAAACAATAATTTTATTGTAATTGTTTTTCAATTGAAATTTCCTTGAATATTCATATTTTCATATGATGTATATTATTATTTTCTAAAGTATATATCATTCTACATACAGTGTTTACTTTGATGATTATTTGAGTAAATGGGGAATTATTGATAAATCTATATTTCTCATTCAATACAGTTATTTTATAAGGAATATTATATATTTCGGTTATTCAATATGACGAATTATTTGGAATAGAAATAATGGGTGGGGCCCAGATATTATATACCTAGTCGATGCATCAATAGGTTCTAATGACATTCATTAAGAATTAATTTTCATTATTTAGTTTCAGTTATTATTTATCCATCGGATTTTTCATTGAAAAGTTTATAGATGGAATTCATTTATAGTTTCTTTATTTATGGAATGTGTTTCATTTTTATACTTATCCAAATTAATTATAAATTATCTAGTTATGTAAATGGAAAGTGTTCTTGATTATTTAACTTTTTATATAGATTGATTAATTATTTCACTTGTTGTATTTACACTTATTGAGCATTTGATATCACCCATATTTTTTTTACTTCCCTAGGTTATTAAGAAGACAACTTTGAATAAGATTTCAAGAATGTAGTTTATTTCAATTTATTATGTAGAATGTTTTATTTTGTTTTCCCAATCTATTATGCATATCATATATGTAATCTAGACTTCGAAAATATCTAAATTGATTAGTCCTTTAGGATTTAATTCCTCATAATAATGATAATGTAATAAAATAATTCACTAGCTCTGGGCTTCTAGGATTGGGGATTTACACCAAGGGTATTATATTAATATTTTTAGTTATAATCTTTTTAAAAATATTATAACCCAATTATATTTTGTATAAAACATTTAAACCCCATGGGAAGGTTTGTGGTTTTTATTATTTTTCATATAGAGTTCAAAACCAATATTTAGACATTAATAAATAAATCCCCACTCTTTGGTTATGAATACCCACCCAACATCCTATTCCTTTTTACTAAAATACCATTAATAATATATTTACTCTCCCAATACTTCTATAAATCCCTAAAAAGATGTTCTTATGATCTTGAGAATCTCCTACTAAGCTTTTATCATCTCCCTATAAAGGTAAGGGATTCTCTCCTTCTCCCCTTTATTCCAGAACTTTCATTATATTATGTCATTTGATTTTCAATTTTTAGTTTTGGAATTTGTTTTTAAAAATCCCATTTACAATTATTCTAATGCAAAAATAATTATAGAAGACATTTCACCATACTTAAACGCTTCCATAAATCAATATGTACACCCATTAAGCTACTGAAATTATCTGGTGATTTTTTTCAAGTCAAACATTTGAGTAGTGAATACAAATTCAAATTTCCACTCAAGTGTATTAACCTAGATTTACCTTTACCTAATTTAATGGGGACTTTTATGTATAAAACCTACACTCCATAATCATGGGATTAAAAGTGGTGAAATTAATTCTTATTGTGTATAATATATGTGCCATACATATTCATGTACATGATACGAATGTGATAGGTGCATTCAGAATTAAATATCCCTCAAATTAATAGGGTAATCTTTTCATCTTATGATATTCCATGGATTGTGAATGCAAGGTTATAATAAGAACATTATGTTTTGATTTATTTATACTTATCCTTAACATATGCATATAATTTCATGTTTTGTGTTTTTTCCACATTCATATGTTTCCTTAATGTTATCACGTTATATTGTTCCTCAATGTTCATGTTTATGAATCTCACCGATTTTATATCACCTAGATATGCCACTTGACTATCATACATTAATTTCATCAGTTATGCTTTAATTATTCACTTACATGGCTTTTTATCTCATCTCATTCTCATGTATGTACCCAGGTTATCATGGGTAGTATTGGATTATCAATCAAATATATGGGCTCGTTTATGAGCTCTTAAATAATTTTTCTATATCCTTGTTCCATGTTATTATTATATATATCTAATAACCCAAATAAACTAGGCATCGTTACATAACGGTGTTTTATTAAGGGTATATTTGTTTAATAAATTATGAATTAATGTGTATTATATATATTGGTTGTCATAAGTATGTTGGGTGTTTTAGGAATGATATATTATTAATGAATATGTTGATGAAGTATTTTTCCCGTTTATATTTACAGAATTTCATATCTAACCCCTTTGATAAAAATTGAACCATCATAAGTAATTTCATGGCCATGATGACATATATATGTTTATTCTGGATAATAAATGAAGTTTATGTTATGAATTAGGGTTTATGACACAAGTGTGAAACCAACATGATGGTATATCATGGGAAAGGGAATATATTACATAGTAATATTTCATATTTTGTTTTTTCATTCTGATATATCATCTTTTTAAATGGGTTATTTGACTTATTTCTAGGTAGTAAACATAAACTTTTTCCAACCCCACCAAATTCCATTGAGGAAGAGGCCTATAGGGTCACACATAATGGGTTTCATTTTATCATAGTTAAATAATATCTATAATTTATAATTGGAATAAATATTATTCTCTTGGACAAAAACTAATATTTATTGAAGATTTATTGAGTTATTGAAAATATTAAGTAAATATTTATTACTAATGTTATTGTTAAATTTTGAAAATATATATTATTTATTTATCTATTAATATTCACCACATAATAAATATTTATTAATTAATTAATTCACTTATTTATTTTTTCAATATTAAATAAATATTTATATTCTAGTCTATAAAGAGAATATTAATTTATATATTGAATGAATAAATAATTAAAAATTATTTGGTTATTTAATAAATATCAAGAAGGATTTGTAGACAGAGATCAAGTTCGATGAAAAAATATTAATTTTCAAGACTATAAAATAATATGAATCCTTTCACCTGTTAGGGCATGCCATGGAATAAAATATTATTATTATGTTGTTATATATAACGGGGTTTCTTAAGATTTAATATTTTATTAATGTTCCCTTTTATAATAATTAAATATAAATCTCTAAAAAAGCTCTACAAATGGGATGTTTTTACATTCTTGAGGATGCTGACAATTATCCCCAATAGATTATCCACAAGTTATTCCTCCTCATCTCATCCTCATAATAATGAGATGAACATGATATTTTCCATTAATCCTGAAGGAACGTGATGTGATCAAAGGTGAATAGTGCAAGACAACCAATAGGAAAAACTAGCACCCATAGATTCATCGTCGTAGTTTGAATATCAAATGAGCACATGTGGATCACTTCTAGTGAGGCTATACTTTAATACATCACAATACAATGATGTTAAGACAAAAAAATATCAGTTTTCTATTATCCCATCACTTTCATCCACTACACTTGAATCTAACAATAAACTTACTTAAGGGATAATTTCATAGGAATTCCTTATCAATAACCATTAATTCCATATATCTCTCAACCTTATAAACATAACCCTTCTATTATCCTGGAGCCACCATTATGTTTTTTTGAATGGTTTTAACATTCTCTTATATTTCCTAAACTAGTACAGCTTCCAATATCTATTTTTCTCTAAATTTATCCTAGAATATATGAGTAATATAATTCTTTTCAAACAGGGTTTCATAAGGATCCATCTAAATGCACCTGTGAAATATTTTTTATAAGAGAACATGATGGTGTAATGTTGTTGATACCATGATATTTCCCTTTTTATCTAGTAATAAGAGGATAATAACATCAATTATCTTTATTAACCCTCATATATAAGCACTGTTTAGAATAATTCCCATACTCCATTCATTTTAAACATTGGAGTGTGAATGATGCATTCAATGGAAATTTATCTCTATTTGAATCATTATCAAACTCTTTATCATCACATTGACATTAAATTTCATGATGACCTTTGATTCCACACTTAAATAATTTACTAGTCTACTTAAGATAATTTACATCATGCATATTCCCACGCATTTTCAATAAATTAATACAAGTATTCTTCCCTATATGGATTTAATTTTTATAATATCATTTTAATTCCATCTTTATATTGTTATCAAACCCATGAGATTTATCAAATTCAGTAATACTAGTTTCTACCTTGATAGAAAATAAAATGATTTCTTCATATATACTAAATTCTATTATGAATAAATCCTCTCATAGACTTGGTTTTAAGCCTTTTAATAATTTACTTGTATTTGTTTCACGTTTGATGATAATACCATAAGCATACAATGCATGTATTTTGTAAAATTTTGTATAAGTGTTCATGGATTGATCATCCCTATTATTTAGATCAATAAATACTTTATCCATTCTCTTGTGAATATTATTAGGAATGTACTAACAGAAAAATAACCTCATAAACTCATCCCACACAATAGAGTCCATTTCCTCTTAGTTTATTGTGTTCGTGATAAGATTCTACCATTGATATGGTACATCTTTAAAATAATAATCAACCAATATAAGTTTTTCATTCTTCTAGATCATAATAATATAATATATATTTTTCATGGAACCTCTCAATTTCTCAATAATTAGTGTATTAGGTGAACCACTAAAATAAGGTGTGTGTTTCCTCCTGATGTACACAATGGTGTGATGTTTCCTTTTTTCCTCATTTATATGTTCATAATAATCCATTGCTTGATAATTTTTTTAATCATAGAAAAAATATTATTTATTCTAGATGCTATGAAATTTGGTTGTTCAAGAGGAATATCATTGCATTTTCTATCACATTCAACGTTAACATGATCCCTCCTTAGTCAAGTTGTTTATGAAAACCAATATGCATAATATGAGAAATGATAATCAGAATAATTAATCATATAATAATTAAAATTAATTCATAATATGTGTAAATAATAGCACTTTATTTTCAATACATGACACCATAAGTTAAAACTAGGTCACCCATGATCATTATCTATTGAAATATTTCATAAAGGTATATAAATAAAAAGTGAATTAACCCAAGAATATCCCTCAAGAGTGTCTAGATATGTGTTTAGTCTTATTCCCACTTGTCATGAATTTATGATTATCCATTTAATATCTAATACCTCCCTTTTAGAGTTGTTAATAATAGGTATATTTGTTTCATAACCACATCCACTTATAGGTATCAAGACATACATGTATTTTTCTAGGAAAAGCATACAATCTTTATATTTCCAAAGCTTTAGGATGATATCATAGACTATGACTTTTTACTAGGGTCTTAATCAATGTTCTCCTATTATAATATCTAAAAATAACTAAACCAAGATCAGATACTGAATGAGGATACTCAAAAAATTACATAAAAATTATTATATCATTTTTTATAAATATTCAACAAATCTTATAAAAATACACACCCAAGAATGATAAAGGTTCAGTTTCCATGAATAATAATTACATAATAATATTATTTAATGAAATATATTTAACATCTCCCACAAATAGATTCTCAAAAAATACACTTCTTACTTATACCCCACTAAAAAATTCTTCCTAACGAGGGGAAATGAAACATAAGAGAATGGTGTACTCAGATTCTTGGTAAGGGTAAATATGGGAGATATTAGTCAGTGAACCTTTTTAATAATAACATGATCATAAGGGTATTAGAATATGATCCTAAAAACCGAAAATAATACCCATAAATTTATATATCATATTCATGTGATAATGACTTTGTAGTCCATAATACATGAATCGTAGAATAATCAATGATAATGATCCTTGTGATAATATCATAATCAATATAACATTTCATAAGTGATTAGAATAATGTGTGAAATATTTATAATCATATAAATCATATGTCAGGGATACCCATTAATACATTCACCATGAGTTATGAGTGGGTTAATCACCGGTGTACCTGCTTTGGCCTTGGGATAACCTCCCATATACCATTTGGTCTCATAAACATTAATCATAACTTCTTAAGTTGATGTCTATAAGACACCATGTAACACCCCGAGATTTTATGAAAAATATTCTTTTAATTTAATTGATTTATTGTGTTTTACGCTACACCAAGTTTACCTTGCGCTATACGCAACACCGTATTAGCTTGCAGTATACGCAACACTATTCTTGGATCATGTTACACACAATTTCAAGTTCTTTTGATATTAGTTATTCTACGCAACGTTGAGTATATATATATATATATATATTCAATTTATAAATAAAATATGGTTGAATTCTATTATATGAAACAACGAAGGAGTCTTTCACAACACGCAACCCTGACTTGGCTTGCATTACACGCAATCGAGACCTTCCCTGATATCCTGTGTAGTACGCAATACCGAGTTTCACTAAACAACGATATATTGTTATAATATTATTATGGAATAGCCGTTATGAATATTATTAACTAGATTTTGAATTTTATAACATTATTATTCATCTTAAATATTTTATAGAACATGGTACGAGAACAAAATAAATTTTTTTCGTGTAAAATAAGTATTTTAAAAAAAATGCAGTTTTTTCGCCTTTTGATGGAGCACCCACTTTAAATCTAGTTTTTGACTTGTTTATAAGTTCAATTTGAAAAAATAAAATTCTTCTTAGGAATCAGGATATAAAAATTTACCTTGGAAAAATTTTTCATATTATTCTGATAACTTTTATATTTTAATGAATTTTAAAAACACGCTATATTTTAATTAAAAACAACTTTTTTATCACAATAATTTATATGGTAAGATTATCTTTTTAATTTGTTTTAATGTTTAATTAGAATATATTTTTACCATTTAATCCAATTTTGGTCATTGTAATTAATTTCACTTTGAAATTGGACATAAACAAGTGTCGATCTTTTGATAGTTATTGTTTCTTAAAAACACGCTATTTGTTTTGATAACGGGAATTAATTTTAAAATTAATTAATGCCACTTCTATGTTTTGAATTTTCCAAAATATACATCATTTTTTAATTCAGAATATCAAATATAGGTTACGCTGAATTTTTGGTATTTTTCTGAAAAACTTCAATTTTGATGAATATTGAAAGCACTTAGTGGTAGTTAAAAAACTAACTCTTTCATTTAAATTAAATTTTACCACTTCTGTGAATTGAATTTCGAAAATACAACATACATAATTGTTATCAAGAAGTAAAATGTGGTTCAATAAAATGAAAATAATTTTTTTTGAATATCAACTTTTCACTTTTATTTACTGCGGTTAAAGGTAAATAGGGTAATTTAACGTTAAAAGAATATTATAAAAATTCAAAACTACATTAACACATGTGATAACATTATTGGATGAGTAGTGGCAGACCATGTCCATCCTGGGGTTGATTTGGGGACCCCATTAAGACACTTGTTAGTGATAATGACAATTTTGATTAATTAATTTAATGTAATGACACAATTGACATTAACAAAAATCATTTAGTAATTAATTTTTATAATGGGTTAGATAAATTTTATTTTTGACTATAAATATTAACTGGAAATCTAAAAATATTTCCTATATGTTGGTTTTTTTATAATTTTTAGACATCAAATAAATTAAATTATTCTAGACACAATAATGACGCAGTATTTACCACATTAATAAATGATTTAAATAAATAACTTTATAATGACTAAAATATTATCCAAAACATGTCAAATTCTGATTGTATGATTTTATTTCGACTATGATTCATATTATATTCATATTTAATGATTTTTGGACCTTTTTAAACTGAAGATAAATTTATAATAAAATAATATTTTCACACTTTCCAAAAGAGCCCCTCCTCCCCCTTATAAAAGGAGACCATTTCTATCCAATTCATCACACCTCTCAAGCCATTTTTCTCATCCAACCTCTACCCAATTAATCTCCCTACATCACTCTCCTCCCCCTAGAAGCCTTACTTTAGGTAGAAGGCACTTCAAGAATTCCTTTTGGTTCAATCCAAAGGAAGTTACCCAAATTGAAGGTAACAATTTCTCTTAAATTGTTTTCTTTTATTCTACTTATCCATCCCCAAAACACTTTTTAATACTTTATTCTGTAACAAAACTAGTATCCGAAATATACTAGGATGTTGTTATGAGATTTATTCGAACTACACTTACACACACCTCTATCTAATTGTTGAAGAACATAATGTTTCTATGGATGGAAAACTAACGCATCACGAAACGATGATTGTTCGATTTTCTCCTACCCCCTCTCATGGTGGCCATTATGATGGCACTGTATTTATATATGAAATATATTTTGTTTATTATTTCTTTATTCTTATTTACATCCAAATTATATCAAGCCTTTATGGTTTCCATAGTGGGTAAATATGATAATCTCATTTGAGGAAGTGCGGACTACCACCCCCTCAATGTGATGTGATTCGTTAATGCCTTATGTGGGATGTATAAAGGATGGAGTTAATGATATTATATATGATATTATATTAGAATTATAATATACCTATGTATCATTATGTTTTAATTCCATTAAAATAATAAATAGAAATGAAAGTAGTGTTCATGCGTACGTACGGCTTACCGTCTCCATGAACGGTGCATTTCATTTCTTACCTCCATATGTTATATACTATTATAAATACATGTATATGCTGGATATATATTATATATATGATATATAAATCATTAATATCATTCTAGATACAATGAGCCTTTGACCACAAGAACAACATGTAATTATAAGAAGTCCATTTTTGACTCAAGTACCAAATATCGACCAAACGAACGTTATTAACTTAAATAGTTACATAATGTTTATAACAAGGTAATAAGTGATATAAAATGAATAATAAACTTAAATAAGGTTATTAAGAAAGTATAAATTAACTTTAGTTTATTATTTAGGATATTAAAGAATGATCGAGTCAAGTCTTACACGAGGTAAGAGAACTTCTTAACCAAATTTCCGTTCTTTGGGTTGATCTTCTCTTTCTTGTTTATGTCGTTATTTGATTATGTGAGAAATTAATTTTTATATCTTATCATGTATTTATAATTTCTTTATGTGACCTTATATTCAATACACATAAGTGATCTATTTTATTTACAAAAAAATCTCTGTAAGGTAAAATCTCGCAATCTCATTTTTTATCCGAGATTATTTATACTTCAGAATTTACTGGGGAATATTTATCATCCACATCCATGTTTCCTCAATATGTAATATTATTTCTATCCACCTATATTTGTTTAAATCCATGTTTACCCTTTGGTGAGTAAAATATATGAAAGTAATATTTTGTCGTTTTTAGTACGAGGTACTTTTTGACTTTCCAGCCAAATTATGAGAAGATTCTTTTTTTAACTTATACTGCATGAATGGATTTTTATGATTTCATAGAACATTATTGCCATGAAGCTTCCTTTACAATTTTTCAAAGTTTATTTTTAATCAACTTCTTTTAGTTTAAAATTGTATTACATGTTAAGAAAGGTAAAAAAATTTTGAAGTAGAAAGGATATTTTCCTCAAGAATGGAGTTCAAGTGTTTTATCAAAATTATTTTCCATCTAAGATAATATAGGGTTCCGTTTCTATCCCTATTTTGACATTTATTTTTTTATGGAATTATTTTTATGATGTCATTTTATCTTATATAGGTTATTTTATGATGACATGATATTTAAGAATCCCATTTTTATTACATGGGTTATGCTATGATTTATGATTTTGTGGCACACGTAATAATAATTTCATTATAATATGGCTGGGACTTATATCTCCCTACAATGCATTGGGTAATGATTTATATCTCATGAGATAGACATGGTTGGAATAGAAAGTTAATCTGGTTCAGAAATACAGGAGTGGAATGAGGAGTGAACTTGGTTCAGTAAGGGACTTTGTCCACTAAGATGGTCTTGGAAGCAATGCCTTCGCTACTATGGAAATCATATCATGTGCTTAATGGTTTTCCACAATTACATGTTTTATTATCATGATATTTTATCAAGATTAATGTTTCTTTATGATAGATACCTTACGTACGATGATGTTTTATGTAATTGCTCAAGATTTTGATGTTTAAACATTATGTTCATGTTTTTTTTGTTCAAATGTATATGATTTGTTTTATTTTCTCCATTCTTAACCATACTGAGTATTTGAGCTCAACCTTTATATGTTTTCTTTTCCCCAGGTCAGGAAGAAGGGTATTAATTAGGATATTCCAAAAGGGACTCTAGATATGATGAAATAAATGGAAGACAATGTAGATGCTTTATGAACCAGTTGTTTATGTTTCCTAGTTTCTAAAGACACTATACCTCTACAGACCTATCATGGTTTTGTTATATGTTGTATTAAGTATTCTTCAATTCTGAAGTAATAACCATGTATGTAATGTATGGGTCTCTACAGTTGGTATCAGAGGAAAGGATTAGTTAACCTTTGGAAACTAGGATGCGAAAACATTATTGAGATCCCTAGAGATATTTCTAAGGTATGTATAGGGATGTCCATAAGGTTAAGTATAAGTATTGGTTATAGTCCTAGAATTATAGTAACGATAACATAATTAAACATAAGATGTTAGATATTGAAGATACTCCCTCTTTATTATGTTGTTTTCCCTAGAATGATTTTTTCCTCTCAAACTATTCTTTTTGGGTTTTAGAAAATGGCTGGAAACAGGAAGATTCACGATAATGGAGGATATAATGGACAATAGAATGATATTCTTCATGAGAAACCAAATTAAATTTTATCTAGAAGTCCACATATCGTTATTATGCCTAATCAACAATCTCATAATATGATCAATAATCTCAACTTTGGTAAGTTTTCCGACTCAGCTAATAAGAGAAATATGGTATTTCATGATGGTCATAGAGGAAAGAAAGTTCAAATTCCCTCATGTAAATCATTTGGGACGAGGCATCAGGGAGAATGTTTCAAAGGAACTGGAATATTTTTTGAGTGTGGAAGAGAAGGACACAAAGCCGGTAATTGCAAAGGAAAAGGTTCAGTTAACACCATGGACAAGGATAATGGTATTGCTAAGACATCAACAATGGTTAAATGTTTTAAATGTGGAATGTATGGGCATTATGCAAACCAATGCTCTAAGGGAAAATTTCATGAAGAAAATCAGCATGGTCATATGGGTAGTATTTATGTTGATGATGATGATGAGACTACAAATGATATATGAGATGAAAGAAGTGTTGAGGAATAAAATGATGAAGCTCGATCAATGGTTTAAGAAGGTAGTGGAATGATTGTATGTTTATCAAGAGTTATGTTGTATAGGTAATTTAATGGCACTATGGACTAAAGAATCATCTAAGGATTGTTACACTATTGTTTTCTGAAGGTATTTGAAAGTATATGTTGAATAGTACCGGTAACAATGAATGGTTATTCAAATATTTTTGGAAGGTAGATGATATGTACATAATGAAAGGATAAAGAGATAATCAAATGTTTGATAGTATTAATGAGATCATGACCGATATAAGGACAAAGTGATATCATGGTTTGAGTATACAGAATTTTGGGATTTTGTTATGTGGAAAGAGTTAACTTTTGATAGCATTCATATTTTCACAAAGGTTCTATGGTAACTCATATTTCCAGAGAATACATGATTAAGGAATTCACATGTTCGGAATGTGATCAACAAGATATATATATATATCTTATGATATACAGATGATAAATGATTGTATTCAATGCTAGGTAGATGACCATTCTAGTAATTGTTTTATTTATACTATGATATTGGACAGAAGTATTTTGGATAAACCTAAATATTGGAATAGATTAAGTTAGATATTAGATAGTATTTTTTAAGGCTATAATTTTTTGTTATGTTATAATAGTATAGTTTTAGAAAAAGGGCAACCAATAGGATGGGTGACAACCCGTCGCGTTAGACAAGGATGTGGGAATCGAACTCAGAACCGATGTGAGACATTCCTTTATCGCCTACCTTTGGCCTACAGGAAGTCCCTGGTTTATATAAACTAGTTTTATTTTATAAAGTGGTATGATAGATGATGTATAAGTCCATTTTTGAAACCATATATGATTAATCTCACCATAGATGGACTTATGTATATAACGTTTTCTAACTTTATGTTTGAAACTTATGGAATGACCTATTATTCTATCGCATCATCTGATAACACTTTGCAAAAGACAAATTCAACTTCATTTCTTTAAGAGGAGAAGTTTAAATTGTTCATGGAACGAGAGACGATGAGATTGTACCAAAATCAAGTAAGTATTTCATTTAATTCGAAAATTTTTCAAAATTAGGGAAATGATCTTGAAAACCAAAAAAAATTTCCTAGTTCCCTTATATCTGATTAATCAAATGGTACCTTAGATCATCACAAATTTATGTTTTTGTGACTGTTGGATTTTTCATAGCCATGTTCTCTACCACTCTCCATCAGAACATGATGTTTAGATTTCTCTTCCATATCCACATTTTCACCTATTTTCTACTATGTGGAAACCCAGTGATGAGTTAATTTGGGTAACCATTATGTTTCATAGTTCACTTTTAAAAATGAAGTTTTAGTATTCCTTTTTATGATGTGGGTTTCTATTAAAGAAACTTTCAAGTAGTAAACCATTTATTAACCCGATGAATTTTGAGGGAGAAATTCATTTTAAGGGGGATAGAATGTATCCCCCCAAGATTTAATGAAAAATATTCTTTTAATTTCATTTATGTCTTGTGTTGTATAGTACACCTAGATTACCTCACGCTATACACAACACCATATTAGCTTGCAGTATACACAACACTATTCTTAGATCATGTTACACACAATTTCAAGTTCGTTTGATAGTAGTTATTCTACACAACATTGAGTGTTTATATATATTCATTGTATAAATGAAATATGGTTGAATTAAATTATATGAAACAACGAAGGAGTCTTTCACAACACGCAACCCTGACTCGGCTTGCATTACACGCAATCGAGACCTTCCTTGATAACGTGTGTAGTACGCAATATCAGGTTTCACTAAACAACGATATATTATTATAATATTATTATGGAATAGCCTTTACGATTAGTATTAACTATATTTTTAATTTTATAAAATTATTATTCATCTTAAATATTTTCTTGAACATTGTATGAGAACAAAATAAATTTTTTCCGGGTAAAATAAGTATTTTTCAAAAAATGCAGTTTTGCCGCGTTTTGATGGAGCACCCACTTTAGATCTAGTTTTTGACATGTTTATAAGTTAAATTTTACAAAATAAAATTCTTCTTAGGAATCAGGATATAAAAATTTACCTTGTACAAATTTTTCATATTATTCTGATAACGTTCATATTTTATTGAATAGTAAAAACACGCTATATTTTAATTAAAAACAACTTTTTTAATTGAAATAATTTATATGGTTAGATTATATTTTTAATTGGTTTTAAAGTGTAATTAGAATATATTTTTACCATTTAATCCAATGTTGGTCATTGGAATTAATTTCACTTTGAAATTGGACATAAACAAGTGTCGATCTTTTGATAGTTATTGTTTCTTAAAAACAGGCTATTTGTTTTGATAATGGGAATTAATTTTAAAATTAATTAGTGCCAATTTTATATTTTTAATTTTCCAAAATATACAACATTTTTGAATTCGGAATATCAAATATAGCTTGGGCTGAATTTTTGGTATTTTTCTGAAAAACTTCAATTTTGATGAATAGTGAAACCACTTAGTGGTAGTTAAAAAACTGACTCTTTCATTTAAATGAAATTTTACCACTTCTATGAATTGAATTTCAAAAATCCAACATACATGGTTGTTATCAAGAAGTAAAATGTGGTTCAATAAGATGAAAATAATTTTTGATGAATAGTAACTTTTGACTTTTATTTACTGCGGTTAATTGTAAATAAGGTAATTCAAGGTTAAAAGAATATTATAATAATTCAAAATTATCTTAACACTTTCCCAAAACTTATTGGATGTGTATTGGCCGACCATGGGAATCCTTGGATCGATTTTGGGACCCTATTAAACCACTTGTTAGGGATAATGACAATTTGGATTAATTAATTTAATGTAAAGACAAAATTGACATTAACATAAATCTTTTAGTAATTAATTTTTATAAGGGCTTATATAAATTATATTTTAGACTATAAATATTCATTGTAAATATAAATATATTTCCTACATGATGGTATTTTTTTATAATTTTTAGACATCAAATAAATTAAATTATTTATGGAACAATAATGATGCAGTATTTACCTCATTAATAAATGATTTAAATAAATAAGATTATAATGATTAAAATATTATGGAAAACATGTCCAATTCTGATTGGATGATTTTATTTCGAACATGAGTCATCTTATCTTCATCTTTAATGATTTTTGGAACTTTTTAAATCGAAGATAAGTTTATAATTAAATAATATTTTCACACTTTCCAAAAGAGCCCCTCCTCCCCCTTATAAAAGAAGACCATTTCTATCCAATTCCTCACACCTCTAAAGCCATTTGTCTCATCCAACCTCTGCCCAATTAAGCTCCCTACATTCCTTTCCTCCCTCTATAAGCCTTACCTTGGGAAGAAGGCACTTCAAGAAGTCCTTTTCATTCAAACCAAAGGAAGTCACCCAAATTAATGGTAACAGTTTCTCTTAAATTGTTCTCTTTTATTCTACTTCTCCAACCCCTAAACTCTTTTTAATACATTATTTTGTAAAATAAATAGTATACTAAATATACTAGGATGTTTTTATGAGATTTATTATAACTACACTTACACACACCTCTATCTAATGGATTAAGAACATAATGTTTCTGTGGATGACAAACTAACGCCTCACGAAATGATGATTGTTCGATTTTCTCCTACCACCTCTCATGGTGGCCATTATGATGGAACTGTATTTATATATGATATATATTATGTTTATTATTTCCTTATTCTTCTTTACTTCCAAATTATATGAAGCCTTTATGGTTTCCATAGTGGGTAAATACGATAATCTCATTTGAGGAAGTGCAGACTACCGCCCCCTCAAAGTAATGGGATTCGTTAATGCCTTATGTGGGATGTATAAAGGATGTAGTTAATGATATTATATATGATATTATACTGAAATTATAATATTCCTATGTATCATTGTGTTTTAATTCCCTTAAAATAAGAAATAGAAATGAAAGTAGCGTTCATGCATACGTACAACTTATCGTCTCCATGAACGGTGCATTTCATTTCTTACCTCCATATGTTATGTGATATTATAAATACATATATATTCCAGATATATATGATATATATGATATTTAAATCAGTAATATAATTCTGGATATAATGAACCTTTGACCACAGAACAACATGTAATTATAAGAAGTCCATTTTTGACTCAAGTACCAAATATCGACAAAACGAACGTTATTAACATAAATGGTTACATAATGTTTATAACACAATAATAAGTGATATAAAAGGAATAATAAACTTGAAAAAGGTTATTAATAAAGTATAAATGAAATTTGGTTTATTATTCATGAGATTAAATAATGATCGAGTCAAGTCGGACACGAGGAAAGTGAGCTTTTTATCCCTATTTCAGTTCTTTGGGTTGATCTTCTCTTTATTGTTTATGTCGTTATTTGATTATGTGAGAAATGAATTTTTATATCTTATCATGTATTAATAATTTATTTATGTGACCTTATAGTGAATACACATAAGTTATCTATTTTATTTACAAAAAGATCTTTGTAAGGGAAAATCTCACAATCTCATTTTTATCCGAGATTGTTTATACATCAGAATTTTCTAGGGAATATTTATCATCCAAATCCATGTTTCCTCAATATGTAATATTATTTCTATATTCCTAAAAAATTTTAAATCCAATTTTACCCTTTGGTGAGTAAATTATTTGAATGGAATCTTTTGTCATTTTTAGTACAAGGTACTTTTTGACTTTTCCGGACAAATTATGAGAAGAATCTTTTTTTTAACTTATACGGCATGAATGGATCTTTATGATTTCAAGGAAAATTATTTCCATGAAGCTTCCTTTACATTTTTTCAAGTTTATTTTTAATAAACTTATTTTAGATTAAAATTGTATGACATGTTAAGAAAGGTAAAATGTTTTTGAAGTAGAAAGGATATTTTCCTCAAGAATGGAGTTCAAGTGTTTTACCAAAATTATTTTCCATCTAAGATAATATAGGGTTACGTTTCTCTCCCTATTTTTAAATTTATTTTATTATGATGGAATTAATTTTATGAATTCCTTTTATCTTATATGGATTATGTTATGATGAAATGATATTTAAGAATCCCATTTTTATTACATGGGTTATGTTATGATTTATGATTTTTTGGCACACGTAAGAATGATTTAATTATGAGATGGGTGAGACCTATATCTCCCTCCAATGCATTAGGTAAATATTTTTATCTCATTAGATATAAATGGCTCGAACAGAAAGTTAATCTGGTTCAGTGATACAGGACTGGAACGAGGAGTGAACTCAATTCAGTAAGGGACTTTGTACACTAAGATGGTCTTGGCAACAATGTCTTGGCTAATATAGAAATCATATCATGTTTTTAATGGTTTTTCCACAATTACATGTTTTATTCTCATGTTATTTTATCATGATTAATGTTTCTTTATGATCTATTCCTTACATACTACCATGTTTTATGTCATTGCTCAAGATTTTGATGTTTCAACATTATGTTCATGTTTTTTTTTGTTCAAATGTATATGATTTGTTTTATTTTCTCCATGATTACCCTTACTGAGCATTTGAGCTCACCCTTTATATGTTTTCTTTTCCCCATGATTTAAAGAAAGGTTTTAGGTAAGATAAAATAAATGGGGAAGATCATTATGGGAGATGTTGAAGATCTTTCACCATGATTATAATATTTTTTTTCTGAGTTTCCAAAGACACTAAAATATTACAATCCTTTGGTGTCTGTTTTTGTTATGTATAAAGTATTTTTAAAAAGAAATGTAATTTCCATATACATCAATATTCGGGTCTCTACACACCAACCCATCGACAAATCATAATTATTCATATGTAATCTACAAGATCATGAAAAAAATCATTTATTAAAATCCTAACTCCTGGAAATGAAAATGTGTTTCATTAAGATTTTATCATCATAATCAGTAACCATCTTGAAAAATGATCAAGATGGAATAATTTTTTTATATCCCTGGTGAAGCATGATTAATATAAATGTGTGTTTTCAAAGATCAAAATATCATTAAAATATCACTGGTTATTTCTTGGGTAAAATACCCTTCTCTTTTTGAAATCACATATTTAAAATATAAAAGTTCTAGAATATTAACCAAATAGTTTTATTTTCAAAATAACCATGTAATATTGTAAAGGAATATTCAAATTAGAAATTATTAATTGTGGAGGGGGAAATTATTTCCTTATGTGTTAAAACAATGATTCTTTTAAGACTTTTGATAAAAACTGCCTAATTAAATAAATAAAAAGAATATTCCTTTTAATATTTCTTATCTGAAATTCAAGAAAAAGGTAAAAATTACATTAATAAATAATTTTATAAAATAAAAAAATTTCATTGAGTAATATATGGTTTTGTATGAAAACGATTATGTACGATAGAGATAAATAGAGTCAGTCATCCTCAAAAACATTTTTTCCCAATTCAAAGAATGTAGAGAGAGAGAGATGAAATAAAAATTTAAATATCTATAAATTATAAGAGTAGAGTAAAAATAAAAAAACATTATAATATATATATTAGAAAATTTCTTCTTCATAAATTTTGGAATAACAAATTGATAAAAAGTAAGATTGTTAAATAAAACTATTATTTTAGGTCCAAATTTCATTGAAAGTGATTTAACCACATATATAATAAAGTTAAATTTATTATACCTATATAAAAAAATCATTTAATACCATAAATTGTTTTCATATAATATATATTAATTGGTTAATTAATAATTTTTCATTATCTTCTTCATTTCAGGTGTTAACTTCTTTGTTTTTCATGTATGTTTTGATTTGGTGGTTATGGTCCTTGAATTTTGATCATTATTAAATTATATGAATAATTTTAATAAATATATGAATATATTATATCTTCTATATATACATATTTAGATCAATTAAAAAAATTGAGATAGAAAAATTAACTACACCAATCATGAAGACAGTAGTTCGTACGTAAGCTTGACCACTATTTTCATTTTCTAATGAAAATATTGAAAGAAAGGAAAATAATATTTTATCATTAGAAAATACTTATTATATCACAAATATCTTATATATTTATTCAATCCATCATTATATCTATCAATATGAGGTAGTAATGGAAAATGAATCGTATCGTTGCGTGGAATCAGTAGTCTACACATATACAAGAGCGATACTTTCATTTCTCATTTGATAAAAAGGAGGTGTAAAATAGTTTTTTAATAATAATACAAAATTAATAATATATTTTTGATAATATTTGAATTTTTTAGGGTATAAACCACTTATTTATTATATGTATGAAAAGAAATAATATTTAAAGAGACGGGTAAGATGATTACCTCTTTATTGAGATTCCACCATTTTCATACACCATAATTCTACATAGAATGGTCTTAGAATAATACCAAGAGATATATCTCATAAGTAATAAATATAGGATTATTTTTGTTAATTATTTTATAATATATAGTTCTAAATTATTTGAAGAAGTGTTGAGGGTAGGTTCCCTTTTATAAGTGATGGGAGGGAAACACATGGAATTACATAAAATTTATAAGTAATATAAAGTCATTATCTTTTGAAATTTATACAAAATTACACATAATATTATTTTAACATAAGATACGGTCTGAAAAAATTCATCTGATGATATTTAGACATTTGTAAGATTATTTTAACACTTATCTATTAGTTTACCTTAAGTTAATCTTTTTTAAACTATAACTGTGGAAAATAATTTTTACTGTATTTATGATTGATTATGACCAAAAATGAAAGTTGAATCATTAAAAAATTTGAAATTATAATAAAAATACATATCAATTTTATAAAATTCAATCTCTATAAGTAGTATAAATTAATATTATAATAAATAAGAAAAATGTAATGAAACCCATTTTTTTATAAAAATGCATTTTTCTGCATAAAAGAGAATTTAATTCCATTCCATTACATGTAAAAACTATTATATGAATATTAAAATATTTTATTTAATATCAATTATATGAAATTATTTAACATCATTAACCAATAGTCATTTGTTTAATTTTTTAATTGAAAAATACATTAAGCACGTATAAAAAAGTTTTCTAAAAATTACTCTTTTAACATTAAATGATTTTATCATCATTAATATCCAATAGATAAATAAAAAATATGGCTCTTCATCCCCCAAGTCTCCCAATTCAACTCACACTAGGGTTCCTTCCCAATGCTTTTTATCCGTCTATCTCATCATCACCATCACGGTGAGTGGTTTCTCTCTAGTGTGCTTCTCCATTATCTCACTCATCCCTCTTATCGGAGTCTATCTTCTAATTTTTTTGAATTTTATTGATGTTTCATGAGACTCAACCACTGATACTATTCTATTTTTTTTTGAAACCATCTATAATAAACCCCATCCTAGATTAAGTCGATTTATATCCAGTAATTTTGGATTATTGGTGGTATCTGGCGAGGTATTCCTTTATTTTTTGGCTGTATTTTGTTCTTTCTTTTTCCATTTTCTTTTAAGTTGGTCTTTTGTGACCAGCCTATTTATCTTACATCCTAGTTTCAAATTCTTTTTGGGTTCCTTTCAGATGGATCTTGAGTCTCCCAGCTGTTTACTTCTTATCAACGCTCCTCCTCTTCCCTTATTACCTTACCTTCTATACAAGACCTTATTTCTGGTCCATTGTATTGTAGTTTTAGTATCGTTTTGGATGGTGATGATAGTAATGATAAAAGTGATTCCTATATGGTTAACTCTTCCATATCCTTTTTACCATAATGTTTTGTGTTTCCCCTTTAATGTTTATGGTCTTTTTTTGGTTTGTTTCTGTTCTGTGGCTTCAATTTAGTCTCATCATGCCTTCAGGTTTCTAGTTGTGTGGCCAACTCAAATAGTTAGTTTTCTAGTTTTGTTTGGTGTATCATTGTGTGGATAGTAATGATTTCTTGATTTTTTTTTCTTTTATTATTTCTAGAGGGGATGGTTGTTTGGTGGTTATTCGCATAGTAATGGTTCTAAAATGGCATCGATGATGGTGTATTAGCAGCGGTGACTATGGATTCTGAAAGGTGGTTCTAACAGGATATCTGAATCTTATAAGGGTGGAGTTATAGATTGTTTTCAATATCGTGACATTTTCTATTTGCCGATAGTGGTTCTGGAATGGTGGTCTATGGATCCTCATTAATGGTTAATTTTTTTGCGACAATCTCAGCTTTTGTTCTGCAATGGATGTTCAAAATCGATGATACAGACATCCACAAGAATGTGATAGTTAGGGTGCGCATCTCTAAGTTATTTGTAGCACAAGGATTTTATGTCTTCCAACATTAATTTAAACTGCATTATTATGAAATTTTAATCCTTAGTGTTTCTTTAGGTGGTTGTCAGGTTCTTTTGTTTTAGTTTTTGATTGGCTGTTATGAATTTTTTGAGGTTCTCACATAACCATAAAGTTATTATTTGAAAATATAAAAATATGGAATTGGGTTAAATCAAAAAAATAACCGTTAGATAGCTAATGTATAAATTATTATTCTTAAATTAATAATAAATATAATTAAAATAAATTTTTAATAGTTATTAATATATTTATCTTAGTAAATATTCAAAACACTAATAAAAATATAGTTAGTCAAAAAATAAGACCTTTAATAATGAAAATATATTGTGAAAAAATTAATTCTCATTTTTTAGTTTTTAATAAATAGTTTTTAATTAAGTAAATTATTTCTATATAAGTATCATAATGTTTTTAATTCTGTTAGTAATCTCCGATACTACTTAGAGGTCTTAAATGTTAGAATTTATCTTGGTTCATTTAGACTCAGGTATGTATGTAAAGAAAGATATCGAATAATTTTAATATATTTCAAACAAATATATATAAAATATTGGGGTGTTATGGTATCCTCAATAAAATTTTATGATTTATTTAGAATTAAAAATTAAAAAAACTCAATGGGAATTAGTTTCATCAATTTAGACGATGACTATTTCATTGAATCATATCCTAGATATATTTTGTAAGGTTTAAATACAGATTTAACTTAGTAATTAATTTGTAAATATACTATGTAATTTTTTCTCTATTAGTATTTATTTTAAATTGTAATGGTGGTGGAGGAGTTCGATGATTTGTTTTTGTATATTCAGAAGTTTCTAATGAAGTTTTTGAGGGATTATGTTAAATTTTAAGGATGTTTCATATAAATAATGTTGTTGTAGATGGATTTAGGTACCTAGTGGTAGCTCGTTAGGTATATAGTGAAGGTAAAAGGATGGAGGTGATCTAGTGGGAGCACTGGATATTCGATGGTGGGGTATTGAGTAACTAGTATACTACAGTATTTTACTAGATATTATATATTATTTTCACTATTTTTGATATATAATGTATGTTAAATTAAAATAACATTGGTAATTTTTTTGAATATGTTTAAAATGAATAATTTATTTGGAAATGAAATATATTTAGGAAATTTATTGGTGATATGACTATGTAATTATACTACTTAATAAATAAGAAATATAAAATGAATATTATGGTAATAAATATTTTGTATTCATAATTATAAAAATGTCATGCAATTTGTTAATTTTATTGATGGTATGAATGTAACTGTTAAATCATTAATGTATAATTATGATATTATTTGAGACTGGTAATTTCAGCATGATAAATCTATTTATATTTTACATATATGTGTAATTATTATTGTTATTACTATCAATGTATGTTAAGACATTCATAAATGTAACTTCTTATTGTTGTTGTTGTAGTTATTATCATTTTTATTATTGTTATTATTATTATTATAAGATATTTTGAATACATAATTGGAATTATTATTATCATGATTATTATGTTATTAATTATTCATATTCATTATTTTTATTATTATTATTATTATGATAAACATATGTATTTCTAATTTTTTGACACTACTAGAATTTATTTAATCATATAAAATATATATAAAAATTATTAATTTAATAATGTTTTTTAAAATGTTAGTATATGTAATTTATTTTAATAATGTTTTTTACACTACTAAAATTTATTTAATTGTGGGATTCCCAAATAATTGCAAATGATTTTATTAATATTTTCATTTCTCTAATTTTTTGGGATGAAATTAGTCGTTATATGGATAAGGTGAATTAGGTATTTTATTTTTGAAGTCTAGAATAATTCTATGGGATTTCAATATTTTTTTTATAAAACTGTTTGTGTTGTATAATGTTGGGGTTCATATAAAGAAGGTTTTTAGGTTATTATATTTCGTTATTTAATATTAATTGACTAATGGGAGATCACTATGATTACATAATTCTCATTGATGGTTTAATGAAAATAAAGAATCAACCATTCAAAAATTTTCAATTGTGTTTGGAATGGAGTGTGAATGGAAGACAATTTTAAACACATAATAATTATTATAAAAAAAATATTTTCTAAAACATCAATTATTTTTTTATAAGAAATTAATTTCTTGAGTTAATTTTTTTTTTCAATGGAATTTTTATGTCGATTATTAAGTTGTTTTGACATAATTTTTTCATATATAACATATTTAATTTTTTATATGAATTCTCATAATGATAATTTTGGGTTACCCCAATTAATTTAACTTTCTAGTTATGCTAATGTTCCATAGGGTGTCGTTAATTCTTATGGGTAATCGTGTTTAGAATTTATAATATTATATTTACTAATAAAGAAATAATATATGTAGTAAATGGTATTATATGTTGAATCAGGATAAACATATATATTTATATCGTTGTTTTACATGAACAAACATTCCATGTCATAAATGGTCACACAAAATAGAGGACCATTTGTTTACTGTCTTTGAGGAATAGCTACATAAACAACTTATTTTACATTATTCATTAAAATTTATTCATACCCACTTAATTGTAAAACCTCGATATAAATATCTCATATATAATAAACATATTCAAATCTTATGTAATAAAAACATATAATGGGTAAGCATAAATTCTCATTAAGTTAAAAAAAATAATCATATTAACATGTCATCAAGGGTGAGATCATAAGAATTTGACAAAATGTGAACATGGTAGAAACATCATATCAATATGAATGATGATAATAAAACACAATATGGAAACAAAGTATGTCACATAAATACAAAGATCCATAAAAGATCAACATTGAAGAATAATAAATTTAAAATGGTGTAGAAATATGTAACATAAATTTTGAATAATGAGAGTGTAAAATCATAATGCATTATATCGTTATAGTGTGGCATAAATTTTAGTATGGGGAAACATTACTTTCATGTTCTTCATCATAAGTTCCCATACTTAAAAGAAACTAAAAAATTCTCATGAATACTTTTGACACGAGATATCAACTTTCATCTAATGAATTGGATGATGATATAGGACCCCACTCATCATCATAAATAACTATATAATCCACATGAAAATAATTAACTTATCTCATTATAGAGAGGCCATGAAAATATAATGGGTTTCATAAAAAATTTAATGAAAAAATAATTACAATTCATAGAATAAACATCCCGTGTAAATAAACATGTATTTCATAACAATTACAAATAGTATAATATCATGAATTAAATTTATTTTCCTAAAAAAGTAGATCACCCAAAAATATTCAACTAATTGAAGAAAAATGGTTAGTGAAACGTCAAACATAACTTCATTGAAGAAGTATATTTTTAATATTGAGAGTAAATTTAAAATTAAATCAAAAAAATAGCTTTGTTGAAAACAATGTTGTGATTATTAATTTAAATGTCGTAGTTACTTATAACTTATGAAAAATCTATCATTTTTTCATAAAATCATGTGAAAAAGAAATAAATAGAAGTCAATTTCAATTAAATTATTACGAACAAAACTTTATGAATAAAATTCCCATCTAAATAAAAAAATGTAACATTGAAAGTACATAAAATATATTTCATTTTATTTTTTTAACACCCCAAACTTCCACAGTACGTTTCTCATTGAAGAATACAATATCTTGGGTTGAACGCAACTTCTAGTTCTAATACACCATGACCAATCAAACTAGCAGTTATGAATAGTTATACCCACTTTTTAAAATTTTATAAATTTTAGTTTTCAAAATTGACTTTATTTTTGGATTCTGAATATCAAAATTATCTTATGGTGAAGTTATGATATTTTTTTGAAAAGATTCACTTTTTGATGAATAGTGAAAACACATCATTATTGATTAAAATAGTCTTCTTATTTAAATAATTAGTTTTTTTAATTATATTTATATTAGGTAAAAATAGATACATAATACCTATATATGTTCAAAGTAATTCATTGGAGTCATTTTATAATAATATTATATATATATATATAATTTTATTGATCTTTTTACCTTACTTTACCCACCTTTTAGGTGCATTTGAAAATTTGCATAAAACATAATTTTACAACTTTTGTGAATTGAATTTCAAAAATCTATGAGACATGGTTGAAAACAGTAAGTAAAATTTTATTCAATAAGGTGAAAATAATTTTTGGTTAATAGTAACTTTTGAATTCTATTTACCACAATTAAAAGTAAATAGGGTAATTAAAGGTGAAAATTATTATATAATTACCCCAACACATGTCAGAATTCTATTGTATAAGTTTATTTTGACCAAAAATAACATTAGTAATAAAATATTATCCTTTGGGTTAACTTGGATTAGATTTGTACATTTATTATTATTATTTTTAAAGAAGAGTTAAAAGTGTTAAATTAAAATTTTCATAACTGAAACAATTATAATATAGGGTTGTACCTAATATAAATTAGACTATAATTATTCATTATAAATATAAATGTATTTCCTATATAATGGTATTTTATTTATAATTTTTAGACATTAAATAATTAAATTTATTTAAGAGCCAATGATGACGTAGTAATTACCTTATTAATGAAAGATTAAAATAATTGATATTATAAATATCCAAATAAATGTAAATTGAGACTTATGATGAATTAGAATAATTTTAAAGGTTAATATGAAATTTTAGGGTAGATAAAATAAATTTTATTATAATTGATAATATTTTTATGATTTTCACAAAAACAAAATACCAAATAATGACAAAAAAGACATAAATGAGTTTTTAAAACAAATAATATATTATTATTTGATATAATATTCTTAAAAATATACAGTTTGGAAAAAAGACTTAGATAAGTTTAGATATATTAATAATTAACCACTTGGGGTTATCTTGTCTTTTTTTATTAAGTTTATTAACCATTTATTATAATAAAACAAAAATACATGGTAAAAGTTAAAAAATATAACTAAGAGTTAAATATAAAAGATAAGGTTAATATGGGGAACTAATGATGTCTAAAACCTATTGGTTGAAAGTTTTTTTACCCATACCCACCTTGTCCTCCAAATAAATCCTTTTTGATCCATTATAAACTGGAAATGATTTTATTATAAAATAATATTTTAAGCTTTTCCTAAAGTTCCCAACACATATCTTATAAAAGGGTACTTCCCCTTCTCTCAAAATCACACCTCCAAAGCCATTTACCTCGGAAAAAAACATCTCAAATATCCTCCCATAAACCCTCAATTAGAAATATATTCCTTAATTTTTTCATAAATCCAACCTAATGAGCCCTTTTGATTAACTCAAAATGAAACACCTGAAGAAGAGGTAATAAATTCACCACCTCTTTCAATGTTTTTTTCTTCTTCCACATCCTATTTCTTTTTTGTTTCCATACCAAAATAATAAATCCAGTACCTTATACATTTTATTATGTTATTATAAATATTTTACAACCATATTAATTATTATATCCATCCTATAAATGACAAGTCACCATACATGCGTACGTACGGCTTACTGTCTCCACATCGTGGTGTAGTTTATTATTCAAAGACTTCATTATTTGGATGGGTATAATAATGAGTATAACTGATTTAAATAATAAATATAACATGTTAATGATTCTATATATATGATATACCATCCATTTACATATGATTTCACCATCAATAGAATGGTATTGTCACTCGTGCGTATGTACGGATTACTGTCCCCATTAACGATATGAGATTCATTTTCCATTGTAACCATTCAAGAATAAATTTCATTTTATGATTAAAAAATAATGTGTAAGAACTTAATATAATTATGGATATGAATGAAATACAATTTATCTGTAACAAACATGGCTTACGTAACCAATCATATAAAGAAAAATGAAACAGTTAACACCTGAAACAATGATACTTCCAATATATTATTAACAAAGTAATATTAGAAGATCATATATGATATCGTATTTATGTATGTGGTTCTGGTATATTTAATAACAATTATTTAACTATTATACTGGAGTTTAACGTGCCCTCAACCAAGGAAATGTACAATATAAGTGTTAATTCTACAATCTCTTCATTATTCAAGGTTGTTTATTCGTGAGTATCTACTGGGACCTCTTTACCATCCACATCCGTGTTTCATAAAAATGTATTTAAAAAAAATAAGTACTTCCTATACTATGGTTTAAGTCATTTATACTCTTTTTTGAATTTTTATAGAATTTTCATAAAGGTATCCTTCTGTCATTTTCTAAACATGGTCATTTGCGACCTTTTGGACAAAATTAAGTGAAGAATATTTTTTTAACTTATATGGAAAGTGAACAAAATTTCCTCTGTTATAACATCTTAAAAGATTCCCTTACAAGATTATAATAATATTTTCAAAATAAATGTTTTATTTTATAATTATTTGACTTTTGAATGTTTTCAAAATATAAAGAGATGTTTCTCTCAAATAGTTTTGATTTCATATAGGTCAATATCCTTTGATGGATTTTACACTTGGTTGAAGTTTATTTAGTATGATACAATATTCCATATTGTATTCAAGGTTTTGTGATCTATTTGACTATGGATGTTTTATTTTTTTACCGTTCATGGTTTATGGGTAAGGTTTTTACATTTCGTATGCTAGTTTTAATACGAATATTTTTGTTATGTTTCAACCATTTTATATAAGGAATTAATTAGACATAGTAAGTAATTGGTGGAGACCACTATAGCTCCTCGATAAATTGGTAGGTCTCATGATACCAAATAGTGTCTTGGAATAAGACCTTGAAAAACTCTTATCTATAGTCTTGGCATGAGGCCTTGAATATGTGGTTATGATGTCCGACATTATGCATTCCATCATTATGAAATTAGCTATTGATATTACATGTGACTGTTCGACTAGTAGAATATACATGTGAATGAGTAAATGGAATTATTTTGATTTATATTTTCCATAATATGCTGATGTTTATGTTTAAAAGTCTCTTTTTAGTTATAGACATTGACTTAAATTTTTAGGCTTATTTTTTAAAGTTCCCACTATATTGTTATCCTTACTGAGCATCTGAGCTCACCCCTTTCTATGTTTTATTTTTTATAGGATGCGAAGAAGTATTTTATGGTTTACCAACAAAGATAGCCTAAGAGATATAAGTGTGTTCAAAGGGGACCAAATGTTGTTGTTGTTTTTATTTTATAATGTAATGTAAAACTTATGTATATATCTAGTACTTCCAAGGCTACAAAACTGATTGATATTTCGAGACAGGATTCCTTATATCAGTCCAATGTTTTGAAATAATGCACAAACTCTGGGTTACTGGGGTTGGGGAATTACAGTTGGTATCAAATGATGTTTTAAAAAAACCATAGAAGCTATATTTAGAAAAATTGTAATTTGAGAACATTACCCAAAGATATACTTTGAGGATTAGTATAGAAGAACTTTCTAGAATTTTGGTATTGTAGAGATTTTGAAAATTTTCCATGCAATACATCTCTTCCTGAATACGATCAGGTAGAGGTGGCTCTGGCACAGATGTACATTGGAGTGGAAAGTTTGACAAGGAGTTTCGGGCTTGACCCAGGGTATCCCGGTACATGACAATGGGCCTTGTTACACACTTGGTTACAACACTCCTAGGGGATATTCTTAAGATAATTCAAATTTTCTTTACAAACCATCATGAATGGTTTATGAGTATATAACTCCTTAAAGAAATTTTTTTATGATTATTAGTTATATCCATAAACTGTTCAATTTATGTTAATTGTTTAAAAAGTTTGGAATTATGTAATGCGATTCATAAATCAATCGAGTGTATGATATTTTTTAGAAAGGGAACTTAGTGGAAGGAATGGAAACCAAATCAATGCATGTAATCCATGTCATGATTTCCCTCCTACTATAGATAATTAGAGTGGAGCTGGTGATGCAATAGGTGTTGATCAGCTTATCACCATACTGGGACAACTCACTTAGGTTATGAATAATCACCTTACCCGCATGAAGCACCCTGATCCACAACGCAAATGATCAATGTTATACCTCTTCGTGTGAAAAAAAACAAACATTAAATGAGACTACTAATCCATTTGTATCTGAGCAATGGATAAGTTCCTTAGAGAAAATATTTCATGCTTTGGGAGTATGGAAAGGGAAAATAATCATGGCATTTTATCGCCTAATGGGAGATGCTGATCAATGGTGGTCATTAATTAAAAACACAATGGAGGATAAAGAAGTATCAAATATAGAATGGATTGAGTTTAATGATCTTTCTTAGAAAAATACATTCCTCGTGACCTTCGAGTAGATATGGAAAGTCAATTTCTGAGTCTAGGGAAAAGGTAGAATGATAATGTCGCAAAGCATGAGGCTAACTTTACATTTTTAGCAAGGCCTAAAACATATTATATATGTAACCCAAGGAGTAATACTGTTCAATTCATTGATGGGTTAAAATCATTTATCCTTTGATTATTATTCTCACAGTGCTTCTCATCATACGAAGATATTATCTCATGTGCTATCCATATAGAAAAGGAATTCTCTAAGTCTTACGACTTTAATGAAAATAAAGTGAAGAAGATATTTGTCGAACCCTATGGAAATTTAAATAAGGGGAAGAAGGGAAATGTTAAATATTCATCCTATGGTAAATTTGGGAAGAAACACCTCGGTACATTACTGAAGGGAATTGGAGTCTGTTACACATGTGGTGAAAAAGGCCACCAAGCTCGTGATTGCAAGGGAAAGAAAGAGGCTATCATTGTTGAATGTTACAATTATAGAGAAAAGGGGCATTATGCAAATGAATGTTCTAAGAGCCAATGAAACTTACCTTAGAAAAGGCCAAGGGATAAAGGCCAATATTATGCAATCACTACTTCTAAGGTTGAAGCTTTGAAAGATGTGGTGGTAGGTAATTTAATAGTTTCCTTAAGTTTTTTCGTTGCTTTATTTGATTCTGGATCATCTCATTATTTCATATCTTCCCAGTTTTCTATGAAAATTAGATATTTCAGATTTTATTTAACATGAAATTTTTCAGTGAAAACTCTTAATATATGTATCATTTCAAGAATGTTCTGTGAATCAGTTCCCAATAGGGAGTATAAATGTTATTTATCTACTGATCTCATCTTCATACACAAAATTGAATATGATATAATCCTCAGAATGGATTGGCTTTCGGGCCATGATGTGAAAATTTATTATAAGAAGACGGAGGTTACAATTTTGGATGATGTTAAGGAGTACCTTATCTTTAGAGTAGAAACATCACCACCTGATTCTTATCTAGATCCACCCCTAGAATCTCTACTAAATTAAGTTATTGGGGAGGAAGAGAATGAAATAACTATGGGTGAGGAAAGGAATATTCAAATAGAGGATGTACCTATTGTGAAAAAATATGTTGATTTGTTTCCATAAGATTTACCTGGACATCCTCGAGAATGAGAAATTGAGTTTTTCATTGATTTAATTTCGGCTTCAAGGCCCATATCAAATACCCCTTGTAAAATGGCCACTGTGGAATTAGTGAAACTAAAGAAACAACTAGAGTAATTGAGTAATAAAGGATTTATTCTCCATATTATTTCTCTATGGGGATCTTATGTTCTCTTTGTTAAGAATAAAGATGAATCAGTGAGGTTTTTCATTGACTAGAGGGAGATCATTGCTATAAAAATAAGGAAATAGTATCCCATACCTCTCATTGATGATTTATTCGATCAAATTCATCGAGATCGATATTTTTCAAAGATCAAACATTGATCAGGATATCATTAGTTGTGTTTGAAGAAGGAATACATTCTTAAAATAGCATTTTGAACCAGGTATGGGCATTACGAGTTTACTGTAATGCCTTTTGGAATGACTAATTCACCCTTAGTTTTCATGGATATAATGAATAGAGTTTTCAAGGAATATCTTGATGACTTTTAGTAGTATTTATTGATGATATCTTGGTATACAAAAAAAGATACGAAGATCATGAAAATAACTTGTGCACTATTGTAAAAACCCTCTGATGAAATGAATTATATGGGATGTTTAGCAAGTGTGAATTATGGCATCAGGAATTTTTTTTCTTGTCCATATTGTCTCTAAGGATAGAATCAATATTGATCCTTCTATGATAAGATCAATACAAGAATGACCAGTACCGAGGAGTATAACTGAGGTATGTAGTTTTATTTGTTTAGCAGGTTATTATCGGTGTTTCTTTTAGCATTTTTCCCGATTGGATAACCCATTAACCAAGCTTTCACGTTAAGGGGTTAAATTTCTTTGGACAAAATAGTGTGAAGAATGTTTTGAAGAACTGAAGAGATGCTTATTCAATGATCCTATCTTGAATCTACTATTGGGTAATGATGGGTTTGTTATTTATAGTGATGCTTCAAAGAAAAAAATTGGTTGTGTCTTTATAAATAATGATAGAGTTATTGTATATGCATCAAAACAGCTAAAAAGTCATGAACAGAACTATCTCACTCATGATCTTGAGTTATAAACTATAATCTTTTCTTTGATGATATGGAGAAACTTTATCTATGGTTAAAAATGTGAGATATATATCGATCACAAGAGTTTGAAGTATATTTTCTCACAAAAATAACTCAACATGAGGAAAAGATGATCACATCAGCTACTCAAAGATTATGATTTCGCTATACACTACCACCCGGGGTAGGAAAATAAGGTTGAAGATGCTTTAAGAAGAAAGGATCATGGTGTTTTGAACAAGATGAGAGTTGAAAGGATTCCTATGTTCATGGCTCTAGTAAAGATATATATTGGAATAATCATGGAAGGTGAAACATCAATAACTTTTCAAATGGATTCCAATCCAACTTTACTAGAAAGAATAATATGTTTTCAAACTGATGATGAGAAGTTTCAAAAGAAAATTAAAGCTGTGAATGATGGGAGATTGATTGAATTTATATATGAAAATAAAATTTTGAAATTTGGGATTATACATTGTGTTCATTATATACCTGATCTAAAAAGGGAATTATGTGATGATTATCATAGTTCTAATTTCTCAACACACACTAGTAGCACTAAGATGTATAGATATCTGAATGAATATTTTTGGTGGGACAACATGAAGATAGAGACTACTAGTTATGTGTCAAGATGTATGGTTTTTCAATAGGTTAAGGCAATAAGAAAACATCCTAGATTATTCAAGCAACCTTTTCCCATACTTTAGTGTAAATGGGAAGATATTATGATCGAATTTTTCATGGGGCTACCAAAGACTCCTAGAAGGAATAATTCAATATGGTTCATTGTTGATCGACTTACCAAGTCATCACATTTTCCTACTATTAGAGAATATTTAACATGTGAAGGTTTAGAAAGACAATATATTAATGAGGTTGTAAGACTTCATGGAGTACCCCTATCTATAGTTTCTGATCGTGATTCCCATTTTACAACAAGATTCGGGAAAAGTTTTCTGAAGGCCATGGATACTGAACTTCATTTGAGCACTGCCTACCACCCTCAAACCGATGGACAATTAGAACGGACTATTGAAACCTTAGAAGACATTTTGAGATCTTTCTCATTTGAATTTCAAGGTATGTGGGATCATTATTTACCACTAGTAGAATTTTCTTATAACAATAGCTTCCATTCATGTATTCAGATGGCACTATATGAAGCGTTATACAGAAAGAGATTTTGCACACCAACTTTTTGGGATGACATTGGTGAAAGAAAACTCTTAGCCCCAGAACTTATTGAGGAAACAATGGAAAAGGTTATGGTTATCCAAACCCACATCAAAGTAACTTAAAGTAGGAAAAAGATCTGTGTCGATAACCGAAGGAAGGATTCATAATTTCAAGTAGGAGATCATGTTTTCTTGAAGGTATCTCCATGGAAGTGTGTTATATGTTTCAGTAAGAAGGGTAAATTAAGTCCCAGGTATACTAGACATTTTGAAATTCTAGAACTAATTGGAGTTGTAGCATATGGTTTGGAAATACCGCCAAGTCTCTCCAAAGTACATGATGTGTTCCACATATCACTATTGAGAAAATACATGCCCGACCTAACACATGTACTCACCTACAAAAAAAATAGAACTAGAACCTGACCTGTCTTATTGTGAAGCGCCTACCAAAATTCTTGATACCAGAGAACAAGTGTTGAGAAACCAGATGACTCTTCTGGTAAAAGTTCTATAGGGAAATCATAAGATGGAAGAGGAAACATGGAAACCCGAGAAAATTATGATGAAGAACCACATGAATCTTTTTATGCAGTAATTTTCAAAAATTTTGAGGACAAAATTATTTGAAGGAGGGGATAATGTAACACCCCCAGCCTAAATGGTATGTTTCTCTTTAAATAATACAATATCTTGCATTGTATGCAACTTTGGGTTCTAACACAACACGACCAATCAAACTAGTCATTATGAATAGTAATACACATTTTTGAAATTTTATAAATTTTATTTTTCAAAATGGAAATTATTTTTAGATTGAAAATATCAAAATTATCTTACGGTGATTTTTTGGTATTTTTCTGAAAACTTTAAATTTTTGATGAATAGTGAAAAACACTACATTATTGTTTAAAATCGACAATTTATTTAAATAATTAATCATTTTATTTAAATTTATATTGGGTAAAAATAGATACATAATACCTATATATGTTCAATGTAATTCATTGAAGTCATTTAATAATAATATTAGATATATAAAATTTTATATATTTTTTACAGTCTTTTACCCACCTTCTAGGCGCATTTAAAAATTTGCATAAAGTGTAATTTTACTACTTCTATAAATTGAATTTCAAAATTTTGAGAGACACAGTTGACATCATTAAGTAAAATGTGGTTCAATAAGATGAAAATACTTTTTTGTGAATAGCAACTTTTGACTTTTATTTACCACGGTTAAAAGTAAATAGGTTAATTAAAGGTAAAAAATGATATTACAATTACCCTAAAACCTGTCATAATTAAATTTGATAAGTTTATTTTGACCAAAAAGAATCTTTGGAATAAAATATGATGCTTTCGGTCTACTTTATTATATTTTTACATTTATTATTATTTTATTTAAAGAAGAGTTAAAAGTTTTAAATTAAAATTTTCATAACTAAAACATTTTTAATATAGGGTTATCCATAAGTTAAATTTGACTATAAATATTAATTAGAATGATTAAAATATTTCCTATATAATGGTATTTTATTTATAATTTTTACACATTAAATAATTAAATTTATTTATGATACAATGATGATACAATAATTTCCTTATTAATGAAATATTAAAATAATTGGTATGATAAATATCCTAATAAATTTAAATTGAGACTTCTGATGAATGAAAATAATTTTATAGGTTAATATGACATGTCATGGTTGATTAAATAAATTTTCTTCGAAGTGATAAATTTTTTATGATTTTTACAAAAAGAGAATACCAAATAGTATCAAAATTGAGAAAATTGTGTTTTTAAAACAAATACTATATTATTAATTGATATAATATTCCTAAAAATATAAGGACCATCCAAAAGACATAGATAAGGTTATATATATTAATAATTAACCACTTTGGGTTCATTGGAGTTTTTTAGTATGTTTCATAACAATTTATTATAATGATACAAGAATACATGGTAAAAGTTAAACTATTTAACTAAGAGTTAAATCTAAAAGATAAGGTTAATATGGTGACCTAAACGTGTCTAAAACCTATTGTATGAGATGATTTAGACACATAACCACCTTATCCTATAAATAAGTCCTTTTTGGGCCATTATAAACTGAAAATTATTTTATTATAAAATAATATTTCAAACATTTTCTAAAGTGACCCTCAGCTCTCTTATAAAAATATATGTCCCATTATCTCAAAATCACACCTCCAAAGCCATTTTACTCGGCCAAACCCTACTCAAATATGCTATCAACTACCCTCACTTCGATCTAGAGACCTTACCTTGATCAGAAAGCCGACCTAAGAAGCCATTTTGATTAACTCAAAAGAAAACACCCGAAGAAGAGGTAATAATTTCACCACCTCTTTCAAAGTTCTTTTCTTCATCCGCTTCCACATTCATTGTTTTTCCATACAAAAATAATAACTCTAGTAACTTATACATACTTTTATGTTATTATAAATATGTTACAACCATATTAATTATTCTATCCATCCTATGAATGTTAAGTCACCAAACGTGTGTACGTGTGGCTTACAGTCTCCACATCGTGGAGTGGTTTATTATTCAAACACTTAATTATTTTTATGGGTATAATAATGAGTATAAAAAATTTAAATAATAAATATAACATGTTAAGGATTATTTATATATGATATACCATTCATTTAAATACTAATTTTCAATCAATATAATGGTATTGTCTCTTGTGTGTACGTATGAATTACCGTCTCCACGAACACAATGAGATTCATTACCCATCGTAACCATTCAAGAATAATTTTTATTTTATGATTAAAAAAATAATTTTAAATAACATAACTAAATTCCGTATATGAATCAATTACATCTTATCCAGAAAAAACATGGCTTACTTAACCAATTATATAAACTAAAAATAATTAGAAAACACTCGAAACAATGATACTACCGAAATATAATTAACAAAGTAATGTTAGAAGTTCATATATGATATCATATTTATGTATGTGGTTATTCTATAATTTAATAAAAATGATTAAACTATTATACAAAAGTTTAACGTTCCATCAACCAAGGAAAATTACAAGGTAAGGTTAATTCTGCAATCTCTTCATTTTCTGAGATTGATTATATGTGAGTATCTACAAGGACATCTTTATCATCCCCTTATGTGTTTCTTAAAAATTTATTTCATACAATTTTTACTATTTCATAGGCTATAGTTAAAGTCATTTATACCCTTGTTTGACTTTTTATAGAAATTTTCTAAAGGAATATTTCTTTCATTATCCAAATAAGGTCCTTTATGACCTTTTCAACAAAATTAACAAAATGAATGTTTCTAACATATATGGTGAGTGCAGATATTTTCTGCCATTATAACATCTTCAAAGATTCCCTTACAATATTATAAGAATATTTTCAAAATAAATGTTTTATTTATAATTATGAAACTTTTAAATTATTACAAAATAGAAAGTGATATTTCTCCCAAATAGTTTTGGTTTCTTCTATGTCAATGTCCTTTAATGGATTTTACACTTGTATGAGGTTGATTTACTATGATAAAATATTCCATATTATATTGAAGGTTTTTTGATATGTTAGAATATGGATGTGTTATTTTTATACCATTAATGGTTTATATATAAAGTATTGACAATTCTTATACTAGTTTTAATATTAATTTTTATGTTATGTTTCAAGCTTTTCATATGAGGAATACATTGGACTTATTAAGTGACGAGTAGATCTCGCTATAGCTCCTTGATTCATCAATAGTTCTCATGAGACAAACTAGTGTCTTGGAATAAGGCCTTGAAAAAATCTAATTTTTAGTCTTGAAACGATGTGTTGACTATGTGGGTATGATGTTCAGTACTAGGAATTTCATCAATATGAAATTAGCTATTGATATTACATGTGATTATTCGTCCGGTAGAATATCCATGTGAATAAGTAAATGGCATTATTTTGATTTATATTTTACATACTATACTAAAGTTTATGTTTGAAATGCTTTTTTAGTCTTATACATTGCCTTAAATGTTTATGCTTATTTATAAAAGTTTCCATTATATTGTTATCCTTACTGAGCATCTGATCTCACCCCTTTCTATGTTTTATTTTTTCCAGGATATGAAGAAGTATTTTATGGTTGACCTACAGGGATAGATTGAGGGATATATGTGTGTTCAAAGGGGACAAAATGTTGTCTTTTTTATATTTCATGATGTAATGTAAAACATATGTATGTATGTAGTACATCTATGTCTATTAAACTGATCGGAATTTCAAGACACGATTACCTGTACCATGCCAATGTTATGTAATAATGCATTGACTCTGGGTAACTGGGGTTGGGGAATTCCAATTTTTGACCATTATAAAAAGTAGTCATAATTTTCATGTAGAAATGAATATTAGTGTCTAAAAAACAATAATAGTTGATAATATAGCATTCCTACTGTAAAAATTAATATTAGTGTGTAATAAGGGTTATAATTATATATATTTGACACAAAATGAAGACGAATTTTCCTCGACAACTATGATAATACACTACAAATGAAATTTATCAAATATTCATAGGGTGATGAAATCACATTGATTTTCCCATATCCAAGCCCAAGAATAGATTCTATAACGAAAACTATAGAAAACCCATTAATGGTATAAGTTCAAGGTTATCAAGATCAACTCCTAAACTGCGTTCATCAAAACACCCCATTAAAGTACCAACATTTCACACCTTTTCCTTATGTCATATGATAATGTAATAAGGGGTTAAGTTTCTAGATCCTAGTAGTATGAATTTTTATATTTTCATTATTCTAAAATAATGATTATACTTATCCATATTCATTTTCAATTTCTACACATGAATATATAATAATTTGAATAACAACTAGATTATGATACAAAGAAACCAAAAATATATTTTTGAGAAATTTATAATTTCTCATAAAACAAAAAATTTAATAATTTCAATAATTTGAGAATAAATAAAATTTTACTGAAATTATATTATTAAATAAATTTCAAATAATATAAATGGTAATATAATATAACTATGTCCAATGAAATTTTTATAAGGTTCATAATGTTGTTTGTGTCGCAAAAACTAGTATTTTCCAGTAAATATGAATAATTATTTAAAAATGTAAATTCTAATGTTTTTAAAATTATTTTCATAATACAAATATTTTTTGAAATAATCATGTCAAAAATTATCCAAATATCAGTTTTTTAAAATTTTCATAGACATTTGATTTTTTGGGTAAAAAGTAAAAATTGTATAAATATAATACATTTATTATGACATCATAATAGCTAAAAATTAATGTAACAAATTATATAAAAGGTTTCTTTGACTAAAAATATATATTTTATTTAAGATGCTGTATTTTTTAAGTTATTTGATTAATTTTTTAAACATATAATGAATCCTCCAAAACATATATTATAGTTTAAGGTTTTAAAAAACCATTATGAACATGACTCACTTACACATCATGATTGGTATTATTTTAAAGATTTAAGTCCTTATTCTAATAAAATATTTTAACCACTCCTATTTGGTAAAAAATATCAACAAAAAACTAGTTTATGTTCTTGATTTTTAATATTTTATCACTTAGAGTATGAAACATATGTTTTGAAAATAATAAAGAATTCCCCTCTCAAAACCCATTCCTCTTCACTCAAACCCCATTAAGAATGAAATTCATCTATATATACCTCTCTAAAGTCATCCAAATGTGTTACTAATATTTTGATAATTGACTCCTAGGTTTTTGGAATCACCTGCTCAAGGTAAGGTGTACTCTTATCTACCTTTTATTCATGTAATTCCTTTCTATTAAGCCTTTTTATTTACAATTGTTCTTATTTTAATATGTTTTTACACATTAATTTACTTTAAATATAATTCCTAAGTAAAATATACTGTCTTTTACTCTCATTAAAACCTCACCTGAACCTTTATATATACTCATTAGGCTGGAAAAAATTATTTGGGGATTTTCTATACCATAATTTTGTGTTATGAATTCCCAACCCCATTTACACTCAATGGTATTAATGTAGTGGAACTTATCCTTAATTTATTTTTTAATTCTATATATGTAACCCACAATCAATGATCATGGGATTAAATATAACAAAATATGTTCTTATACTTTATGATCTACATTGAAAACAAATGCACATAAAAAATCTTAATTCAATAAGTGGGCCAGAAATTATATAGACCTCCAATGTATGGGTTAGTGTTTTTATATCATTGGATACAATTTATTTTTCATTTGTAGATAGTCTAAGAACATTATACTATGATTTATCAATATTTATCCATGAATTATTCTTTTGATGTCAGGTTTTATATTATTTCCACATTCCTTTGATGCCTTCATGAAATCATCCTATATTATTTTTTGATGTTAAATATTATGATTATCACCCTTTTATGTCATCATTTTATGCCTCTATACTCACATATAACACATTTCATTATGTTATTCATTTATTTTTCCCATAATTGGTATTATATCTCACCCATTTCTTATCTATATCCCAAATCTATCTTGTTCAGTATTTGAATATCAATGGTATTGAAGTTTCTGTTATAGAGTTTTAAATAATTTCATTATATCCTTGATTATTTTTATTATTATATGTATATAATTACCCAAAGGTACTGGGCCACATGATCTTCAAGTATTGGATTATGTGTATCCTTATGTATTAAATCGTAGAATAATGTGAATAAAAATATGAGTTATTATATAAAAACTCTTTTTTTATGAAGTTATAAAGGAGAATATCATTTAAAATTTAATATTTAGTGAACATTGGGAAAACATTCAAGTATAAATCATATAAATCAATTGAATAAGTTTTATTTACCAAATCCCAAGCCTTTTTTCTCAAATTCAAAAAAAATTACTTAAACTATAATATAAAAAATTAAATATATTAATAACCTATATAGTATCCTCGTTCATATGTATAAAATGATATAAAATTAATTTAAATTACTCTCTAAATGTATATTGATTAATTTATATTATTTTTCAATACTGTGAGTGAGTAATTCTTGATATTTTGGAACTAGTTTCATAATCACGATATTGTTATTCATTATTATACCAATTTTAAACATCCCAAGATCATCAATTCTACTATATTTTACGATTTTAGTTATTTATAATTTTATAATTTCATTATATGGGAGTTTTTTATGATCCTTGAAGATAAAATCAACAATGTTCATGTTTTAGTAATTTGTAACGAATTGTCCTTGGTATCTCAGTCAACGACTTTATTATTGGAATTTTAACTCTAAATAAAATTGAAAATAAATATTTCTCTTATTTATATAATATATTATTATAAATTTTGTTCTTATAGTTGTCCATGATAATATATTATAACAATGTTCATTTAGTTGGTTAGAATAACCCAAACATGAACATACCATAATTAATGCATGATTAGGATTATAAAAGTTGATTTTTGGGAATAATATCAGTATTATTGAATATAGTGGTATTATTTAGATAATTTTAATTTTTTGAATCATATGTGAATAAATATTTTAAAATAATAATGAAACTGAATGAAAAACAAGATGTGTTACTTTGTGGTGGTGGTAGTCTGCACAATGTATAGTTAACGTCTTAATCCATCATAGAATGATAGGAAAATATGGTGGATTATAATTTTTCTTGTAATAATAATAATATTATTATATATGTAAAATTGAAATTTCTTTTTCATCCTTATAATCAGTAAATATTGGAAGTGGAAAAAAATGGAAGTTTTTGCTTCAGGGTGGCCTTTGTTCGCACAATTCTAGCATGACTATTTTGTTTTTCTTAATATAAAAGTGGAAATGAGGTAAATAGTCATCAATATAGAATAATAAAATTCAATATAAAAATAATATTTATTTCAATATATAGTAATTATAAAATTTAATTATTGAATGTAAGAATATAAATGAAAGTAGTTTGGAAAAAAAAGTACTCACATTGAGGATTTCGGTTATACATTAAAAGACTCTCAGAAAATAAGGCTCTGAGGAAAAATAATTTAGACCATAGGTGAAAGTAAACTGAATAGGATTCAAGGGGGGGTGAAGGGGTCTGTTTTTATATAGGAAACAAAAATTATAATGTGTTCTAGAATGGGTAGTGATTGACCCATTTTATACGTAGTGAGAATAGAATTTTTTAATTATAACCACGTAATATAAAGGGAGAAAATGTCAAACATGTAAAGTGTCTAAAAATGGAAAATAATTGAGTAGATAATTTTTTGGTATATAAACACCTCAATAACTAAATTCAAATCATTTTATTAACATGTAATTCCTTTTATAACTTACATTACCCCTTTTGACTATTGTGGTTTTCTACTATGGTAACTTGTTTTTATTTTACTTAGGTAAATCATCAATTATATAATTAGATAACATGGATATTAATAAATAATTTATAACATATAATTACATATATTATATCCATTTTATTATATTATTTTTCAAATATTCATGGAAATAAATTTTAGAATAAAAATTGTATGATGTACTAAAACAATTTTTGAAAAAATAATAGTTAAATTATAAAAAAATTAAATTTAAATTTGAAAATTAAAATTAATTTTTTTAATTATAAAATCATATATAAACTAAAAATTTGGTCTATAAAATTATTTCATAACTTTACAATTAAAACATATATACTAATAATGTTGAAAACGTTAGGGTATTTGAAAAACCAGTATTTTTACACTATTACCCAAAAAAATATTTTTTTTAAAAAAATTAAACATAAAATAATAATTTAATGATAGCTAAAAAAATAAATTTAGTTTCTAAAAATTAAAATCCTATTATTCATAAATTTTACTCTTAAATAAAATTATAAATTATAGTGGAAAACTGGTTTTTTATAGGAAATCATCTTTTAAGAATATTAATTATTCTTCCAAATTTAGTGATAATCTATTATTTATACAAAAAAAGTATATCATACTTGATAGATATATAATATATAAAATATAATTCATGTATAAAAATATTTTATTATCTACTTATCTTCACTAGATGAAAAAAGGACCATTATTTCGTAATGTGGTAACAACTGTTTATACCTAATTGTTTGACAACTACCTTATAGTGGCCAATATCTATTTTTTTAAAATGTGTCATGGACAATTAACTCTTGGTATTAAATTTGGAGAAAGAAATAATTGAGGTTGATTTTCTTCAATATATCATCAACATCCCATATAGATTTCTTAAACAAAGATTCCTATATAAAACATTGACCAAAGGACTAGTCTCTGTAACAACATGAGATTTCAATAAAAATATTTATTAAATAAAAAAATAACTTAATTTCTCCATATTTAACAACCAACTAAAAAAATAATACATAATAAAATTAATTCAATAATATAATCATTAGTAGATAAAAGTATAATATCCAATTAAAATAATTTTATATTATTATTCTCTTTGATTTGTATTTTAAAATGGATGTCTTTTGAGAAACCAATTTAAAAAATGGGTAATTTAGTTTATCTTAAAAAATTAAATGGATCATATTTAAAATTTAATTATATTTATAAATTTAAAACTAATATTTTGATATTGAATTATTTATAAACTTTTATGAAATAAAATTTAATATATTTTATGTTTAAGATGTCATTTTTAAATAAAAATAGTTTTCTTCATATGTGATTTTTTTTAAATGACTAAATAGTATAATATTATAATTTTCATTTTATAAAAATGAAAACATTTTTAAATTTATAATTTTGAAATTAACTTATGGTTAATTTTTTATAGTTTCCAAAAAAGATGGATTTTTAGTTGAATAGTGTAAAGACCCTAGCCCGAGCAACAAGACTCAACCCTTAAAAATTCTGTGTAATTTTTTAAAAATTTACTTGGATAAATGCACAACATTAAATACAACAGAGGCTATTTTACCGGCCCTAGTTTTGGAAAATTATAATTCCAACAATACATTCATATAGAAAAGTAAAAATTTTAATAAACATTAGGAAAAGTAACATCATAGAAATGATTCCACATTAGAAATTCATCATAACACTTCCACTAAACCTATAAGAATAATTTAAATACATAGGGTGAGAATAAAAACTCCCAATAAGGGGTTTTAAAATAAGACCATTAAAGAATAATTCTTCTTTAATATATTTTATTAAAATACATGTTTTAAATCATGAAATTAACATTTCTAATAACATTCCATCATCATTTTATTAATAGATTATGAAATATCTTTTAGGTTAAACTCAAGCCCCAAATTTCTAAATATATTTAAAATTTACCCATAAAATAATTTATAAAATATGCATGCACTTAAACAGAAATGAATGAAATTCAACTTATAGGGTATATAAAAACCATACCTAATCATTCTCTTAAATACCAGGGGTGTGGATAAACATTTACACATCAAATAATATTTATTTATAATTGAACATAAAAAAATTTCTTTTATCATCGAACACATAGTTGCAAATCAGGTAAGGATATATAAATTTGTAACCGTTGTTTTATGATTTGGAAACTAAATATTAATATATCTTTATAAATGAATCGATATACAAGTTTATATTAAAATATATAACTTTTAAAATGTGTGTACTTGAAAATATAAAACTGATTAATACTGTTTCATAAAATAATGATCATTTTCCACGGATATTCTAACAATTAAATAATCACATGGAATTTCACTTACTAAAATCATTATAAGGGAATGCATAATATAGGACTTCATAAACAATATTTCATGGACTCATGCTAATACTATACATAACCATCTTGTTAAGGCCTCATACCAAGACCTAGTTTGTCTCATGAGACCCACTGATGCATCGAGAGGCTATAGAGGGCCTCACCCATCACATATTAAGTCATATGAATTCCCCATATGTTTATTAAAAATACGACCTTAAATCTAATTGTCACATACCACTTTGATTTATTTGAATCTTAATCATAAGTGAAATATATTCATTAAACAATCCAAAATATCCTATACCTCCTTGAAACATTTAGTTCTTAATCCGCATATTAGCATAAAAAGATTCAACTCATAAATAAATTAATCGTCTTTATTTGTAAGTCATCAATAAAATGAATAATGAAATAAATGAAAAATTAATCAAAATGCTTAAACAGTTTTGTATTATTAATGTAATCTTATATAAAAAGGTTGTGCAGATGAAATGGTAACTTCCCTCATAAAGTCGCAAAAAATCATAGGGTCTATCTTATATAGGCGTATAAATGTGGTAAATATAAATCTTTAACCACAGGTTTGATTTGATTTTATTCTTAAATAATTGAGAATCAATAATTATATTGAAGTTGTTTGTACAAAAATGTGTATGTATGTGTATATATATATAACTATATATATACTTATATATGTATTTTCTTATCTAGTTTGTAATAATTAAATCCTTCAAAAATTATAAAACAAGAACCCTCCCATATGAATCTACAAAAAAATGTTGATAAATATATGTATTGAGTTTACTTGGATGTTAGAATACACTTATATCTGCATATACATATATTACCCTTATAAAAATAAATTTCGAAATGTAGGTTAACACATAAATTTTTAGATATAATACTCATGGAAAAGAAACCCTTAATATATACACATATATATTCGGAAAATATTTAGTGGAATATGTGTATATATGCATGTATACACACACACAAATATATATATACAATTCCTCGTAAAAGAACACGAAATGGTTGTAAATAAAAGAAAATTATTCTTTAGAAATAGATTCTTCAAAATAGGGAATGCATATCATTTATGCAATTTGGGTGAAATAAACAAACATGGTTATATATATATATAAATCCTTATAGATTTGAAAATAATTTTATCCCAAAATAATTTTATCTCATATTTATACAAGTTTCGATTTGAACATTCAAAACATGTAACAATTGTTTAATATTTTGAAGTATATTTATATATATATAACATTGAACATCCAATATTGCGGAATAAATACATGTTTGATCCAAGTGTCAATAAATGAGGTAATTCATTACTAATTTGATATCAATTTACAATCTTGATATTAGTATCTTTTTTGGGGAAGATTTATTAAAAAGTAATTTTTATAGTATATTCATTTATTGTAAAATATTATATCAAAGTAAATAATTAGGCACTCCAAATATTAAAACATGATTTAATAATTTAAATTAGTTCTTTAAAATCTGAATACTTTTAATATATGACCCCTACTTCATTATAAGTTCTGAATAATAATTATACAATGCTTTAAAAATATACATATATTGTATATATACATATATATCAATATGTCTTATGAATAATCATAATTTAACAAAATTAAAACCAACTCTTATAAAATCAAACAATAAAATAACCCAAACCAAGGGTTCCCTTAAAATAGAATGACATGAAAAATTAGAAAATAAGAAAACCATATTAAATTCTCATATTCTTTTGAAAATACATATTTGAAGACAATTATAAAGAATATAACCCCTGATAACTATGTAGAAAACAAAAATCATAAGGTTGAAAGGTTTTAAATTAATAAAACCCTTACTTGAATCACTAATTGGATACCTTTTGTTACAACGATTTTTCATACATTCTCACACAAACTGAAAATGGTTTTTTAAAAAGGTTAAAATTTTATATGGATTTATATCCATACTCTTCACTATGAAATGATAATAATATAGATTCAAGTGGATGAATCAATTAACTAGAGGAAAAATGACACACAATCAGTGTATAAAATACATATATTCAATCAAATGAAAAATGACACACAATTAGTGCACAAAAACAGTTTAAGAAGATAAGTGAAATGGACATCTACAGACCATTAAACCTATGTTCAAATTAGATAAATTATAACACAACAATCCTATAATAATAATTTTATTGATAAATGTTTACCAACAAATAAAGTATATGAATAAATAAAAAGTGGCTCAATAGGTCAAAGAAACTGGTTTGACCCCCTAAAAAATAATTTAGTCACCTACTTATAGATCTGAAAATCCAAGAATAGGTAGAAAATAATGACAATAAGATCCCCATCACTGGAACTTGGTATTAGAACCCCATGTGCATATCAAACTCCCCAATGTGGACCTAGGGTTTCCTTAGGCCTCTCCTTGACTACGTGACCCCGCTCGACTCTCCCAAGCTGGTTTGATTTCCCCTCCAGCAGTTGGACTCAACATCTGCTCACCATGAATAGAGGAAGTCCTCTCCTGAAAACTATAGTGACTCCTATAAACTCGATCAAACCCTAGCGCGGACCTCCACACTTGAAATTTCTCGGAATACACACCCCCATTATATGTTTTCTCTTCTCTTTTATTATTCATCTTCAATATTATTATTATTATATCATTAATATTATATAAATAATCTCTTTAATATACATTATATGAGGGTAACATCAAATATGTATAATATGTTTAAATTCAATAATAAATATAAATATAATTTTTTAAAGAAAATAATTTTATAATCATACTTTATAAAAATAAAATTCAATTTTATTATTAAACTTATTTAAAAATATCAAATAAAATACCTTTTTATGAATATTTGATAAATTAAAATTAATAGCATATAAGTATTAATATGTTGTTTTTTTACAAAATAATGACATAATTAATATTTTTTTCATAATTCAACATATAATATTTTAAAATGATAATTTTAATTGACATGTTTAATTTTAATATTTAGTTAATGTATAATTTATAGTTATAGAACAGTAATAACTTTATAAAACAATAACATTATAAAATTTTATAATTTCATATATATATATTCATATATATTATCTTGAAAATTATTATATAATACTTTAATCATTTTCATACTTTTGAGTATTCATAAAACAAATATATATATATATATATATATATTCCTAGTAGTAGAAAACAATATTTCTATTATTTATTATATTCTCATTACAATAAAATTACATTATCCTAATTACATGTCATTAATTTTATTAATTGAAAACCTGATTGTAAATTCTTTTTTTGTTTTTAAAATATCCTATGGTCAAAACATAACGGTCACTAAAATAAATTACAATGATCATTTCCTTATAACGATCATATAAGGGTTCTATAAATAACTATATTTACAGAGTCAAGGACACAACAACATCATCATCCCTTAGTCTACTTCCTGGATTGTTTTATACATCACTTTTACTTTCATTATTACTTATATACCTCTATCTATTTCATGTTTTATTATATTGGGTCCAATGGATGAAGGCTAAACACTCAGTCTCATCGTGATGTTGGGTGGTCTTCAAGTGGTGCTACATGGGCTTCTAATAAGTTTTCTAGGCTAGTTAAATTCTTTAGACTTGTAATTATGTATCAAAGTTTTAAATAAAATATTATTCGTGTTTTTGTTATTACATTAATTTATCCAAGTTATATTAATTTATTTTCATTACAATAATTATAATAAGTATGAAAATTACATATATATTGTTAACACAACAGTAACAAAGGTTAGGTTTGTTACATTATCCCCCCTAACTGAATTGTTCCCTCGAAATTCTATTATTCTCATACACACCCATCAACACCAACCTTATGACACCCTCATAGATGTCCCTATAAAACATCTTTCATTATTATTAATTAACAAAATATGAATGAAAAACATTTTATTTATACCTTTACCAGGTCCACCACAGTGGATAATCCACTAATTACATAAGGTGGATTCCTCGGGTAGTTTTTAGTTCCACTATTTATTTTGTCTTAAATACACCTCAAGCATTTAGGGTCAAACCTACACATAAAAGAATCAAGTTTCAAAATGGATGAATAAGAGGTGTGGAGTTTATAGATTTCAGAATGGAATCGTTGGATAAAGATCTATCAAACTATATCATTCCAAAAAAATCTGATATCATGGAGTCTCTCATTCATACTAAAACTTAGAACATGGAACACATAGGCTGCCCGAAGGTCACACTCCATTACAGCTTCTCGAAATTTTCCTAAGGCTTGGTAATTCTCAAATATAGTGAAACATATAAAGATAACTTCATGGTACTTCCCTCTATACATATATACTACACGTTGAGAATTTTCCATATGGTGATATACATAACTATCTCATTGGTGGAATCAAAGGATATTTGGGTTGGTTGACACCTAGTAGCTGTGCATGTAGGATAGACATAGGTTTTCAAAAGAATGGTATTCTTATGAACATGTTTGAACAATTATAGTCTTTAGAAGCTTAGTAGGAAGTGAAAAGAGGTTATTTTATAAACCCTCACCTTCCATATAAAAATTTAAAAAAGGAATTTCTCTTAAGAATATATACTTAAATTATCAGTGTTATTCTAATTTTCCAAAGTTCACTAGGTCATTCCTTTGATACCAAATATAAAGAACCAAGCATGAGAAACCTGTCTTTTCCCTTACAGATGCTATATAATTTTTAAAAAAAATACTTGGATAAATACACATCATTAAATACAACAGAGAATATTTTACTACCTAGTTTTTTGATAACTAGAATTCCAGCAATATATTCAGATAAAAAAGTATAAAATTTAGTCAACATTAAGAAAAGTAACATCAGAGCAATGCGTCCACATTATATATTCATCGTAGAATTTCCACTAAACCTGTAATAATATTTAAAATGAAAAGGGTGAGCACAAAAATTCCCAGTATGGGGTTTTAAAAGAAGACCGTTGAGGAATAATTTTTAATTAAACCATTTTGTTAAAATACATTTTTTAAATCATAAAATTAAAAATTCTCATAACATACCATTGTCATTTTCTTGAGGGATTATCAAATAGCTTTAAAGATAAATTCATGCTCAAAATTTCAAAACATATTTAAGGGTTAAAAAATTATAAAAAAAATGCATGCTCTTGAATATAAATGCATTAAATTTAACCTATAGGTTAGATAATGACCATACCTAATCATTCCACGACATAAGAGGGGTGTGGATAAGAATTTACACATAAAATAATATCTATTCATGATATCACATAAAATGATGTCATTTATCATCCAACACATAGATGCAAATAATGTAATGATAGATAAATGTGTACCCTTTCTTTTATGGTTTTTAAAATAAATATTAATCCTTCTTTAAAATTGAATACATAAACAAGTATATATTTAAATATAATACTTTAAATTGTGTGCACATAAAAATTTAGAACTAATTAATACTAGTTCATAGTAGAATGGTCATTAACCATGTATATTCTACTAATTAAATAATCGTATGGACTTTCACTTAATATAATCATTATGAGGTAATGCATAATGCATGACTTCATAAACAACATGTCAAGGCCGCATGTTAAGACCATATATAACCATTTTGTCAGGGTCTCGTTCCAAGACCTAGTTTGCCTCATGAGACCCACCGATTCATCGAGAGGATATAGTATAAGGCCCCAGCCTTAAACCTTACTTAAAATTGAATTATTACAAGATTACACATTGAGGATCTTTTCAGGTTTAGAGTTTTAGATAATTAGATCATGAAACTTGCATTACATTCCACATTTAAACAAGGTGGTTACATAAAAGACAATATTCATTCTTCCCATCAATGGAAACCTATTTAAAATAAAACATGGATTCTTTCTTGACACATCCTCGACACTATCATCACATCATGTACCTTTCCCTTGACCTGTGAAAAACATTTCAAAAACTTGGGATGAGCATAAAAATCTCAGTAAGGGTTACAAAAAAATATGGAAAGGAAACATGAGTTCATATATACATGAGAATGAAATCATACTTTACCCATAAAACATAGGCACTTTAACATACCTCATCAAACCATGAATAAATCATAGAAAACATAAGACATAAAGGTAACTTGAGGCATTCATAACATTCTTACGTAGGGAGTAACCCTCTTGGTTACGTTTGGAATACCCATCACAGTATATTCCCTAAATCTCTTCGGAGAAACCTTAACGTTTCACTCCTTCGCGTTACCCAATGCATTGGAGAGCTATATCGGGCTCACCCGCCCTTAGTTTATCACAGAACCACCCGTTCTTCATAACAATGCCCAAGAACCTCAACATAATCGTATCACATAAACATGAATAAAGGAAACATAACATTTCCACATTTCAATCACAATATAACATTTTAGGATATTGAAATAATGAATCCATTCAAAAATAAACCATTTCCAAAATCATTTAAAACATTTAATAAAGAGATTTTTGAATCAAAGTGTCCCATACCACCTTGAAACTTTTAACATTTTAAACCATTAATATCCATATAAATAAATCCTTAAAACCATTTTTAAAACATGGATATTAATAAGAAAAAATAATTAAAACATTTAAAACGATATTTTGGTTAAAGGGGTTTTACCAAAATTAGAGACACTTGAATAAAATAATCGAGGAATAAAATTTAGTCAGAACTTTATAATATCATGAGAATAAAAGGATTCATGATATAATACTCCAAAGGACAGTATATACACCATATAAGAGTGAATTGGTGCATAACAACAATTAACCCTCAATAGAAATGTCAAATGTGATGAAATCCCTTATAAAGAAGGTATCCTTAAATTAAGGACAAATAAATCTCAAAAATATGTGTGACAAATATATATACACCCAATATAAGTGGATATTAAGTGTAAAACAATAAAAGCCCATTCACACATATTCAATGGATGACATATTCAATGACTACAAGTTGAACCCAAAGAAATCGAAATTGGGTTAAAAAGTTCCCTTGACAGCCTAACGACATCACATCAAAATGAGTTGATGAGAGATAAAAAGTTTATCTAATCACTTGGACATAAAATTTATATCAATAAGGATGTATGAGAACATATCCCAACATAAAAATATGTAAATTAAAAGACCCAATAAAAGAAGTCTTTTAAAAAAGAGGAGGGTGAAAGGTTCCCTTACCGACTTGGGTATCTTTCAAAACATACACCCCGTGAAAGAAAGACAATAGGAAATTGATATAAATACCCATAAACGAATGTATATTACACAAAGAGTAGAATGATGGGCAGTACATAAACCACTCAATGTAATTTGTGGTGAATGTAGCATAAATCTCACGGGAATAAAAGTGAGATGAAAAATCTCTTACGAAAACTCGGCAGCCTAACGGCGCCACATAAAACATCCGAATAGAGATTTATGAGATCAAATAGAGTATCCCATCATATTACAATAGAATTTACCACAAGTGGAATATAAAAGAAAATCCCCCAACATTGCAAAGAGGAGCTTAAAATAAGTGACATAAAGGAGAGTACTTAAAAAGAAAGAGAGAGGTTAGATCTCTTACGAAAGTTCGGCAGCCTAACGGCCCCACTCAAAACTTCCAAAATGGATTTATGAGAGAGAATAGGGTCTCTCATCACATGAAAATAAAAATTATAGTAAATGTAATATAAAATAACATCCCAATCATAAGAAATATGAGCTTAAAAGAAATGACATAAAAGAGTGTACTTAAAGAGAAAGAGAGTTGTGGGATCCCTTACCTCGGGTCCGACTTGACTCGATCGTTCTTTAATCTCCTGAATAATAAACTTGAGTTAATTTATAATTCCTTAAGAACCTTTTTCATGTTCATTATTACTTTTATACCACTTATTACCATGTCATAAACATTATGTAATCATTTAAGTTAATAATATTTGTTTTGCCGATATTTGGTTCTTAAGTCGAAAGTGGACTTCTTACAATTACATGTTGTTTGTGTGGCCAAAAGTTTATTATATCCATAATTGTATTCATTATGTAGATATCATATATGTCATATATATCCAGTACATTCATGCATTTATAACATTACATAATCATTTAGAGGTAAGAAATGAAATGCACCGTTCATGGAGACGGTAAGCCGTACGTACGCATGAACGCTACTTTCATTTCTATTTCGTATTTTATAGAATGGAATAATAATGATATAAATGTATATTATAATTCCAGTATAATATCATATATAATATCATATTTCCATACTTTATACATCCCACATATGGTATTTAACGAATCAAATCACTTTGAGGGGGCGGTAGTCCGCACTTCCTTAAATGAAGATATCGCGTATACCCATAATGGAAGCCATAAAGGTAAGAAAAAAATGAAAAATACAGAAGAATAAATAAAACATAAACATATTATATATCATATATAAAAATATTGACATCATAATGGCCACCTTTGAAGGTGTTAAATGAGTATTGAACAATCATCGTTTCGGGAGGCAGAATTTCACCATCCACGGAAACTGTATGTTCTTTAACCATTTAATGTAGTTGTGTGAGAGTGTAGCTAGAATAAATCTTATTACAACATCCTAGTATATTTAAGATACTGGTGTTTTTAAAAAATAAGTAAATAAAAAGAGTTTAGGGGGTTGGAGAAGCAAAATAAAACAAATGAACATGAGAGAATGAATTACCTTTAAAAGTGTAACTCCTTTTGATTTGAGCCTAAAGGCTTCCTTTGAAAGGATTATACCCAAAGGGAATCCTCTAGGATGAGGAGAGGGATGTGGAGAGATTAAATGGGCAGGGTTTGGCCGAGCCAAAGGCTTTAGGAGTGTGTTAAATGAGGTAGAGGTGGGGGCCTTTTATAAGAGGAGAGGAGGGGTACTTTTGGAAAGTAAAGAAATATTACTTTATTTGATAATGTGTTTCGGTTTCAAAAGGTCCCACATTGATATAATTCGTGGATAAGGTGATAAGTCTTCTAAATCCACTCATCCAATAAGTTTTGGACATGTGTAGTTCATAGATTTTACATTATCTTTCCATTTTATTTAAATCGTCAAATAAGGATGTCATCGCTCCATCATTATTATGTCATAAATAATTTAATTTATTTAATGTCTAAAAATTATAAAAAATATACAATGATGTAGGAAATCTTTTGATATTTCCAATTAATATTTATAATCAAAAATATGACTTGTATAACACCACTTAAAAATTGTTTTAGTAAAACATATCATGTTTGTGTCAATTTTACTTTTACATTAAATAAAATGTTATTTATGTCATTTCCCAACCAAAGTGGATCCATGGGGTCCCCAAGTTGACCCATGGCTTGTCTTGGTCGGCCATGATACAACCAATGAGGGTAAGACATGTGTCAAGCTCATCTCATTTTATTAAAGCATTATTTTTACCTTAAACTACACTAATTACCACTAATCGCGATTAAAAACTTAATAAGTTACTATTCACCAAAAAATTATTTTAATCTCATTGAACCACATTTTAATTCTTAATGACAACCATTTATGTCGGATTTTTGAAAATCAAAACACAATGATGGCAAAATTTCATTTAAACGGAAAATCAGTTTTTATAAGTACCACTTAGTGGTTTCACTATTCATCAAAAATTGAAGTTTTTCAGAAAAATCCCAAAAATTCACCCTAAGCTATATTTGATATTATGAATTCAAAAATGAAGTCCGTTTTACAAAATTCAAAACATATAAGTCACATTAATTAATTTAATAATTAATTCCTGCTGTCATGACAAATAGCGTGTTTTTATGAAACAATAAGTATCAAAAGATTGACACTAGTTTAAGTCTGATTTCAAAGTGAAATTGATTCCAACGACCACTATTGGATTTAATGGTAAAAATATTTTCTAATTCCACTTTAAAACCAATTCATAATCTAATCTAATCATATAAATAAATTAGATTAAAAAGTGGTTTTGAATTAAAATACAACATTTTACACTATTCATTAAAAAAATGAACTTTATCGGAAAGATACCAAAAACTTACACAAAGTAAATTTTGATGTCCCAATTAATAAGAAGAGTTTTATTTGGTGCAATATAATGTATAAGAGTGAACAAAACTATATTTAATGATGGTTCACCATCAAAAGGTGATAAGTGAACCTTTAGTGAAAACTAGGGCATATATGCCTAAAATTGAATTCTTTCCGTATTTTAAGATATTATCCTTTATTGGATAAATTAATAAACATTTAAAAACATATATAATCATATTTTAGTTATTTCTATCCATTCCCGCCATTACAACAGCTACATGTTAACTAACATTTAAAATTTATTATTAGAGTGCAGCGTAAGATTCCGAAGAAACTCGTTGTTGCGTGTTGGGTACGCCATCGAGCATAGCGTCCCCTTTAAAGTCATATTAATATTTTATTCACAAATATGGATAAATATGAAAATGTCATATTATTTATTTACCTGGGGTGTTACATCCTTCCCCCCTTTTGGGAATTGCGTCCTCGCAATTTTAAAATTGCGCTTGGAAACATCCTTGAACGTCCCACATCGGAACAAGAGTCGGTAAAACAATCACTTTAAAATAAAGAAAGATAAGCACAGAGGTCACCCGAGATAACCCATACTAGGATTCCAAGTATGAAAAAATGGACATGGAGGAGAAAACATAGGGTCATGTTCTGATGGAGAGTGATAGAAAACATGTTTAGGAGAAAGTTAACCATGAGAAAATCACAAACTTGTGATGGGTTAAACGGTATTCGATTCCCCAGTAAGAAAAGTTAATAGACAACATTTTTGTTTTAAGTTACTTTTTATTGAGTAATTTATTCATAAGGAAACACAATCACTTATCATGTTGACATTCAACTTTTACTAGATTCCTTAGTCAAACTCATATTTTTTCCAAAAGACGAGTATTTAGGGAGACTTGTTCGCATTAAGAGTACTATAATCAACTTCTAGAGAATCACCTAATCCCCAAAAGAGAACTACATACATCCCATGTATTTAGGCTTTAACCAAAAAAAACCAAAAAGGTTAGTACAAGATCAGATAATCCAGAAAAGGATAACCCCTTATAAAAAGAAAATCTATTCTTAATCTCCAAAATTTGTCCAACAAAACCCAAAGTTCAATGAGGACCATCCAATAAACAATTTGTCCGTAAAATTATTCAAAGTAAACCAATATAAGATTGAAACCCAAATATTTTAAGGATTTAGTCACATAGTCTTCCAAGTTAAATCGTAACATTTATCTCCAAACAACATCAGTTGCTCCTAAAGTATTGTATTGAAAAGTAATTATCCTAATCACATATCCTCCATGATAGGTTAATCATTTTCACAAATAACCCAAAATCAACTTACTCTTAATTCATAAAATCATATAACTAGAATGAATCAGTCAAACTAACCAGGGACTTCACGTAGTCCAGTGGTAGGTGATAAATACCAGTCGCACTTTTGTTGTGGGTTCGATTCCCGCAACTTTGTCCGACGCGACGGGATGTCACACGGTCTTCGTGTTGTCCTTTTTACAAAACTATATAATTCTTAAAACATTTCCCAAAATGAGATAAAATCTTCAAGAATAATCATAACATATTTTAACCTCAAGTTTATCTCATTCCTTTCATTTTCCATCATATTATAGAGTAACCCATAATTACCTAAAAATTAAGTATCATATAAACCCTAATGGTTACCTTAATAATTATTACCTGAATTTCCACATCGGGTTGGCCATATCATACATGATGCATTAGAGAACTCACCAAGGTTGAAGTGGTTGATCATGACTCCTTGATATTTGGTTTAGAACAACCATGAGTTTCCTCATTGAATCCTCCATTTTATCTAGTATCTTAATCAGAGAACCACCACAGCTTCCTTCAAACCTGTTGTCTCTTTGGTTCCTGCTAGATCAATCCATTCACTAAAAATAGAAATGTCAGTGTGAGTATATCAACAAAACCATCATGTAAAAATGATGAAGGTAAACACTAAGATACACTTACTCATTCACTTTATCTAAAACTAGGACTCTTTCTGAAATCCTAACCATTATGGTAATTGTCAATTATGCTTAAATAATACCCTAACCTCTAAAGTTATCTAAACCGACCATTGATACCAACTATAAGGCCCCAGCCTTAAACCTTACTTAAAATTGAATTATTACAAGATTACACATTCAGGATCCTTTCAGGTTTAGAGTTTTATAGAATTAGATCATGAAACTTGCATTACATTCCACATTTAAACAAGGTGGTTACATAAAAGGCAATATTCATTCTTCCCATCAATGTAAACCTATTTAAAACAAAACACGGATTCTTTCTTGACACATCCTTGACACTATCATCACATCATGTACCTTTCCCTTGACTTGTGAAAAACATTTCAAAAACTTGGGATGAGCATAAAAAGCTCAGTAAGGCTTACAAAAAAATATGGAAAGGAAACATGAGTTCATATATACATGAGAATGAAATCATACTTTACCCATAAAACATAGGCACTTTAACATACCTCATCAAACCATGAATAAATCATAGAAAACATAAGACATAAAGGTAACTTGAGGCATTCATAACATTCTTACGTAGGGAGTAACCCTCTTGGTTACGTTTGGAATACCCATCACAGTATATTCCATAAATCTCTTCGGAGAAACCTTAACGTTTCACTCCTTCGCGTTACCCAATGCATTGGAGAGCTATATCGGGATCACTCGCCCTTAGTTTATCACGGAACCACCCGTTCTTCATAACAATGCCCAAGAACCTCAACATAATCGTATCACATAAACATGAATAAAGGAAACATAACATTTCCACATTTCAATCACAATATAACATTTTAGGATATTGAAATAATGAATCCATTCAAAAATAAAACATTTCCAAAATCATTTAAAACATTTAATAAAGAGATTTTTGAATCAAAGTGTCCCATACCACCTTGAAGCTTTTAACATTTTAAACCATTAATATCCATATAAATAAATCCTTAAAACCATTTTGAAAACATGGATACTAATAAGAAAAAATAATTAAAACATTTAAAAAGATATTTTTGTTAAAGGGGTTTTACCAAAATTAGAGACACTTGAATACAATAATCGAGGAATAACATTTAGTAAGAACTTTATAATATCATGAGAATAAAAGGATTCATGATATAATACTTCAAAGGATATTATATACACCATATAAGAGTGAATTTGTGCATAACAACAATTAACCCTCAATAGAAATGTCAAATGTGATGAAATCCCTTATAAAGAAGGTATCCTTAAATTAAAGACAAATAAATCTCAAAAATATGTGTGAAAAATATATATACACCCAATATAAGTGGATATTAAGTGTAAAACAATAAAAGTTCATTCACACATATTCAATGGATGACATATTCAATGACTACAAGTTGATCCCAAAGAAATCGAAATTGGGTTAAAAAGTTCCCTTGACAGCCTAACGGCATCATATCAAAATGAGTTGATGAGAGATAAAAAGTGTATCTCATCACTTGGACATAAAATTTACATCAATAAGAATGTATGAGAACATATCCCAACATAAAAATATGTAAATTAAAAGACCCAATAAAAGAAGTCTTTTAAAAAATAGGAGGGTGAAAGGTTCCCTTACCGACTTGGGTATCTTTCAAAACATACACCCCATGAAAGAAAGACAATAGGTCATTGATGTAAATACTCATAAACGAAAGTATATTACACAAAGAGTAGAATTATGGGCACTACATACACCACTCAATGGAATTTGTGGTGAATGTAGCATAAATCTCACGGGAATAAAAGTGAGATGAAAAATCCCTTACGAAAACTCGGCAGCCTAACGGCGCCACATAAAACTTCTGAATATGGATTGATGAGATCAAATAGAGTATCCCATCATATTACAATAGAATTTACAGCAAGTGGAATATAAAATAAAATCCCCCAACATTGCAAAGAGGAGATTAAAAGAAGTGACATAAAGGAGAGTACTTAAAAAGAAAGAGAGAGGTTAGATCTCTTACGAAAGTTCGGCAGCCTAACGGTGCCACTCAAAACTTCCAAAATGGATTGATGAGAGAGAATAGGGTCTCTCATCACATGAACATAAAAATTATATTAAATGTAATATAAAAGAACATCCCAATCATAAGAAATATGAGCTTAAAAGAAATGACATAAAAGAGTGTACTTAAAAAGAAAGAGAGTTGTGGGATCCCTTACCTCGGGTCCGACTTGACTCGATCGTTCTTTAATATCCTGAATAATAAACTTGAGTTAATTTCTAATTCCTTAAGAACCTTTTTCAAGTTCATTATTACTTTTATACCACTTAATACCATGTCATAAACATTATGTAATCATTTAAGTTAATAATATTTGTTTTGCCGATATTTGGTTCTTAAGTCGAAAGTGGACTTCTTACAATTACATGTTGTTCGTGTGGCCAAAAGTTTATTATATCCAGAATTGTATTCATTATGTAGATATCATATATGTCATATATATCCAGTACATTCATGCATTTATAACATTACATAATCATTTAGAGGTAAGAAATGAAATGCACCGTTCATGGAGACGGTAAGCCGTACGTACGCATGAACGCTACATTCATTTCTATTTCGTATTTTATAGAATGGAATAATAATGATATAAAGGTATATTATAATTACAGTATAATATCATATATAATATCATATTTCCATCCTTTATACATCCCACATATGGTATTTAACGAATCAAATCACTTTGAGGGGGCGGTAGTCCGCACTTCCTTAAATGAAGATATCGCGTATACCCATAATGGAAGCCATAAAGGTAAGACAAAAATGAAAAATACAGAAGCATAAATAAAACATAAACATATTATATATCATATATAAAAATAGTGACATCATAATGGCCACCTTTGAAGGTGTTAAATGAGTATTGAACAATCATCGTTTCGGGAGGCAGAATTTCACCATCCACGGAAACCGTATGTTCTTTAACCATTTGATGTTGTTGTGTGAGAGTGTAGCTCGAATAAATCTTATAACAACATCCTAGTATATTGAAGATACAGGTGTTGTTACAATAGAAGTAAATAAAAAGAGTTTAGGGGGTTGGAGAAGCAAAATAAAACAAATGAACATGAGAGAATGAATTACCTTTAAAAGTGTAACTCCTTTTGATTTGAGCCTAAAGGCTTCCTTTGAAAGGATTCTGCCCAAAGGGAATCCTCTAGGATGAGTAGAGGGATGTGGAGAGAGTAAATGGGAAGGGTTTGGCCGAGCCAAAGGCTTTAGGAGTGTGTTAAATGAGGTAGAGGTGGGGGCCTTTTATAAGAGGAGAGGAGGGGTACTTTTGGAAAGTAAAGAAATATTACTTTATTTGAAAATGTTTTTCGGTTTCAAAAGGTCCCACATTGATATAATTCGTGGATAAGGTGATAAGTCGTAGAAATCCACTCATCCAATAAGTTTTGGACATGTTTAGTTCATAGATTTTACATTATCTTTCCATTTTATTTAAACCGTCAAATAATGATGTCATCACTGCATCATTATTATGTCATAAATGATTTAATTTATTTAATGTCTAAAAATTATAAAAAAAATACAATTATGTAGAAACTTTTTTTATATTTCCAATGAATATTTATAATCAAAAATATGACTTTTATAACACCACTTAAAAATTGTTTTAGTAAAACATATCATGTTTGTGTCAATTTTACTTTTACATTAAATAAAATGCTATTTATGTCATTTCCCAACAAAAGTGGATCCATGGGGTCCCCAAGTTGACCCATGGCTTGTCTTGGTCGGCCATGATACAACCAATGAGGGTAAGACATGTGTCAAGCTCATCTCATTTTATTAAAGCATTATTTTTACCTTAAACTACACTAATTACCACTAATCGCGATTAAAAACTTAATAAGTTACTATTCACCAAAAAATTATTTTAATCTCATTGAACCACATTTTACTTCTTAATGACAACCATGTATGTCGGATTTTTGAAAATCAAAACACAATGATGGCAAAATTTCATTTAAACGGAAAATCAGTTTTTATAAGTACCACTTAGTGGTTTCACTATTCATCAAAAATTGAAGTTTTTCAGAAAAATCCCAAAAATTCACCCTAAGCTATATTTGATATTATGAATTCAAAAATGAAGTCCGTTTTACAAAATTCAAAACATATAAGTCACATTAATTAATTTAATAATTAATTCCTGCTGTCATGACAAATAGCGTGTTTTTATGAAACAATAAGTATCAAAAGATTGACACTAGTTTAAGTCTGATTTCAAAGTGAAATTGATTCCAACGACCACTATTGGATTTAATGGTAAAAATATTTTCTAATTTCACTTTAAAACCAATTCAAAATATAATCTAATCATATAAATAAATTAGATTAAAAAGTGGTTTTGAATTAAAATACAACATTTTACACTATTCATTAAAAAAATGAACTTTATCGGAAAGATACAAAAAATTTACACAAAGTAAATTTTGATGTCCCAATTCTTAAGAAGAGTTTTATTTGGTCCAATAGAATGTATAAGAGTGAACAAAACTATATTTAATGATGGTTCTCCATCAAAAGGTGATAAGTGAACCTTTAGTGAAAACTAGGGCATATATGCCTAAAATTGAATTCTTTCCGTATTTTAAGCCCTTATCCTTTATTGGATAAATGAATAAACATTTAAAAACATATATAATCATATTTTAGTTATTTCTATCCATTCCCGCCATTACAACGGCTACATGTTAACTAACATTTAAAATTTATTATTAGAGTGCAGCGTAAGATTCCGAAGAAACTCGTTGTTGCGTGTTGGGTACGCCATCGAGCATAGCGTCCCCTTTAAAGTCATATTAATATTTTATTCACAAATATGGATAAATATGAAAATGTCATATTCTTTATTTACCTGGGGTGTTACATATAGTGGGTCTCTCTCATCACATATTACGACCTATTCATTCCCCATAAGTCTAATAGAAATATGACATAAAATAAAAGTGTCTTATTCAACTTTGATTAATTTAAATCTTAATCATAAGTGAAAGAAATTCATTAAACAATCCAAAGTGTCTCATAACAACTTGAATAGTTTATTTTTTAATCCATATATTATCATAAAAATATTAATCTCATACTTAAATTAGTTGTCTTTATTTATATGTAATCAATAAAATGAATAATGAAATGAATTCACATTTAATCAAAAATGCATAAATGGTTCTATCTTCTCATAATAATATTACATAAATAGGTTCCTCACATGAAATGGTAACTTCTCAAATAAGTTCACATAAATTAATATGGTTTATCTCATAAAAATACATAAATGTATTGAATATAAATATTTAACCACAAGTTTGATCTATATTTAATACCAGTTACAATTCTCAAATAATTAAGAATGAATAACTATACCTATGTTTTTTATACATAAATGTGTATGTATGAATATATTTAACTATATATATATACTTATATATGTATTTTTTTATGTGGTCTGTAATCATTAATTCCTTTAAGAATTCTAAAACCAGAACCCTCCCATATGAAAACACCAAAAAATGATAAATATATGTTATGTGTTTAATTTCATGTAGGAATACACTTATATTATCATATACATGAATCACCCATAAAAATAATTTTTTTAAACTAGGTTAACACATAAGTTTTTGATATAATACTCATTGAAAAAACCCTTAACATATATACATTTATATTCTGAAAATATTAAGTTGTATATGTGTATATATGAATGTATATAAACAAATATATACAATTCTTGGTTAAATATCAAAGCTTCATAGTAAAAATAAGAACTTTTATTCTTTAAAAATAGATTCTTGAAAATAGGGAAGGCTTATCAATTTTGAAATTTGGGTTAGAGAAAGTAACATGGTTATATATATATATATATCCTTATGGATTTGAAAATAATTTTATCCCAAAATAATTTTATATCATATTTATACATTCTTAGATTTGAACTTTCAAAACATGTAGCAATTATTTAATATGTCGAGGTAAACTTATATATGTAATTGATATAGAACATCCACTATCGTAGAATAAATACATTTTTTTAGGAAGAGACCTCAATATATAAAAAATAAAATCCTCTTTTCAAGAATGGGAAAAGAGGAAACCCGTTATAGAAATAATGAAAACAAACCCAAATGAAACAACCCAAAAGAATGAAAGTGAACCAAAATGATCAAAGTGGAGAAAAAGTAAAATGGAATGAAACGAGTTTCATCCCCCCTAAGAGGAATTTCAATAATGATATTAGTCAAAGATAAAGTTTCCCCCCTACCAAGTAGTTTCAATGTTCTGGAAACACAATGAGGTAGAGAATTCCTCCCACACACATAAATATGTCGAGGGAGGACTAGACGATAGATGCCAACACATCTATCTCTCAAACGAGCCGCCCACCTGACAATGCTTGTAAAAAAATCACAACAAGTCAACCTGATGCAACACAACTCAAGACCAAAAACACTGACCAAGACCAAAACAAGGAACCCATCCTTCCAAGAGACAGACGGTAGGATGATGGGTGTCAATACACCTATCCCTAAATTGAGGTTTCCCACCCAACAATACAAAAAACGGAATTGTGCCAAATGCAATTAAAACTATTTCCAAACCCCAAAAGACTTCAACAAATGATCTACCATGAAAGTACACAGAAATAAATTAAGTGGAATAGAAAAACACTAAAAATAGACCAAACATCACCCGAATAATCAACAGACTACATCGTTGTCCTTCAACTAGAACCAGATCGCCAGTGAAGACGAAAAACCAACCAGGATCAGTCAACATCCAACTGCAGAAGAGCCCAGAGACCACCAATGTGCCCGCCATCCACAAAATGATCTTCAGTATCCACCATAGAAGAGTCCCCACCTTTTCTAGAAAACGAATCTTTTCCATTTATAGAAATCATCAGACGCAACTTACAGTGAGTGTTCTCCTCCAGGAGAAAAATCTTCTTCATGTACAGATCTTCATCTGCGCATACACGTCGAGTTGATCAGGGGATATAGATCAAGAGAACCAGGGAAGAAGAGTTCTAGTGAAGTGTCATCTGTAGCCCCCACCATCGCCTCGCCTAAAAATTCATGGGAAAACCCCCAAACCTGCGACCTTTGAATCATGTCGGATGATTCAGATATGGAAAGATCTGATAAAGTGGAGGCCAAAGGACCACTACACCATTGAACCGCAACCGAGACAAGGAAAGGACCACCTTGAAACAACACCAAGAGGAAAGCTGAAAGGGAGTGTCTTAGGAGAACCCGGTGTGGAATGAGGACGATACGAGTGGAAAGAAAAAGAACCAGCAGAAGAAGTGAGCTCCGATGTGAAGGTGAATCATGCTCTGGGAAGGGAAAACCCTAAGCGAGGACTTACCATGTGGAATAAATCCATGTTTGATCCATGCATCGATAAATGTGGAAATGTATTAGAAAAAATAATTTGATATCGATTAAAAACATTGATATTAACATTTGTTTGGGGAATATTTTTTGATAAATTATTTTTATTATATATTAATTTAATGAAAAATATTAAATCATATAAAATAATTAGGCAATCCAAAAATTAAAACATGATTTATTAATTTAAATGAGTTCTTTACAATATGAATACTATAAATATATAACCCCACTTTTATTATAAGTTCTAAAAATAAATATGAAAAGCTAAATATATATATATATATTATATATATATATATATCTATATGTCTTACAATTAATAATAGTTTTAAGAAATTAAAACCAACCCTTATGAAATCAAAACAATAAAAAATAAATAAAACCCAAACAAAGGGTTCTCTTAAAATAAAATGACATAACAAAATCAGAAAATAATAAAACCACAGAAAATTCTCTTATTCTTCTATAAATCCAGATTTGAACACAATTATAGAGAATATAACCTATGGTAAATATGTTGAAAACAAAAATCATAAGGTTAAAATTTTTTAAATTAAGAAGACCCTTACATGGAATACTAATTGGAGGCCTTGTGCTGTAGCAATTTGGCGCACATTCTCACACTGACTGAAAATGGTTTTTTAAGATTAAATTTTATATGGATTTTTAATCCTTAATATTCACTCTGAAATGATAATAATATATATACAAGTGAATGAATCAATGAACCAGGGGAAAATTCCATAGAACCAGTGCATAAAATACAAAGATGCAATCAAATGAAAAACGACACACAACTAGTGCACACAAATTGTATAAGAAGATAAGTGAAATGGACATCTACGGACTATTTAACTTCTGTTAAAACTTTAAAAAAAGTAGGACATGACAACACTTTCTTAAATTATTGATTAATAACTATCTATTGAAAGATACATGATAAGAAAAATGAATAGTGGATGAATAGGTGAAAGAAACTCGAAATTGTACCCCCAAAAAATGATTCGGTCACCTACCTATAGATCTGTAAATCTGATAATAAGTGGAAGATGTTGAAAACGAGATCTTTATACCTAGTGCTCAAAATTGGAACCCCTAGAACACATCAAACTCCCCAGAATGGACCTCATGTTGGTCCTGGACTCTCCCTACCTATGCGATACCAATCGACTCTCCCTGGATGGCTTGATTTCCCCCTCTGGTGGTCGGAATTGGCTTCAGATCACCATGAAGAGAGGATGTCCTCTCCCAAAAACTACAGTGACTCCCCTAGACTTGATGAAACCCTAGCACGGACCTCCCCCACTTGCGATTTCACAGACTACACACCCCCTTTTGATGTTTTGTTTTCTCTTTTTTTCCATTTTCATTATTATTATTATTATTATACCATTATTATTGTATAAATAATCTATTTAATATACGATATACAAGGATTAACATCATATATGTATAATAAGTTTAATTTCAAAACTAAATGTAATTATAATTTCTTAAAACTAATTTTATAATCATATATTATAAAAATTATATTCACTTTTTATTAATAAACGTATTAAATAATGTCTAATAAAATACCTTTTTATGAATATTTGATAAATTAAAATTAATACCCTATAATTATTGATAATGTGTTTTTTAAAAATGATGACATAGTTAATTTTTTTTAATATTTAAACATATAATATTTTAAATTGATTATTTTAATTAAAATATATAATTTCAATATTTAATTAATTTATAATTCATTACTCTAGAATTGTAATAACATTATAAAATAATTACTTTATTTAATTTTATAATTTCATATATATATATATATTCTTATATATTGTCTTGAAAATTTTTATAGAATAATTTAATCATTATCATAATTTTTAGAACTCATAATATATATATATATATATATATTCTTAGTAGTCGAAAAAATACCTTTCTTTTATTTATTGTTTTCTCTTTACAAAAAATTAACATTATCTAAATGACATGTCATTAATTTTATTAATTGGAAACATAAATTTAAATTCATATTAAGTTTTTAAAATATCCAACGATAAAAACATAATGATCACTAGAATAAAATACAATGTTAATTTTTTATAATTTCTATATGAGGGTTCAATAAATACACATATTTACAGTGTTAAGGACACAAAAACATTAGTGTCCCTACATCTACTTCCAGGATAGTTTTATACATCCCTTTTACTTTGAGTGTTCTTGCTATAATTTAAGCTATTTCATTTTTTATTATGGTCAGTCTAAGGGACGAAGGCTATACACTCAGTCTCATTGTGATATTTGGTGGTCTTTTAGTGGAAATAGTCTTGCTTGGAATAAGTTTTATAGGCTACTTAAATTATTTAACCCTGTAAATATGTATCAAAGTTTCAGACAAAATGTTATTCATGTTTTTATTATTCCATTAATTTATCCTAATTATATTCATTTATTTTCATTAAAATAATTATAAAAAGTACAACAATTACATATATATTATTAACGTTGTTGTAAAAACAGTTTAGGGTGTTACAAATAGTGAAAAATACAGTCTTTACAAATACCGCAAATTTTTTCACAATATTAGTATATAAGTATTCATTGGAAACTTATGTAACATTTTTATAAGATAAAATATTCATTTTTAAAGTGAATTAATAAAATTAAAAAAATATAGACCCATATTTGACATTTTAGAATCTAAGTTATGTTTTATCAGAATTGTTTTTTATTATATTATATATTTTCTTTAAAATAAAGTTTTTCACTTTTAAAAATTGAATAAAATGAAATTTATATCAAATATAGAATATATGGTTACAGTTTATCTAATGAGTATCACTTTATATTTATTCATAAATATTATGTTATCTTAGGTAACATCTAGTAATCACGTTAAAATCTAAAATAGTAAAGGTAATAATTCAAGTGATGTAGGGCCTAAAACATGATAAAAACAAGTATATTATTATGTTTATAAGGTGTTTCTAGGAATTGTTTCTTCTCCTCTCCATTATTATCTATTTATGGAGCGACTTTACCAGTTTAGAGTATGATCCCATAATGTTAAGTTAAAAACGTTACAAAAAAATCAATCTTAAAACTTATAAAAGGGTCCACACACCACCTATTCAATGAAATCCTAAAAATTTACATTCATATTAAAACCGTACCATTTTTTGTTCCCCTAAAATTCAATTTCACTCTCTTGAGATTCTGTTCAAAACAAATTAAAATATGTTATCCATTTCAAAGGGATCTTCTAAATAAATCAAAAAGTTCTTAATGTGAGTAATTATTTTTACTTAAAATAATTCTTTCCTATTTTCATTTTCCACTTCTAATTTGAAATTCCAATGTAATGAATTAAATAATTGTTAAATACTTAATTTTATTGTTATATGGGAATAATCATTATTCATATTTTCCCATTCCTACTATGAAAAATGAAACTGTAATTTGTGCATTGTGCGAACCAACACTTCCATGATGTAATGTGTTTTTCCCTGCCACCATAGAAGGAAGTAATAAAAGTAAAATTTATTAAAAAAATTATTATATTTCTATCATTTCTATTATTATAAAATAATAATCCATAATACTCTTTTTCCTCATTCTATGGAATATGTAATCATTAACCATGTGTATGTGTAGACTATTGCCTCTATGGAATGATTTATTTTCCTTCTTCTTTTGAAGACAACATTGAATAGACGTTAATGAGGATTAATTTAATGGATAAATATAATTTTGAGGATATCATTATGTTTCTAGTATACAAAATTTGATAACCTATTAATGATATAAACAAAAAATGATTATCATTAATTCAATCATTTAAAATGACGGAACTGAAAGGAAAGTTATCTCTTCATTAAATGTTATGGAATTATATAAATTAAAATCACTTTTTTATTATTTAAAATTATATTATATTACACTAATAAGAACCCAACTAAGATAATTGATCTTCTGGTATAATTTTGTTACTACTAAACCATCTCGTAGTCATCCATTAATCAAGGTAGGTTCATTTTTGGGTTGTTTTAACCACCTATTTAAACAATATAATGCATCTATATAATTAATGGATATGGGTACATATTTTCTCGAAAAATATGAAATAATTATGTAAATAATTTTTTTTTGTTTTGGTAATGTTATATCAACATTAAACATTCTAATTAAGAAAATTCCTTCTTATTGTTTATAATCCCATAAACATTATCATCGTTGATTTCATCTTCTTGGTTTGTAACCAAAAATACCATGGAATGATATTATATCCTCAAGAACTATCATGGAAAATATATTGAAATACATTATAAGAACTACTGATGATTTATACTGGAAAATAAAATATACCAACACTATTTTTATGGAACTAGTTAAAAGCGAAAAAGATTACATTCACTGGGTGTTAAACATAGGTAAGACCTAACAAGTATTCATGTGTATATAATCATTGTAAATTAATTTTATAAATGGTTATAGTTATTAATAATGATATTATGTATGTATTTGATGATATAAATTTAATTATTTTGGATTTTTTGTACAGGTGTATAATGAATCAAGACCTAGGTAAGGATTTTCATCTTAAATTCATCTCTTTGAGACGTGCTTGTTATCATGAACCTAATTCTAATTATATTTTTTTTATAAAATTACTATTTGAGATATCATATCATGAATTATATTTGAATCATTTTATTTAAAATTATATTACAATACCTCATTTTCAAGGGGTTTTGGTTAAAGTTTTATTCAAGTCGTAATGGTTATCAAAGTTTCAATAATGATTCTTTGAGACATGTAATATGTTGTACATCATTTTTCATTAATTCAGTGTCATATTGATTTAATATATCATTAATATTCTATAAATTATTTCCTTCTAATTCTTGTGATATTCTAAGAAAAATTAATTTCTTTTTCTTCAACCATCTTTCGAATTAGTTTTTACCCAAGTCTTAAGAGTATTTGGTGACTCAATTTTCTTTCATTGAGTTATAATGGATATCCTGAAAATATTTCATAAAATTTTGGAACATTAATCGATTGGATTTTATGGTGTTTTTTTCTCTAACTATTACCATTGTAATCATATAAACCCTATTTCAAATAATTCTTCCTACATAGAGTCTTTCACCCAAAAGGGATGTTGATAATTAAAATCTATTTTCTTTGAGTTATAAATTTTTATCTTGAAAATTATCCTTACATTCTTGGGTTACCCTACCAAAATATTATTTTATAGGGTATATTATAATCCTATTATCAAAATGATGTTATAATATAAAGAATATTTTATTACTCTTTTTACATTGTGGGATATTAATAAAGGTATTTTTCTTGTATTAAAAAGTTTTATTTCCATTCAGTATCAAATTATTTATATTTAGCTTCTTATTTATAATAGAAAAATTTATTCCATTTTCAAGTCTCTATTATTTTTTATTTAAATAATCAAATATTTCACTTTATTATTTTAAAAGTTACTTTAGAAAGTAACATGTAAGATTTTATTTCACGTCAATGATAAAAATGTTTTCTAAAAGATCTTTTATGTTTTCACCGTGATTTTTTAATATTAAAAAGAATTTACACCAATATGGTTTGTGTTGCATGATTAATTATATAATATATAAATATATATATTATAATTTGGAGGATTTAACTCATTATATCAAATAATTTTATAATTGATCCCTTCTTAGGTTATAACAATTGATACATTCTTTTAAAAAAAATTCATCTATGTCAACATCCTTCTGAGTTTCATTTTTTACACTAGGGATATGTTTTCTTTTTCCACATCCTTTCTGTAGATGTATTGTGTAATTTACTACTCTTTGGAAGAAATGATATGTCACTGACATGGTCTTGCCTAATCATTTTCGATGTATAATCATAATTTTTCTTCCAATGAATTTCCTCTTTTAATACAATATTTTTAATTCCTTTAATTGAATATTTTTCACCTAGATGTCACACATCAATTGATTGGAGAAAGTTATTGTACTAACCATTAAGAATTTATCAAGAAATTATAAATAAAATATGCATTATTGTCTTTATTGAAAGGTATTCAACTAGAATGTTACTCAATGTCATTGAAACTAATTTTTTTCCCATGGGTTCTTTATGACATTTGGAATGAGTCCCCTTTTTTTCTAGGGGATGTTTATATTATAAATATGAAATATTTTCGTTAATAATGTTTTATAAAACTTATTTTCATTCCCTAGGTTTTTTATGATGTGATAAGTGAATGATTTTAAAATAAAACTAATAATTATGGATGATATCAGGTGGTGTCCTATAACTTACTTCAATACATTGGTTTAAACCTTATATCTCATGAGGTAATATATTATTGATTACCTTTTTAGTTACTCTATCATGGGAAATGATTGAGTGGATCATGGATGTAATTTCCCCTATGATAATGTTCGATCCAAAGTTGAAATATGTTTCATTGTTATATGATTATTAACATGTTGATGTTTTTCATTCATGCCACATGTTTATTGACTCACTATTTTGATTCAAGTATCATTTTATTTTAGTAATTATGTTGTGATTCATGGAATAATATTTTTTGGGTATGAATTGTTAATGTTTCTTAATTATACCCATATTATAATCTCAAATTTACTTATATATTTAATAGTTATAAATAATGTATACCCTTATTTAGCATATGAGCTCACCCCTTTCTTATGATTCCATTTCCATAGGTTATAATAAATCATAATTTATATGATTTTTCTAGAAGGTTATATTATGAGATTAATTTTTTTCAGAAATGTTGAATACATATTATATATTAATTTATTGATCTCATATTAAATAGAAAATTTTCCATTTGTTGAAATATACATTAGTTTTATTAGTTTATGATTTTTCATAATTATCTAAAACTCTAAACCTAAATGATCTTAGGAAAGTGTAGTTATAAAATATTTTATTTAATTCATGTTATTATAGGATTATTAACCTTGCGATACAATAGTATTGTTCCAAAAAATAGATCAATTTGATCATTAATTGAAATTTTTTATTCCCTATATGTGATATCATGTTTTTATTGCATGGATTCTGAGTTCAGTACATGTGATGGGTCCAGTATATACTTCCTCTAAGGTGATACTTGGAATGCATCATGAACTTGGAATAGGTATGGAGGGAGTATTAATAAATAATATTTCCCCTTTAAATGATCAAAAATATCAAAGGGGTGTATGTACCTAGGGTTTATATTTATATACTTCTCAAATATCATGACCTACTTGCATGGAGATATCTAGAGGAACACGTTGTCACTAACTTCTAACTCAATATACCTTCTACTATTTTTGGTAAAACTATTTTTTCGACTTTGTAGAACATTCATATGGCATTTAATGGTTTTAAACTTCTCCATAACTTTTTATACAAGGTAGGTCCTATCATATTCCTCTCTCTAAAATTATACTAGAATGTTCGAGTCTAATATCTCTCCCCAAACAGAAGCCTCATATGGTTCCATCTGAATTCTGTAATTAAAACTATTGTTATATGATAAATCTTCCAATATGAGTTGTTGATCCCAACATCCATATAAATACATCGAATAAGATCTCAACATATCCTATAGAGTTTTAATAGATATATCAAACTTGACATCTTTCTAAGGATGATTAACTGTGTTGAAACTCATGTTTTTCTTCAATGATTTCAAAACAATTCCATAGGACATTAATTTAAACCATAGATCCTGATCATATATAATGGATAGGGGTACCCTATACAGTCTTACCACTTTATTTATATATAACACGGTGAGATGGTTAAGAGATAAAATGTATTGGATGGAAATAAAATGTGATTACTTAGTAAGGTGATCAACTACAACCCTAATATCATTATGGCCCTTAAATATTTTAGGGATCCTTTTGAAAAAATCTATGGTAATATTTTCCCAATCCCATACTGGTATGGGTAATGGTTGCATCATACCCATATACTTTTTTCTTTCATCATTAATTTGTTGTTCTAAAAATCAGTGGCATATGTGTTATGTGATTTACCTCATCGTGTTTTCCCACTAGATGATTTTCTTTAGATGTCTATACATTTTAGTGCTTCCTCGATGAATAGATAAGGATTAGAAATGAGCATTCTAAAAAATTTTACTCGTTAGTCCTAGTTTGGATGGAACACATATCGAGGTTCCAAACCTTATAACTCTATATTAACAAAATTTTAAGTTTAGAATACTCACTACATTTTCCTATATATGTGTATCATCTTTATATGATTCATGAATCATTACATTAATATAAGGTTAAGAAGTTAGTTAGGAAACATAGGGTCTATATACTTCTATTATTATTTCAAGATTCATCTTCTATAAACCCTTGATTATTTGGTATTTTTCAATTATTTTCATGTATTGAGTAGCATGTTATTGCCTATTTAGAGCAACAACAACATTGTTTCCCCTCTACGGGTGGTAAATTATTGAGTATTCAAAAAAAAATATACAACCATCTCCTTGTGTTCATGTTTAACTCCATTAGTTTGAATATATATTTAAAACTCTTATACTCAATGTATATATCACACTTTTCAATATAGAGATAATGTCAAAAAATCATTAATGAATTGATCACCACAAACAACTTTGAAACCTTTTTTAGGCAATTTTTATCATGATTCCTTAATTAACATGAGGAATAAGAAATTTTCTTACCATTTTTCATGAGGATTCATTCCATTACCTTTAAGGAATCATCTCTTTAAATTTAAAACCCTTACTCATTGTAGGTTAATGTAAGTATAGGAAAAGTGGTTGATTTAATATTTTGTTCCATGAAACATTATTTACATTCAACTATCCTAAGAAACCTCACCCCATGTAGTGTTAACATGGTTATTGGATTTTATATCCATGAAAACATATTCACAAAGAGTATATATTATCCATCTACTCTAAGAAAATAATGGATCTTGGTTACAAAAGTCAGTTTTGGAATATCCTTAATAACTTCCATCTTTAAAGGATCTAAAAATATACCCTTGATGGTGATTATATGACCCAATAATTATAGTTATATATCCAAAATTCCCAATATCTAAATATAGAATAAAATTTATTCTTTTAATATGGTCTTTTACATAATCCCCATATGATCTTTATAAACATCATTACTATTAAAAAAATATGATAATGTCATCTATAAAGACTACTAAGAACTTTTAAAGGTAAACTTTATATAATTATTTAATAAATCTCTAAATATAGAAAGATAAATCATAAGTACAAATATAATTACTATAAATTCATAATGTACATACCTCTTATGGAATGCTATTTTAAAAATATCCTCCCTTTTAAACCTTAATTTATTATTTTTATAACAAAGGTCTATCTTTGAAAAGTATTAAGCTCCTTAGATTCAATTGAGTATATCATTGATACGTGGTAGATGATACTTGTTCTTTATTTAGTTTTTATTAAGTTCATGATAATAAATGAAAAGATATATTAATTTATCCTTATTTTTTATAGAGCATCAGTGTTCCGAAATATAAGAAACTTTATCGTATGAATACCTTATTCATATTCTCATGATTTTCCTGTTTAATTTCTCTAATTCAATAGGGTAAATTCCAAATACTCTCTTTGAGATTCGAAAGGATCTAATTTTGATTTCAATTGAAAACTCTACCTCCATGTTTGGGGAAACACAAATTATTTTGTCTAAAAAACAATATATTCCCATACAATGGGAATGTTGTAAATTTTTATTTCTTCCCCAATAATTTGATCTATAAATCAAACTTTTTTGTGAATCAACACTCATATTATAGAATAGTTTTCTAACAGGAGTTCATTATTATTCATATGATTATGGTTTATAATATAATGGGTCAAAATATAAAATTGGACCTCTTTTCCCTAATAATTGACCTATTATTTATATATTGAAATCCAATCAATTCCAAATAATTTTTTCAAACTCTCCAACAGGGAAATAATTAGTTCTATAGGAATTACTCTACAAGAAATAACAATTATATATTATTTTTAAGCCTTTTATGTGATCTTTGTTCCACCAAGTTTTTTAATATATATTTCAATATCCATTTCTTCTAGAGGTAGTTCTAGGTTCTTAGAAACATTTTGTGACATGAAGGTTTGTGATCTACCCAAACCAAATAAATTGTTAACATATCTATAAAACAAATAATGTGTTACTTATTTCAATAAATTATTATGAACTACCCCAGTTGTAGTGATAAAAAATTCCTTCCCATTTTCCATTTTTTTAAGAGATTATTGGAGCCTATTTTCTTCATTGTCCTATGGGTTGGGACATTGATTCACATAATTTATAGACTCATTTCACCCAAAGCATTATAGTGGGAGGGGGGATTAATAGGTGGGAACTTTTTCAAATCTATTTCATTAATGGGCATGGTTTCCTAACATAGGTAGTTTTTGTCTTTGTGGCCTATATTACAAAACTTAAAACACTTCCATAGTTGTTTAAGAAAACTACCCAAGATCCTATTCCCCTACTTTTGGCATGTAGGGGGTTGAAATTGCCTCCACCAATGTGACATTCCATTATATAAATATTGATATTTAACCCTTATTTTGTTATCCAAAAAACAATGATAGTCCCCAATTCTCATTTCCATATTTAGTGACCATAATGCAATCTCATCATAGCTCCAAAAGTATCTTTTGTATAATTCCATTTGAAGACTTTGTGTTATGACACCAAAGAAATGGAAGATCTTCCTTTCAGATTGGAAAATATAATAAATGTTATAGATTATGAGCATCATGATTTTTTTCATAAGTTCTGATAAAAAAAACTCTTTTTGTTTCAACTCCATGAATTCTTAATCTATCATTATGTGAGGATTTTAAGGAAGGTTTATAATGAAGAATAATTACTTTAACTCCTTCCATTCATTCAGGTATATTTTCTCATTCTCTGTTGTGTTCTTAATGAGTCTATATCATTGTTCACATTATCCATTAAAATGATATGTATCCAAGACAACCATATCATGATTTGTGTACTAGAGAATGAAAACTATCATTTCAATCATGTGGATAGATTTATTATAAATAATTGGATGAGAATATCCACTGAATGGGGTTGGAAAAAATTTCATGAATTATACAATAGTAATTCTCTCCATACATGGTGATTTTGGGAGATAAACATGATTTCATTTATTATTTATATCTTTCTATAGTTGGGTAATAATTGTAAGATATTTTGTAAGCTAACTTCCATCCTATTTGGTAGTTCATTACCAAAACAATTTCGTTACCCATTTCACCCATTGTTAACATAGCTTCTCTTTCCACTGGAAATTTACCAAATAAGGAAATGTTAAGGATGATAAAACTGAATCTAAAAATAAACCAATTAACATAAAAGGGGTGAATAATAAATTACATATGTTCCTTAAGTTATAAATTTTAAGGGTTCAATATATTTTCAAATTGTATATTTTATATTAGGACCCTATACTATAATAATTTAAAAAAAATCATTATTAATGGTTCATAAAAAGTTTTTTTATCACCCATAAACATCCTCTAGGATTGTCTAGTTTGGTGTTCAGTATTAGGCCCACTAATCATATACCAGAGTGAAGATCGAGTTAATGATCATTCTATATTTTTTATGATTATCCCTAGATGCATATGTGTCACAGCCACACACACATTTCTATCCTTAGAAAGGGGTGTAATTTCTAGGAAAAAACATAATCTCAATATTACCAAAACATCATGATTTCTTTATATACCTGGAATTATCCCTGATACTTATCCCTAGTGTTTTGGTTAAATATTTCTAAACTAATCACCAAAACAACTAAATGATCCTTCAATACCAAAAATCAATATCTAAGATAAAAATGAACAATTATATAATTATTTACATGAATAAAAAGTACATATCAAAAATATCCATAGAAATGGAAGGTATGTAGGTTTAGTGTATTTTATGATTAACTATATAACAAATTATTTTACTATATTCCGGAAAATTTATTCTTAACAGATCAACTCTAAACGCCCTTTTTAACATCTCACATATAATACACATATTTAAATCCTAGGGAATGATAATATAATAAAGTAGTGAACTAAAAGAATTAGTAAGGAAAAACCCCAAAAAAAGTAATCATGGGTGAGATCATAATCATATGAGATAATGTGAACATTGGAGAAATATCATATCAACATGAGTGATAATAATAAAACATACATGAGCATAAAATGATGTGATATAAGAATATAAAACTACAAAATACTGAAATGGTTGAATAATAGTTGTATCATGGGTTAGAAACATTTAACATAAATCTTGAATCATGATAGAATATTATTATAATTCATAACATATTTCAACTACGGTTTAAAAATTAGCATAGGGAAGCATTAATTTTAGGGGTCGCACCACCTGTTCCCATCCTTACAAGAAAAAAAACAAACTCATAAATACATTTATCATGATATATCCACTTTTTACTAGAGAATTAAAGGGAAATATTGGACCCCACCCATCATCATACAAACTTATGAGTTCTATATGAAAATCATTCACCTATCACATCATAATGACCACATGGAAATAAATGGGTTTTTGAAAATATTTAAATGAAAATTATTAACTTTTATTAAATAAAAAATATCAAAAAAATAGTTTCAAAACTTTATATTGATAAATCATTCAACTTTAAAATAATAAATAACTCAGGTAAATAAAATTAGGTTTCACAAAACTTCATAACTGTATCACAACATGGATTAAAATTATTACCATCAAAAACATATTCACCCAAAAATAATAAAATAATAGAAGAAAAATAGTTGTCAAAACATGAAACATAAATCTATTAGATAAATATTATTTTGAATATAGATAGAAAAATTAGAAACATATCAAAAAAATACTTTAAAAACATGTTATATTCATTGATTTAAAATTCATAGTTTTTCTATCTTTTACAAAATTCTCATTTGTTTTCTTAAAACCTACTGAAAATAAAACAATTCAGAGAAGTGGATTTGAATTAATTTTTTTACTAAAATATATAATAGAGAAAATCATCTACAGTGTAATATTTATTGAGAAATGTATAAATAAATTCAAAAATAAATCATAAAACTAAGAGGAATAATTTTGACATACCAAATCCCTTAACTTTATTCACAACATCCATGAAAGGGCTTTAACCTCATATATAAAAACATTAACTATCTTAATTAACAATTACATAACATTATTGTTGTATATAAAAATTTATATACTAAATTTATAATTATTCTCTATGTTTATATCAGTTTTCTCTTATCCATTTCAATATCAAGTGTAAGTAATTCTTGATGATTTTATACTAGCTTCGTAATTGTAGTGTTTTTATTAACTGTTATCCCAAATTTTATCATTCCAAAATCATAAATTATATTGTAATTGATTATTTATAATTATTTTTAATTTTATAATTCTATTATTTGTCTATATTTGTTATGATTCTTTAAGATGTAATCGTTGATGATCATGTTTGGGTAATTTTTAATAATCAGAAATTAGTATCTTAATTAATTACCTTAATATTAAATTCACTAATCCATAAACATAATTTGATCAAAATTTAATTATTTTTGTCTTATATTATCAATAATATTTTTCTCATAATCATGTAAAATTTTATTTTATATCATTGTTAAAGTATGTGGTTGGACTAACCCAAACACGAACATACCATAATTCATTGATGATTATGATTATAAAAGTGGTTTGTTTTGGAATAATTCCATTATTAAAAAATTAATGATATTATTTATAATAATTTAAGTTAATTAATTTAAATTTAAGATGGTTTAATAAATAATAATGAAACTAGATAAAAAATAAGATGCATTACTTCATGGAGTAAGTAGTCTGCACAATACACAATTAACATTTTCAGTTCTTAATAAATGAGATAAAAATAAGGTAAATTATATTTTCTATCTTCTTAATTATAATTATGTTATATATTTCACATTTATTCTTTTAATTCACCCTAATAATCATCGAATATATGTAGTGGTGAAAAAAATATATAATTTTTTCTTCAGAGAGAAGGCAGTCTCCACGACTCATGACTGAAGGATTCATTTTTCTAATATAAAATAGGAGAAGTGGTTAATATTTATTCCATTAGAATAATAAAATTAAATATACAAAAAATATTATTTAGTAATTAGAAAATTATATTTGATAATATAAGTATTAAATTGAAAGAAGATAGGAAAAAAGGTACTCACCATGAGGACTTGGCCTTCCCGCTGGAAGACACCTAAGAAATAGAGATATTTGGAAAATATATTGTGAATATATTCTCATTTAAAATAAACTGGATTCTAAGGGAAGTTAAATGGTCATAATTTCAAGATGAAACAAAATTTTTATCATTGTTTTGAAGGGATACTGAGAGGTCCCTTTTATAAATGGTTAGAATTGAATTTTTATAATTATAACCACTTATTATAAAGTTATCTTAGGATAAACATGTAAATTGAAAAAAAATGAAAAAAAATATAGTGGATAAAATATTTTTTTAAGCCACACCTCAAATAACCTAATTAGATTTTTTTTAACTTTTTATTCCTTTTACTCCTTAGGATACCCCTTTTTATATATTTTTTTACAATGGTGACTAGTGTTTTCCCGTAGTAACTTATCCTTTATACCCTAAAATTAAATGGTACTAAATACATACTTTTATATGTAAAATTATATATATTAATATTATTTTATTATATTATTTTTCAAAAAGTGAGAAAAATAAATTTGAAAATAATGATTGGATATTGTATTATTATTTTTTAGAAAAATATAACTTAAATTCTAAAATTTATAATAATAATTTTTAAATTAATTTCGATATTTTTAAATTAAAAAGAATATTATAAATTATATTATTGTTCTAGAAAAGTGTTTCATAAAATTTCATTTCATATTTTATTACTAATAATTTTTTCAACGATATATTTTTTAAAAAAATATTATTTTTCACTATTCACATAATAATTTATCTTTTAATAAAAATAAAAAAAATTAATAATCTTAAGCTAATAATATCTTGAAAAATATGAAAATTAATTAAATATTATCAATTTTATATTCTATAATTTTTAATTTTAACATTAGAATAAAATCATAAAGTATGGAGAAAGAATGTTTTTTATAGGAAATCATATTCCATGTATATGAAAAATTATTCTAAAATTAATGATATTATGTTATTTATACAAAAAATATATCATAAATTAAATATATCCAAATTATAAAATAATTTTTTGGTATAAAAATATTTTATTTACAATACAGCTTCACAAGATAAAAAATGAACTTTATTTCATTGTGTGGTTACAACTCTTTATATATTTTTTTTAACAGCTACAATGTTGCATTCAAAATATATTTTCATTAAATATTTATTTTTTTATGATTTAATGTCTGTGAGAATAAATCCATAAAACCAATTAATTATTTAATGAGGAATGTATCACTAAAACCATGGTTCATTATATATTTCAAGGTCGAACCCTTATAGATGAATTATTGAAATAAATGAAGTAAACATTGACTTTTATACCATCATGCGGGATGTAACAAGAATATAGAGTACATGTTAATTCCAAATTTAATTGAAAAGGATAATTAATTAGTTAAGTTTTTATCACAATTAGGTCAAAGTGAATCCTTGGTCTCTGTTCTCAATATCTATCATAAAAAACCTTATTTATAAAGTCAAAAAATCATTTAATTAGTGAAATACTATTTGTGAGAAGATATTGAAGTCAATTTCTGATTACCATATTTAGTTCTCAATATTTTAATTCAACAGATGACTTGAATATTTTTAAATACTTTGGTCATAAAATAGACACCCCTGATTGAGTGCACCAAATGATAGGAAATATTACACCCTACTTGTCATAAAAATTTTAACCTCATACAAAAATATGGGGAAACTCATATAAGTCACAAATATGAAATTGGAATATAATAAATGTTACATGTGACACCCCAAAATGTTATGATATATTTCTCTTCAAATAATTTTTTTTGATAGCTTGTGATACAGGAATCCCCAAGTATAAATAAACTATAATATATTATACTATTATATCTTAGAAATTAAATTAGAGGTTAAGAATATGAAAAAGTAAATTATGAAATATTTATTATTGACACATGTATAAAAACATTGATTGGTTAAAATTTTATTTGAAATTATAATATAATCTCTTGAATGTAATATATGTGTTTTTATAAAAAAAATTATTTTGATTTGTGCAATATGATTTATCTTAAATAATTAAATTAATCCTTATTAGTGAATTATTTTAATGAAATTAATATCTTATATATTTAATAAAATGTTTTAAAATTCATAAAATGTTTTTATTGGGCATGGGATAAGAATAAATCTTGTTTTATGACTAAAATTATAATTTTTTTAAAGTTGTTTTTTCACTTTACCCACTTATTTCAAAATTAATTTATGTAACCTATAGAAATATATTATTCTCTATTTTTAGTAATTTGGATCAAATTTTTTAAATATTTAACTTTTAATTTTTGTCTATATGAATAGTAACCTCTGTAGTTTTTTGTCACGTCAATAAGGGTAAAATTGATGAAAAGGCTTAAAAATTTTGTCTAAGGCTTTAAAATTGACCTTAAACCTAAATTTAACATATTTTATGAGGTTATACATTCCATTTCCATCCAATAATATAATATATGGTTACTTTATTCCATATTTATTTGATTATGACCTCTATATTAATTGGAAAAAAAATTAAATACAAAATGTCACTCTTGACTTTAATATCTCTAAAATTTTTACATAAGGAAAAAAAGGATAAGTTAATTTGAAAATTTTTATTTAAAATTAAAATTAACCCATTTTTATTTTAATTATTTATTTATAATTTTTTGTAATTGAATAATTTTTTCAAATGCTTACGCAACGCCAAGACAATATTTATTAAATTAATAGAAAAATGAAACAAATGATTTAAAATATATTAAAATTAACATAATTTGATTAAATTATTATATTACATCAATTTTGTATATCAATATAACATATTAGTATTTTATTAATGTCTTATAATTGAAACCCACTACTATCTTGTTGTCTTTAATGTCAAATTAAATAAATAGTGCCAAAAATAAAACTAATGATATTTTTGGAAAATAATAATGTGTTAAATTATTTGAAATTAGTTAAAATCATGTAATCGGACGAGGTGGATAATATATGGTCATAAATATCATACCTTTTTCATTTATGATCAAATTACCACCTTATTTTTAAATTTACAAGCCTTTAATATTTAGAATATCTTTACCGTAGTTATGGTTTAAATTTTTATCCAAGGGGTCAACAAAAATTATAAGGTTTTAGATGAAAAACAAACCTATATAAATTTAATTTTTAATGATATTTAGACCTTATAATATTTTTTTTTCTAATATCCATCAAATTGGAATCATTTTCCTTGATAATGGATTAATTATGTTTTAATCCTTTTTTGAAATTCCAAGAGTGTCTCTCCCCTCACTTATAAAAGGAAACCTCTCATCCTTTATTAATAACACCTTTTTAGCATTATATATCAGTAAATACCAATAATATCACCTTTCTATTTTCCTTAAACATATCCTAGAGCTTCTGGTATTTCCAAAATATAATCCCTTTATGTATTAAGTTGTAAACCAAAAAGGGTTTACAACAAAGAGGTATAACTCTTAACCAAGCATTTTCAATTTTATTTACCCTTCAACCACTTAAAAATACAAGGTAACCATTATAAAATAGTGAATTAATTATATTAAATATACTTTATTTTTATTATGATTATGTTTTTACTATTATATTCCTTCTTTCCATTCTATAAAAATCGAAAAAAACGCTCAAACATATGCACAGCTTACCGTCTCTGCATATTGTGTAATTCACTTTTCATCACTAGTTTACTGGGATATTTATAATGATGGATTTAATAAATATATATTTTATTTATAAATTTATTATTATTCTATAAAGTTGAATTTTTATTTACCTTTCATTCATTCAATACATCAAAAATGGAAATAATATTCATGTGTAAGTACGACCACCTGTCTCCATAAATAGATTAATTAATTTTTATTTTATAGATGACTCTATATAAATATATAATGAATATATATGATATTAATATAATGGTTAAAATTATAGATATTATTTAACCATGATCAATGTTAAAATAATGAGACTTATGAACTGAAACATGCATGAAAAATGAAGTAATTGTCAACGAGAATAATGATTTTAATAAATAAATGTCCATAAATGGGTGATAAGATGATATCTGAAAATAAAATATGGTATTATATATATTATTATTTTTCTATAATAAATTTATAAAGAATATATATTTATTATATAGTATTTTTGAATTTATATATAGAAATATGAGACATAATGTAAAGATTTATCATCCCAAATTGTCTTCTTTGGGACATGTTTTATGTTATGAACCTAAATTATTTTATGAGTTGCATATAAAGCCTCATTGACATGTTATATCATCAATATCCTTATGAAAATTTTATGTAAAGGTTTTTTTTTGAAGTTATTCTTCCATAGTTATTATGATTTGAAATTACCCAATTATATAAGGGTTTTAGGTTATAATATTGTTTTTTATCAGTATTATTTATGATTTAGTTTCTAATAATGAAATTTCATTATATACCCCACATGAATATCATTAATTTTCTTATCTTATAGTTATTTCTATATAATACGTGTTTTATATTCATTTTCTTCTTATTATGTACTAAATAGATTGAAATAACCTTTTTAAGGAAATGTTGACTTTATTTCCCTTTTTTTAGTAAAAAATATTTTTCCTTCCAAGTCGATGTTTTATAAAAAAAATTTAAAACATATATTCACTATATTTCTATGATTTTTTAATTTCATTTTTACCCCTGATTTACCTTTTATATAATGCTTTAAGTTTTTTCTTCTTGTCATTTTTTGAAAAGTTTAATTTGTATTTTTTCCAAAAATGTGAATGTATCCTTGGTTATAAAATATATGACTTGAATGGATTTTTCCACCATAATAACCACTCAATGATTTGAATATTACATTAACCTTTTATAAGTATTTTTTAATGAAGTTTTTTTCTATAATATGTTGGGAATTTATTTTATTTTAATGAATTTATTTTTACGTGAAAGGAATATTTTCACCAAGAAATACTCCAATTGCTATTTTAATGTTAATTTGATCAAAGAGGACTCTATTTTTTAATTATAATTTATTGGGGATATGATCCAATGATAAAATCCTTATTTTTTCTCTAGATGGTATATGATTATAAAGATTATATGTTTATGAAACCTGTTTACTTTTCACAAGTTATGCTATGATAAAATACTGATATTTTTGTAAAATCTATTTCATTTATTGGGGTTATAATATATGATGAATTATTTTTGATCTTGTGGAACACATTTGATTGAATTATGATTTTATAATGGTTGTTTTCCTTAAAAATGTCCAATTAATTGGGTAGATATGTATAACAAATGATTTCATTATGGTGCATGTGAACCTACATTCATGTTCAATATTTTTATGTTTGGACCTGTATTTCAGGTCCATAGGTTTATGCATAAATCCAGTTTCATTTCCATAAGTTTATGCAAGGACTTGGTTTAACGTTCATAATTTTATGTGACAGCCTTATTTATTTTCCTTAATTTAATGAGTGAACCAATTTATATTTAAACATATTCACAATCTTATATGCTTATGTTTTTTCTACATTCCTATATCAATGTTATACTATTATGGCTCATGTTCATTAAATTCATTATGATTCATATCTTATGAATGGGAAAACATTATTTCATCAATCATGCTTATGATATAAGATATATTAGGTGTGGTTTTTAAAATTTTAACCATATGTTATTATATACTTATACTCATATTATACATAAGTGATGGTTGATATATCCTTTTTTACCCTTATTTAGCATTTTAGCTCAACCTATCTTATGTTTCCTTTCCACGGGTCATGAAGAAATGTTTTAAGTACGGTCTTTCTAAAAATATTAATATTTGGGAAGATCATTATGAAAAATATTGAATATCTTTCATGAAATAATATGATCTTGTCTTCAGCCCTTCGAATACATTAAACAAATATGATCTTGGTATGGATCATAATTTTATATAATGACTATAAATCATATAATATGTAATATCTATGTTTGAAAAATATGTGCCAGTATAGTTGGAATTGGAGCGATGTTTAGTAAATATTTAGATATTTTAAATTGAGAACCATGTTGAAAACCCTGGGGGTATATCTAAGTATAGAATAAAAACCAAATATTTTTACAAGTAATATAATGCGTGTTTCTCCTAAAAATCTATCTCAGTTTAAATACTAAAATTTGATATGGTTTTGGAACATATATATATTCACATAATGACCCCAAAAAAGAGTTTTTCAATTATATCTTGACGATCATTCTGGTGTACGGTAATTGTTCCCTTACTGCCCACTTAGTTTGAAACTACTAGGTGATATTCTTGGATTAAATCATGTTTTATTTGTAAGCCATTATTAATTATTTTAATAGATTATGATTATAGAGGACCTAGGTTAAACCTAAGGTGTAATTTTTTGAAATGAATATGTTAGGATTTAGACATAATTTAAATTACTTTTCATGATTATGTGGTTTCCATCTATTATCATTGTTTCTCATAATTTAATTTTTGGCTTCATTCAAAGGTTGAACCCTAAAGTAATTGTGTTAATACTTAATTTGATGGAAAATTCAGATTTTTTACACCAAATAAACCACATTTTTTATGATCTAGAATGTATAATTTTATTTCATTGATCGTGAAACATTCTCATGAAATGAGTCATAATGTACTTCTAAATGATCAGAGGAGAGAACAACCAGATTTTAATTATTTCCTCAGGCAACTTGCACCTTATTTTAGTGGGTATTTTGATCCACTAGTTTCTAAGAAATTATTACATACCCTTGAAATTATATTTTATATTATCAAGTGATCCCAACATGAAAATTTATTTTGGATATTTATTATTTATAAGTATAATCATATTAATGGTGGAATCTTATCAAGAATATGAGGAAAGAAGAAGAAATGTAATACATGGAGTGGGACGAGTTTGAAAGCTTTTTTTTAATAATTATCATCCTTGTACTCTTAATATAAAAATATGTAGTAATTACTTGAGATAAAGAAGATGGATGTTGAATCTGTAGGTACCTATGAGGTAAATTTCACAAGACTCATGAGGTACTATTCTGGTATTATCATCTAACCTAAAAATAATGTAAATCTATTATTTAAAGGCAAGAAACCAAATATCCTAATGGAATTTTTAATTATTTACATTGGAAGCTATAAAAAATAATTATATGTGCACTCAAATTGGAAATAGAATCTAGAAACCCTTATTGATCTAGTGATATGAAAATGATGATGGTATTTCATAGAAATTCCAATTTTATTTTAGATGGAGAGAATAAAAAATTCCACCCTCCTACCAGATAAAAATGTGGGAAGGATTAGTTAGGAGAATGCCTAAAAGAAACAAGAATATTTTTTAAGTGTGGGAAAACAATCCATCGAAAAAAATAATATTGAAGTGATGTGAAGAGTACATTCAATGAAATTAATAGAGAGATAAATGCAAAGATCACACCACACACACTTTAGTGTTTTAAATATAAGGACTATGGGAATTATTCTACCCATTTTTCAAATATATAGTATAATGATGATGATATTCATTAGTAACCACTCAATTATAAAGACAAATTAAAATATCATGTGATCACGATTACTGATGTGGATTAAGACAACAAAGTGGTGAAATTTTTACTTACCATCTACTCTATAACTTCTATTGTATTATTTGATTCTTGATCTACCCATTCTATTATATCTGATGAATTTTTTTAAAGGGATCACAATACCACTCGAGTAATTAAATGTTGAGTTATCAGTGTAAAATTTTAAAGGTATGATGATCACATCACATGTATATAAATCTTCTTTAATTTATGTTTTTGGTAATTTTATTCATGTAAATCTCATCATTCTCTCTCTATTTGAATAAGATTTTTTCATAGGCATGTATTGGATTTCATTATATAATTACCGCATTAATTTTTAAGGAAGTGAAGTCACATTTTATATTCTAAATGATCCTATGATTTTATATCAATGGGATGGTAAATATAAAACTATAATAGAAATTGTATCCATTGTATGAGTATTGATTCCTATTTAAAAGGGTTGTTTATCTCAAATGGAAAAGGATAAACATAACAAAAAATATATTTCTTTCGTACGAGAGTTCTTATATGTTTTTCTTGAAGAATTTCCTAGCTTGGATCCAAAATTTAATTTTGATTTTTCAATATAACATATACCTCGTGCAACACTTATTTCAATTAATCATTATAGAATGTCTTAGATTGGGTTGTAAGAATTAAAGAATAAACTCTATGAGAATATTGATAAGGGATACATTCTTCCATGTAAGTCACCATGGGGTACACCTATTAATTTTTTTGAGAAGAAAGGATGGTCAATGAGACATAACATTGATTTTAGGTAACTGAACGTGATCAAAATCAATAATAAGTTTCCCATGACCTATATTGATGGTTTTTCTAATCAATTACGAGGAGATCAATATTTCTCAAAGATTAATCTTCAATATATATACTATCAGTTGAGGGTTAAAAGTTAATACATGCCCAAGACAACCATCTATATGAGGTCTACAAACTATAAATTTATAGTGATATATTTCAGTCATACTAATGCCCTTAATGTATTCATGAATTTAAAAAATAAAGTTTTTAGAGATTACATTGATTAATTTATGAAAGTCTTTAAAGATGATATTCATATATATTCAAATAATAAGGAATAGAATGATGATCAATTGAGGATTATTCTGAATAAAGTTTAAGTTGTATGAAAATTTTAAAAGTTGGGATTTTGTATATAAAATGTTTAATTTTGGGGACATATAATCTCATGTGAGGGTATATAAGTGGATATATAAAATAAATAAGTTATTGAACATTATCCTAGACCAACCATTGGGATTAATATCTACTTTTTTCTTTGTTATAATAGATATTATCAACTCTTTTTTGATTTTTTCTCAAATATTTATAATCCACTCACTAAGTTAACATGGATGAAATAAAAGTTCCCTCGGTTAGAAGAATTCAAGGAAAATTTCATTGAACTAGATATAAGTTTAGTTATTGAACATGTTCTTACACTACCCAATAGAGGATAAGGATTTTATTTATCTATAGTGATAATTTAAATAAGGGACTAGTATGTGTCCTCATGTATAATGATATAGTGATAACCTATGCCACATTAAAATTGGAGGTTCATTAGAAAATTTACAAACTCATGATTTGGATATATTTATGGTAACTATTTCGTTAATGATATGGTGGAATTATATTTACTAAGAAATGGGTTATATATATACTGATTATAAATTTTAAATGTGTTATTCACTCAAAAAGAGTTGAATATACACCAGATAAGATGGTTGGAGTATATTAAAGATTATGAATAGTCAATACATTATTACCCAAGAAAAGAGAACAAGGTGGAATATGCTCATAGTCTAAAGTATCATGCTATATTATCAATTTTGATGATCCAAAAAGATCTAATATTTCTTTATTTTCAAAGGATGGATCTAAAAATCTTGGGGGATGGGGAGAAATATTAACAAACTCAAATGAGTGTACAACCATCCAACAAAGTAAAAAATAAAAGAGGTATATAAGGAAGGTATAGAGATACCAAACGAGGTGATAAATGTAATTAATTTTATCCTTGATTTCAATGGAATGATATGGTTCAGGAATCGTGCATATTTCCAATGGATAGAAGATTTAAAGAATGATCTATTGGATGAATCTGAAAGATAAACCTTCTCTATTCATCATGGAGATAAAAAGATATCTTGATATCTAAAATATTATTTCAAGTGTAACAACATAATAAGATATATTTCAAGTTAATGATGAGATGTAGAAGTTAAAGGGATGTTACAATCATTATTCATACAACAATAGAAATAGGAAAAAACTTAGTATTTTGTCATTTGACTCACCGAAAAATATAAATTCCATAAAACTATTTTTGTTATTTTTGACCACCTTAAAAAATAAACACACTTAGTTTATATAAGAGAAGATTTATCTCTTTATCATAATACTATAATATACATTAAGAAATTGGTAATGTTACAGAGAGTACCACATTCTATTGTATCTGATCGGGGTTCGAGGTTTACCCCAAAGTTCTGTGGAATTCTTCAACAGGATATGGATATATAGTAAAGTTTCAGTATGAACTATAATCCTTGGATATATGTTTATTTTAATATCCCAATAATTAAAAAATAATGACTAGGTTTGATAGTGTAAAAGATACACAATATCGAGCTTAAACAGACAACAAAATATTCATATTTAAATATGACTGTTATAAGATAGTCATTAAATTGGAATGAATAATATTATTAACCAAATTATGAAATATATAACGGCACTACTAAATAATAATTTATTAATTAATACTTATAAAATTATGCACTTAGGTTTTAGTACAGTCATTTTAATCTTCCAAATACATTTTCTTTAAAAATGATTTTTCTTGCTTTTAATGACAGAATATTTTAATTAATTAATAGAAAATTTAGAAAAAAAATTTGAAATAAAAGGAATTTTATTTTTTGAATTCATCACATCAAAATTATCTTGGCATTAATTTTTTTATAATTTTATGAGAATATTCATTTTTCATTGGACTGTTAAAAATAAAATTTTTTATCAAAAACTCTATTTTATTTTTAATTATTTATAAAGTAAAATTCTATTTTTGAGTAGTTTTAAGAGTTATTAATTTATTTTTTGATTTAAAATTATCAAATTATGGTTTTTAAAATGAATTTTAGGCTTTATTTTTAGAATAAAAACATTTTATATTTAAAATAAATATTTTTCTGAACAAACTATTTTTCATTGAGTTTTACCAGATTAATTTTAAATTAAAATTAATTAATTTTATTTTCTGAACATTTAAAAATGAATTCCAAATATTTAATCATGAGTTCAAATTTATTAAATATAACCCTTTAATATTTAGTCAAATATAATATCAACCTTTTTAATTTGTGTTACCATGATAAATGGTAAATCAGGTAATTAAGTGTTAAAAATAAAATGATAAGAACAATAAAATTTCCCTAATACAAGTATAAATTTTATTGTATAACTATATTAATTATATAATCATGCATATTTAAAATATAGGACCTCCTCTTTACATTTGGGTGTGACTGTGACATTTATAATATTTTATTTAAAGAAAAGTTAAATATGTCACCATCTTGTTATAAATAAATAAAAAAAATTAACAATGGGTTTTCTTGTATATATTCTAAACAATAAATAATATTTTTAAAGATAAAGTATTTTTCTTCATCATGTTATTTAATTTTTAATTTTTATTGAATAAATAATTACCTTAAATTCATACATGAAGCTGATGTAGTAATTATTTAATTAATGAAAAAACATATAAATAATATTCAAAATATTAACATAAATATAATTTAAGATAAATAATGTGATAATAAAATTTATATATGAATATTACATGTTGGAGGTATAATAAAATCTTTTTTTTCTAAATTTATATGAATTCTTGATTTTATTAAAATCATGGTAATGAATAGTTCTAAAAATTTACATTATGGATATTTTATAGTAACCCATATAAAATTAAATGATACAAAATTATTAAATATTTTAAATTCATCTATGTGATTATGATATGGTTTAAAATATCTAATTTGGTCCATTTATTGGTCTTTTTTCATTTTATAGTAACTATATTAACCCTTAAAGAGTAAAGATCGATTTTTTTTCACGGTAAGAGTTGATGAGGTTAAATAGAAGTTAAAACCAAAATATAAGTGTAAAAATATAGTCATAATTTTATAATTTTTATATTATTATGGTATTTAAACCCATAATAATCATCTATTCATGATTACTATCTTTAAAGCCATTTTCAATTGAAAATTAATTTATACTAATTTAATATTTTGAGAAATGTCAACAGTGTCCTACTTCTCTATTATAATATGACACATATTCTTCTCATTTTTGCAGATGTAAAATCCAATTTTTATTGGACAATAAATAATAAAATGCCTTCCTATAATCCCTACTCTAATTATAGATGTATTGTTTCGGTATAATAATAGTATTATAGGACTTAAGGTGTTAAGAAATTGAGGTATTCTAAATAATAGGATGACAAAGAACATATATAATTATTTAGACTTAAGGTAAGAAACTTTATTTTTTAAAAAATATATTATTTAAAGTCTCCTTTTAAATTTTCTTTTTCTTCAATATCCATGAAATTTTTTCTAATGAAATTTAAATAAAGGTTTTATTATTCTTCAATGATTGTTTAAATACATTTTACCCCTGTTGTATTTTTTGCAATTTTTTTTGAAATAATCCTTTTTTCATTTTAAAAATGTGGTACTTGGTGAATTTTCCCAAAAAAAAATATGAAATGAATATTTTTAAAATTATATTAAATTTGTGTATTTTCCTACATACATGAATTATATATAATTTAAATCTTACTTTACATGTTTACTTGGTTATTTTTATAGAAATTTTTTTACTTTATATGTGCTTTTTTTCTTTCTTAAATTAGTGATTTTCCTCAATGAATTTTTTTATGATGAAAACATTAATGATTTATGATTATGTTATGGTTCTTGGACTTTTTTGAATTATGGATGGTTCTGTAATAAAAAAAATTGGCTCTGTGATATCCCTCAAATGGATAGGGTATGTTTATGTTAGAAGTTTATTGTGATGGTTATTCTAAGTTTAACTGTGATGTTTCTTCCAACTATGACCATGAGGGTTAGTTCAAGTATTACTATGAGTTTCATTTTATGTGTAGCCATGAGGATTACTTCAAAAGTATGTATGATAATAAAATTATCCCCCAATTTACATATATGATTTATTTATGATTTTTGTGTTTTTATGAAAAAACATCATGTTTCTAAAAGATATGTTATATATTTTATATTCAAAACTAATAATATGTTAATTTTTAAGGGTGAAAAATATAAATTTGTGAAAAATTTATCATTATTTTATCATGTTTTCAAATAAACCTTTATAGTTTTTAATTTTTCCATTAATATTTATTATACATTTTTTTAAAAAATATATTTTGGTAGAAAAAGTGATTTCTTAGGCAAGAAATGTTTACTTTAAGAAAAATTTTATTTATAAAAATGAAAATATTTATAAATACTAATGGAAAAATTGTTTATTTATTTCTTTTTATGTCCCTTACTGAGATTTTTGTTCTCATCCCATGTTTTGAAATGTTTTTCACATAGCCTATGTATGGGTAATGGAAAGGAATAATTCATGTCTAAATTCCTTAAGATTACATAATAAAATAAATAAAATGCATGTTAAAAATATTTATATTATAGAAAATTGGATACTTATTAAATGTTTCCACATTGTATATATATTGGTTTATTCTATAAGAGTTATGACCTAAATCTCTACAACTCTAAACCTAAAGGATTTTTGATAATTTAAGGGGGTGAATTTTAGATTAAACTCACTAGAATATGTATTGTCTAATGATATTCCTTTAAGTTAGTATTAGAGAAGTGTTTATACAACTTTGGAGATTAGGAATTTCAGTTAAGAGTAGTTTATCTTCTAATTATATTCTTTTAGTAAAGTCCTTGTTTTTTAAATTTTTTATATTTAGGGAAATCATTTACATATGGAAGGAGGAGGATCCCAGACAACATTTATATCTCTCTCAAATTAATTTCTTAAAATAATATTCCAAGGTCATGTCTTATTATTTAAATACTTTTTTTAACATATAACTCTCCTGTAAATAGTTTTATGAAATATAAAACACCTTTTCTACACCTCTATATATCTACGGTTAATGGGATGTTTCTTAATAGGTTCTTAAATTCCTAATTTTCTCATCATTCCCAACAAGGGAAATATCATCAAGGTCTTTTCAAATATTTTACCCTAACACAGGACATTAAACCATTGATGAATTTACTAAATCATTAAACAAAGAATACATTAACTTACAATCTTATGGGACATAATTTTGGGATTTTAAAAGGAACCTTGATTGAATTATTCAAAATAAACTCAGATTTAATGATTTATAAAAATCATGATTTATTGGATTTTATAAAATTATATTTCATACAAAATGATTTTTCAAAACATTTTCTCTTCAAACAACAATATATCCCAAATTTTATGAGTAAATTTTTTAACAAGTAAGAAAGGTAATTTTAAGAATCTATATATCATTGTTTTAATGTGTATGCATTCTTTATAAATGAGAAAAATGATAATTAAATCATGTGGACATCAAGATTATGGTATGACATACTTTTATTTTTTTAATAACACAATTTTATTTAAATAATGCGCAGACTAAATGTCAAATTATAGGATATACCAGACATTTTCAATTAATAATTTGAGGTAATTGTGGAATATTAAATTTTTGGATGAAAAAAATAAAGGTTTGAGATAACCTTTCTGGTTTAACCACTTTCTTTAATTATTAAAATAATATGGATATTTTTTTTTGAATTTTTATCACATTTATTGGAATTTTATAAGTATTATGGTTTTAGAAAAAAGAAAACCTATAGGTTAGGTGAAAACTCATCACATCTGACAAGGCTGTGAGGTTTGAACCCACAGCTGAATGGGAATAATTGTGCATCACCTACCATTATCCTATATGATATCGTAGTTAGTATGACATTAGTATCCTTAGTTTAAATGATTGAAAAGACACAGATTATGTTCATTTGGGAATATATTTTTTATCTCATAGATAACCATATTGTAGGAAATTCATTTGCTGATTATATGATTAATGTTATTTGGGAAAAAGGTTTCTTTAATTTTAGGGAGCATTATAAGATTAAGGAAAACATAATTCCATGGAGTTTTATTTGAGGAATAAATGTTGAATTTTTTATTAGAAGAATATTTTATTTTAATGTGTCTTTATGGTGATTCAGGTTATTTATGGAAATGGTCAGAATATCTTGAGACTATATGTTTAGAGAATGCACATTTTGGTATGGGCCTTCTAAGGTAATTGATGTTATTTATAGATAAATGTTAAAATTTATCTTGGAATACTATATTAACTAATCCTTATGATTATTGTGTCTCAATATTAGTCTATAATGTTTTTATTATTTTTAAGGATAGTTATTTAATGTGTCATCTAAGTTGGAATTTTGATATTACTGTTGAATTTTGGAAATTAAAGTAGTTTTTTATTCATATCAAGGTTTATTAATTTTGGTAATTGTCTTAACATGTCCTAAACATTTGGTTTTCATTAATTCATAAATAAAAGAGGAATATATTTTTATTATTTTATATATTATTTGATCCATTATATATCAATTCTAGTTCTTAAAAAATAAAAAACATTTTTAATATTCATCATTTGAAGAAAAAAGATGAGTTTGTGGTGAAATTTGATTAAAAGGTAAAATTATTCTTGAAAATTAAAAATATTTCCATATGTTCTGATTATATGAAGTAAAATAATTCCTAAAATATTAGAAAATTATTTTAAAAAAACATTATCTCCTTACTTTTCTTATTGAGAAATCAGTACCCTTTTAACCAATCATAGATTTATGGTTTGGTGATGGTTAACTTTTTAATGAACATATTCTCTATAAATCTCTTATATTCTAAGAAAGTAAGGTTTTTATTACATATCCATGTTTTCATTGGCCACTAATTATTTCCTATTTGGAAACATAGTGTGTTTTATTCCATATAACTATCATAATTCTTTTTATCTCTGGTCAAGAGGATGTTTTATTAACACTTTTTACAATTAGATTTTTTTACATAGGAATTTAGAAAAGGAAAACCCTGGTTACTGAGCCTAAGTTCAAAATGTGAGGATTCAATTTATTAAAGGGTGAGAATATAATATCTTTATAATTTAAATAAATTATTAAGTTTGATAATGTACAATATATTCAATAGCGATCTTAAATGAATGAAAAATTGTTATTATTTAAATATGGTCTTTTAATATAGCTGTTAAATTGAATAGAATGAATATAATTAACCATGTTATAAAATATATAATGGTAATACATATTAATTATGTATTAAATGATGCTTATAAAATTAAGCACTACGTTTTTTATAAATAAATTTTATTCTTCAAAAATATATTTTCTTCAAAAATAGTTTTTATTAAATTTTTTGGGGTGAGTATTATAATTAATTCAAAGAAATTTTACAAAATTTATTTGAAAAAAATTGAATTTATTTTCATAATTAATAATTTAAAAATTTTCTTAAGATTAATGTGTTAGAGTTTTTTGAACATATTGATTTTCAATGAATAGTATAAAATATGGTTTTTTATTGAAAAATGTGTATTCTTTAAAAGTATTTACAAATAAAATTTATATTTTGGATTAGTTTAAAATTTTATTTTTTCGTTTTGATTTAATATGATATAAGTATGGTTCTTGAAATTAATTTTATACTTTATTTTAGAATGAAAAAATTTTATATTTAAAAACTTCATTTTTCTGAAAAACTATTTTCCATTTCATTTTTTAGATTAATTTTAAATTAAAATATTCTAATTATTAGTATTGAAAATCGTATAATGGATTCAATATTTGAAATCAAGATTTCTAAATTTATTAAATATCACAATTTTAAACTCAGTCACATTTATTTGTAACCTTAGTAGTTTTTATTAGCATAATAAATAGAAAATCAGAAAATTAAGTGTTAAAAAGGAAATGATAAACACTATAAAAATACTCTAATAATTGTGTAAATTTTCCAGGAATTTTTTTAATTTATAATCAGAAATTTGTTCAATATATGACCTTTTTCTATTTGTGGTGATTATGAAATTTATAATATTTTATTTAGGAAAAGTGAGACATGTCATCCTCTTATTTTTGAAAACTAAAATATTTTTAACATGGATTTATCTAAAGGAAATTCTTGATAATAAATTCTATTTTAGAGTATAATGGATTTTCCTTTATCATGGTATTTTATATTAAATTTATAGTGACAAAATAGTTACATTAAATTCCATTAAGTCACTGATTTAGTAATTATTTAATTATTTAAAAACTAAAATATTTAATATTAAGAAAAAAAATTGGGAAAAATAAAGTGATAAATAATTTTTCTATATGAACATGAAATTTTTGGGATATAATTTTTTTATTCGAATTTTACATGTGTCTTGATAATATTAAATTCAATGTAATTAATAGTTCTAAAAACTAACCTTATGGATATTTCATAGAAAATAATATTGTTTTAAATGACATAAAATTCATAAAAATTATAAATCTTGAAAAGTTATTAGGATAATGTTCAAAATATCTTCCATGATCCATTTGTGGTTCATTTTTCATTTATAAGTAACTATAATAACCCTTAATGAGTAGAAACTTATTTTTCCTAATAAGAGTTGAAGGAGTTAAAACAAAAACATAAGGGTAAAAATGTAGTCAAAATTGCCTAATTTTTATTTTAAGAGTTTATTTAGACCCATAATATCTTATTTATTTATTTACCCACTTTTTATCAAATTTTAATTGAAAATAATTTATATTAATTTAATATCTTGATAAATTACAATAATTCCCATCCCCACTCTTATAAAAGGATACATCTTCTTCTCATTTCTCTACACATAAAAACTCATTTGGTTCATCTAATACCTACCCAAACAACTTACAAGAATCTATATTATCATTCTAGAGATATTGGTTTAGATATAAAACTAATATTATTGATCTTAAGGTGTTAAGAAAAGGAGGTTATCAAAAGAAGATGACTATAAAGAACGTATCTGATGAGTTTGACTTAATTCAAGGGGATTTATTTTAAAAAATATTCTTTAAGGTTCCAATAAAACTCTATTTCCATTGATATACATATAGTTTTTTTTCTAATAATAATTTAAATATGGTTTTTATTATTCTTCTATTATTTTTAAATTTCATATTTACCCATGTTTGACTTGTTAAAAAATGGTTTGAAAGTAATCTTTTTTTTCATTTTTCAAATGTGGTAATTTGTGACATATATAAAACAATGTATGAAAGGAATGTTTTTCTATCCTATAAAACTTTTTTGGACTTTCCTAGAATCATGACTAACATTTTTGTCTAATATTATTTTAGAATGATAAATATTTATTTTCAAAGAAAATTTTTTCCTTTTTTATGTGTGAAATTTAATTTTAAAATAATTTATTTTTCCAAATGAATGTTTTTATGATAAAAGAATTCATTTTTTATGATTATTTTTGGGTTCATGGTCATTGCTAATTATGATAGGTGGTTATTTTATAAAAAAAATATTTGATGAGTTTGTGATATCCATCCGTTGGATTGGATATTGTTTTGTTAGAAGTTGATCATGATAGTTATTGCAAGTTTAATTTTGATGGTTACTCCAAGTAAAATAATGGGGGTTATTTTAGGTATAACAATGATGGTTATTTCATGTGTATCCATGAGGGTTACTCCCTAAGTATTTATTATAATAAAATAATTCCCCATGGTAAATATAGTATTTATTTATTCGTGCAATGTTTTTACCAAAATATTCTATTTTCACTAGTTATGTTTTTGTGTTTATGTTCAAAAGAAAGTATATGTTACTTTTTAATGGTGAAATGTTTAACATTTTGAAAAAAAATTCTTCAGTTTATCATGTTTTCAAAGAAACAATTATGGACCTTATTTTTTCTTTAATATTTCTTTTGAATTGTTTTATGGAAATAATTATGTAGAAAATTAGATTTCATGGGTAAGAAAATATTTATTTTCAACCCAAATATTATTTTAAGATATAAAATTCTTATAATTATTAATCAAATAATGCTTTATTTATTTATTTCTATGTCCCCTATTGATATTTTCAGGATCATCTCACATTTCAAAAAAAATCATAGGGATTAAGGATGGATAATGGAAATTAAGAATTCAATTTTTAAGTATTAAACATTTGACATAAAAATAATACTTGTTTCATTTTAAAGGGTTTTATATTATAAGAAAATTGGACATAGATCCAAAGTGTCAAATTGGAATATATATTAGTTCTTTTTTAATTTTTTAATACTAAACTCTCTGAAAATATAAACCTAAAATATATTTGGTAATGTAAGAAAGTTAATTCTAGTTTAAAGTCACTAGAATATATAAGTTTTGAGGACAATTCCTTACCGTCAGTATCAGATCTAGGTTATGAATAATTAAGAGGTTAAGACATTTTTTAAGAATAGGTAAAGTTTTTTAGTTTATTATTTTAGAAAAATTTATCTTTTTTATCATTTTTAGATCCATTAAAAATTATTTACAAATGGAAAGGGGAGGATACAAAGAAACATTTCTATCTATTCTTGATGACTTTCATATAGTAATTATTGTCAAGTTATATAATTATGATTTTGAAAATGTTTCTAACATAAAAATATCCTAAAACTAGTTTTATAAAATATAAAATACCTCCTCTATACCATAATATCATTTTAGTTCATGGGTTATTTTTTTTATCAAATCTGAAATTCCTGATTTTCTCAAATTTCCGAATAAAGAAAATATCATCGATTATGTTTCAAATAATTTTCCCTATCACAAAAATTTGAAGCATACTATTATTTTACTATAGTTTCAAATAAAGGTGGCCCTTGGGTATCCTATTTATATTTTGTCTGAACTTATAGGATTTTGTTTCATACTTATAGTATTTCAAAAGGACCCTTGATTGAATTTTTTAAAACAAAATCAGTACGAATATTCTATAAAAATCATGTTTTATTAGATTTTTTGAAATTAAATTTTATATAAAAATATTTTTTAAATCTATTTCTCTAAAAAATACATATAAATAAAATTTTATGAGGTTATTTTAGAAAAATAAATATAATTAGTTTTAATAATATCAAAATAATTATTGAAATGTGTGGAACTTATATCTATGTGAACAAAACAACAATGAAATCAGGTGGACATCATGATCAAGGTTTGACCTAGTTTTATTTTTTCTTAGTAAAAAATTATTTAAATAATAGAGAGATAATGTTTAAAATGACATAATTTTCAAGACTTCCGGAATTAAGATTTTTAGGTAATTGTGGGATATTACATTTTGGGATGCAAAATGAAAGGTATGAAATAAAATTGCATGTTAAAACATTCTCATTAATTATTAATATATTATGGCTATTTTTTATGAATTTTATCACTTTTAAGTGATTATATAAGGTTTCCAGATTTAAAAAAAGGACATCCCATGGTTTAGGGGACAAATCATCACATCCATAAAGGTCATTAATTTTTTACCCACAACTCAAGGGAAACATGGTTGTATCACATACCACTAGCATACTTGATGTCCACATTAGTATTCCCTTATTTTCCTTTATTTAAATTATATGATAGAAATAGGTTAAGTCCATTTTGGGAACATTTTTTATCACAAATATAACAATGGTATTGGAGATTTATTTAGTGATTGAGTGATTCTAGTAATTTTAGAAGAATGTCACTACAATTTTGTGGGGATTACATGATTATGGTAAATAGAATACTAATGTATTTTCATTGAGTAATAGAGTTTAAATTATATTTTAGAATCATATATGATTTTAATTTGGATTTATGGTGATTTGGGTTATTTATGTAAATGGTTATTATATCTTGGATAATATATGTTTATGGCGTGTATATTTTTTGTATGAGACTTTAAGAGTAATTGATGTTATTTTGAGATAAATGTAACAATTATTCAAGATTGAATATGTGATAAAACCCATCTTATTTTTGGATTTCATTATTAATATAGAGTAGTTTGTTTAATTTTATGGATAGTTATTTATTGAATGATATATTTTGAACATTCAATAGTACTATTGAATTTTAGAAATTAAATTATTTTTTCTTCGTATGAAAGTTTATGAATTTTGGAAATTATCATATATTATCTTAACCATTTGGATTTGGTTTATTTTTAATGATATGAGGATTAAAGTTTTTTTCACTTATGGATTATGTGATCCACTATTTGTGGATTCTAGTTCTTCTAACATAAAAATCAATCTGTAATATTCATCATTTAGAGCCAAAAGATGATTTTGTGGTGAAAATTGATTAAATGATAAAATTATTCTTGAAATTAAATATATCATTATTTTATAAGTCTAGGAAGTAAAATAATTCCTTAACTTTAGGAAAAGGTATCTGAATCAAAAAAATTACCTGTTTTCTTTTCTTATTAATATGTATATGGCCTTTTAACCCATCCTAGGTTTATGGTTTTGTGATGCTTAAATTTATAATGATAATGTTCTCTATTACACTCTCAGAGTCCATAGAATTGATCCTTTTCTGTTATATTCATGTTTTCACCTCCCAAAATTTTTTATTACACTTAAACTTTGTATGTGTTATTTTTAATGACCCTCATTATTCACATTCTCTCTTTTCAAGAGGACGTTTTTCTAACCCCTTTTATGATGTGGGTTTTCAATAAAGGTATTTTGAGAAGTGAAACCCTAGTTATGAAGCCAGATTTCAAATTATTAGGGTGAAATTTTTTAAAGGAGGGATAATTAAATATCCTCAAATTTTAAAAATAATGAATACATTATATAGTTTACAAGATACTCAATACTGAGCTTAAACGAACAAAATATGATCATTTAAATGTGACAAATATATAAAAGCCATTAAATTTTTTTGAATTAATACTATTAATAAAATTATGAATTATATAATGGTAATATTCCTTAATAATTTATTAATTATTTCTTAAAAAAATTGTAAATAATTTTTCTAAAGTCATTTTATTCTTAAAAAACAGATTTTCATCACAAATGCTTTTTCTTGATTATCATGAGTGAATAGTATAATTAATATACAACAATTTTAGAAAATTTATTTGAAAAAAATTAATACCATTTTTTAATTCAACATGTAAATACTATTTAAGTATAAATTATTTATAATTTTTGGAAAATATTGATTTTTCATTGCATAGTGGAAAATATTGATTTTTATTGAAAACTGTATTTTCTTTTAAAGTATTTACAAAGAAAAATTCTATTTTGGATTATTTTTAAAATTTAATTAGTTTCTTATAGTTTCAAATTTCCTAATTATTATTTTATAAATAATTTTATTTTTTAATTTAGAATAAAAATTTTTTATTTTTAAAAAGGTCATTTTTCTAAAAAACAGGTTTATTGCTTTTTTCAGCATAATTTTAAATCTTAAACTTCTACGTTTGGAATTTTTAAAATTGGATCCCATGTTTGTAATTTATAGGTCCATATTTATTATATATAACCCTTTTATATTTAGTAAAAATGAATAGTATCCATAGTGATTTTTGTTGCCATAGTAAATGGTAACTCGGATAAATAAGGGTTAAAAATTAAATGATAAGGACTATAAAATTACCCTAACACTTTAATAAATTTTCTTGGATAACTATATTTTCTCCATTATCATAAAAATTTTCAATATTATACCTTTTGTGTCCTTTTTTGTGATTATGACATTGATAATATTTTATTTAAATAAATATAAAACATGTCACCCTTTCTTTAATAAATAAAATATTTTTAACATGGAATTATCTAGATGATATTCTCAATTATAAATAGTTTTTTTCAAAATAAAATATATTTATATCAATCATGGAATTTTATTTATTTTTTATTGAATAATTAATTTCCTTAATTTCTTACACAACACTTATACATTGATTATGCAATTGATGAAAAAAATAAAATAATTGATATTAAAAATAATAAAATAAATATAATTTGAAATAAATAATGTGATAGAAAACTTTATATATGAAATTTAAAAGTTGGGGAAAAAATAAAATATATTTTTTCATTTTATACTTTTTATTTATATTATTAAATTCAATGTAATGAATAGTTCTAAAAATGACATTATGAATATTTTATAGTGAATAATTTTTTATTAAATGATATAAAATTCCAATAAATATTAATTTTATAAAAAAAATTATATATAGATTTAAAATATAAACCATGATCCATTTGTGCTTAATTTTACATTTTATAGTAACTATATTAACCCTCAAAGAGTAAAAATTCATGTTGTCATGGTAAGAGTTAAAATGGTTAAATTGGATTTGAAACCAAATGATAAGGGTATAAATATAGTCAGAACCAATATAATTTCTATTTTATATAGGTATTGAGATTTTTACTTATATTATCTTTAAAATAAATCAATTTTTATCCATTTTCAATTGAAAATTAATTTATATTAATTAATATTTTGAGAAATTCCACGAGATCCCCTCAACTCTCTTATAAATGGATGCTTCTTAATCTCATTTATTCACACATAAAAACCCATTTGTTTTATCCAATACCAACATAAATACCTTAATAAAATATATAATCTAATTCTAGAGTTATGTTTCAGTCAAAATAGAAATCTTAGACGTCTAAAGGTGTTAAACAAAAGAGGTTTTCCAAATAAGAGGGCGATAAAGAATGTGTGTGACGAGTTGGAATTAAGGTAAGGGACTTTATTTTAAAATATATTAATTAAAATATTCCTTAAAACTTTATTTTTCATCCAAATATATATGTTTTTTTCTATAAATATTTTTAATAATGTTTTCATTATTATTTTATGATTGTTTAAAGTTATTTTTATAGATGTTTAACTTCTTACAATATGGTTTGAAAGGAAAATTTTTATAGTTTTCCAAGTGAGATACTTTGTGAATTTTTTGGAAAAAAAAGTATGCAAGGAATTTTTTTCTTACTTATACATCGTGACTGAATTTTCACTCCTGTGTGAATAATATTTTCTTTGTATCTTCGTTTACAAGCTTACATGGTAAATTTCAAAGAAAACATTTATCTCTTAATTTGTGCAGTTTTCATTTTAAATATGTGATTTTTCTACAATAATGCTCTTATAATTTAATCATTCATGTTTTATGAATATATTATGGTTCTTGTACATTGTTTATCATAATGGGTGGTTTCATTATAAACCAAATTGATGTGGTTCCATGATATCCATCCAATTCCTTATGTATATTTATATTAGAAGTTGACCAATATGGTTATTTGAAGTGTAACTATGATGGTTAATCCATGTATAATTGAGAGGCTTATTTTAATTATAACAATTAGTTTTATTTCATTTGTATCTTTGAGGTTTACTCTAAAAGAAATTATGATAAGAAAATGATTCCCTAAGTTATATATATGATTTATTTGTGATTGTTATGTTTTTATAGAAATGTCATGGTTTTCTAAAGTAAGTTATTAATTTTCTGTTTAAATGAAAGTGTATGTTACCTTTTAAGGGTTAAAATTATAAATTTTTTTAAAAGTTTTCATAACTTTATTAGGTTTTCAATGAAACCTTTCGGGGTTTTATTTTCCTTAAATATTTATTATGAAATGTATCATAGAATTTTTTGGGAAAAACGCTAATTATTATGTAATAAAATGTTTATTTTGACTCCAATGTTAATTTTATGGAGATTTTTTCTAATTATTAAAAGAAAATATTTTTTATATATTTTTATGTCCATTACTAATATTTTTTTCTTGATCCCATGTTTTATAATTTTTAGAGGGTTTAATGATGGTTAAGGGAAAATAATAATTCAAGTTGAAATTATTAATAATTTTATATAAAAATAAAATGTGCTTTATTTTAAAAGGGATTTTCTTGTGGGAGAAATAGTTATAAATTATAATTTTCCAATTTTAATATAAATTTCCTTTTTAAAAGATTTATAACTTAATTCTGTAAAACTCTTGAACTAAAAGTTCTTAGGGAATGTGATAAATGGAATTCTATTTTAAAGTCACTAAAATATGTAATGTTTGAGTTTATATCCTTATAGTCAATCTAAGAGAACTATTCAAATCCAATAGTATTTTGAGAGATTTTGTTATATGGATTTTAAAAGTGATTAGGATTAACACCTTCCAACTATCACGCTTTCTTATAACAATTGCTTTCACTCAAGAATTATGAGGGATCCTTATGAATCCCTTTATGGAAATAAGTTTATAACTCCAATTTTATAGGATGAAGATGAAAAAATAAATCTATTGGGACCTGAGTTAGTTAAAAAATGGTATAAAAACATAATATATTCAAAATTGTATCAAGGAATATCAAAGATGATAGAAACTTTATACTAAATATTGTTTTAGAAATATAGAATTCAATGTTGGTAAAAAGTTATTTATAAAAATTTATCCATAGATGAAGGTAATGAGATTCATAAGGAATGGAAATTTTATCCCAAGGTATATTAGCCATTTCAAGATTCTTTATCAAGTAGGTATGGTAGTTTATCGCTTGGGTCTTCCACCAAACTTCTCTCTAGTTCACGACATGTTCCATGTATCCCTACTAAGGAAGAACATAAATGATCCATAAAATCTACTAAACTCAAATTTCATACCACTGTGAAAATATATTTTCAATTATGAAAAACTGGTGGTAATCTTGGATCATAGATATAATGTGCTATGAAAAAAAATCCAATCACTTTGTTAAATGTATTCGATGGAACTGGAAATTAATAGAATTTACATGGGAACCAAAATACATGATAAAAAATTATTTAATACTTTTATAATATTATACAAATATAATTTTTAGTGTGAAATTCATTTTAATGGCGGTATAATGTAATAAAAAATATTTTATGATATATTTCTCTTCAAGTAATGTTTTTAACAGATTTCAATACACACAAACTTGAGTCTAAATGAACTGTAATATAGTAAAATGTTATAACATAGCCTTTAAATAAGTGGGAATTAATAATAGTAACTAAATTATGAAAAATTAATGATTTAAACTTTTACAAAATAAATTTAGTGGTAATGAGTTGAATATAAATTAAAATAAAGAATTTTGAAAGTAAAAGAGACGTTTTATCAAAAAATGCTTCTACAAGTGAAATGTGTTTTATATTAATAATTAAATTAATAAATATTGGTGAATTAATATAATGTAATGAGTATATATTAAAATTAAATAAAAAAATTATCATTAATCTAATTATTTTAGGCATGGGATAATAATAAATCCACTTTAATGATTAAAGTTATATTTTTCTAAAATTAGTTCTCATCATGTATTGTGAACTTTTTTTAAAATAAATTTATATCACTTATAGAAATTGAATCTTCAAAAATGGATTCTTTATTTAGAATTATAAGGATAATTTTTTTTAAAAAACTCCTTTTTCAATATGATTAGTAACCATGGTAAATTTTTGTGACCTAAGTTGGGATAAAAAGGGTTAAATAGAGTTAAACCAATGTGATAAGGGTTTAAAATTTCAATAATACTTGCCTTTATCATATTGGATGACTATATTTTAGAAATTTCCATCCAATAATAAAATATATGGTAATTTGGTGCCATACTTATTTGATTAAGACCTTTATATTAATTTAAGAAAAGAATAAATACAAAATGTTAGTCTCTTGAATTTAATATCTATAGAAAATCATAATGATAAAAATAAGATAAGTTTGGGGTTAATTTTTTTAAAATATAAATTAATTTTTTAATCATAATAATTTAATTCTAATTTTTATTAATTTAATAATCATCTTAAATGGTAACGAACCCCGACACAATATTTATTCAATTAATTGAAAAATAAAATAAATTATTTCAAAAATATTAAAAGTAATACAATTTTAAGGAATTATTGTGTTCTATGAATTTTTTGTATTAATATCACTTATTATAGTTTTTTATAATGATTAGATTATAATTCCATTTTTATTCTGTTATCTTTAATTCCAAATTAAAAGAATAGTGTCAAAAATAGAATTAATGATATTTTTTGAAAATAATATTTTATTAAATATTTCAAAAAGAATAAAAATATTAAATGAGGAAAATTTCGAAAATATATGCTCACATATGTCATTAATTGACCATTTATGATCGAATTTTTAGATTATAAGTAAAATTATGACCCTTTAATATTGAAAAAATCTTTACCGTGATTGAGGTTAAAATTGGATAACCAAGGTGATAATCAAAATGATATAGTTAAAATGAAATCAAAACCTATGTAAATTTTATATTTTATGATATTTTGACAATAGAAATTTTTCTTTGAATATGTATCCATTTTAATGTATTTTTCTTCAGAATGTATCAATTTTATTTTAATCATTCTTATAATTCTATGAGTGACACTCCCCTCACTTATAAAAAATAAACTCTTCTCATTTATTCCTTGCACATTTTTACCCTTATATCTCACCCAATAACAACCATAATAAAATCCTATATTCATTAACCACTTATAATAACATCTATGTTTTCAAAAATATCACCCCTTCAAGGCTTAAGGTGTAAGCTAAAAGAGGGTTCTTAATAAAGAACATTTTAAATTTTATTTATTATTAAACCTACAAAAAATTAATTTTATAAATTATAAAATAATTAATTCATTATATTAAATATATTTAATTTTTATTATTATGATGTAACAACCATTATCCACCTAATTTCTATTTTACAAAAACAAAAAAAATTCTCATGCATACAAACGGCTTACCATCGCCATAAAGTGGCATAATTTTTGTTTCATAATCACTTTAATTTTATGGTTATGATGATGGATTTAATAAATATATATATGTTATTGTGATGTTATTTTGATTCTATAAATTTAACTATTACTTACCTTTAATTTATTTCATTAATTTAAAAATGGAAACTGTGTTCATGCATTTGTATGGCACCTATCTTCATGAATAGTGAAATTCATTTTAATTTTATAGATGAATATATATATATATATATATTGATTTTTTTTATATTAATGACATTTTTAGAATTCTATAGATTATTTAAACTTGATCATAGTATAAATACTGTGACTGCTAAACCAAAACATGCATGAAAAATGTAGCAGTTATCACCCAGAATAGTGATTTAATAAAGAATGGTTAATAAGCGGGTGATAAGATATTATGAGAAAATAATATATGGTATGATATATATAATTATGGTTATATAATACATTTATAATAAATATATATTTATTGTACATGATATTCGAATCTGTATGAATTAATACGATTCTTGGTGTGGGGGTTTATTGTCTCAAATTGTCTTATTTCGGTTATATGTTATATATGCACCAATCTTATTTTATGTGGTGTATATGCAGAACATTTTACATGTTATATCATAAATATCCTTATGTTAATGATATTTAATGTCTCATTTTATGTTATTATTTCATGGAGGTTATGATTTAAATTTACCAAAGTGGTATGTGTTTTATGTTACAATCTCATTATTTATCAAGATTATTTATGATTAAGTTTATGATGATGAAATTAATGACACTCATATCAATAATCTCATATATTTATTTATCCTCTTTTTATTTATATATAATTCATATTATACTTTCATTTTCCTATCTTTATATACTCAAGAGACAAAAATGGTATTTTTAAGGAAAAACTGAATTTATTTTTCCTTTCATTCGAAAATACCTTTTCTTCTATATCCATGTTTTATAAAAATATTTCAAATATTATTTATAATATTATATTATGATTTTATAAATTCATTTTTAAACGCGATTTAATTTTAAAAAATTATTTTAAATGAATCTAATATTTGTTTTCAAAATGAGATACTTCTGAATTTTTTTCAAAAATGTTTTTGAAATCTCTGTTTTAATGTATATAATGTGAAAATAATTTCTCTCCAAAATAACCACTCAATTATTCGAATATTACTTTAATAGTATCCAGGTTTTTTTCATAAATGTTTTTTCTTAATATTTTGAAAAATTCTCAATTTTAAGGAATTTATTTCAAATTGAAAATGGTATTCTCCTCAGGAAATATTCCCTGTGAAATTTTAAAGGAATTTTAATATAAAATGACATTATTTGATATTAATTGTGATTTATTGGGTGTATGATCTAATGATACCATAATTTTTATTTCTATATATGGTTTATGTTTATGATTATGAAATTTTAATGAAAACCATTTACATTCAATAGGTTATGCTATGATGTTATATTTAAATGTTTGGTAAACCCATTTATTTTACATGAAATATGATATATAATGAATTATTTATGATGTTGTGTCATATATAAAACTGGATTTTGATTTTATGATGGTTGTTTTTGTTAAATACCAATAATTAATTTTGTAAATGTGGATAACTCATTAATTAATTATTTTATGCAAGAACCTATTTTCATGATCTAAATTTGTATGTGTTTCCATAGATTTTATGTCCATAAGTTTATTTGTGGACCTGGTTTCATTTACATAGGTTTATGAATTGTAGTTTTTTCATGTCTATGAGTTTATGTGAGAGTTTAATTTAATTTCCTTTATTTAATGAGTGAACATATTTCTATTTAAACATGTTCACAAAATTATAATCTTGTGTTTTCTCCATATTTCATTACCAATGTTATTATCTCATGGTTCGTGTTCATTTATTCTTTTATGATTCGAGTCTTATTAACATACAGCCATTATATTATTAATAATTCTTATGATCTAATATATATTGGTTCTAGTTTTCCAAATGTTAATCACATATTATCATGCCCTTATTCTCATGTTATGCCCAAGAGATCATTGATATCTCCCTTTGTTTACACTTATTGGGCATTTGAGCTCACCATTTATTTTTATCCTTTACTTGGTTCATTGAGAAACATTTTAAGTAGGGTATGTATTACAAGAGTACTATACAAGAATATCTTTATGATATACGTTTATGATATTTTTTAATATAAGTATATTGTGTATCTAGTCCCCAAATATAGTAAACTTATATGATTATGGCCTAGATTATAATTTTATATAATGAATATTAATCTAATAAGATATAATATATATGTGTGAAAAATATGGGTTTCAATATTATAACACTAGAAATGAAATGTTTCATAAAATTTATCCTACATCCATGGGATTAACACAAAACCATTCATTATAATATTATGTTACTAGGGATTTAAACATTGACTAAAAATATAGTCTATTGAGATAAATTACAAAGATTGTGATTTTGTAATTATTTGATCACTTTATTGGTTATGAAGTTACTATAAATATTGGAACCCAATCCCTTTCATATGAATTTATTTATAGTCATAAAGGTTTCAACTAAATCTTATAATTATGGTGGTCCCTCCTTTTATATTATTGATTCATTATCCCAAATATCCTTCTATAACAAGATCAATTATTCTGTTGGACATTCCAACCTACACTATATCGATGACTTCAATTCATCATAATCTCGAGACCATCACAGATGATAAATTTAATTATAAATTTTCATAATTTTATCCACTTTACTTATATTGAAGATTTTAGTTAACACTATCTATGTTTGGAAAATTTTGACATCATTCGACTATCTATTGTCCTCCCATCCATGTTTAGTGAACTGATTTAATATTAATTTCTAAAAATTCTATAACTTGAAGTGTAATATCATAGACTCTATAAACCTATAATAAATAGTTATATTACATCATTGTTTTAAAATAAATAAATTTTCAAAATATCTAACAAGTCAGTTCTCTTGGAATACTATATACATACAAACATTACATTTGAAAACATAAGATATCCCATGAACATATTTCAAGAAAATTATTATATATTATAATATAATCATGAAATTTACACACAATTATTCAATAGGTATTGAGGGGAAATAAAAAAATAAGCGTGATCTCATATGCTAAGTAAGGAGTAGAATACAATGGAATCAATCATAACATAAAATGGCATAAGTGATGTGGTTGGAATAAATAAACAAAATGAATCCATAATCACTTAAAAATGAGGGAATGTAATATACATTAAAATAAATTAAAACATGTATAATAATAATTATTTATCACATGTTTATGAAATTAATATTCTAATACATCATAAAAGGTTTTCAAGGCCTTGTTCCAAGATAGTATTCTAATATGGGGAATGGTATACACTAAAAACCAATATTTTTTTCTCATGAGACCTATTGATTCATAGTGAGGCTATACAATACTAGTCCCCAACCATCAATTATTTATTTCTAATTATTTCAACATGTAAAATATATTAATATCAATAAAATTCATAATAAACTTTCCTTAGGAATCGATAAACAATAACATTAAGATGTAAACATATAGAACACCAATAAATACCCAATAAAGAAGATAATATAAATTGTCTGGAGAAATAAGGTGGATGATTAAACAATAAATAATTAACTTATAAACTATAGCGTATTTTTAATGTAACATGAAGTAATATTTCAAAATAAATAATGGTAATGTCATAGAGAAGGGTAATTTCAATGTGTTGGGTTACCAATAGGAAATAGTAATTGAGTTCAATATTCTACACAGATATGATTCTATATAAATGTTTGTTAAATCCTTAATTATGGTTTGTAAAGATCATATGAATATTTAAAATCAAATACCCTAGGAGTTCCAAGCTAGGTCTCTAGCATTATAACCACTCATCATGGATTCAGGTGATGCTAGAGTCAATTCATCCAACCATTTTTTGGGAGATTACCCCTTGTGGAATTTGTTCTATAGTCACATCCACTTGTTAATATGAACATAGGTAATCCATTGATAGGAAGAACATAAATCTTTACTTCCCAAAACATTAGGATACTGGGAATTATAAATACTTAGGAAAATTATTTCATGTGATAAAATATCATTTTTGATATATCAAATGGGTGATAATCCAATATAATTACAAGCATAATAAAAATACAATAATGGATTGTAATTGAAATTGGAAGGTTTTGGAAGAAAACTAATATATTGGCATAATAACAATATTAGAAAATTCTATAATTAGAGGGGATACGTAGAATCACATTAAAAACATATTAAATGGGAGAAAATACTATAAAACTAGAATCAAGGAAGTATGTGAAAATGGTATTATATAAAAATAATTTAATTTAAAAAAGAAAAAGATGTATTGGAAAACATTACCTTTCTAAGTAGATTATTAATGATTGATAGGACTCATTATAACTTTAGGAACTCATTAAGAGTAATTTTGAGAGGGATATGAATGGGAGAATTATGATCAATGCCTATGGGGTGTATTAGGGTGAGAAAATGGGTGAGAGTGAGCTTCTCTTATATGTGAAAATGAGTTACTATGTCAAGGAAACTAATGTTATGTAATTGGTAAGAATGGAATCACATAGGTGTTAGATGGGTTAGGTGGGTTAGGTGATTGAGGTGAAAAAATGGTTTGTGATACTTCTAGGTTTGAATTTGATAACTAACATGGATTCCTATAAGGTGTTTTGGTGCATTTAATTATTATAAATTTGATATACTTTATTTACCTACTTTTACCCTTATTAATGTTGATAAAATATTTACCATGGTAATTATTATTTTTAATAAAAAATAATATGTCTCCTATTATAAAATTATGATATTATAAATACTAATTTGGGTTCTATATCACCAAATTCAATTTATAAATTGGAGAAAATGTTTTAAAAAAATTCATAATATATGGGGGAAATAGTTTTTATAGAAAATTGTATTTTTGTATACACTAAGTGTTTTTTATTATTATTTCAAACTAATTATTAATTGAATGAGTATTTATAAATTTTTAATACTCTTAAAAATTATATTAGATTCATTATTTTAAATATATTAATGTTATTTATTTAAATGAAATTTATATAACTCATATAAAATAAATTCTTTAAAAATAAACATTTTAATTTTACCATGGTAATTAATCTTTAAAGAAATTTACTAAAATTTCAAAAAAAACAGAATTGTCCTTGTTACATAATTTGGACTTGTTAAAGAAAAAACCGGGTTAACCAATAATGTTTCCAAAATTGAACCACCACAAGACTTTAACTACATTCCTGATCACCACGAGTATGCAACAGGAACTAGGGTATCATAAAAAGATATGTTAGAATGATTTTTACCCTCAATGAAATTGTGATTAGATAGAAAACAAACTGATTATCACAATTGATATCATAAATCATAACATGTTAAGAACAACCCAACCATAATAATATCATCCAGCAACTAAATAACAACATCTAAAATAAAAAACAGAGGAACAAAAACATGGAACTTGAAGCAACCCATGGTTCAATCTCCATGTGACCATATGTATCCACCATCCTAACCCATCAGAAATATAGCATGAACCAGTAGATATATTCGTTGTACGGAATTATTCCTTATACCTTAATCCTATAAAATCATAGATATAAACTCCCAATGGAGAAATTATAGTTTAAACAAAAAATATTTGTAGAATTTCACCAGGAATCTATATAATTACTCTCTTCAATAATCTATTTCTTAATTTATAATTACAGAAATATAAAACATTTATTGAAGAAATAATTTACCATATAAATTCATCCTTTTTTCCTTCTCAAAAACATTCCATATTAAAAAAACAAGGTGACATTATGTAACATTTTTTCATATGAAATATAAAGTTTATTACACAAGTTTCAATCATAAATATCCATATCAAATAAAAAAAATCATATCATTATACATTCATATAAGGTATCTCAAATTACCAAAGGGTAATCACAAAAAAAACAATGTAAATAACTAATAAAAACTATAAATTCATTCCAACATAAGTGAATTATATGTTTGGAAACCTTAGTCCCTCGAACATTCTACACAATGGCATCTATTGCATCATGAGAACTCACATGGTGATAACTAACATCACTATGGCCTGAATATATATATTTTTCCCCTATTGAACAACATCTTACCAATGTGACATTACATCATTATTAAATTCTATAAATTAAATCCATGTTTCAGAAAAAAAATTTCCAATGAAAAAATTCATTTCATGGCCATATTTTTTTTTGAAAACTTTTTCTATAATGATCTACACTGCATTCCTATTTAAAACCCATTTTCATTTAAAAAATATCATTACGGCCTTATTCCAAACACACAAATTGCATTAAATTTAATTTTAAAAGAAAAATACTTTTGAAAAAAATCCACTACCACCAAATATAAAATATGATATAAATATTAAATTTCATTAATTAAAACCAAAATAAAACATAAGAACACAATGATTTCCAAGGGATGAACCATAGGATAGAGATAGCTACCTCAACAGTAAATAAAACCTTGTTTCATTCATAAAAAATGATGTAAAAATAGTATATCTGGTCCACATGAGCCTAGATCTATGGGGAAAATCCAGTGAATATGGAAGATGCCATATGTCACTGCTAAATGAGAGAAGGATTCCCAAACTCTTTCCCAAACCACCCTCAATCTAAAATCTGGAGTAATTGGGAGTGTAAAAATTGTTTAATAGATGAAAACTAAGTCAAAATAAAATTTTATATCCTCCATTAAGGTCCCAAATGGTTTTAGTAATTACCCCTGGTAGATTGGGTGATGATCGAGAACTTCAAAATTCAAAACCCTTTCCACAACACTCTTGATCACGCCCTAGTGCACAAGTCATGACTATTTCATATACAATGTCCCAGCCTAGTAAATATTATTACCCCAAGACTCATCCCATTTTTTCCTAGCCATAGGTTCCACTATGCTTGTGATAATCATTGTTGTCCTTGGCCCATTCAATGACCACAACTGTAATCCACCATAACCCATGTCCACACCAATCCATTTTCATCATGGTTTTTTTCCCATAAGAAATAATAAATCTGACCATGGACACTATCATAATAATCATTCTATCGATTTTACCACAAGAAAACCAAAAACTACTTTTTCTGCCTCCAGTCACCTCTAACTCTCCGGAACATTAAATTTCAATGAAATAGAAGTTATGTGCCTGATTCCACATATTGGGGTGTGAAAAGTCTCCCAAACATAAAATCATTTTATGTGCATAAAGTATCCAGATCCCAAAACCCAAAATATTTATAGCTATATTTACAACATCAAGGCCTCACGCTCCCAATTATCAGGGATATACTTACCAAACGTACAAATTACTTCAACTAATGGGATCTTATTTCCATGAAAAAACATTTATAATTGTTCTACTATCTGGGTAAGACTTTATAATATTAATCTGTCCTTTTTAATCTAAAAATTATCCCACTTTATCATATGGGATGGATCTGGATTACGCATCTTCAATTGGGAAACATGGGACACGTCAAGGATAGAAGAAAAATGAGTTTTTCGGGCTAATAAATAAGCCAACTTCTTTATTGACTCTATAATCTAAAATGGGCCAACAAAATGGGGTATTTAATAATCCCCACTGAACAACTATTCCCTAATCAAGGTAAAAATATGATAAAAACTTGTTATCTTGTCGCAAAATCCAACAGGTGATGACAATAATAAATATATGATTTATGGAAACTTAGAGATATTATTAACATTTTCCTAATCAAATGAAAAATATTTTCCATTTCATGAATTATTATTGGTACAACCAAGGACCATTCCCCAACCTCTTCCCAACAAAGAGATGATTTAAAAGTTCTTCCCTACAAAACATTAAACAGTTGAATCTTAATAAATTCTTGATAATTTTTATTATAGGAAACCTATAATAAGGATAGATTCTAACCCATCATCCACTAAAGTCAATAATACATTCATGAAGTATTCCTTTAATAATATGGATGTCTTGGTTAGACTGATAATCTATTTGGGGATGATAAATCATGCTCAACATTAACTAAGAAACCATCACTATCTGTAATCCACTATAGAACTAGGATGTGAAATGAGGGTATCTATTTAAAATGATAGTTGATGGAACACCATGTGATCTACTAATATCCCACATATAAAAGTTCCCAACATCCTCTACCTTTTTAAAATCCATGATAGGTCGGAAATATACTCATTTCAGGATTTATCAAATATCACCCATATCTCATCCTAACCACTAGGAGTCTGAGGTAGAACAATCTTAAATTCCATGGAAATATCATCCTAGTTACATACTAGAGCATGTGAGGTTTATGGAAACCTAGTGGGAATGTTATTTTTTTCTTTAATTTGTTGATATATAAGTCACTAAGACACAAAACGTGTAATCAACCATCTCATTCCTGACCACCAATAATGATGCCTCAGGTCATGATATATTTTTTCAGTACCAAGGTGTATGCACCAACTCGATAGATTTCAATGATCCATTAATTCATTCTTGGAGTCAATAGGAATAATCAACCTAACTCATAAAATAAAAACCTCATCAAGAGACTAAGAACACCCACATGGGGTCTCTCCACAATAAATATTCATACTAAATAACATTCATTATGAATCCTCAGTATGTCTAAGTCAAATATAATCATCTATATGTGATACCTCTCAATAATGATTTATGAATTCTAGTTTGTTATCTCTCTATTTATCCAAGTGAAACTTAGTAAACAATATCATTAAGAACCATTCATCCACTGATTCATTCATTGCCTATGTCACAAACCTTCTTCTCAAAGATACAATGACCAAATTTCATTTTATAGAGGTGTATGCATTATCAAAATCAATACTTAAAAGGTACTCTACCCATTATCATTGTCTTGAGATCCAATCCCTTATAGTAGAGAAATAGTTTAGAATTTTATGGTTTCAATAAACTATAGACCTCTCCCCAAAGTAGTAATTGCTTCATGTCATAAGAGGCTATTTCACTACCACCAAATCGAGATCATAAATTGGATAGTTCTTATCATGAGTTCATAACTAATGAGATCTATAATAAATTTATTATAACATCTTCATCAAAAAAACTCAAACATATACTTTTACATTTTATTAAACATCATAACTAACACACAGCTCAATAATAATCAATACTAGAAAAGAAATAATTCTAAATTTCATCTCCTCAAAATATATCAGACACTTATCAAACAAAAATACATTCCACACTTATGTGTAAACGTTTTCATAAGAGATATAATCTTAGAGAAGACCCAAAAATATCATTTAATATAAAATTAATCCATATAATCTCTAAATCTCTAACTTGGTTTTAGGATTCTCTAAATAATACACTACCTAAATCTTCTCAAGATCTATAGAGACATATTTCTTAAAAATAACATGTCACAAAAATTCAAATTTGTGAAACTATAACTAACATTTAGATATCTAACCATCTAAAATATAGTATTTGACTATCTTAAGGATGATATTAAAATTCTCAAAAGGGACCTATTCTGACTTGGAATAAATAATAATATCAAAAACCATGAAAGAAACCATGAATAGTTAGATGATTCAATTATTAAATTACATTAACTCCATAAGATAACTAGTAAGGATAAATAACATAAGAAGACATTAATAATTCCTATACCTACCCTAGAACATGGTCTAGTTAATATATTCCCCCCATACTCTCAGTTATTGGTACCCTAATCTCTGATCAATTTTCAATAACCATTGATATACCTTGATCTAATTATAGCGGTCAATAATCCTACAATAGGTAAATTGGTTCTTCATTATCACTTTGTAGAGTTTCTGGTCATCAATAGAATTTTGGAGACTCCCTTATGACTTCTTTTCAAAAATCACTAGTGATGACCAAGATATAAATCTTCGATGAATAAATCCCTTAGCCTCAAGATCCTCAAGTTAAACCTTTAATTACTTCAATTTTTTTGGTTCTATATGGTATGAAGGTTAGTAAATGTGCCTTCTGTCTAGAAGTAAGTCTCTGGTGAAATCAAATTCTGTATCTGGTGGAAACCATGATAAGTCCTCAAGAAAAAACCTTAGGATAGTCACTCACCACTTCTGGAAAAGGGATACTATTATATGGATCATAAAAATAAAAAACATTTCAAAGATTTTTCATGAGATCATATTGGAAATAGGGATAATGGGATATGGTATCAAAGATCTGGGGTCCCACTCACCTGAAAATATAAGATTGAATCCCTCAGAAGAAGGAAACTGAACTTGATGGTCATAATAGTTAGTTTTGGCTTTATAACTAATAATCTGATCCATACCAATGAAAATTTAATCAATTTCATGATCACTAAATAAAAGTTCCCATACATTTTCATGATCAAATATCATCACCCAACACTCTCTATATATGAAACCTTACTCTGAATTCATTCCCAAAAGAGTGGAAAGAGTTCTCAAGAATGGACTTTCCTCTAATAATAATCCCAACAAATAGATAATATTAGATGAGATAAAGGAATTAGATGCGCTATTTTTGAATATATCCCTAATTGTAGAGGATACAATAAACATAGTACCTCTCATGGTATCTCGTTCTAGATATGACTCATCTGAACCCACTCTATGAAAATAGATGTCGAACATAATCTTGACCATTATTCAAAACATGAGCATCACTCTAGGAATGAAGTTGAGATCTCACAACTTTTTATACGACATATCTAAACTAATATCCCATGTTGAAATTGTATCAGTCACTAATTCCCTTTGATTCCATCTCTTAAAAATGTTTAAGATAACTATAATGTCCACAAGAATAACACACCATGGGTGTTTCCTTACAATTATGTTGGATTTCCCCCTTTCTACCACACAGATAATAGAACACCTAATTATGCACTAATTTTTTTTTCAATCCTTCCACCACCTTGGTTATGGTCAACCTAATTCCTCTTATTATTATAAAATAATCTATTAATACCTCCTACTATCACTATTTCATCGAAGAGTCCTATATTTAAAACTATAGTCATATCAACCATGAAATCTTTATCTACAACCTCTAAAATGGTGGGTAGGGACATGAGAATATTTATATAATTAATATAAAGCCTCAAAACCATATCAAGACTCCACACCCTAAGATAGTCATTTGGAATAGGAACTATATATAGGTTCACCAACTTAGAAAATTGAGTCGTATACTTTATGATTGAACAATATCCCTGATCAAACGAAACAAACTCTCATTCCTTCACCGCTCTTAAGGTCTTGAGGTAGAACTATCGATTTAAGTATTTCTTGAATGTGGTATAAGTGATATCTTCAAGAAACTTGTCTTTAACAAGAGGTTACTACAACTTCCTTTTCAAACCATCAAGCATATAAGTTCCAAAACTGACATTGGGGACTTCTACAGTTTTCAAGAAGTGGAAGATACTCTCAATACTCTCAACCTATTCTTCAGATTCCTAGGGTACCTTATAAACATGAAAGATATATGGATATTCCTTAGTTAATTATTATGTACGTTCCACACTCCGTTCTGATGCATCATTGGAGAATTGGATAATGAACTGGATCATTCAAACTAAGGTTTTCCCTAAAGTAGAATCAACTAGAGGATTATCCTATGTGAATTACTCCATTTATTTCTCTCTAACATTTGGATATTTTATTCTTAAGGGAACCATAATCTATAAAAATAATGGATGAAAAACATTTTTATCTGAATTTTATTCCTTTATCATATACTTAATTTTATAAAATTGAACCCAAAATGGCTAAAATAATATACAAGGAAGATAAAAAACCATGGACTTACCATGCAAAATCAAGGAATGTCATAGAAGTGAAATAACCAAGAACACTCCCACACTACCCCTCATGTTCCGACAATCTTATATATAGTAAAACAACAACCCTTGAATAGAATAGGGTGATACTCAAAAACATTGTATGTTTTAAAAATATTATGGCCCTTTTATACCAATTTGTAACAAACAAACCCAAATATCAAATAATTTCACCTAAATAGACCTTCCACAAAGCCCAAATTGCATTCCTGATCCCCATTGATTAGAGACAATAACGATAGAATCTTATTGAGAAAATGGGATAATTTCACTTATGAAGTACATGTGATAAGATTGAAAGAAAATAGACTATCACATAGGATATCATAAAACATCACATATTAAGAATCACCAAACCATAAAGTTAATATCCAACAACTAGATAATAATGTCTAAAAAAACAAACTTAAGACCAACGACATGGAACCTAAAGCAACTCATGGGCCTAACTCTGTGTGACCACATTTCACCACCATCCTAACCCAATAAAAAGGAAACACTAATTAGGAGAGTCATCCCTACATGACACTCTTCCCATTACCTATATCTAGAAAAACCATTGTTACAAATTCCCAAAGACAATATTATGTTGTGAGAAACAAAACATAGTAAGATACCAATAAAAATATATACAATTTATATCCCTATGAATTTGTTAGTTCTTTTATATAAACATATTTCTAAAACTTTTCTAGAGGAAATAATTTTCCTTATAAATTCATTATTTATTTTTCTTTTCAAAAACATTCCATAATCAATAAACAAGTGAATATGAAATAAAAGTTATCAATGCTACATAAGAAGGTAACGAAAATAGGTTTCATGCATTAATATTCATAACAAGTGAAAAAGTAATCAAATTAATATACAAGAATGTAATTTATTTCAAAACACTAAAGGTTAATCTAGAACACAAGTGTGTGTACAACTAATAATAACTATAAAAACTAGATAAAATCAGTTAAATCTCGGTCTGGGAACCTTGGTCACTTAGAAAAACTACCCACTAGAAACCATGGATTTAAGATCACCTCCCCTAGTGATAAAAACTACACTAGGGCTCACATACGTATAGTTTTTTTTACAACTCCAACTCTAGTGACCTAGAGACAGTGTCTATTTTATTATATTCTAACTAGATACAAGTGATAACATCTTAATATACCAAATAGTTAAGCAGTATTGATGAAATATACTAATACATTCTTCCCATTTTAAATTGGAAATAAAATATAAAAACATAATGGAAGTTAGTATTCTATAAACTTTAACACATTCAAAGATTCCTTATCTTTTACTTAGGGAAAGGAAAAAAAAATAAGGGTGAGCTAAAATTCACAGTAAGGGTTATGTACAACAGAATCTATCTTGTGTAAATAAATAATAATAAATTTATAAAGGTAAATAACTGAAAACTCATAGCCTTTAATAAATAACATGATCCTTAAATGAATATATAGAAAATAATAAATATAGTAATCTCATAAATATTAATAACTGAATTTTAAAAGAAAGAAATGCCTAATGTTTGAAATTATGATATCAGACTTCATGATATCTCTACTACTATATCCTTGCACCAAGATAGTTTAAACTATGGATTTCTATACACCAAAAACACATTTAATATGTATTTCCAACTATTTGTTATCTTGATAACTATCAATCCGTTGAGGGGATATATAATTATGGACCCCACCCATCACTACATTTCCAATTAATTCTTCATATATTTAATGATCAATTTAATTCATAAAAAATATTACTTTTCAAAAAATATCTATATTAATTAAAGTATATGGAATATTAATATTATCATAGTTAACAAAATAACTTTCAAAATAAAATACCCTATATTAAAATGGTATATATATTAGGAAATAATTATATCCATGATAAAAAAGAATTTGGATATCTAATAGAAATGTAATTTTTAATTAAAAATTATCTTAATAAATTGTGTGTTTCAAGAGAAATTTAATGAAAAAATAAATAATAGATAAAATATGACCACCAATTCATCCAAAATATAGGTTTTATTAATAAATAATTTTATTTAGAGAAATAAATAAACTAGTTGTGAACCATTAAAATAGTATTCTATTAACGTATTACTTTTTAAACCATTGAAAACAAGTAGAAGAATAAAAATAGCATAAAATAGTTATGGCGGTTGGAAAAATATATTAACACTTTATACGAAAAAATGAAACATTACTTTTGACTTTTTGTAAAATAAATTATAAAATAAAACTTTCATAAAACATTAGAAATGTTCCATTTAAACCATTTAAAATTTAAATTAAAACCTAAAATTTTCCTAATAAATCATTTGGGTAAATAAATATGTCTTTTTTAAAACAATTTTGAAAAATTTAGATGTGAAAAGATATACCAAATCAAAAAGAGATATAAGATTAGTTTTTCCTATAATTTGTTTATATATTCAAGTTCCAAAAAAAAGTTGAAATAAAATAAAGAATCACCATAAATATCATAACTATGATAAAATATATGGATTATATGAATGATATATTATAATATTCCTTCAACAAAAAAATATTAGAAACTGTAGAAAAATGAGTCTGTAAAATAATTTTTTACCTATTTGGTTACATTTAAATTATAATCCATTGAGATAGTAAATTTAATTGAAATTTTTATCATTCTGAATAAATATAAATTAATTTTAAATACATAAAATGTGCATTATATACATCACATAAAATTAAATAGGTGCATAATATCAAATATTTCTCAATGAAATGGAAATTGAGACGAAATCTCTTGAAATTATCATAACATTGAAGTGAGAATTACTCAAATAAGTTATTATGTTTAGAAAATGTAAATCCACAAAAATATTTGAAAATTAAATACATTAAAATTAGATGTAATTACACATATAATCTTTACATAACATAGTTAATAATGTACTAGTAAAACTCAATGAATAAAAATTCATTTAAGAAACCCCCTACCTCACGCTTCCACTTTGATGAACACAATTTATCCTATATATAATGGTTTTAAAATTGTAATTAATTTATAAAAAACTTATTAATAATTATAATATCATATATTATATTATAATACCGTCTTATCACCCATTTATTAATAATATTTTATTTAAATTATTGTTTTTGGGGTTAATTTCTCGGGTTTCTCAAGTATATTTCGTTGTGGATGTTCATTTATTGTAAATATTTCATAGTTTAATCATATAAAAAATTATTTTAATGTAAAAAATATCATATTTATTTATTATATACATTTTTAGAATCATTTTTAAGGTAGAAGTGGAAAATGAATTGTATTTCCTCATGGAGACAGTAATTCAATCATATGCACGAGAAACATTATCATTTCTAAGTAGATAAAAGAATAAGAAAGTCTATGATATATTAAATATATTGAATAAATATTATTTTGTGGGTATCATATATATTAATTAGTTCCATTATTGTGACAATCTGAGTAAGGTGATGATGGAAAATAATTTACATTGTTTCGCGAGGCGGTAGTTCTCCGTACACATGAGTGATTTTTTTGTTTCCCATTTCATATATAATGATATGGATAAATGATATGAAATTTATATAATAACATATAAATATATTTTATATATTGGTATTGTTACGTTGGAATTTTTTGTACATAATTGAAGGTGGTAAAAGAATAAGTAAAAAATAAAGTGCTCTGTTATGACGATTAACAAATATTAGATAAATATATTTTAGATGTCATCTTAAGGACACTAGGGTTGGTATTTTGGAAGACTAAAACCTCTATAAGATGTTAAAATATGTTTTACAGAGATATAGTCTTTTTTTTGGTCAAGATAAATGTCTCAATAGGTGTGAATAAGTGAGGGAAGTATGTTCCCTTTTATAATTGAGGTAACTGCTATGCTAGTAATTTTCCAAGGTTCTAAAATATTATTAAGTCACTTTCATGAGAAAATAGCTCCAAAATGACCAATATTAGAAACTGATAAGGGTATGGTTTAAATAAGTTCAACCAATGAGGTTTAATTAAGTGTTTATATAACATTTTGTTACTATTTTCAGGTATTTATAAACCCGTATTTTAAACTCACTTTGGTTGGGTTTAATTTGGAGTTATTTATAGTGAAAACATTATAATTTTTGAAAGTTTTTTGGATTTGAATGGTTGTTACATGGTATTTCCAAATAGTGGTCCTTGATAGAGAAAAATAGTGAAAATTGAAGTGATGAGTTTTTTCATTGTTGGAAAATGGTTTGACAAGTCGTGCACCCACCAAGGATAAATAGTCTAACACATTAAAAGGGGTGCACAGATAGGTCATATGGTGTGTCTAAACCATACAGAAAATCCAAGCTAACCATGTATATGGGATTTATAAGCCAATTTTTTAAAAAACGCCTAAAACCCTTATTTACAGTTTCGGATGAACCTGTACGACCCAATAAAAATTTCATCTTCCATGGGAGCTCCCAAGAGTAGTTTTTAGCCACTCTACACCCTCCTAGAAGTGGATAGAATCTTGTAAAAAACATTGATCAACTGCCGGTTAGTTTTTTCTTCCTGCTATGTTCCTTCTGCTCTCTATCTTTTCATCCCCAAGGTTTCTAATATATTTTATTTGGTTACCGGATCTAACACTTTCTTTTTTAGGTCTTGGATCTCGGTTTTTTCTAGGATCGTTATTTCCATCATTCTTAATAGGATTTTCCCAACTCGGGTTTTTCATATTGTGGAACCATGTTTCCGATGTAGTTGGGTCTGTTATGATTGAAAATTTTATTAACCCTAAATTGATAGATATAAATTCAATTACATCAAATTTCATTCAATTAGTATATTAAAAACCAAATTCCATTGAATTGTGGGATTTTTATTTGAAATTTTATTTTTGGATTAAATTTGGGGAACCCCCCCCCAATTCAATTGAATTGGGGTGTATTTGTGAAATTTATGGGGTTATGTAAAATTTAAATTGTTGGATTCAAATTGTAAAATTAAATTGATTTAATTTATTTCGAAATAGTATTTGGGAAAAACACATGAAATGATTTTGTTAGAAACTCATTGGTTTTAACTAGAAAAGGAATGATTTAATTAAAACCCTATTTTGGCTTTTAAATGGGAAATTGGAATATTTGAAATGGGGAATGTGATGAATTTTATTTTAAGTAGTCTTAAGATAAATTTATCATTGTTTTTCGTTATTAGATAATATGAAATCCTTATATAGTTAGTGAGTTATTTGGATAAGAAACAATCATTTATAACAATAACAGTACATCTATATTAATCCCATCCCCAGCAGGAAAGTGATGATTACTCCTCAATAGGTATCAATTGTAACGTGTGTACACATTATTTTGTGTCAACGTTTTGAGTGTGTAAGGTCCCTTAGCCTACAACTATCATAAATTTAGGCATATGTCCTAGTTTATTGCTTTTTTTTATTTGAAATATATATATATATATATATATTCCAATGTTTATTGTAGACTATTTACCATGCCTTCTGAATTTATATAAAGTTTTTAAATAAAATTTTTTGTAGATACACTTTTTTTAAAGAAACTACACATCATTGAATACATAAAGAATGATTTTTTTAATTTTATTTTGAAATTTCAAACCTATTTATTTAAAAATTAAATATTCATTTGATTAAATGAATATTGGCATCTTATTATGGAATCCTTAATGAGACCCTACTGGGATTTCAGCTCACAACCTGTATGTGCCTTCGTGTGTTTATAGATTATCTTTTTCCATGTTCGAGAAAGGGTAAAACACAACTTAGAGGTGGTAGTAGCTATTTATCATTGGAATTAGTGAGTTTTTTCTATTGGGACTTGTGAAATTATCTTATTTTTCTAGAACATTGTTGTAGTTTTTTCAGTTATCATACCTTTTTGACTTATGGAACCCTACTCCCTATGGATTTTCTTCGGTATGCATACAATCTTTTTTATCTTGGTTATATTGTTTCTGTGTAAAATTTATTCCCACTTTCAGTTTGTATGATTCAATGTTATAGTCTCTAACCCATGGTAATCAATAATGACCTTCAGGCTATGTCAAATATGGCTCTGTTATCGGGTTACCATGGTACATGGGCTTGTTCGTGAAAAAGTGGCATTATATTTGCATGTTATGAATTTTTCCTTGATGTTAGTATGCAGTTTTAAATTCTGGTCGAGACATAGTAGGTAGTCGAGATTTATTACAAGACCATATCTCACGTTAATGAGCCTTAAGTCACCATGGGTGGTTTGGGAAATACTTCTTGGGGATTAGTTCTAGTATTTTTCCTAATTTTAGTTTGGATGTATTGAAACATAAATCTTTTTTATCTATATATTTGGATTATTCATCCTTGTTTCATAGTTTGAGTATTAAACTTGATGTCATCCTTGTTGTATGATGATTTTATGTAGCACCATAACTCTGAGAAGATATGTGAATAGGATCTTGAAGGATGTTTTTGTTAAACCACAATAATAAAATCCTCTCATGGACCCAAGTCTGGTCAAGGTTATTTTTTGTACTATCTAATCTCTAGGATAGGCACCTGCACCTATTCCTGTTTTGGATATAGTTATGAAACCTCAAATAGATAATCTCTAGAATCATTCTCATGAGTTCCCTCACCAGAATCCACCAGCTCTCAATGGTACAAATTATCGGTAATAGGATAAGGAATATTTGAATAGGATAGATCTTTTTTTTGGGTTCTTAGAAACACCAAATGAAATCAAGGTGAAGTGAGAAAAATTTATGCTGGAAGGACTGAGAAGAATATAGTGGAACACAATACTGAAGTTGAGGAAACATGAGGGCTTAGAGTGGAAGGATTTCAAGAATCTGTTACCCGACAAGTTATATCCAGAGTCGATTGTATTGGACAATACTATATATTTTTCAAGTTTGATTAGGATGTCAGGACTGTAAAAGAGTAAGAAAAACCTTTTATGAGCTAATTCAGCTTGCAACTGGGATAGTAACAAATGATAATATGAGGAATCGATGATTTGATTTGGGACTACAATCTGATATTCAATCTCATGTTTTTGTTCTGAAGTATCCTTCTTATGATAATGTGCTAGATAGAGAATCTATGGTTGATATGGACCTGTCTAGAAGTTTAGGGTTTTAGAGGAGTTTCTTCTCCTCTCAATTTTGGTTTGTTTTCATCTAAGGGGAAGAGTAAGCATGATGATTCTTTTGGTGTTTTTCAATATTATGGTTTTTCTAAACATCCTACAATATTTGTAATAGGCTTTTTTATTTTCTACCAATGTGGTATGCCTGGTCATTCTAAGTTGGTTTTCAATGAGATACCCAATGTATGTGACTCCTACTGTAACACCCGAGACTTTTATGAGAAATATTTTTTTATGTTATATAAATAATCAAAGTAATCTTTCACTACACACAACACTAGCTTGGATTTCTTTACATGCAATCGTGACCTTCCTCGATAGCTTGCGTTGTACGCAATACCGAGTTTCACTAAACAACGATATGCTATTAAAATATTATTAAAACTAGCCGTTATGAATTGTAATACCCACTTTTTGAAATTTTGTAAATTTTATTTTTCAAAATGAAATTCATTTCTGGATTCAGAATATCAAAATTAGGCTAGGGTGAAATTTTGGTATTTTTCTGAAAACTTTCATTTTTTGATGAATACTGAAAACACAAGGTTACAATTTAAAAACCGAATTTTTATTTAAATAATTATTTATTTTATTTAAATTTATTTTAGGTCAAAATGGATACATAATACCTATATAATTTCAATGCAATTCATTGGAGTCATTTTATAATAATTTGATATATATAAAAATTTTATTGAATTTTTCACTGTCTTTTACCCACCTCCTAAGAGAATTTGAAAATTTACATAAAACTTAATTTTACCGCTTTTTTGATTGGAATTTCAAAAATCCGAGAGACACGGTTGATTTCAGTAAGTAAAATGTGGTTCAATGAGATTAAAATAATTTTTGGTGGATAGTAACTTTTTACTTTTTTACCACAGTTAACAGTAAATAGGGTAAGTAAGGGTAAAAATGATATTATTATTACCCTAACACATGTCCTAATTCTATTGGATAAGTGTAATTCGACCAAAAACAACCTTAGGAATAAAATATGACCATTTAGGCCCACTTGGATTAGATTAGGACATTTAATATTAATTTATTTAAAGAAGGGTTAAAATAGTTAAAATCAAAGTTTAATAAGTAAAATATTTTTAATATAGGTTTATACATAAGATAAATTAGACTATAAATATTCATTACAAATCTAAAAAGATTTACTACATAGTGGGATTTTATTTTTAATTTTTAGACATTAAATAATTTAATTTATTTATGACACAATGATGATACAGTAATTATCTTATTAATAAAATATTGACATAATTGATGTTATAAATACCCAAATAAATGTAATTTTAGACTTTTTATGAATTAAAATAATTTTCTATATTAATATTTCATGTTAGTATTTATTTAATTATCTTTTTTCGAACTAATCTTTCTATTATGAATTTCACAAAAATCAATTACCAAATAGTTTCAAAATTGACATTAAATAGTTTTTAAAACATATATTTTATTATTAATTGTTATTTTATTCTTAAAAATATAAGGTTCGGCCAAATGACTTACATAAGTTTATATATATTAATAATAGACATCTTGGGGTTCATTTGTCTTGTTATGGTATGTTTATTAACCTTATAGTGTAAGAAAAAATAAAGACATGGTAAAAGTAAAATTATTTAACTTAAAGTTAAATATAAATGATAAGGTTAAAATAGATACCTAAACTTGTCTAAATTCTATTGTATGAGAGTATTTCGACCAATACCCACCTTATCTTAAAAATAAATCAATTTTGAGCTATTAAAAACCAAATATGTCTTTATAAAAAAATAATATTTTTAGTTTTTTCTAAGGTGCCCCTCTCCTCCCTTATAAAAGGGCACCTCCTCCCTCTCTTCCTCACACCACATCGAGCCTTCAAGCTCGACCAACCCCTAACCAATTCTCTTCTACACTTCCCTAGAAACATCCTAGAGGTCCTGGTCATATTCAAAGACCAATTTTAGTACCCTAAGAGGAGGTCTCAAAGAGGCGCTTCAAAGAAGAGGTAATGTCTGTTACCCATTCTTTCAACTTTATTTCTTCTTCCACTACTTATTCTTTAGTTGTTTCATTATGAAGTAATAACATCAGTATAACTCATATACCTATATTTTATTATAAGTATGAAACAACCCTATTTCACCATCTATCCATCCTACGGAAAACGAAATCACCGCGCATGCGTACGTACGGAATACCGTCTCCACGCCATGGTGTAATCTATTTTCCACCACCACCTTACTTGGATGGGTATAATGGTGTAAATAATGACTATATGTGATTATTTTAAATTGATATTGATTCTTAAATAGTATACATACACTCCAATATAATTCCACGATCATGGGAATGATATCATCGCTCGTGCGTACGTACGGAATACCGTCTCGACGACATGATGTGACTCATTCTACATGATCTTCATTTCTAATGATTACATAAATTAATTGAATGAATGAATATGATATATATTACACTAATACCATTCTGGAATTGAGGTATATATAACCTAAAAATAATAATAAGAATTTATTCGACAAAACACGCATAAGAACAAAAATCAATAAACACCTGAATAACATGTAACAATGAAATATTACTAATAAGAAGCTAAGAATATGACCATATATGATATCATAAAAATAAGTATGATTATTTAATAAGTCAATGACATTATTTAAATCATTATATAAGAGTTTCGGACACTTACAAAGCAAATCGGACCTAAGGTAAGGGAAAATCTCGCAATCTCATTTTTTATCTCAGATTGTTTATACTTCAGAATTTACTGGGGAATATTTATCATCCAAATCCATGTTTCCTCAATATGTAATATTTATATCCTTCTACAATTGTTTAAATCCAATTTTACCCTTCGGTGAGTTTTTAGTAAAAGATATGAAAGGAATATTTTGTTGTTATTCGTACGAGGTACTTTTTGACTTTTCTGACATAAGTACGAGAAGAATGTTTTTTTTAAATTATATGACATGAATGGATTTTTAAAACATTATTTCCAAGAAGCTTCCTTTAAATGTTTTCAAGTTTATTGTTAATCAACTTCCTTTTGTTTAAAATTGTATGACATGTTAAGAAAGGAAAAGTGTTTCTGAAGTAGAAAGGATATTTTCCTCAAGAATGGAGTTCAAGTGTTTTATCAAAATTATTTTCTATATAAGATAATATAGGGTTCTGTTTATATCCCTATTATTACATTGATTTGATTATGTTGTGATGGAATTATTTTATGAATTCCTTTATCTTATAAGAATTGTTTTATGATGTCCTGATGTTTAATAATCCCATTTTTATTACATGGGTTATGAAATGATGTATGAATTTTGATTTTGTGGCACACATAAGAATGGTATCATTATGAGATGGGTGGGACCTATATCTCCCTCTAATTCATTGGGTAAAGATTTATATCTCATCAGATAGACATGGCTGGAACGGAAGGTTAAACCAATTCAGTGAAACAGGACTGAAACGAGGAGTGAACTCAATTCAGAAATGGATGTTTTCCGCTAAGATGGTCTTGGATATGAGTCTTGACTACTAAGAAATGATTCTCTATGATTATGTGTGTATGAAACAAAGTTTCATGTTTTATGTTATGATTTTTGGGATTACATTTCACTAATATGATTTATCCCATGTTATGAAATTATGATCTCTTTTATAGGTTAAGATTTCCAAAATGATATATTTTTATGAATATAATGTGATTAATATTTCTTTTGTTTACCCTTACTGAGCATTTGAGCTCACCTTTTTGTATGTTTTCTTTTCCCCAGGTCAGGAAGAAGGATATTCAGTAGGATATGCCAAAAAGAAACTCTAGATATGATGAAATAAATGGGAGACAACGTAGATGATTTATGAACCAGTTGTTTATGTTTCCCAGTTTTTAAAGACCCTATACCTATACGGTCCTTTCATGGTTTCGTTATATGTTGTAATAATAATGCTTCAATTTTGAAGTATTAAAAATGTATGTAAAGTATGGGTCGTTATAGTTGGTATCAGAGGAAAGGTATAGTAACCCTTTGGAAACTAGGAAGTGAAAGCCTTTGAAAGAAACCTAAGGATATGTCTAAGCATAGAACACAATCTTAGTGTTTTAGAAATGGCCATGAACAACCTATGATAAGACCTTAAGTGTGAAATTTTATTCATGATTATGTGGTTTTCCTATTATAATTATTGTTGCTCACACTATTCTTCTTGGTTTTAGTCAATGGCTGGAACCCGAAGGAACCCTGTTAATGCGGAATGCGACGGGCAATGAAATGATTGTCCCCTTGAGAAACCAAACGTTATTGGAGCTGGAATATAAAATCTTATAGCCATGCTCATACAACTTTCTCAAGCTATGAATCATGAAGGACTTCCAAATGAGAAAAGGAAGGAGCAAAGGAAGGAGCAACTTTCTCAAGTGTGAATTTTGGCTTCAAAAAGTTTCTTTTTTGGGTCACATAATCTCAAAATAGGGGATATATGTGGATCCATCAAAAATAGAGGTTATCGAAAGATGGTCGAGACCAACAACAGTAACTAAGATCCGAAGTTTTCTTGGTTTGGCTGGATATTATCGATGTTTTGTGAAAGATTTTTCACGATTATCTAATCCACTCACCAGGTTGACTTGAAAATGAGTTAAGTTCGTGTGGACGGAGGAATGTGAAGAGAATTTCAAGGAGTTGAAAAGAAGGTTATCTAGTGCACCTGTGCTCACACTTTCTTGTAGTGGAGAAAGGTTTATGATCTACAGTGATGCATCCAAGAAGGGATTGGGGTGTGTTATCATTCAAAACGATATGGTGATAGCTTATGCCTCATGAAAGTTGAAAATCAATGAGCAAAATTACCCAACTCATGATTTGAAGTTAGCTGTGGTAATCTTTGCATTAAAGATTTGGAGGCATTATCTTTATGGAGAAAGGTGTGATATTTATACTAATCATAAAAGTTTAAAGTATATTTTCACACAAAAGGAGCTGAATATGCGCCAAAGAAGATGGTTTGAGCTGATTAAGGATTACGACTGCTCAATTCATTACCACCCTGGGAAAGTAAACAAGGTGGCAGATGGATTAAGTCAACAAGACCATGCTAGATTATCCATGATGAGGATCACAAAAGATCCAATATTTATGGATTTACAAAGGATGGATCTTGGAATTATAATGGAAGGGGAAAATTGTATCTTTCTCAAATGAATGTTCAACCATCTATACATGTGAAGATTAAAGAGGCGCATGTAGAAGATGTAGAGTTAAAAAAGAAGGTGATAAATGTTTCTGAATTCAACCTTGATTGTGATAGAATAATAAGGTTCAAAAATCAGGTTTGTGTTCCTCCCATCCCCGAATTAAAGAATGAGCTGTTGGATGAGGCTCATAGTTCTTCATTCTCTATTCATCCTAGAAGCACGAAGATGTATAGGGACCTGAAAGAGTACTTCTGGTGGGATAGAATGAAAAGAGATGTTGCTGAGTATGTCTCTCGATGCTTGGTTTGTCAGCATGTTAAATCTGAGAGACAGTAGTCTAAGGGGATGTTACAACCATTACCCATACCTGAATGGAAATGGGAAAACATCACTATGGACTTTGTCACCGGACTTCCAAAAACATCCAAAGGAAATAATGTTATCTAGGTCATAGTTGATCATCTTACAAAATCTGTACACTTCATTGCTATTGGAGAGGATTTCTATCTAGATCAACTTTCCAGGATATATGTAAAAGAAGTGGTAAAAATTTCATGGAGTACCACTTTCCATTATATCTGATCGGGATCCAAGATTTACCTCGATGTTCTGGAAAATTCTTCAGCATACTCTAGATACAGAGTTGAGTTTCAGCACTACCTATCATCCTCAGACAGACGGTCAGTCTGAGAGGACAATTAAAACTCTAGAAGATATGTTGAGAGCTTGCTCTATGGATTTAAAAGGTGGTTTGGATCAACACTTACCTTTGGTGGAATTTTCTTATAATAATACCTTTCACTCCAGTATTCAGATGGCTCCTTATGAAGCTCTCTATGGAAAGAAATGCAGAACTCCAACTTGCTGAGATAAAGTTGGGGAAAGAAAGCTATTAGGACATGATTTTGTTGATGAGATGGTAAAAAAGATCTGATCTATTCAACAACACATAAGAGCAGCTCAGAGTCGACAAAAAAGTTATGCCGACAACCGAAGAAAAGACCTAGAGTTTGAAGTGGGTGATAAAGTGTTCTTATGAATATCTCCCTGGAAGAGGGTCATGAGATTTGGAATGAAGGGAATGTTGAGTCCTAGGTATATCGGTCCTTTTGAAATACAGGATCGTGTTGGGAAGGTAGCTTATCGATTGGTGCTTCCACCGAATCTCTCTCATGTTCAAGATGTGTTCCATGTATCTCTCCTGAGAAAGTACATACCTGATCCTTCACATGTACTCAGCTCAGAAGTTGTACCGCTGGAACAGGATCTTTCTTATAAAGAACAGCCGATAGAGATTCTCGATCGTAGTGAAAAAGACCTATGGAACAAGACCACTAGCTTGGTGAAAGTTTTATGGAGGAACCACAAATTAGAAGAATCTACATGGGAGCTTGAGTATATGATGAGGGAGAGGTATCCTCATCTATTTGTTACAAAGTGACGAATTTCGAGTGCGAAAATCATTTTAAGGGGGGTAGAATGTAACACCCGAGACTTTTATGAGAAATATTTTGTTTTTATGTTATATAAATCATCAAAAAAATATTTCACTATACACAACACTAGTTTGGCTTGCTTTACACGTAATCGCGACCTTCCTCAATAGCTTGCATTGTACGCAATACCGAGTTTCACTAAACAACGATATGCTATTAAAATATTATTAAAACTGGCCGTTATGAATAGTAATACCCACTTTTTGAAATTTTGTAAATTTTATATTTCAAAATGGACTTCATTTTTGGATTCGGAATATCAAAATTAGCCTAGGGTGAAATTTTGGTATTTTTCTGAAAACTTTCATTTTTTGATGAATAGTGAAAACACTGGGTTACTATTTAAAAACCGAATTTTTATTTAAATAATTATTTATTTTATTTAAATTTATTTTAGGTAAAAATTGATACATAACACCTATATAAGTTTAGTTAAATTCATTGGAGTCATTTTATAATAATTTTAGATATATAAAAATGTTATTGAACTTTTCACCGTCTTTTACCCACCACCTAGGAAAATTTGCAAATTTACATAAAACATAATTTTACCACTTTTTTTAATGGAATTTCAAAAATCCGAGAGACATGGTTGATGTCAGTAAGTAAAATTTGGTTCAATGAGATGAAAATAATTTTTGGTGAATAGTAACTTTTTACTTTTTTACCACGGTTAAAAGTAAATAGGGTAATTAAGGGTTAAAATGATATTATTATTACCCTAAAACATGTCCAAATTCTATTATATAAGTTTAATTAGACCACAAAAAGAGTTAAGAATAAAATATGACCATTTAGGTCCACTTTTATTAGATTAGGACATTTAATATTAATTGATTTGAAGAAGGGTTAAAATAGTTAAAATCAAAGTTTAATAAGTAAATCATTTTTAATATAGGGTTATACATAAGCTAAATACGAGTATAAATATTCATTAGAAAACTAACAATAGTTCCCACATAGTTTTATTTTATTTGTAATTTTTAGACATTAAATAAGTTAATTTATTTATGACACAATGATGATGCAGTAATTATATTATTAATGAAATATTGACATAATTGATGTTATAAATACCCAAATAAATGTAATTTTAGACTTTTTATTAATTAAAATAATTTTATATGTTAATATGACATGTTATTATTGATTTAATTAACATTTTTCGAACTAATATTTCTGTTATGATTTTCACAAAAATCAATTACCAAATAGTTTCAAAATTGACATAAAATAGTTTTCAAAACAAATATTATATTATTAATTGTTATTTTATTCCTAAAAATCAAAGGTTCTACCAAATTACTTAGATAAGGTTATATATATTAATAGTAAACAACTTGGGATTCTTTTGGCTTGTTATGGAACGTTTATTAACCTTATAGTGTAAGAAAAAAAAGACACGGTAAAAGTAAAATTATTTAACTTAAAGTTAAATCTAAATTATATGGTTAAAATAGATACCTAAACTTGTCTAAATTATATTTTATTAGAGGATTTCGACCCATCCCCGCCTTAGCTTTGAAATAAATCAATTTTGACCTATTAAAAACTGAATATGACTTTATAATAAAATAATATTTTTAGTTTTTCCTAAGGTGCCCCTCTCCTCCCGTATAAAACAACACCTCCTCCCTCTCTTCCTCACACCACTATGAGCCTTCAATCATGGACAAACCCTGCCAAATTCTCTTATAAATTTCCCTAGAAACATCCTAGAGGTCATGGTCTTCTTTAAAGACCAATTTTAGTACCCTAAGAGGAGGTCTCAAAGAGGCGCTTCAAAGAAGTGGTAATGTCCGTTACCGATTCTTTCAACTTTATTTCTTCTTCCACTTCTTCTTCTTTAGTTGTTTCACTATGAAGTAATAACATCAGTATCACTAATATACTTATATGTTATTATAAGTTTGAAACAACCCTATTTCACCATCTATCCATCCTACGGAAAATGAAACCACCGTGCGTGCGTACGTACGGAATACCGTCTCCACGCCGTGGTGTAATCTATTTTCCACCACCACCTTACTTGGATGGTTATAATGGTGTAAATAATGACTATATATGATTATTTTAAATTTCTATTTATTCTGAAATAGTATACGTACACTCCAATACAATTCCACGATCATGGGAACGATATCATCGCTCGTGCGTACGTACGGAATACCGTCTCCACGATGTGATGCGACTCGTTCTACATGATCTTCATTGCATAATGATTATATAAATGAATTGAATGAATGAATATGATATATATTACACTAATACCATTCTGGAAATGAGTTATCTATAACCTAAAAAGAATAATAAGAATTTATTCGACAAAACACTCATAAGAACAAAAAGCAATAAACACCCGAATAACAAGTAACAATGAAATATTACTAATAAGAAGCTAAGAATATGACCATATATTATATCATAAAAACAAGTATGAATCTGGAATAAGTAAATTACATTATTTAAATCATTATACAGTAGTTTCGGACACTTATGAAGCAAATCGGACCTAAGGTAAGGGAAAATCTCGCAATCTCATTTTTTATCCGAGATTGTTTATACTTCAGAATTTACTAGGGAATATTTATCATCCAAATCCATGATTCCTCAATATGTAATATTTATATCCTTCTACAATTATTTAAATCTAATTTTACCCTTCGGTTAGTTTTTAGTAAAAGATATGAAAGGAATCTTTTGTCGTTATTCGTACAAGGTACTTTTTGACTTTTCCGACATAAGCACGAGAAGAATGTTTTTTCAACTTATACGACATGAATGGATTTTAAAAAATTATTTCCAAGAAGATTCCATTACAAGTTTTCAAGTTTTTTTTTAATCAACTTCTTTTAGTTTAAAATTGTATGACATGTTAAGAAATGAAAAGTGTTTTTGAAGTAGAAAGGATATTTTCCTCAAGAATGGAGTTCAAGTGTTTTATCAAAATTATTTTCCATCTAAGATAATATAGGGTTATATTTCTATCCCTATTATTACATTGATTTTATTATGTTGTGATGGAATTATTTTACGAATTCCTTTATCTTATGTTAATTGTTTTATGATGTCATGATGTTTCAGAATCCCATTTTTATTACATGGGTTATGAAATGATGTATGATTTTTGATTTTGTGGTACACATAAGAATGTTATAATTATGAGATGGGTGGGACCTATATATCCCTCCAATTAATTGGGTAAAGATTTATATCTCATTAGATATACATGGCTGGAATGGCAGGTTAAACCAGTTTAGTGAAACATGATTGAAACGAGGAGTGAACTCGGTTCAGAAATGGACTTTGTCCGCTAAGATAGTCTTGGCTATGAGTCTTGACTACTAATAAATGATTCTCTATTATTATGTGTGTATGCCACAAAGTTTCATGTTTTAAGTTATGATTATTTGGATTACATTTCACTACTATGATTTATCCCATGTTATGAAATTATGATCTCTTTTGCAGGTTAAGATTTCCAAAATTATATGTTCTTATGAATATGATGTGATTGATATTTATTTTGTTTACCATTACTGAGAATTTGAGCTCACCCTTTTGTATGTTTTCTTTTCCATAGGCCAGGACGAAGGATATTAAGTAGAATATGCCAAAAAGGGACTCTAGATATAATGAAATAAATGGGAGACAACGTAGATGATTTATGAACCAGTTGTTTATGTTTCCCAGTTTCTAAAGACATTATACCTATATGGTCCTTTCATGGTTTTGTTATATGTTGTAATAAGTATGCGCCAATTTTGAATTATTAAAAATGTATGTAAAGTATGGGTCATTATACCTACAGATGCTCAGGTCACCTGAAGTAGTTATTCCTTGTTTATTCCACTCCTTGTAGTGGGACATGATCAGCAATGACTCTTAATACTATGAAGCAATCATGTGCTTCTAGAAAAATGGGTTCTTTCCATAGTCATTTGGTATAAATATCCTTCACACAGTAGAATATTCTCCAAAGGAAGTAGATACTAGTTCAACGACTATGAGATGTACAATTACTATAGCTTTATCATTAGTGACTACTCTATGTGATACTGTAGAATCTCATTAATTCATTTCTACTTGTATTATTAATCTTCTAAATCTTTCTACAAATATTTTTTATTATGAGATGGATATTACTACACCCCTTGGAATGAAGATAAAGTAGGGTATTCATAGCCTGCTTATGTATTCTCTCAATCAGATGTTGAGTTTTCTTCGAGTTTTATAGTTCTTGAAATGAAACTTCATGATGATATATTCAAGATATATTGGCATATTACCAATAAATAATCGATTTATTGTTACCTCAATGGGTCTCCGTCACTGCACCAGATGGAATTTTCCAAATCTTTCAACTAGAATTAGACATGAGGTTGAGTAGAGTCGGACCATCTAATCCATAGTTAGGGAAAGTGATATCTATGTTCTCTTTTAATTTGGAGTGAGAATATTTTAGTGGTGAACTCATTCTAGTTTTCATCAAGTTTTATAATGTGTTACCTTATAACTTTTTTTGGTTTTTCACCGGGAAGGTAGGTTGAGTTTTCCATTGATTTGTCACCAGGTTCTCAACCAGTGTCTATTACCTCTTACCACATGAAACTAACTGAAATGAAGTAATTATAGACTTATTTGGATGATATTCTAGAGAATGTATTTATATTATCGATTGTGTCTCCTTGGGATGTATTGGTCCTATTTTCTAAGAAGGCAGATGGTTCCCTTCACCTTTGTGTAGACTACAAAAAATTGATCAAGAAATGGTAAAAAAAAATATCCATTGTCACGGATTGATGATCTATTTCACCAATTGAATGGGTTGAAGTGGTTCTCAAAGATTGATCTTTAATTTGGTTACCGTAAATTGGGGATAAAAAATCTATCATTAAGAAAACTAGATTTTAGAGAAAGTATGGTTATTATGAGTACCTTTTCATGTCATTTAGTCTAACTAATTCTCATCTAGTCTTTATCAATTTAATTAATAGAATTTTCCACATATACCTTGATAAATTTTTAATAGTATTTATGAATGACATCCTCATTTACTCCATATCTTAGGAGGATCATGGGCATTATTTGAGACTAGTTATGGAATTGTTGAGAAATCACAAACTTTAGGCCAAGATTTTGAAGTGTGATTTCTGGATTTGGTAAGTGAAGTTATTGGGACACATGGTGTTAGAAGATGGTATATAATTTGATCCTGAGAATGTGAAATTTGTGATGACATGGTAATAGACATGATTTTTTTTTGATATTTGCAGCTTCTTGGACTTATTGGGGTATTATCGCCAGTTTGAAAAGGACTTACTGAAGTTGTTTTCAAGGATTAATGCTCTAACATGGAATGGATAAATGTTTAGTTGGGATGAAAAATGTCAGAATTATTTTGTTGATATGAAACATATTTTGACTAAGGTGCTACTATTGAATCTCCTTGAGGTTGGGTAGGGATATGTGGTGCATCGAGTTCAGTTTTGGGTTGCGTTCTTCTGAAGGGTGATCATATCATTGCTTATGGATCTCATCAACTTAGGACACAAAAAAATAATTACTTGAATCATGACCTTGAACTCACAATGGTGATTTACTCTCTTATTAGTTAATGAACCACCTTTTTGGAGAAAGGTTTACCATGTTTTAATAATACAAGAGTTTTAGATATATCTTCTACAAAATATATTTGAATTTATACTAGAGGCATTGGGTGGAATACCTAAAATCATTATACTTTGACATTACATATAACCCAGGGAAAGGGAATGTCATCACAGATGCTTTGAGAAGGAAACATACAACATAGGAAGTGAAAGATTCATCAGAAGAGTGGAACTTGATGTCTCATTTTAATGGTTACATATTGGAGTTCGATAATCAAGGTATGAGTTTTCCTTGGTCGGTGTTCAGTTAAAATATGCTATTCTCGAGATGATTCTGTTGGATCATCATCTTGATGATGTTTTTCATAGAATTGTATATGATTTTTATGATGGAGGGATTGTACCTGACTATTCATTATCCCCTGATGGAATACTATGCTATTGAAATCACTTTTTTGTAACATTAGTGATAATGACACTTGTGATCTGATATTTCCATAAATCCTAGCGAGAAGTGCACCTAATAATCAAAAATATGTTATATGACATGCGATAGAAATTTTGGTTACTAATTATGAGATGGGGATTTGTTGAATTTGTCTCTCATTTTTATATATGCCAACATACCAAGTATGAGCACCAGAAACCCTCCGATTTAATTTATCCACTTCTAGTTCCAGCGTGAAAGTTGGATGAGATCTATATGTACTTTTTTATTGGGTTTTCACATACCATGAGAAAAAACGAATGTGATGTGGGTTATGATCGATCGAATGAATAAATCGACTCAACCTATAATCACTCACAACAAAACCAAAGTTATGGAATTGGTATATATCAATGTGAAAGATATTGTCTATTTACATAGAATCCATCTTCCAAACGTTCTCATAGAGATCCATGGTTCACTTATCAATTTTAGATATTACTTCAAGAGAAACAAGGATCATAGGTCCATTTGAGTACAGCATTCCATCCACTATCATATGGACATACATAAAAAAGGTATATTGATTCTTGAGGATATGTTATGTCCATGTGTTCTTGAATTTGGTGGAGATTGGGATGACCATCTAGGGATGTTTGAGTTTTATTATAATAATATTTACTAGTTCATGATTAGAATAGATCCTTTTGAGGCATTCTATGGATTTCCTATATATATCTATTATGTTTGTCAAAGTTTTCTAAAAATTCATTGGTTGGGCGGAGCTTGGTTCAACAGATGACCGAAAATTTTCAGTTCATTCATCAAAGAATATTTACAGGATAGAGTAGCTACAAGTATTATGATGATCGTCTTCATGGAAAATTGTAATTTTCATTTGGTGAATATGTGTCCTTGAGTGTTTCCCCCTATTTGGGTTATTTATGTATTGGGAGTAAATGGGTATCTTACTCTTTAGTTTGTGGGACCTTTTGAATTTTTTGATCAAGTGGGGAAAGTTTCTTACTATTTAACACATCCATCATAGATGACATCGAATCGTAATGTGTTCCCTTTATCTCATCTATGAATGTATCTATCTTATCCATCACATGTTCTGAGCTGGAGTGATCTTGAGGTTGAATCTAATTTATCTATGTTTGAATATTCAGTCATGATAGTTTATTTTCAAACCATGGTACATCATGGGAGGAAGAAACCCTTGGTTTTAGAGTGTTATTATCATGGTTTTGATAGCCATGAGACATGGGAGAGGTAGGCATTGATGAGAGAGTATTGGCCTTATATTTTTGGTATGGAAGCTTCTGAATAGATTTTCTAGGGATAGAATGTTTCTATAGGGGGGTGGTTATAACATATTATTACTCTTTTCAAGTATTCCTTAACCTCTCTTTTAAACATTATATGGTTAGATTTTTTTTGTTTTTTTTTTGGGTGAAAACAATGTAATTTTTTATATTTTTTGTATTTTTCATGTTTGGTCCATGGATTCTCCAACCTGTTCACCCTGCTGGAGAAAACAGTGCAAACCAAGGCATTAAGGTTTTTTGGATTTTGCAAACTATTTGTCAAGCAGTGCACCCACCTAGGAGAAAACTGTGAAACCCTTTAAAAGGGGAATATTATTTTTCTAAACTATGAGGCTCTACCCAACTAACCATGTGTGTGGAATTTTTAATTATAATTTAAAAAAACACATGAACCCCTTGTTTATGGTTCCCAAGAGGCTCGTATAACCCCATAACATTTTCTTATTTATGGTAGATCCCAAGATCAGTTTTTCATCTTTACACCCTCTAGGAAGTGGATCAAATATTTTCAAATGGTGTTCAATATTCTCCTGGTTGGTTTTCTATTCTTGTTCTATTCTTTCCACTCTCTCTCTTTTCCTCCTGAGGGTTTCTTCGATCTCCATGTTGATTAGTGGATCTAATACCCACTATTTTAGGTCTTGGATATATGTTTTTTATCAAATATTCATTTCCAATATTCCTTGTAGGATTTTCCTAACTGGGGTTTGGAGTTTTGATATTCCACATTTCCAAGGTAGGTGGTTCCATTATGATGGAAAAAATTTATTAACCCTAAAGTTTTTGATTAAAATTATATTGTTTTAGTTAAATTTTGTTGATTGAAATTTATTTCAAATAGATTATTAAAAACAAAATTCCATTAAATTGAGGGATTTGGATATGAAATTGGTTTCTTGGCATGAAATTGAGGAAACCACAAACTCTATTGAATTAGGGGGTATTTTTGAAATTTATGGAATTACGTGAAATATAAATTTTTTGATTTAAATTGAGAAATTAATTTTATGGAATTGATTTCAAAATGGTATTTTGGAAAAAAAACTTTCTTGTAATTATTTTGATTGAAACATATTTGTTTTATCTTGGAAAAATGTATGATATGATTAAAAACCTATTTTTTAATTTAAATAAAAATTGGTATTTTAAATTTGGATAATTGGATGAATTGTATTTTAAGAAATCTTAAAATAAATTACCATAAATTTTTTTAATAGAACACATGCAAGCATTAGGTGGTTTGTGAGTTATTTGGATAGAACTCTACGATTTACAACACTAACAATACATCAGTAGTAGTCACATTCCCAACCGAATGGTGATGAGTACTAAATTGTCTTTATCAGGGGTAATGTGTGTACACATAGTGTCGTTTCAACTTTTTGAGTCTATGGAGTCCCTTAGCATAAAACTATCTTACCTTTAGGCATATGACCATATTTATCACTTTTTTTTATTTTATATATATATATAAGTATGTATGTATATACCAATGTTTATTGTATACTATTTACCATGAATTCTAAATTTATATAAACTATTTTATATAAAATTTTAGTGAAGTCATTTATTTAAAGAACCTTTCCATCATTTTAAATTTAAAGATTGATTTTTTGAAAATATTATTTTTTAAATTCCAAAACTTTTTATTTAAATTTTTTTCTTTATTTTGTTAATTAACTATTTGTCATCTTATTATAGAATCCTTAGTGAGACCCTACATGGATTTTATTTCACACCCTACTTGTGCCTTTAGGGGTTTGTAGATTATCTTTTTCTAGGTTTGACCAAGGGTGAGGAACCACTTAGAGGTGGTAGTAGTTGTTGATCCTTTTTTTTGGTGAGTTTCATCCATTGGGGCTTGAGAAATTATCATTTTTCTAGAAATTTATTGTAGTAGTTTGGTTTTTCATACCTGTTTAACTTATGGTACACTTTTCCATGTGGAGTTTCTATTGTATGCATATAGAACTATTTATATTTCTTATATTGTTTTTGTGGAAAATTCATTCCCACTGTCATTTTGTATGATGTCAGGTGTTAGTCTCCAACCCGTCGAGATCTGGAATGTCCTTTAGGTTATGAAAAATTCGGGTTAGTTGTCACTTTACCAAGCTACCTAGGTTGGTTCGTGATAATTTTGGTCATTTTAAGACTTATCTTTTCATATTAATTCTTGGTAAACATGTTTTGACCTTAGCCGTAGTAACAACATTTTCAACATTAAATAGTTATAATTTTACTTAAAAGGTAAAATTTAGATCATAAATGCACAAGGTATTAATTTTTAGACCATTTCTAGTCCAAATTATCCTCTTTAAATATTTTTATTATTTTTAAATAATTTAAAAAAATACTATTTTTTATAAAACATCATTAATGTCATTTTTTACAATATTCATTTAATTTGACATTAAAGACATCAGGATAACAAAGGAATTTAAATATAAACAATTTAAACATAATTTATACAATAATATTAACCATAAAAAAATTTTGGCACCGTGATTAATCCAAAAAATATTATTTTGATGTTTCTAAAATCATTTACTTTGATTTTTTTACTACTTACAAAAGCATTGTGCTAGCGTCTAGCATGATTTTAAGGAAATTATACCATTACTAAAATTCAAAAACGAATTAAAATCATAAAACGGAATTAATCATGTTCAAAATAACCTTTTATATTCATTTATAACATATTATTATCCCTATTTTAATGTACAACATAAATTAAATGAAAGATAATGAAATTTGGAAATTTTGTTTACATAACGTAAAATAAATTTCATTATTAAGGGAAAATGGAACAAAAATGACATATACTAGAATTTTGGATATATATGGTCAAACTAATCTCATCCAATGAAATAATTGAATGTTTATGGTTGATTCAGTGACCTTATTTCATTGTTTTAACCATGTTTTACCCATTTTACTCTTACCAAGTTGACAAATATTTATCACAATTACTATTTTTAATGACCAAAAATAAAAGGGACCTATTTAACATATTCCTAAATCCTAATTCCAAATATTGTATCAAATTTTCAAGATTTAGTCCCTAGAATTTTCATAAATCAATTTTAATATAAGTTCATAAAATACAATGAAAAAAATATTTTTTATAAAATGTATTATTAAGTATAAAAATTAACTAATCTCAAGATTAATAATATTTATAATTCAAATGGAATTAATTATGTTATTATAAATAAAATGGTAAATATATTTATTTAATACCAATTTAAAATAACAATTTTAATTTTAATTTACTTCATTAAATTAAAATAAATGGGAGTGTTTGAAAATCAATATTTTCACTATTCACCTAAAGACAATTATTTCATAAAAATCACAAAATTGTACACTAAGTTAAATTTTATATATTGATTCAAAAATTTATGTTCATTTTATAAAATACACAATCTAAAAGTGAATGAAATTAATTATAATTTCAATGCTCAAAATAAAATAAAATTACATTAAATAAATGCATTTTTGAAGCATAAAATGACTTAAATAAAAATTAGTGTGTATTTACTAAGAGTAAAAAAAATTATTTATTAGAACAATTATACACTTATTTTTTAATTTTCTTTCTCATATTCATACCCTACTATTTAATAAAAATTTTATAATTTCACATTTAAATAATAATATTTTTTAATTATATCATAATTAGGTTATAACTCAGTGTTGACTGTTAAGAAAGATATCAATATTATTATTCTTTTAAAAAAAAATTGTGGGTATTAAATTCTACCACCCATATATAATTTTTTTCCTCTAAATTTTATCTCCATCATAAAAGTTTTAATATTTGATAATACCTTAATCTCAACCCCACATCACATAAAGGGATAATAAAACTTCTTTTCAAAAGGGAAAGTATATAGAATAAAGGTTTCCTGAAATAACACATAATCATGTTCCCATATACTGATAACATTGGTTGGAAGGACATGGAGGAGAAAACCGACATCCAATGGCTAATAGAGAATTATAGCGATCATAGTCATGAGAAATTTAATGACTACAAATTCACAAATTAGTGAGGGTGAAAAGACCAAAAAATCATCGAAAATGAATGTAAAAAATAATATTTTTATTTCAAGATCACTTCGTTAAAAATGTGTGATTATTTTATTATCCTGATAAATATCATGAGTACATAAACATAATTTATTTATATCAATTTTTATGCATAATTCCATCCAATGGTTGTACATTTATGAATTTACAAATCATCTCTTATAATAATAAATTAATATTCAAGATTAATTCTTCATGCATATAACACTAAAATTAACATTTAATATATCATAGGACCCATAAAATAAATGCAGTTCATTAATTATTTATCTGATTTTTTTACAAAACCAAATTGGTTATCACAAATCATTCAATATGGATAAATATAATACATTTATCTCTAAAAACTCAACAATAACACCCAAATTTCAAATTAATCCATTCCAAAAATATTTAACATTAGGACTCTTCAAAAATAAGATAATATTTCCCATAAATAACTTGAATAACCAAATATCAATAATAAAATCATGTATGCTTACAAAAGATAATTCATCCTTTATTTATAAAATAAAATCACAGACAATTGAATTTATTTCATTAATCAAAAAAATTATAAACTTAATCAAAGATGAACTAAATTACATTATCATCAAATCATAAACCAATTTCTAGGTTATTTATATTATCCCATTAACTTCACCAATGTCAATAATCTCTTTGTACTAATTAAAAAATATTAATTACACATTAGACATGTATTAATGGTTATTGTTCCTTAAATAATGTGTTCTCAAAAAAAATAACATTACTACTAAATCACTTTTTTTCTTATTTTTACTAATCAACACGTGTTTTCAAATTTATAAAGAAAATCTATTATAGAAAAATAATTATATATTTGTTTATTATTATAACTAGAGTATCATATTTATACTTTGACAAACAAATTATCTAATCCCAAAACAAAAACACTTAAACAATATCTCTTTAATTATTGGAACATAATATGTCATTCTTTGGTCTGGGATTTAACCCAGGGATTAGGGCATTAACATAAATAATTCCCCTATTTCCCATATATAATACACTAAACTATAAAAGGTACCTTAGGATGAATATCATATCCCTTCATATAATACATCAATTTTCCTCAAAAATTCGTTGATCTATGTCTTTATTTTTCACATATAAAAAATTTTAATGTTCTTTTAAGACAATGTATGTGGTTTCACCTTACACATTTCTTACATGAATGAAATTGAGTCTTCTTTCCTCTATGATATCTTCTACTCAAGATCTCAGTGAACTCAATTACTCTCTCCATTTGTATGTTTAATATTTGGATAAGGTGAAGTATTTAAATCAAATATCATGATAAATGATTTTTCATAATAATAGTATCTTTCACTCTAGTCATCATCTAGTTTTTTTGTGAATAATCACTGCATTTTCCATAATATTAAATGCTAACATGATCCCTCTTAGTTCCAAATATTTACTTGAACAAAAAAACATAGTATGTGAAGCAATAATAAGATTGGGAAACCACCTAATCATGAAAATCATTTATTTAATATTTAAATCATGACACCTTATTTTCAATTTATGACACTATCAATTTTACCTAAGTCATTTATAGAATCATATAATCAATTAATTCATAATTGTTCCTAAATAGAATTTTAATTGACCCCAGAATATCCATTGGGAGTGTCAGACTAGGTGCATAGTAAGGGGAAACTCACCATTTATTATAATTATGGATAAAATATATTCAACCAACTCTTTTCAGGGTTATTACCCCTAGATGCATCTATTCGAAAACAGTCTCCACTTCTTGTGTCAAGATAAGGATGCGTCTCTAGGAATCCAACATAATATATACCTTACTAAAACTATAGGATTTTATTCTATACATATCATTATCATAAAGAATTGTCATAGGGTTATGTTCCCTTATATGTGTTTTCCTTAATCTAGTTCCCAAGGATTATACTAAACATGCTACAATACCAAATATAATAACCAAAACTCCATTAATTCAAAGTTGGTATCTACATTATTACATTGGAAATAGATATAAGAGAATGCATTCTAAGGTACCAAATAGTTGAGTATTTTTAAATAACTATATATATTTACATGGTTCTTATTTTAAAATGGCAATAAAATATAAAGACATAGTGAAAGTGAATATTCTACATCGTTGAACTCATTCATATATTACTTCTTTATATCAAGGGGAAATGAAAAAAATCATGTCGAGATCAATTTCTCAGAATGGATTCTGTAAAAAAAATATATAATGTGTAAATAAGGAATGATCAATATGTAAAGGTAAATAATTGAAAATTCATTCCATACAATCAATAACCTGAGCATGAAATGAATAAATGGATAAAAATAAATGTATTAATCTCATGCATAATAATAAAGAACAATAAATGAATAAAGTGAATAATGTTGGATTTCATGTTCTCAAAAATCATAATAGTTTCACCACCATGGAGTTTCACTAATATAGTCTAATCTATTGGTAGGTATACACCAAAAACCCATTTACTTAGGCTAGATAATTGTTTTGTATCATGGGGGTTGTCGACGCATCAAGGGGATATATAATTTCATGCCCTATCCATCATAATATTTCCAATAAATTATTCATATATTGAATGATAATTTTTATTTATAAACAATCTTACTTGTCAAAGAATATTTTTATAGATAAATGTATAAGGAATATCTATATATTCCCAGTTAATTAAATAACTTTGAAAATAAAACACTATGTGTATAAAAGGTTTATGGTTCAACTAATAAACATATTCAGGATAAAAGGAATATGGATATTTAATATAAATTTAATTTTCAATGAAAAATGATCACAATAAATTTAATTCTTCCAGGTAAATATAATTAACAAGAAATTAATAATATATAAAATATGACCATAAATTCATCAAAAATATGGGTTTTCTTATTAAATAATGTCATGTGATGAAATAAATAAAATAAAAGAGAACCTTAAAAATAATAATTCACTAAATAATTTTCTTTGTAAAAACATTGAAAATTTACATAAGAATCTAAATGTAATAAAAGAGTTATGGGGGTGGTAATTATCTATTAATGTTGTAGATGTTACAAAGAAACACTCATATTGACTTTTTGTAAAAGAACGTCAAAAATGAAATTTTTATAAAACATTATAAATATTATTTTTAAACTTGTATAAATGTAAATAATAACATCAAATTTCTTTAATAAATAATTTGGTTAAATAATAAATACTTTTGGAGAAAAATTTAGAATAAAAATTGACATGGTAGTAAAGTATACATGGTCAAAAGAGAAATAAGATTTGTTTTTATTTAAAAAAATTATTTTTTTGATTAAAGTATCTAAGTGTGAAAAATATATAATAAAATAATGAAAATACATAAATATCCAATGTATAAGAAAATATATAGAGTTTATTAAGGATAGTTCATAATATTCATTCTATTAAAATATATATGTAACCCTAGAAAAAATGAGATTGTAAAATAAAGGTTTAACTCTTTGGTAACTTTTAAATTGTAACCCTTTGAATAAATAACATGAATTGAAACTCTATTCATAATTATTAAATATATATTCTATTTAAATACATCAATTTTGTAGTATATACACCTCATAAAATTAAATAGGTTCAAAGTACCAAATATGTCTCAATGGAGTGGATATTGATATGAAATCTCTTATAAGGATCATAAAATTGAAGTAAGATTTAATAAATGAATCTAATATGTGTAACAAATTTAAATCCACAGAAAATAATTTTAAATAAAACATAATAAAATAATATTTCATTTCTCATATAATCATTTAAGGACATAGTTAATGAAGTATAAGTATAACCCTGTGAATAAAAATTGAGTTAAGAAACTAATTACCCCAAGCCTCCACTTTGTTGAACATGATATAACCTCTTGTAAAATGGTTTCAAAATAGTTATTAATTTATATAAGAAAAATATTAATATTAATAATATTATATATGATCCTTTTATAACATCTTTTTACTCATTAATTAAAAATATTTCATATTTTTATTTTTTTGGGTGCTAACTGCTCAATTTTCTTATGTATGTTTCACCACAGATGTTATTATTATAGTAAATGAGATATATTTTCATAATATCTAGAATTACATTAATTTTATAAATTATATATTTATTTATTATATAAATGTTTATAATAATTCCTAAAATGCGGACTTAGAAAATAAATAGAATATCTTTGTGGATACAGTAAGTCATATGTATGCACGAGCGATGTATTCATTTTTAAGTGGGTGAAAGGGTAAGGAATTATATGATATATTAAAATTATATAATTGATATTATATCATAATTTTAATATATATTCATTAGTTCAATTACTTTTTTTATCTATGTGAGGCGACGAAGGAAAATAAATTACATTGATTAGGGAGGTTGTGGTCTGTTGTACACACGAGTGATGGCTTTGTTTCCCATTTGATGGAAAAGGATATAGAAAAATATTATTCCATTAAAATAATAATATCTAATTATATATTATATATAGGTGTCATTATATTAGAATTTATAGGACATAATAAAATTTTGTAAAATAATATGTAAAAAAAAGTGTTTCATAAAGATGATTGCCTTATCTTAGAGAAACATCCCATGGATCTCTTCTCAAAGACCCTAGGGTTGGAAATTTTGAAAGAAAAAGAACTAAATAGAATGAATAATGATTTAAAGGTGAGATTTTTATAGGTTTTGATCTAGATAAATTCTTCAATATGTGTAAAGAAGTTCGGGGAGAAGGTTACCTTCAATAATTGGTGTGATTGGAAAAATTATAATTTTTAGACTTTTAAAATATCATTAAGTCTCTTTCATGGAAGAATATAACAAAAATGACTCATATTAATATTTGACAAGTTTAAGGTAAAACTAAAGACAACCAATGAGTTTTAATCATGTTTTTGTGTTATTTTGACCCGTATCTTTTTATATTAACCCATAATAAACTCGTTTTTACCTTAACCATGGTAGAAAGTTTTTCAACATTAAAAGATTATAATTTTACTTATAAGGTAAAAAATTGCTCATAAATGTAAAAGTGATGTAATTTTCAACCTTTTATCATCCTAATTTTGCTTTTTAAATATTTTTTGATTTTTAAATAATTACATTACACATTTTCTTTATAAAATCTCATTAGTGTAATTTTTGACCTTCTTTATTTGTTTTGACATTAAATATATCAAGATAAAAAATTACTTCAAATATGATATTTTAAACCAAAATTATACATTATTAGTGACCTTAAATATCGTGTGATATCATAATTCATCCAAAAAAATACTTTTGATGATTTTAAATTCATTTAATTTAACTTTACTACTAATGCACAAGAACTATGTCACTATTATGAAATATTTTTAGGAAATTATAGAATTACTAAAAATTAAAAATAAATTATTAATTTCAAAAATAATATTTTATATTCATACATAACATATTCTTTTCTCTATGTAAACATATAATATAAATTAAAATAAAGTGGGTGAAATTTTGGAATATTCTTTTCTTTAAATGATATAAATGTCATTATCGTGTGAAAATGGAACCAGAATGACATATATAATAATTTCAGATGGATATGGCTTACTTTATCCAATAAAATTAAAAAAATTGTATTTTGGTTTTTTATTTTTAGAAATTATTTCATATTTTAGTCATGTTTTACCCATTTTACCCTTACAAGGGTGAAAAATATTTACTACAGGTATTATTTGTAATGACTGAAAATAAAAGGTACCTGTTTAACAAATTTGAACCTCTGGATTCCAAATATGCTATCTATATTTCATGAGTAAATATATATATGTAGAAGAAATAAATTTCAATATAAATTCACAAAACACATTGAAATAAATAAAATAGAAAAATGTGCTCTTAAACCTAAAAAATGTATCATATCAAAAATAAGAATATTACTTATTCAAATGGAATTAAATAGATTATTATAAATAAAATTGAATATATATAACTTTAAGAACAAATCCCATATATTATGATAATTTTAAATTTATTAATTTACTGAATATAAATGGGAGCATTTGAAAAAATGATATTCTTCACTATTCACAAAAAGACAATAACCTCAAAAAAATATAAAAATTTAAATATAACTTAATTTTCATATACTCATTTCAAAAAATATGATAATTTTATAAAGTAAAATTTTTAAAATTAGGTGAAATTAATTATAATATCCATACACAAAATTCAATAAAATAACTTTTGAAGACAAATTCATTTTTAAAGAATAAGCAAATTTATAAAAAATCAGTGATTATTTTATAAACATTATTCAATAATTTAGTATTGAATAAGACTATTATAAATTTATTTCATAATTTATTTAATCATATTCATACCCTATTATTTAATAGTTAGGTTATAACAGTCACCTTTAAATAATAATATTACTTTATAGTATTTCACAATTCTCTTAAATTTTATTATATGATTAAATATAGGTCATTATAATATAATAATAAAATTTATGACCTTTTGGGGCCAACTCAATAAGATTATAGCCTTTATAGTTTTTTATTTTATAAAAAGTCAAGCATGTTGCTCTCTAGTTTTTAATAAGTGTAATAATTTTAATACGGGATTAACCAAAGTATATTTTAGACTATAAATATTGTTTTAAAAGATAAAAATTTTATCTAAAAAATTATAATTTATTTTCATTTTTTATTGAACAAATAATTCACTTTAATTCTTATACAACACTGATGCAATAATTATTAAATTAATGGAATAATCAAATAAATGATATTAAAAATATTAAAATTTATATATTTTGAGATATTTAAGGTAATACAAAAATTATATGGATTAACATTACATTTTTATGATATAATAAAAAAATTCAAATTTACTTTTTGTTTTTGGAATTTTTTGAAGTAAAAGTAATGAATAGTCTCATAATTAATAACGTTGAAATTTTATGTGATTAATATTTTATTAAATTATTAAAAAATCATAAAAATATTAAATAAGAAAAAAGGAGATAATATATTGTTAAAAATTTCGTCCCCGGTTCATTTATATTTCATTTTGAAGTATTTGGATCTAAAATATCCTTATTATATTTTTTATATTTTGAGAGATTCCAAAAGTGCCCCTCACCTCAATTGTGAAAGGGAACCACTTACTTTACATATTTACACCATTGTGAGGCATATTTATCAATAAAACCCTAAAAATTAATCTTTTAAACTTACCTATCCAATTTCTAAAGGTCTAGGTCCTTCCAAAAGACCAATCCTAGATCCCTTAAGAAGAGATCTAAAGGAAGTATGATGAATAAGATGTAGTCATCTTTACCAACTCTTTAATTTTTATTTGTAATTTAACTTTCTATTCATGTTTTTTTCCATTATAATTTAATAATTCCAATATAATATATATACTTATATTTTATTATTATTATTATTATTATATAATTATATTCCTCATGTTATCCATCCTACTAAAATTTAATGCATCCTACATACGTACATATAGTTTACCATCTCCACGCAGGGGTGTAATTTTTTTTCAACACCACATTACTTGGACTGTTATAATGAAGTAAATAATGGATATATATGATAATTATGACATGATTTTTATTTTTCAAAAATAATATATCAGCCATTTCTGTACCCATTCACTATTAAGGAAATGATATCATCACTTCAGTGTACGTACGACATGTCATCTCCATGAAGTGATGCATCTCATTTTATATATAAAAATATCAATAATGGTTTAAAATTAATTAAATAATTAAATATGATAACAATTTCATTATTAATATTTTAGAGATGATTCATATATACCCTATGCACATGAATTATAAATTATTAGCAAAACATGAATAGAAAAATCAAGCAGTAAACACCCAGAATAGTGTTAATAATGAAATATTATTAACAAACATGTGGTAAGGTATTATATAAGTATTATATATGATATAGTAAATATTATTATGGTTTTATTATATATTAATAATCTGATTTATACCATTATACAGGAGGTTAAAACATGTTCAACTAAAGGAAATTTCAGTGTAACGGTTTCTCCTCCCACTTTTACTTCTATGATACATGTGTCAAATTACCCACTTTTGTATTTTGTGTGGTGTATATAATACTCCTTTGTTATACTATATCATTAGTTTATATGCCTTAATTGTATTCAAATTTTCATTTGATGTTTTTTCTTTCATAGGGATTGTGACTCAATAGAAACTCAACCGCAAAGAGTTTATTTCATAATCTCTTCATTATTCAAGTTTTTTATGTTTAATTCCCCATTGGGGACTATTTATTTTCTATGTCCATGTTTTTTACAATAATTTTTACAATGTTTTTTATAATTATTCTATAATTTAAAAAATTACTTTTTAACCATGTTCGACTTGTTATAAAATGTTTTAAAAGAAATCATCCAATTATTTTCCAAATGAGGTACTTTGTGACTTTTCTAAAAAATATGGAATGAATTTTTTTTAACTTGTATGGTATGAAAGTATCTTCCTTCCATAAAGACAACTTAATTATTTTAATATTCCACTATAGATTTACAAGTTTATTTTCAAATAAAAATAATTCCTTCATATTTTCATAATTTCTTTTTAAAAATGAATTTCAAAATTAAAAAAACTTAATTTCATAAAAATATTTTTATAAATATTTTATTCATCAATGAAAAATACCTTAATTTTACTTATTCAACACTGCTTATATGTTTTAATGATACCATCCTTTAAATCATTCACATAATTTTCATAAATGGATACCAAATTTATCCTAAATATCCATATTCTTGTATCATGGATATGATTATTTCCCAAGTCGTATAACATTTTTCATTATACGGTGATACATTTTGAAATTATTAGTTTGTCTAGAGAATTGTTGATAAATCCATATAATTTACACAAAACTAATATTTGATTATAAGGCATATTTTTCAAGAATTAAATTGATTATTCAATATATGAGGAAAGATTTGGACTTGGAGTGATGGGTGGGCCCCGGAATTATATATACCCTCAATGAATCATTAGTCTCATGAGGTAAATTTGTAAGATAACATTAAAAGGTTTTTTACCTTTAGTTTGAAATTTCTTGTGAATGTTCTTGACAGTAGAGGTGTCGTATGCCTGAGAACATAACGCCCGATAATTAAGAATTCCCTCTATTAAGAATTCATATATTATTATCCATGATATTTTCACAAGGATATTATATATGGATTCAATTAATTCTTATTTTATTAATTAAATGTCATGTATTTTTAGTTATTTACCTTTCCATATTTATTATTCTAGGAAAATTATGTAAGTGGTATGTGTGTTAATTTATTTATCATGTCATGTAGTTTATATTATTTATTAATGATATATTATTTTGTTCAGATACCCTTACTAAGCATTATATCTCATTAATTTCTTATGTTTCCTTTCTATAGGATGCTATAATGTGTATTCTGATTGATATATATGGATATTTTGAAGTAAATAATGGTTTACTCAATGAAAATAATATGTTTTTTTCAATTGTATTGTGAAAATGAATTTTTAATCTTGTTTATGGAGACTACTAAAATATTCAGTCCTTTAGGATGTGATACTGTTTATCTAGTGTCAATTTAATAAAGTAACCACTGCCTCTAGGCTACTAGGGTTGGGTTCTTTAAAGTTAAGATCACCCAAGGCTAATATAACTACCCCTTGATGATCGAGAGTCGATCGAGAATTTGAAAATTTTAAACCCCCACCTCTACACCCTCATCCATTCCCTGGATAAAAATTTAAGGCCAATTCACATAGATCTCCCCAACTAAGGCCATTCCCTTCCACTAAGACCTGACTTCTTTTTTCTTGACCATGCCTCTGCCATTACTGTGAAGATCCTTATTGATCGTGGTGCATAGAGTGACCTCCAACACACAACTCCCTTGGCCAATCCCAACCTATGATATTTAGGCCCATATTTTACCCATAGGAAACATGTTAGTAGACCAATACCACCATCATAGTGATATTCCTAGTCATTTTTCAACTTGAAAACAAAAAGAAAACCTTTTTAAGCATACAAGAACCTATAAATCCCCTAAAAATTTACAAGAGAGACTCCATACTATAATCCACGTGTCGGTGTTTGAAAAATTATATAGATTCAAAATATAAATTCCATTTTATAAAAAAATTAATAAGTTTAGGGAAATTTAATTGTAACATTAGAACATAAAAAATGGTTTTTTTTAAGTGTAGTTTAAAGAATAAAATTTTTTTTTAGGATAAAATTATCAAAAAAAATTCATGACATAAATTGGTTTAGTATAGATCAAATAAATTTTGGGTGTCTTATAAATCTATAAAAATAAAAATTTAAAGAAACAAATGTTACTAAAAGAAAAGAGAAGAAATATTTTCTTTTATTGTAAAATATTACTAATGTTAATAACATATTAAACATTTTTAATATAAATTTTGTAATAATAATTTAAAAATATATAGTTTTACTTTTGAATCACATATTTAACCATTTAAAATGTTTTACATACTCATATACCTAAAAATACAGTTTCGGCAAAAACTGTATTTTCACTATTCATATAAAAATGAACTATTTTAGAAGAATACTAAACTTAAATATTAAGATAATATGATTATAGAGAGTTAAAATATAATATATATTATGTTAAAATAAAATTTCAATATTCATAAAATAAAATTTTAAATATACTCATGATTAAAGGTTCTTTAGATTTCACATGGTGTGATAGTTTATGATATGGTGTTTACCTTCTAGATTAGGGTCTTAGGTATTGTAGGTAGCCTTCTTCCCAAAACCTCTAGAAACTATCCTCCACTTTCAGAAAAAACTCCTTCTTATATCCATCATAAGTAGTGTTATCAATTATCTATAAATTCTCTAATTTCTAAATCAAGCATAATGGTTCATTAGATTTTAATTGAGAAATACTTTTGTGTAAATGTCTAGAGGATTTTTTTCTTCCATATATCTTCAATAACTCAAAATGATTATCCCCTAACAATTGTAGATGAAGTGTTATTTTAGTTAAATATGTTTAATCTTTGAAAAGAACACTAGATTCTGATCCAATTAAATCATTCTCTAATTATCATATAATGAAACTCTATATTTGTGACTTTGTCTGATATGTTTTAGAAACTATATCAAAAAACCCATCTCTTTCTGAACTTCTATTTTAGACCATTTCCCATATATTGGTAAATAAATTTTTTTATCTCTTTCGGCTATATGAATACCCAAAGATATCGGCATACACAAATATTTGTAACAGATCAACTATTTCTAAGAAAAATGTTATACCATCTATTTCATTCAATTAATGAACGATCTACATCACAACCTCTTAGTGTTCTTTTCTTAGACATGAAATTAAACAAATTATAACTCTCATTGTAAATATAATGTTTATTCATGTACAAATAATCCATTATATAAAAATTATAGCCACTAAAGAAAATAGAAAACTTTCTATGTACATAAAAATAGTATTTATTTTAAAAATAGTTATCCTTAGATTTCTTAAACTATCAATCCAATCAATTTTATACGTGATTACATATTTATATTCCAAACCATTCAGTGGCCTTATAAATACATTCCCTATGAGATTGAACTAAAGTCGTGGATTTATTATCACTCTCCATATAGAATCAATAATGATTCATATTGAACAATTGGAATCCTTCATCCATCATATATTTGTACAATTTTTTTAATTATATTTACTTGAAACTTTATTTAAGTTATAAATAATATTCTTCAACATAAAACCAATATTATGTTTCCAATCATTTATGAAACCCATTAGATACATCATGTAAATATATTCCTCTAAATTATCAAGAAGGAATTATATATTTATATCTGTATATTTTAAACACATATTATAAACTAAAACCATGATTGATATCATATGAATTAAATCTTTCATAATTGATGGTTTAAAAATCTCTAAGAAATAAAATCCTTCATTATGTTTAAATTCCTCCACCACCAGTTTCTCCTTTAAACTATTATTACCACCATCTTCTTGTTTCAACAAAAAAATAACTTATATTCATGTTCCTTTTTCCACTATGGTATCATATTAAGAGACCAATTTCCATTGGAATTTATTGAATACATATATTATTCCATATCTAACTTCAAGTAATCAGATTCATTAAGTGTGGTAGCCCCATTTGGGCTCTCTGTCTCTTCATTTCTCATTAATAAAAGAAATTTCATGTCATCTCCAAACCTTTAAAATGGATTTATAACCCCTTTTATATCCTTATCTAAACCTCTTACTATGTTATATATAACTATATACATTTTTAATATCTATCTTCTAGAACCCAATCATCTAATGCTAATACAAGATCTTTAGAAACTATTTAAATTTTTTGGAATATCTTCCCCGGTCAAATATCAAAACATCTAAAACTATCATCCTAATTATCTGGTATAATCCTTCATCTCATACCCATTTACAGATTAAGTTAGACATTAATAGGTGATTCACTGCATTAATCCTGTTTCTTTTCCAAGATATGGTCATTTCATATGACCTTCTCATTGAATATAATATCTTAGCCCTATATGAATTATTTCTTAACATCATCCCATAGATATAATCCAAAATTTTCATCTCTATATCCAATAATGAATCATATCTTAGAGTTTTCCTCTAGATTTCACTTATACAAATCATTAATATGGACATAATTTAGATAGAAAAAAATATTTTGATTTATATAAATTCACCAAACCAAGGAAACTCAAAATTTTCCTTCCCAAATATAGATGCTAAACAAATGTTCATAAGGTATATTTTTATATTCAATGCTTCCACCCAAATCACTTAGGATATATAGTGTGAAACCACATTCATTTAGACTTTTAATTTATTATGTGACTCATCCTTTTGGATAATACATTTTCTAGAGGTTTTCTAGGAACAATCATCCCTAACATGGTCCCCTCCTCCCAACAGAAGTTCCAAAAGTAGTTTCAATTATATTCACCACCATTATTAGACCATAATAATTTCAAATTCAATCCAGGTTCTCTATTTTCCATGGATTTACATTGAATAAATTCAGGAAATACATATGACTTATTCATTATAAAGTAAACTCATACTTTTATTGTAGAATCCCCAATAAATATCACAATGTAAATTGACCCACCATGAGATAAAAAAATTACAATTGTCAAAGAATATATATTTTTCCATATCTTGATTTTTCAAGATAATCAATTAACCATAAATTTTAATTTTCCTTTTTAAATGATGATACTTATCTTAAAATCTCGTAAAATCTTATGAATAGTGAGTATTATGTATTACACTTTTCTATCTATATTTACTAAAAAATTTCCCTCATCACTCAAGATATATATGACTAGAGTTATGATCAATCCTCAAGTATAATATTCCAAACTAGTGTCTTCTAAATCATCTTAAATTCATTTCCCATAAAGATAATAATGAACATTAATCATGAGATATTACACTAAAATGATCAAATAAATCTAAACCAGTGGGTGGGTAGGTAATTAATGTGAAAAATAAAATTTCATAAAAAAGTGGATTGAACTATAATGTTTCATGAATGATAAATAATAGAAATATCAACAGAAAAAACTACTCTAAGAATTAAAACACAAAAACACCCCACTTTCTCATTATATAGGATAAAAAATTATGAAAATATTCATAATGTAGTTGAAACCCTCCTTTAGTCAATAATACTTTTTCCAAGTCAATTTTCATTTACATCCCCCTTTTTTAATGATTAATTTTGCTTTATTTTTTATCTTCTTTTCTCAACAAATATTTTTATTCTTTTAGCTGATATAGAATGGAACAAAATGTAAGTAATTTTTGGATTATTTTTCCCTATAACCATTGATAATAAATCACATCCCATATTTAAATACAATATATCCCCTTTAATTAATGAAACATTTACTTCCCCCACACTTATTCCATTGTAAATCCTGAAAAACACAAACTATAGAGTATAAATAATAAAATATAATAGTAATATAGCTCCCATAACAAGGTCATTCATGTATTCTATGATATTAAAAGAAATATTAATTTTATTGATAGGCCTTAGAGTAATAAAGTGGGTCAAAATAAAAAATTTACAATCCTATTAATTTGACTTTTTTATTTCATATTTTGGATAAGATATCAAATCATGTTAGTTTATGTACCCCGAGTATATCTTAAGAAAGAGGGTATAATAAAGAATATGTAAAATGGAATAGAGACCTATTCAGAATGGGAAATATAATTCAATAGACAGTCACACAGGTCATGAATAACAATAACAAATTAATCAACATAAATAGAAGAAAAACTCATAAAAAATATATGAATAATTTTATTTACATAAAACAATCACCCCTCTAAAATCATGATTCATCAAATTAATATCCTAATAATTATTCTTACTCATTTATCATTCATATTACCTATTCAATAATATTAAAAATAAGATCTAATACTCAACATTATGGGATTAATAAGTAAAACTCACATCATAGGTGAAAATATATCCAAAATCATAATTTTTGTATGAAAATTACCTTAAAACTAAAAAAATAAAATAAATATTAATGAATTTAAAAGAGATATTAAATTTAAAGTAGCACTCCTCTATCTAATGAAGTTATTACCTTTCCTTTTAATCCTTTTCATCTTGTTCCTTCATCATTATGTAGGAAAAAAATAAAAAACATGTGAACATAAACATTCAAGTCTATTAAAGCCCAAAATAGTAATGGGTGGTTGAGTCTACTTATTAAAATAGATTTATAAGATAAATCCTAGAAACTAAATCTGTAGAAAGTATAAAAATGTAGGTTAACTCCCCAAATGATCCTTTTTAATGTCTTTGAGTTATTTATTTCCTAAACATTACCATGTAATAGATGTTTGGAAATAAGTTACCTAGTATTAGTTAATAAATCATCAAATTTGAGATCCATCTATTTAAATGGGTCTCTTTCACTTATCCACTATAATATGTACTATTAATTTAGGTAGTACGCTCTCTAATTATATATGTTTAATCCATTAGTTTTTAGTCATTCAAAAAATATAAAATATATATCCATAGTATAAGAAAAATTGATGGACTTATTTGAACATTTCACGACCCATCTCAAAGGGGCCCATGTTGTGACTCCCCAAGCCCAACTATAATATGCCAAGGGTCGGTGACTCGTACTGAGTAGTACTATCACTAAAATAGGAGGCCTTAGCCTAAGTACCTATGCACACACACACACACATATTCAAGCCTATACAATGCTGAACTATAAAAACAACTGAACAAGTATGCATTCATACATCTAAATCCCACAACAAAAATATGAAAATAAATAAATTAAAGTAAATAGGGACAAATACAAGACCACCACAAATAGTTTGAAACATAAGTCCATCATGTAAGTAAAACTAGGACTACTATCAAAAATGTACAGGAACACATCTCAGTATGTCCAAACTCACTAAGACCCATCTGGTATTGGTATATCAAGAACTCTATCGAAAGGTTTCTCATCTACACAACACATGACACATTTAAGAAAAGTCCATGTAAGGGTGAGTATGACAATACTCATTAGGACACCTTGAAACCACAAATCATACAAAAAAGTAAATAAAGTTTTCTCTATATGGGTATATTTCTACAACACTTTTAAAAATAATATCTATATATTCTCAATAAAGACACATGGTAAAAAGGTGATCCAAAATCATAGTATTCTAGCCTAGTATTTCATCTTGAAGATTCCACAAAGCAATCACCCAGAAGAAAACACTCATGAGTCTGATAGCATTGATGATGTCTATTCGAGAGATAGTTATCATTGGGTCTCACAATTAGAAATACATGATAATGTTATAAAGAGATATGATGCACATATGAGTATCACACCCAAGTCCATGGGGTTATACCAATAATTCAATCTAGATTAACGCACTAAGTAGAGGATCAAAAACCACATAGTTTTGGTCAAAAAGATACAAAGAACTCCACATATGGCATGAAGATGAATTGAGGATCTCACTTTGATCCTCATAGAAGGAGTCCAACAACACTATCCAAGAATTCTAGATGAAGTAATCATTTTCCTAGTAGAAGGAGATGATTTTATACTAACCCATAGGTAAAAGGGTAATGGGAACGCACTCTAATGAAAATTTTCCAAGATACGAAGGATTATGGCTCCAAGACATATCTAATAAAGTACACTATGTGCAGAAGGATTACACGTTGTGTCCCTTAACCACATGTCCTACTCATGTAAATGGATTGTGTCTCAATCCATGTTCATATAGATGTAAACGGTGTGTCTGCTACCCATGTACTCTATCTGTGTGTTAGTACACAACTTTATCCCATGTACATGTGCTCGAAACTAGTACATATCATAGCATGTGTACTCTAGTCCAGGTCATTTATATGTAAGGGAGTACATGGTGTGATCTACCTATTGTACTCCAAACTATTTTTGTGTACCCTCAGAGGTACAAACTGAGTCACTGGGGAGAGGTCCCATGTTGTGTAATAGGGTCACACTCTATTTGATACTTAAGTATCTCCTGAAACCCAAGCTACCGCACTGGGGGCCACAAGGCATGTGGCCCAACACTACACATCATGTGTTTTAGATTTTTTTCAAATTTCCATATCTGATTTCCACATTTGAATCCCTTCAATTGATCTTTGATCCAAGGACTAACTTTTAATAAAATCATTAATCATGTCCTGGAGAACCTTTGCCTCACTGTATAACAATATTAATCCTTTCTATCATATATGAAAATGAATTTATATTCCATTCTTTATTTCTCACCAAAGAACATGGAATCGGGTATCCAAAGTCACTAAATACATCACTGATCCCATCATCACACCATCTTCATGGTGTGTTGTTACAATATCTACAATTTCAGATTGTTTCTCCAAGAAACGGTTTCATAATGAGTGATTCATTAGTATATATTGAACCATGGGACAAATAAAGAACACCCACGGTGAATGATGTACTGGGGGGGAAAATCAAAAGAACTACCAAGATGAAAGGATATCCAGTTATGTTTGTATCGATATCTATTTTTTAAGTTAAAAAGAAAATCCACAAATCAAAAATTTAATCATGATGAAAAATTATCCCGAAATACCCCTGTAATTAGACCCATCCCACAAACATGCATGATCCACCGATTAATCTAATGGTCAATTGATATGTGTTCAACATATAAAATAAGAATGGGGAAATAAATCCACGCAAAAAACACCCTACCTTGATTCTTATTGATTGATGATGAAGAATAAGGATATTTTATGATCGTTGGTGAGATCCTTTGAATCCATTATGTGTTGATCATCGATCCATTATCTAGTCATCATTCGTTTGAGAGAAATACTCCAACTCTCTAAAAAACTCTACAATTTTTTTAGAGTTATGCAGATAACCCTACAATTCCAAAATAATATTCTATTTGAATAATCTCTAATCATTGAATCAACAAAAAGAATTAAAATAATTTTATTAATTATTTTATTCATTTCCTCTCTTGTGATTACTTTTACACAAAAAACCCTTTCTGAAAATTTTAATATATCTCCAAGGGTAAACATTAAGTTCTAAACCCGGTAGTGCCCTTATATTTCTAATCTGGTCCCCCATTTATAATTTATTCCACTATTTAAGGAAAACTTTACATGATTGAAATTTAATATATTTAATATATTTCAAAAAATTATTCTAGGAAAACTGATCCTAAAAATCAAGTATAGCCTCAGTTCATAGTCTCAAAAATAATCCATACAATATCCAAAAACAATACATGAAAAATATGAGTCATTACATACTCCCTACCTTGAGGATTTATGTCCTTGAAAAGTCCAAAAATGTTTCATAAAGATATGTGGGTACTATGTATAAATATAAGCCTTTGATCTCATGTTCTCTCTTAAATATTCTTGTACTTCCATCATACACACACAAAATGAATCACTTTCCCATGGTGCATCCTCTACTACCAATCCTTGATCTCGATCGGGTACTTAGTAAGGTAGTTTCATCCTCAAAGTCTAGCTCCCCTCAGTTGATAACATGTGATTGGTCATGCACAGACCTCCTCAGTCGTGACACATAGAAGACATTGTGTAACTGATCATAATATAGAGGTAGATCTAATTGGTATTCCATATCTCCAACTCTATGAAATATTTGAAAGGTATAATGAATCTCAGGTAGATTTCTTCCCCAATAAAATCTCTATAATCCACATCAATATGTAACCCGTAGGAACACTTGGTCTCCTTCATAAAATTCCAAAAGCCTCGGTCATCTATCCAAATAATACTCTTGATAGTTTTCATAGCCTTCATCCACTCCTAAATGATCTGCACAATCTCGATAGTAGCTCACACAAACTACAGTCCCATGAGTTCCAACTCTCCTAGGTCAGTCCAACAATGTGGTGACCTACATGGTTTCTCGTAAAAAACCATTCATGGTGCCATAAAATTGGTGTAATGGTAACTATTTTTTATAAAAACACTACCAATGGTAGGTTATCCTACCAACTATGTCCAAAGTCCAACATGAAAACTCGTATCATGTCCTCCATAAGCTAAATGGTTTGCTCAGTTTGGTTGTCAATTTGAGGGGTGAAACACTGTGCTCAAGCATAACTGTGTCCCAAATGCCATTTTCAATCTCTTCTATAATTGGTATTTGAAGCATTCATAAGTGTTAGAAATGATCATTGATGGAACTTAATGGTTTTTTATTATCTTTTGAAGGTAGATGCCTCATAATACCTCTATTCAACTCTGTTCTCGTATTGCTATGAAGTGGCCCGACTTGGTTAGTCATTCTATAATCACCCATATGGAATCATGTCCCATGGACATACTTGGTAATCCCATCATGAATTCCATAGATATCAAATCCCACTTCCATTCTGGAACCTCAAGGGGTTGATCTAAAGCCGTTGGAACTTGGTTCTCAACCATCACTTACTAAAAAGTAAGGGCTCAGGAGAAAAACTCTGAAACTCCTTTCTTCATCCCAAGACACCAAAAATGAAATATGATGTCCTGGAAAAATTTAGAAACACCATTATTTTCCACAAAATGAGATGTATGAAACTTTCTTAGAACTTCCTCTCATAATTTTTTTGGTACCATCGTGTGTCCTATGAAAAGAATGACATGCTCCCCACCTTTAAAAAATCCATCTCGATCATTTAAAATTAATATATGATTATATAGGGTCTCACAGTTGAAATCCCAAAAATATCCCTCCCTGACTTACTATGAAAGCATAGGGGAAATGACCATCAACAAGAGGTAAGTTATTATATCTCCATCCATAAAGTATAAATACTACAAGGCCAGCTACTCTAACACCTCATTCAGTAACTGTGAATAAGATCTCCTACTCAGAGCATCTGCTACCACATTCCCCTTCCAATGAGTATTGAAAATTTCAAAGTCGTAATACTAAAGGAACTTCATCCATCAACTTTATCTCATGTTAAGATCGTTCTGAGATAGGATATACTTGAAACGTTTGTGACCAGAATGGATGATAATATGCTTATCCATCAGGTAGTATCTCCACATATTTAGTTCGAAGACTACCACTATTAACTCAAGATCGTCATTTGCGTATTTTTTATTATTTAGTCTCAAATAACATGAAACATAGACAATCAATTCTTACCTATACATTATAAAAAACCCAATTTCGGTTCTAAATGCATTGCAGAACACAATGTACTCAAAACCCTCCTCTAGAAACCTCAAGATGGGTGCGATCGTCAAATGCTACCTCAACTACCAAAAACCCTACCATCACCTATCTTCCCACACAAAATTATACCTCTTTTGGGTCAAATATTTCATTGGTTATGATATTCTAGAAGGTATTAATCTCCAGTAATATATTTCCAAACTTAGGAAACTCTGCACCTCCATCATGTTCTTGGGTGGCTCCCAAGATAACACTACCTCAACCTTGGTCGGGTCCACCACCACACCATCTAATGAGATAAAATCTCCCAGAAAGTGGACCGCCAACATCCATAATTGACACTTTGATATTTTTCTATAAATATATTTCACTCAGAGTATATCCAGATCCCTCTTCAAGTATCTCATGTTCTCGTCCTTGGACTTCCAGTACATGAGGATATCATTGATGAAGAATACCAAGAACCGGTGTAATAAAGGACGAAAGATGTGATTCATGAGTCCCATGAACACTTTTAGGGCATTATTTATGCCAAAGGGAATCGCCAAGTACTCATAGTGACTATAGTGGCATCAGAATCTTGTCTTCAATATATCCTCATCTCTTACTCACAATTGTTGATAGCCTATCCGGAGTTCAACCTTCGATAACCATCGTTCCCCTCTCAAATTATCAAAGAGGTCTTTGTTCCTCAAAAGTGGATACCTGTTCTTCACAGTCAACTGGTTCAAGTTCCAATAGTCCACACACAACCTCAATCTCCCAAACACCTTCTTGAAAAAAAAATTGGGATGGCCTATGTGAAACCCTAAGTCTAACAAATCCATTCCCCTATAATTCCTTTAATTGTGCCCTCATATCATGTAGCTCTATGATAGCCATCCAATATACTAGTTTAGATATCGGTGTCATCCAAGGGTGTAGATCAATGCATAATTATTTCTCATGGAGGGGAGGTAAACCTCGAACATACCTTGGGAACATGTCCTTGTACTCTACCATCACTATAAGGGACTAGTAACTCCTGACATACATTACACCAAGGGTTCAGCTAGCCTACTGATATGTAATTGGTTGCACCCTCATATGCACGAGTTCATCCTAGGATTCATGGGTTTCCTTCTCACAGACAAGGATGACCTAGTTTCGTCACTAGGGAAACTTCTCATCCTATTCCTGAAATATTAAATATGGGCATGAACTATAGACAATCACTCCATGCCTAAGATTACATTGTAAGGCCTCATCACTTCTATAAAAAGATTCCAGTATAAACTCTCACCTCCATGATTCAGGTAACACTTTCAGTACTTGTATGTGATCACTGAGTCTTCTCTTGTATGATTTTCCAAGTATAAGGGTCAATATAAGGGATCAACAAAAATCTATTAAGTCTTGTACAAGGTATGTGGAAATAAAGTAATAACTATAACCTATGTTTATTAGTAATAAAAATAAGGTATAAAAGTCACATATCATACCTTGAATTATTCCCAGAGCCTTCAGGTTATAATCCTTGATCGCCTAGAGCTATTTGTGCCTCTATCCTCCAACTCATGAAGATTATTTTGGACCACCTGAGGGGTGGTGGTGGTAACAAGTCGAAGCGTCAAAAACCTCCTTCTACTCTTCCATCTCCTATACTAAGTCTATATACCTAAGAACCTATCTTCTCCCATCATATCATATGCCTCAGCTTCCCATCTATGGTATCTCTATCAGCTTTATGGGGGGTCGTACAATCTCTTATAAGATGTCCCATACCATCACATGAGTATCACCACCTCTCTCTGGGATGACAAGACCCACCCTGTGATCCCTAAACAATAGATCCTCTATCCCGGGACATCCTCCTGAAGCATCTCACATGTCCATGCCCTTGATACTGATGTTGTTTCCCTACAACTGAGGTCTCTTCCCCTAAGTGACTGGTACTGAAAACCATTACATGTATCTTCTCAGCTAAAAAACAGTCAACCACCAAATCTCTCTCTAGTGGCCCAACATATGTATGAATTCATAGAGGTATAACAGTAGACTAAATGTACTTATGTATACCTTGATCTAATGTCTAATCCTTGAATAAATTCTCATGAACCATATCCATTGAGTTCCTTCAGAGGTGGTAAGCCTCGATGTATACTGAGCTACTATCATTCTACCATGTTGGAGCATCATAATATCTTGGTTTTTTTACATCCGCCAATGTAGCTGGTGATAACTCCTCTATGAAAATATTCTCAAACTATGTCCACACAAGAGTCTCCTTTTCATAAGACTTGGTCACTAATCCCCATTATCACCCCACCGATCTGTGAAGATGGTTCTCTTCCAATACCACCATCTAATATGCTAGTGTCATGACAAGATGGGAAAATCATGTCACTGCCTCATAAAAGTCACCAGACACCTATGGGTTGGGCTCACCTTGGAACCTGATGGGTATCTATCTTTAACACTCATGAAGGGTTCTCAACTTTCACACCTCATCCATTGGTATTATGGGTACCACATACTGCTTCACAGGTTGTGGTATAGTGGGTGCACCACCTAGAGGTGAAACCTATAGAGATGGTCCTTATATTGACACCTCATCACTGAGGGGGTCATCCCCATAATCATGATGTTGAATCCTAGTTGGCATACATCGCGGAGGCATCCTATAAGTAAACTCTACGTATCATAGTCAATGATTATATCTCGAGAGATGTCTCTGGAAGGAAATGGAAACCACAACCCATTCTTATATGATTCATGTTTCATTTTTTCTCTTGCAACTAGTTTTCTCATGTTCTAAGTCAAAAAGTAGGTTATCAGAGCCCTGGATTATAGATATATCAATCATCGCACAATGACTGGTCTCACTAACCATAAATATGAACTTGAAACACTTAACATTGTTTCCCAAAATCAATCTCATTGACTTTGGTCCTAAATTTTAACCAGCCACTCTATCACGATCTTCCCTAAAGAGTCCCATGGCGTGACTCCCTAATACCACCTCCAAAAGGCCAAGGGCTAGTGACTAGCACTGATTATACATATCACAAACATAGGAGTCCTTATACTAAGTACCTATACACATGAACACATCTCCAAGATTATACAATGCTGAAATTTAAAAACAATTGAACAACCATGCATGGATACATCAAAATACCAATGCTAGAGTATGATAGGTTGTAATAGAAAGTAAATATGGACAAATAAAATCACACCAAAAACAATCTGAAACAAAATTCCAACCTATATGTTAAATTGGGATTGTTGTTAAAAGACATCAGAACGTAGCTTGGTCTGTCCAGTCACACTAAGAACCATCTAGTTTTAGTCCTTCAAGGACTCTGTCAAAAGGTTGATAATCTTCACAAGACATGACATGTATAGAAAAATCCTGCACAAGGGTGAGTATAACAATACTCAGTACGACACCAAAAATACAAAAAAACATAAAAAAATAAAATATAGTTACATCTAAAAAGTTATATGTATACAAAACATATAACAAGAATATCTATATATACTAAATAAAGGCACAAATTGAAAAGCTAAGCCATAACCATAGTATTACATCCTATAATTTTACCTCGAATATTCCACAAAGCACTTGTCTGGTTTAATACATGCCTAAGTCTGATAGCACAGTTTACTTCTATCTGATAAGTAGTTTTTATCAAGTCTCACCATTATAAAGACACATAGATGGATTGAGGAGATACAATACACATATTAGGTTCACACCCTAGTCCATGGGGTGACACCAACAACTCAATATGGATTATCCCGCTAATTAAAATATTGATTCCTTTGTAGTTTTCAACAAGAAGATTCCAACAACTCCACTTAGGGAACAAATATGAATAGAGGATCTCACTCTAGGCCTCACAAAAGGATTCCTAAAACCCTATCCAAGAATTCATGGTGAAGGGATCGTTGTCCTAGGAGTAGGAGATGATTATTTACCAACCCATATGGTAATAGATTTGAGGAACGTATCCTAATGAAACTTTTCCCAGATATGAAGGGAAATGTCTCCAATCCATGTCTAATAAAGTACATGGCATGTATAAGGGTTACATGTCTTTTTTATTAACCCTAGGTCCTACTCGTGTAAATGGCACATGTCTCAACCCAAGTCTAGGTAAAATTACATTGCATGTCTGTTTCCCGTGTACTCTACATCTGTCCCAGTACAAAGCCTTATCCCATATACATGTTACTATGTAACAGTATATGGAATATCCCATGTACTCTGGTACATTTCATTTCTATGTAAGTGAGTACATGGTGTACTCCACCCTATTTACTCAAACTCGTATCTGTGTACCCTTTGAAGTACATACCCTATCGTCAAGGAAAGGTCACACACCATGTGATAGGGTCACATGGCATGTCATACTTAGGTATCTCTTGAAACCCTGGTAGCTACACAGGGGGGTGGGCACACTGCATGTGGAAATTCACCACATGTCATGTATCATGGGTTTTCCAAGATTCCAATATATGGTTTCCATGTTTATGTTCCTTCGTTTGAATGTTGATATGGAAACCACCTAGCGAGAAAATTGTGAATCAAGTCTTGATGAACCTTTAAATCACTAAAAGGCAAGATTCCTCCCTTCGATCTGATCATAAAATTGATTTATATGTCATTCTTCATTGTGTTCCAAAGAATGAAAAATTGGGTACCCAAAGTCATCTAATCCATCACCAATCCTATCATAGAACCACCATAATCTTGTGTCGATCCCATATCTACAATTTCATAACATGTTTCCAAGAGCCAGGTGTGAAATGATTGATTTATTAGGATATGTCAAACCTCGAGACAAATGAAGAATTCCTATGGTGAACAAAGAACAGGGGGTGAAAAGAACAAGAATAGCTAGGAGAAAAAGGACCTCAATCATTGTTCATGTTGATCTCAGTTCATTTTTATTAGAATGAGAAAAAAATCAACAATTTAATATTAAAGAAAAATTCTCCTGAAATAATAGTGAAACAAAACCCATCCCACAAATACTCATGATCCCTAGAATAATATGTTGGTCAACTCATCTATGTTCATCGTCGGAAAAAAAGAACAGGGAAATAAATCCAAAAGAAATCCCTACCAACATTTGTATTGAATTATTCCATATAACAGGTATACTCAAGGATCATTGGAGAGATCCTTTGAATCTATTGTGTATTGATCATCAATCCACAATCTATTCTCCCTTCATCTGAGAGAAATCCTCAAATGCACTCTCCAACAGCTCTCCAATGGTTCCAGGGTTATGTGGTTAACCCTAGAATTCTAACATAATAATCTATTTTAATATTCTATAATTGATGCATAAAAAATAATTAAAAAAACTTATTTATTTATTTAGTTCATTTCTGCACCCATGATGACTTTTCCACAAACTACCCATGCCAAAAAAGGTTTTTTCATGCCTAGAGTACACCTCATGTTCTAAACATAATAGTTCCCTTACATTTCTGATCCAAACCCCCATTTAGATGTTTTTCTACTTTTTCAAGAAAATTATCCATGCATGTTATTTAATATATTTAATATATTTTAAAATTTTATTTCGGGCACACTAGGTCTTGGAATCGCACATCATCTCAACACTTGGTATCGAAAATAACCCTTACAACATAAAAAAAATACATAGAAAATCAGATTCATAATAGAACATCTACTTCACGTATTCTATTCTGTAAAATTCATCCTCTCTAAAAGTATTATTTTATCCCTTTATATTTAATGTATCCTCTTTATTTCATATTCACAATATAGAATTCTATTCATTAATTAATGAGAGAAAAATCCTCTAATGTGAGATTATTATTTACACTTAAATCATTCTCCTTATCTTTACAATTATTCATAGCTCGATGGATATTAAATTTCACATGCTCACCACCAAACCATAATGTTAACTCCCCCATTTAATCATCAATCAAGGCCCTTCGTATTACTAAAAATAGCCTTCTAAGAATATGGGGTGTCCTATATTCATATATCTTGAGAATAAGATATTATATCAAAAATTATAATTTATCCACAATATCAAAAATATCATTAATCAAACCTCTTAGATATATCACTATTATGTGTCCCAATTGAAGAGAAACTCTTTTGGGATTTATCATCTCATATATAAATATTTTAAAAGTTGAGTATGACATGATGTTAACATTCAATCCTAAATCACAAAAAATATATTAATAACCATTAGATCCAATATTTATATGATTTTAAAAACCAACTAGATCTTCTTTTTTCTTCTGAAGAATCCTCAAAACCACAGTTGAGAATTTTCTCATGGGTGATATTTTTCCAAACTACTCAAGATTTAAATTAATTAAAATAAAATCGTTCATGAACCTTATTTATATGGGAATATTTTCTATTTACTTATCAAAATTAATGTTAATCATCTGTTACATAAATACTTACAAAAAATATATATCATTTCCCTATATTTTCCATTTCTTGGACCTTTGTGGGAGCATTACTGAAGGTTTTTAAGGTGTAGGTGATTCTTCTATAGTATCCTTATATGATTTTCTCTCATTACCATTATTATTTTCCACTATTTCCTCTTCTCTTTTCATGGTTTTTATATTTTTTTTATTCTTTATTCATCAATAAATTCAGGGTATTTCCACTTCTTAAAGAGATATCATTAATTTACAAAAATGGTTTGGCCTTCATGTCACCTAGTAAAATTCATCTTCACATATCCTTGAGTTGGGTAATAATTTTTTAAACTTATAATTCCTGGATTTTCATTGAATCTTTTTGATATTTGTATTTTTTACTTCAAGAAACTGATGATAGACCTAATGGTTTCATTAATATCGAAAAAGTTTCCTTTAATAAATTTATTTTACATTAATGAGATGGCCCATGTTATTATTATAACCACAATACTCTTTTTGGTACACTAGATATTATGGTTGTGGCCTCAAACCTAGAAAATAATTTTGATTTTTATAATTGAGATATTTACCATCTCTAGTGTACATAACATGAGGTTGGTGAATGGACATGATTATATTAATATACTTCATCAAGGACTCTATTTTTTATTTATCCATCCATTTTTACCTACTATATGGACTCCACATGTTTAGAATCCGTCATTTTTCCATTGAATGTTGTTACTAGAAACATTATCCAACAATTCATATGTCTCTCCTGGTAAATTCTTCATCAGTTATTCTCTAGTTTTTGCATCCATGATTGAAATATTTACTTAATATAGACCCTTATAATACATTTTTATTATAAAATACATCTATATCCCATTAAATGGACATTTCAATCGAAAATCATTAAATCTACCCCTAGTAATGTATAGAAATTCAACAAAAAAATAGTGAAATTTAAAATATTGAAGTGAAAATACATATACTTAGAATGTGGAATAAACATTGTTAGGATTTTATATAAAATAAAATCCCATATATTTTTGGAATGTGGTGTAAATTTTTTAAACCTATCTATATCTATATGTTTTAGTGAAAATTTGAATAACTTTAATATTAACACATCATTATAATTGTTAATTAATTTGAAAGTGTTACATTGTTAGTAAAACTCCCTAGTTGTTTATTTAGATCGTCATATGGTGGTAATAAAAATTAAATCCATCATGTGATCATTTATATGATCACCTCTAATGTTAATGTTATTCAACATCCAAAGGAACTATAATTCATGGTTAAACACCTACACTAGAAATTGACCATACTCTATTAAATTTCATTGAAACAACTCTCCTCCTAACACATATTTTTCTCATGATTCATATTCTTTAGTAGAATCTATTTGAAAATGGAATTATATACAATAATGAATTTTCATTTTCCCCATGTGGAATACTTGAGAATCAAAAAGTTTTAACATGAAAATCGTAATAAGATAAAAATAATCATAACAAAGAATATAAAAAGTAAAAAAGATAAATTAAAATTAATAATTATCCTAAATCTTAAAAATAAGAATACCAAACATTGGGGTAATGTTTTTTATGTATTGGATAATTTTTTAGTTCTTATGGTTAATCAAGTGTAAAATATATAATATTACACATCTTCACTATTTACTCAAAGGTGTAAGAAATTTTAGGCCTAGCATGAACCCACATAAAAAAATAGAAATCATCTTAAAATAAATAAAATAATGAGAGTAAGCTTATAAAATACTTCAATCAGGATAGATACACTAAGAATTTTAAATCTATGTTCATACACAAGTGATGTAAAAATAATAATGAATTGGTCAAGATGTTATGGGTGTTTGGACTAAGAAAATAATTGGACTTAGTACTCACTCATTATCTTAAAATTTATCCTTTTATGGTCAAATACTAAATTTAAATAACGAATGGGTGAAACAAATCTATATTTAAACATATATCCTAACCTATTCAATGTTCATTGAGTGAGATAATCACTTGTAATTAATGTAATGAACACTCTCCCGCTCTTAAGATAATGGACATACCTAATAGGTGATGAAAAGATATGAAGGAATAGAATTTATTCAAAAACCTATGTTTAATTTGTAAAACAATATCACTAGATAAAACCACCCATCATCAAATACATGGAAATACAAAAACTCCCTCTTCATGATAGTCATGATAAAGTGTAAAAAATAAAAACAAAAATATAGTATGGAAAATAAAATCAAGATAAATATATTTATGTAGACTTGAACCATAAAAATTTAATTATTCATCTATAATATTAGTTTTTATATTTATTTATAGAAAAAATCATTATTTTAATCACCATATATCTTTATCATATCTATGTCACTTCTAATCCATCTCAAAATCCCTTGATATATGCTTAAACACCCACATAAAACAACCCTTTTATCTCTTAGAAAATACATCTCAAAAACATTTACAAAGACATATTTCAAACTATTATCTATAAGTACATAAATTAAATGAAACAAAACTTTAATTATGTTGCACAAACCAAAAAATCATCTTGAAACTCCTCACTTTTGACATAATCCTACTAGTGTGAACCAATGAACAACATTGTGCTAAAATCATTTCAAATTACTTCCCTAGAATGGTTCTGTATAAATTTGGTGAGATTTTTTATGTCATAGAGAACCATATTATTCATTATATTTTTAAATTTTACACCTTCTCTTCTTTCATTATCATGGTGAAACTCAATCCCTCATGGACGCAAACCCTTCAGATTATTAGAAACACCCAAGCCATGGTGTTATCTCATCTTTTCTTCCACTATAAAATCCTTAATATTATGCACTTTAAACATTAATAAATTCAATATGTGATCCCTCATCTATCCTCATAAAATCATTTCCAAGAGCTGTATAAGCCAAAACATGAATACAATTTGATTAAAATCCATATGTCTTAGGGAAACAAACACCATCATTCATCTCTATATGTCATAAATTCACTACCAAACATAAACAAAATCACAAAGGACCGGACCCTTATCCATAAATATCTTACAGTTAAAAGGAATAAAAATATTTATATACTTTTATCATGACACAACTCCACCATGGAATGGTTTAGATAAGTCTTGTGAAATAGATACTTTGGAAAATTATAAAATGATCTTACCCAAAAAAAACATGAATCACATTCTCATGTAAGATTTACATCATTCTCCATAGGTGTTGTGGGTGTTTTTTGTTCTTCACAAAGGGAAAAGAGGACAATTTTTTAGCCCTCTAATAGTGTTTTTCTCTTTCATTATTATAGAGATATATTAACAAGCATGTCATTAAATTTTTAATACTCATAGTCTAGGGAGAAGACCCATGCAATGTTGTATCACATTTTCCAGGGAACATTTTAAAACATTAACAATTCCTCAATAATTCATTTCGCAACATCAAAAGTTTCTTTAATTTTTGTCAGCTTGATATAATTAGACATGGAAGGGGATATAGTTGTCCTCCTATAGTTTTACCTCTCACTAAAACCACTCTCGCATGGTGTAGCCTTACATTGTGGATCTACCACTCAACCATTGATATCATATTCTAAATTTGTTCCTCCATTGCCTCCTAATATAGTAATACCATCAATATTGATTACACTTCGACTATAATTATATACGAGGAGTTACCTAATACATGCACCATTAATTTTAACATCAAATACTTTTCATTTTCGTATATTTTTTTATTCATTCCAATTTCCACAAAAATTTAATTCCCAGTTATAAAATCAAAAAAACAACCCTTAATTAGGAAAGGATAGTAAATAAATATATAAAATTAGAAAAATTAAAAAAAAATTGATGAATGAAATTGGCCTATCATGTGTTATTCTTGGTTTCTATACATTTTATTCAGTATGTATTCTTGATTTTCTCCACACCTTACATAAACTTGTGTTATTTCCCTATGTACTTTTATATTATCTAATATGGATTTTATGTTTTTAATAACACTCCATTTACATGATTAATGCATGAAATTGTTAAATAATATTTTTTTATGTTATGTAATATTATAATTAAGTTGTCGTGAATCTTTTTATATACTTACTATAGTGTTAATTTCATAAAATGTTAAATATTTTATTTTGATTAATGTTTTTGAATAAAAATGTATATAAATTTGATATATTTATATTATGAAATCATTAATAATATTAAATAATGAGTATTAATTTTAGTTTTTAAACCAAAATGATCTAGAATAAACCTTTTAAAAATTTACTAAGAAAAATTTTTGTTTGTGAGGATGGTTTACAAAACCAATTTGGAATTTATCAATACTAATTCTGATTATTTAATAAATATTTTTGTATAAAATTTTTTATATGAAAATAAATAAATTTAAAAAATATCATTTATACTTATTTTTATAAATTTTTTATGTTATATTAGGTATTAACCCATTCTTTAATATTGTGAATACCAATTGTGATCTTTTTTAGGGAGTGATGAACATAGAGTTAATTTTTAAAAAAACATTAATTACATAAATACCAGTGGTATATAAATCAACAAATTTTCAAGTATGAATTAATTTTTTAATCCACACTACTAAATCTTGAAATGTTTCTTATACCATTAATAGTGCCTTGTTTGGATTTCCACTAAAACATCTTAAATTTTTTGTTAATCTATGCTTGTTTCTATGTTAGGATCCGGGCTTCAAAGTATTGAAATGTTTCTTATGTCACACTAAGTTTATTTTTTGGACTTCCATTCGTAAATACTGAATTATTTATAATTCCTTGAAAAATATATTTTTCGGATCTTCATTAGAAAATAATGAAATATTTCTTATCCCATGCTTGGTAATTTCATTATGTTTCCCTTAGAAATTATTTAAATATATATTATTCCATGTTTTGTGAAAATTTTTTCTTAATACTAGTATACTTAATTACTATAAATGTTTTATTTTATCCATGTATTTCTCTATTAGTTACGTTCAGTAAACATATGAAATTAAATTATATCTGTAAAGACCCGAAATCTCCATGTAAATATTTTTTTAATTAAATGGGAATTTTACGAGTCTACGAAAGTTGATGGCGCATGATTCTGAGGCCTGAAGTGCCTGAAATGAATTTCTGAACTTTTTCCGGGTACGTTCAGTAAACGTGCGAGCCGATTTTTTTATATTTTGAACTGATGCTTGGAATTGAAATCTGAGGGCACCGTTAAACTCACAGCGCTGGTATAACTTAAGGAGACATTCACCTCGACGGTAGTTGGTCGAGGGTGTAAGATAATTTTTTGGTTTTTCATTGAAATAAGAAAATAAAATAAAAACGCGTTTCATTTTATTTTGTATGGTAAAACCTCCAAGTGAAAGTTTAGGTGTGGGGACCACCAGACCTTAACCTCCCATGAGGGGTTATGGTGGTGGGGACCACCTGAACCAAACCTCCAATGTGATGTTATGGTGGTGGGGACCACCCGAGGCATAAACCTCTCGACTCCCACAATAAATGAGGGAGATCCTCTTCTACTCCTCCAACATTTAATTGTACCAACTATCCTTAATTAATTGAGACAACCCTTTGTATCTTCCTTTTTAAATTTTATTCCAATGCAACCCATTAATTGTTGCCAATTAATTAAGCCAACTGATTGCCAACAAATTAAATAGATAAACATATTTTATTTGTTTGGCTATTCATTTGTTGGAAAAGTAGTGGAAAAGGATGATTGGGAGAACTTGGGAGAAAGCACTCCAACAAAAAACACTCCTCCAACAAAGAATGCCGACCTCCTTCAACCTTCTTCCTTGGGACTTCTCCCGACGTGGGACATCCTCATTTACGGAAAATTGACGACAGTACTACCTTATTGTGCCAATGTCATCATGTGAATGAGGTAGGGGTTTTATTGTGTTTGATTATTTGGGAGAAGTTGTAGGGGTTTATTTCTATTTGATTATTGCTTCCCAAGTTATCCCCTTCTACTTCTTTGGCAGGTTTGGGAATAGAGATTGACGAGTATTGTGGGAAATGATGTTTTAAAATATCTTCCTTACACATTCATGCTTCGTTTTTTTTTGAACGGATTTCTATCACTCTAAATGCAGAGGGTGCGGTCCAAACAAACATGGCCCGACCCCTCCGTTGTTCATCTTTGATGTGTTCTTCTAAATGGAGGAAGGCGGCGAAGGCGATGAAGGCCACGGTGCCGCCACCCGTAGCCTCCGCGACCCATGCCAACCAATGGCACTTTTCCCTCCTAGCCGAACCAGCCCCACAATCCAGCTCACACCACCTGTTGTCCCTCTGAGTCTCCCCATGGCCTCGCGGCCTGTCGGACCGGACCCAACAGGCTAAACCGACCCAATGGGTCAGGAAACACTATTGGCTGGGCTAGACCCAGTGGGTCAGGCCAGGTTGGCCCGAGCCGAGTCGGGCTAGGTTGGACCAACCCGGGCCCACTACAACCCCTTTTTACCTTCTCTTGGCCATAACTTTGGCACCGGTATTCTGTTTGAAGAACTTTCAGTGGTGTTGGGAATCTTGAAGAGATACTGTACCATTCAGCATATTCCATAGAGTTTTGGATTGAGATGGGGTACAGTCAGGTTGGATCGAGCACAAATCCAACTGGGCCCCTGAGACTAAAAGGATAATAACTCATAGACTGGGCATCCGTTTGACGCATCAACTGTTGTGTTGTGACCCCTATGATGTAGCAGCACTTTGAGATACTTCTTCATGAGACTTCTTGATAGTTGGAGTATCGACCAGTAGCATGTGGAGCGGATCCTCCTAGAGACGAACAATCATAGTGTGGAGACCTATTAGTTGACTGAGACCTGACGACTGTTGACGGATTAGAATCAGAGTGAATTGACCGGCTCATTGGGGAGCACCTTGGTGATGCGGAAGACCCACAATGGGGAGTGACTTGGTGATGCGGAAGACCCACGATACTCTACAGGAGGACTACCTCAGTAGGCCACGAGGGGAAGTGCCTTCGTGATGCAGTAGACCCACGGTGGGGAGCGCCTTGGTGATGCGGCAGACCCATAGTACTCACCAAGAGGATTACCTCAGCAGTCCAAGGATAGTGGGAAGCACCTTGGTGTCGTGGAAGGACCATTGTACTCGATAACGGAGTAGTTCTCTACCATTTGAGGTTTAAACATTGTGACTGGGGATGTTACATGATACTACCACTAGAATAAATCCTGGTATGAGTTTATCCCAGTGACTCTTCACGCAGTGTGCATACAAGAGATTCTTCATCTGCAGTAGGGTAGTACGATAGTGTCTCAGTACTCATCAAGGTTCACTAATCTCTCATGTTACTCCACCGATATGGTTCAGGACCCATTCTTTAGGGCCCAGACCTTTGATCTGGGGCTCAAGAAGGAGATCAAGGCTTCGATGATCTCTCTCTGCATCCCGACGTAGGCAGGGGTGTTATAGAGATCCCTTTTGGTGGAGATTTTCCTTGCTGAGCAGTCACTAGCGGTGAGACCCACTACCAGTCATCACCTAGCAGAGTCTTCTGCAGTAGGCAGAAGACAAATGTCGTAGATTTCCAAGAGGACAAGACCTACTGGTGGGAAACCGCATGACTCAGGATCGGTTGTGCGGGGCACCTGAGGCAGAGATAGACATTCCAGGAGCAGGCAATGTTTCACATGCTGTGGGAAGGGTCACATGGCTCGGGACTGTCTGACCCATCATACGGATAATCAGTAGACGGTCGAAGGACTTCCCAAACAGAGATAGATATTTGATTGTGGTGGTCTGTAGGGATTAGGCAGATGTGGCAGGGGATCTGGTCATATAGCTAGCAGTGGGAGAAGATTCGAGATGTTATCACCACCACCACCAGGTGGTCCACCCCGACAACAGGGAGCTGGAGGACAGGGGAAAGCTCAGCTCTAGGAAGGTGAGGCCTGTGATCACGGTGCTCTAGAGATGATATGAGGTACGATCTGTGTCTACTACACGTTAGCTGAAGTACATATAGACACAGGTTCCAGTCATTCTTTTATTGCCACCATCCTCGTTTGGATCTCGGAGATTCTGACAGAGCCGTTGGATCTATCCTTATGTCTAGAGACTCCTACGAAAGCGGATTTGATGATTAAGCACTGGTACCAGTAGTGTGAGCTTACTATAATAGGTGAGAGCTTTGGTCGGGATCTCTTAGTAGCAGCGTCGAGGCCTTACAACGTCATCTTGGGTATGGACTGGTTATCTACAGTACATACTCAGATTGACTTTATTTGGCACAAAGTGCAGTGTGTCCGCTCGGATGGGACCAGGTTTACCTTCACTGGCAAGAAGGGAGCCTATGTAGCACAGGATGGACTTACTTGGAAGAGAGTGCATCGGATCAATCATCAGTTGGCTAGCCTTACCCTCGTAGCAGTTGACGTGGAGATTACGAGTTATCCTATAGTGGTGGACCAGTATGCGGATGTCTTCCCTGATGATGTTGCGAGTCTACCTCTTCATAGAGAGGTGTACTTTTACATTAACTTGTACCATAGGATGACACTGATATCTGAAACAGCGTATCGGATGGCTCCTGTAGAGCTTCATGAGCTACGGGTATAGCTTGAGGAATTGTAGGGGAAGGGATTCATCTGGCCCAGTGTTTCACCTTGGGCATCCTCAATTATGTTCCCCAAGAAGTCAGATGGGATCTTGAGGATTTGTGTCGACTACTAGTGCCTAAACCAAGTGGCTGTGAAAAACAAGTACCCACTCACAAGGATTGACGACTTATTTGTTCATCCGAAGGGAGCATGGGGGTTCTCGAAGATATACCTCAAATCAGGCTAACATCATCTTAGAGTACGAGATGAGGATGTGAAGAAGACTTCGTTCAGATGTCGGTACAGCCATTACGAGTTCTTGGTTATGCCATTCGGTGTATCCAATGCTCTAGTAGTGTTCATGGGACTCATGAAAAGAATCTTTCAACCATTCCTTGATCTCTTTGTAGTAGTCTTCATCGATGAAATTCTAATCTACTCGACTAATGAGGAAGAGCATGCCTATCATGTACAGGTAGTAGTGGATACACTCCGAAAGCACCAGCTTTATGGTAAGCTCTCGAAGTGCTAGTTTTGGATCTAAGAGTTTCACTTTCTGGGACATGTCATATCGGAGGCTGGTGTTGCAGTAGATCTAGCGAAGATTGAGGCGGTACTTTCTTAGGAGCCACCCAGGAGTGTGACAGAGGTACGGAGTTTCTTGGGTCTATCTGGATACTACCAAAGGTTTGTGCCATACTTATCTAGAGTTTCCGCACCACTATCAGCCTTGATGAAGAAGGGGAAACCCTTTTTTGTCATAGAAATGCCAGAAGATTTTTCAAAATCTAAGGCAGAGGCTGACTAGTGACCCTATATTGAGGCTTCCAGAGGAGGGCGTAGGGTACGTAGTCTACTGCGATGCATCAAGGGCCAGACTCAGATGTGTCCTGATGCAGGATCAATCAATGATCACCTATGTTTCTTGGAAGCTGAGACAAAATGAGAATATATACACTACACATGACCTAGAGTTAGCAGTAGTGGTCTTCGCCTCGAATATGTGGCGACAATATATGATGGGCAAGTGTTTTACCGTGTACTCTGATCACAATAGTCTTAGGTATATCTTCTCTCAGAAGGACCTGGACCTGAGACAATGACATTGTCTTAAGTTCCTGTAAGACTTTGACTTCGAGATATTTTATACTCCTAGGAAGGGGAACGTTGTCGTAGATGCACTCAGTAAGAGATCTGGTATACATTTGTTAGGCGACACAATGGAGCAGCTGGACACTTTGCAGATATCCTTTATGGATAGAGAAGGATCAGCTTTTCTTCAGTATCTTACAGTCACTCCCCCACTTCTTCAGCGAGTCAGGGAGGCATAGTGTGGGGACGCTGACAGCAAGACACGATGCGCTCAGATATCTACAGGGTAGGCACCAGATGAATTTTCTGAAGGTGGAGAACATGCCATCATCTTCAGAGTACGTACCATGGTACCAGTGTCACATCAATAGGAAGTTTTGAGGGAGTTACACACATCCCCTCTAATGGTACATCCATGAGTGGAGAAGATGTACCAGGATCTCGGACGATATCACTGGGGGCCGGGAATGGAGAAAGAAATTGCAGAGTTTGTTTCCCAGTGCCTCACTTGTCAGCAAGTGAAGGCGGAGCATTAATTACTAACAGGCTTGGTTCAGCCATTAGAGGTCCCAGAGTGAAAGTGGGATGTGATATCCATGGACATTGTGATAGTAATTCCATTTACATCCAGGGGAAATGACTCTATTTGGGTGATCATTGACTGAATCACTAAGTCGGACCACTTCCTACCGATCAGATAGTAGGGTTCAGTAGAGATCATGGGATGCCTCTATGTGCAGAAGATTGTGCGACTACATGGAGTACCTTCGAAGATTGTCTCTGATCGTGACGCATGTTTTAATTCCCGGCTATAAAAGGGGTTGTAGGAGGCTTTCAGGACGCAGCTTCATTTGAGCATCGCCTTCTATCCTCAGACGGATGTCCAGACTGAGTGGACCATTCATACCCTCGAGGACATGCTCTGTGCTTGTTTCCTCAACTTCTGTCGCAACTGGGAGGCTCGCTTACCTTTGGTGGATTTTTCATATATCAATAGCTATCACTTCACCATAAGCATGTCACCTTTTGAGGCATTATACGGGTGACCTTGAAGATCACCTATGTGTTGGACTGACCCAGGGGAGTCAGCACCCGTGGGACCAAAGATAGCTCGGGCTACCACATAGATGCTGAAGATCATCCAGGAGTGGATAAAGACTGCACAGAGTAGGCAGAAGTCATATTCTGACCAGAGACGGAGACCTATAGAGTTATAGGATGGAGACCATGTCTTTCTACAGGTCTCACCTCAATGTGGTCTATGGAGATTTGGCCAAGGGGGAAAGTTATCTCTGAGATTCATCAAACCTTTTCAGGTCCTCAGTAGAGTTGGTGAAGTATCTTACCGCTTAGCTCTTCCACCTCAGTTTCACCGGGTGCATGACGTCTTCCACGTATCCCAGCTGAGGAGATAGGTGTACGACCCTTCTCACATCATCAACCATGCCAAGCGAGATGCCGACGATGGGGCGACTTTTACGAAGGTTCCAGTAGAGATTGAGGATTGATAGGAGCGGTTCCTTTGTGGACAGTCGAAAGCTCTGGTGCGCGTTCGCTGGCAGCACGAGAACCTCCATGAGAGCACATGGGAGAGGGAGGCTTAGATGCACGCTCATTACCCCCACATGTTCCCTTAGTTTGAGTTGTGTCTTACAGGGACATAAATCCTGAGGTGGGGAGAATGTAATGACCCAGAATTTATATGTAATTTTTTTTAATTAAATTGGAATTTTACGAGTCTTCAAAAGTTGACGGAACGTGATTCTGAGGCCCAGAGTGTCCAGAAAGAATTTCTGAACCTTTTTCTGGTACATTCAGTAAACGTAAGTGTGGGTTTTTCTAACTTTTGAACTGGTGCTCGGAATTGAAATCTGAGGGCACCGTTTAACTCGCATCGCCGATATTCACTTAAGGATACTTTCACCTCGACGGTAGTTGGTCGAGGGTGAAATATATCTTTTGTCTTTTTAATGGAAATAATAAAAGAAAATAAACACATGTTTTATTTTATTTTGTTTGTTAAAACCTCCATGTGGTAGTTGATGTGTGGGGACCACTAGAACATAACCACCCATGAGGGGTTATGGTGGTGGGGACCGCCTGAACTGAACCTCCCCTGAGAGGTTACGGTGGTTGGGACCTCCCAAAGCCTAAACCTCTCAACTCCTGCAAAAAATGAGCGAGAGACTCTTCAAATCCACCTACATTTAATTGTGCCAACCCTCGTAAATTAATTTTTCCAACCCTTGGTATCCTCCTTTTTAAATTTTATGCCAACGAAAACCATTTATTGTTCCCAATTAATTAATCCAACTGATTTCCAAAAAATTAAATAGATAAAGATATTTTATTTGTGTATCTATTAATTTTTTGGCAAAGTATTGGAAAAATATGATTGGGAGAACTTGGGAGAAATCTCTCCAACGAAGAACGATCTACCAACGAAGAATGTTGGCCTCCTTAGACCTTATTCCTCGAGACTTCTCCCAGTGTGGGACATCCTCATATATGGAAAATCGATGATCGTACTACCTTATTGCACCAACGTCATCAAGCGAATGAGGTAGGGGTTTTATTGTGTTTGATTATTTGTGGGAAGTTGTATGGGTTTATTTCTATTTGATCATTGCTTCCCATGTTCTCCTCTTCAAATTATTTTGCGGGTTTGGGAATAGAGATTGAAGAGGATTGTGGGAAATGATGTTTTAAAATATCTTACATACACATTAACGCTTCGTTCATTGTGAACCACTTTATGTCACTCTAAATGCGGAGGGTACGAGCCAAACAAACATGGCATGACCCCTCCATCGTTCTTCTTTGATGTGTTCTTCAAAATGGAGGAAGGCGATGGAGGCAACAGCGCCGCCACCCGCGCCACCCCACGGAGCTTTTTCCTCCCGACCAAACTGGCCCTGTGCCCCGGCTTGTGCCACCCACAGTCTTCCAAGCCACCCCGGCTCCCACCGCCCGCTAGGCCTCCGAGTCGCCCCGCCCCGCGGCCTCTCACCCTCGCGGCCACCCCCGGCCCTCGGAGTCCCCTAGCGGCCTGTCGGGCCGGACCCAATGGGCTAGGTGGAACTTTGGGCCAAGAAATATCCAACAGGTTAGTTCGGGTGGGTTCGGGTTAGTCCAACAGGGTCGGACCAGACCTGAGCCCACTATGACCCCTTTTTACCTTATCTTGGCCATAACTTTGGCACCAATCGTTCGTTTGAAGAACCGTCAACGGCGTTGGGAATCTTGGAGCGAGACAGTCCTTTTGAGTATATTCCATAGATTTTTGGATTAATATGGGTTATGGTCAGGTTGGATCGAGCACGAATCTAACCGGGCCCCTGGGACTAAAAGGATAATAACTCTCAGACCGGGCATCTGTTTGACGCATCGTCTATTGTGTTGAGAGCCCTGTGACGTAGCGGACCTTTGAGATACTTCTTCATGAAAATTCATGACAGTTGGAGTATTGACCAATTTCTTGTGAATCATATCCTCCTAGAGACATGTGATCATAGTGCGTAGACCAAGTAGCTAGCAGAGACCTGACGACTGCTGACCGATTCGACTCGAAGTGACTCTATAGGCCCAGTGGGGAGCACCTTGGTGACGCGGTAGACCCACAGTGGGGAGCGCCTTTGTGACGCGGCAGACCCACGGTACTTGACAGGAGTACTAACTCAGTATGCCACATGGGGAGCACCTGGGTGACACGGTATATCCACGGTGGGGAGTGCCTTGGTGACACGGAAGACCCATTGTACTCGACAGGAGGATTACCTCAGTAGTCCAAGGTTAGTGGGAAGTGCCTTGGTGTCGCGGCAGGCCCACTGTACTCTATAGAGGAGAAGTTATACCACATCCAAGATTTTGACAATGTGACTAGGGATTTTACTTGATACTACCCCTAAAATAAATCCTGGTATGAGCTGAGTTAGTTCCTCTGTGTTTTCCTGATGATTGAGATGGATTACTTGGTAACTTAGGTATATGTATCTTAATATACCTAAGTAAAGTTATCTTTTTTTTCCTACATTGTGGTTTATCCTTGATGGTTTTTGTGAGACCTACAGGGTCTCGGGGTCCCTACTGAGTATCGTTATGCTCACCCATGCACGGGTTATGCCCGCACTTCGTTGTGTTGGGTGCAGACGAAGGATAGCACTGAATGACGACGAGAGTACCAGGTCTAGACGGTACCCGGAGGTGGACCATATGGCGTGTCGGTACACGGAGGATAAGGACAGATGTTGAGTGATGAGGAGGTGATTTTTACCTACCCTTCAGGTAGGAACCTCAGAGGATGACCCAATTTTTGTTGTTTTACTTTTTCTTCAGTTGTACTTGTACTTTTAGTTTCTTATACTTTACTTTTTGGCTTGTATTCCGAACCCTTTTACTTTCAGCACTCTTTTGGTTATATAGTTTGCTTGTGTTTTGTATCTATATGTTTTCTTGCTTGTGTGTGTGTTTACAGGTTATAAAGGCAATGCCTTTCCGATATTAGGGAATTATTCCTTTAGTGCTAGTCGCCAGTCCCTAGACTATGGAAGGAGGGACTGGGGTAGTCACGGCACGGGCCCCGAGGGATGGGTCGTGACAATATCATACTAGCATTATAGTCATGACCAAAACTCACCATGACTCCACCTAAGCTGAAAATGATATCAAGAGGGACCGCTTAATCACACCTTTTGTAGGCTATATTGTGGAGACTAGTCTCAAGGGTATAAAGAAAATTATATGACAAGTATTAAAACTTCTAAGTATAATAAACCTCTCTAACATACACTATAAATATAAAATATGATGAAATTTACATTTATAAATAAATTAACATATGTATGAGAATAAAAACTAAAATCCAAATAAAACACAAACTAATAAAAACAAAATAAATACACTAAAAATATATCCACCTACCCTATTCACATAATATTACATCATTTTTAATGTAAAATATTCATTAAAACCCATATATCCTGAGTCCTGGTGTCTTTGGGTAAATAAATAAATATAAAAAATACACCTTTTTTTATTTCTATCTTTTTATAGGCTCGAAATATAATCTCACTTATATCCCTACATTATATACACATGGGGAATATATAAAAATGATGATCTATAATTCATAGTATTGGTATGATAAAAATGGTAACATGGAGAGCATTATTTTATTGACCCGACCCCAGAAAGCCAAGATCTAGTTTTGTGGTAACATTAAATTAGAATAAGATACAAGTAAATAACATTACAAAGGACCAAACATTTTATTAGTCTTGGTAAACCAGATACATACATGAATTATATTTTACAAATGAATGCACTAATTAAAACATAATTTTTTTCTTCTCAGTGATAATAACTTTACTCCATCTAGACTAACCTTTTATTTCTTTATTAGTATACGTCAAGGAATCCTAAATAAAGAAACATAATAAGGGTGATATCAAATTCTACGTAAGGGTAAATTACATTGGAATCAATAATTAATCAACAAGAATATTAAATATGGAAAGTTAATAACTGATGACACATTCCATGTAATCAATAAACTGGTAATTAAGTGTGTAAATAATATAGAAAGTTAAATAACTAAAAACAGATTCCATATAGTCAATAACTGAGAAGAAAGTGAGTAACTAATATGAAAGGTTAAATAACTATAAACACATCCCCTTAAATCTATAAATTGAGAATAAAATGCATCTATAGATAAAGTCATAGTGAAAATATCATGATAAATAAATAACTAAAAATAAATGAAAGATGTGCTTAATTTTTGGATGTCATTTCTAAGGAACATGAAAAACTATACTTTCCAAACCATTTACAAGATGGATTAAAACTATAGGTAGAAACTCATATATTCTTATTGGAAACAAACTTGAAGGGTTTTTTTCCAATTAATTTCAAATCATGAGACTATCGATGCATCAAGGGGCTTAAATTAAATGGCCCCTAACCCACATGGCTTGAATTAACTGGTCCTCAACCCATAGTTCTTTCATTAATTGGTCCCCAACATATATAGTTAATGTACAAACAATCCTCATATAATTAAATAATAATTTTAACTAATGAAAAATGTGCCTTGCCAAATATCTATGTTGAATAATGGATACAGATTTATCAATATTTCCCCAGATAATCAAAAAACTATCAAAGTCAAAAACTATATGTAAAAATGATATATAGTTTAGGAAATAAACAAATCCATTATAAATGATATGGATAGTTAGGGTAAATACAATGTTCAATGAACAGAGGAAATTGAATATTATAATGGGAGTAAAAGGAATCAATGTATTAAATGTCAGTAATATCCTCTGTCAAATCAATCATAAACCATCCAAAGGAATATTAATTATGGTATCAATTAAACATATCCCATGTGTTGTATAAATAAATGGTTTTAGTAATTGAATAATTAAAATACAATAAAATGATATTTTAAAAACATTCTTGAGGAAAATATTATTTTCATTATGAATTTTTTTCAAAAAATACATTTCATAGAAAATCGCTTTTTCAAAGAATTTTCTTTAAAAATAATCCTTTTAAACACAAAAATTAAGGTTCTAATAAATAAATTTGGTTAATTATTTTCATGATGTATAGAGTAAAAAGAGCATTACTTTTGTAAGGTAAAAGGTTAGAAAAGTTCCTTGTTTATAAATCAAAAAGAATATTTATTTGAAAACATTTATAAAAAAATTATAAATGTATTTAATAAATAATTTTTTAAAGTTTAAAAAAAAATTAAAACTTTTTTATAAAAGAGTGTTTTTAGAAGAAAATAGGTTCTCTAACTAAGTGAAAAATGAAGTCATGTTTTCTTAAAAACATTTTCTAAAATATTTTGCATTCTAAAGAGTTGGAAAAAATTGTACTATTACTAGGAAAATGTTGGGAATAACCCTAGGATAATGAAATTAATTTATTTATAAAAAATTTATTCAATAATTTCCTCTGAAGTAATTTTAAGTGTAAACAATCCCAAACAAAATTAGATTGCTAAGTAAACCCTTTAAAACACCATAATGTTGATGTAAGAATCAATCAATGAATATATTGTTTATGTAAAATTTAAATTCTCATAAAAAAGTTTAAATAAAATAATATATACTAAATATTTATTACACACATAATATTATAACATTAACAACAATAAAGTACTGATATAACCCAATGAAATGGAATTGGGTTATGATATTGTTTACCACTTGGTAAATTTCAACTCAAATCACCTTAGAAGAAATTATTAAAATTCAAATTCAAATTACCATGAATATAAAACAATTAAATATATAATATATAAAAATAGTTAGTATATACCCCACATAAAATAAGTAAGTGGTGAATATAACATTTAGCTCATAGATGTAAAAGGTGAGATGAAAATCCCTTACCTTGGGATTCTTTTTCAGGAGAATATCCTTTAACCTCATATATATTGGATTAAATCATGATATTAACTTATAAAATTACCATAATTATATACATAATATCATATATTATATTTTTACAATATATTATTACCCTTTTGTTAATAATCATTCATAATGTTCACTATTTCGGGTGTTAATTGTGTAGTTTTTTCAGTATGTTTTGACTTGTTATTTGTTATAACATTTACTTATATCATGATTTTAAAATATAAGGAGTTTAAACTGTGATTAATATTTCATATATATTCATTATATATTTATTTACAATAATCCATAATATTTAGACATAATAAATGAATTTCACCATCCATAGAGACTATAGGTCGTACAAACGCATGAACTCTACTTTCATTCATTTTGTGTATTAATATATTGAAAAGTAAATTATATTTATGTATATATTGATAAAAGTTTCATATATTTTTCATATATGTCACATATTTTTATTAAAATCATTCTTTATATTTTCCATGTATAGTGTGAATGAGTCACATCGCTTTGAGGATGTGGTGGTCCACACATCCATAAATGATGTTATCATATTTACACCAAATGGAAATTATAATGGAATATGTTACATAAAAATTAAAAAAGAATAAATTAATTAAAAATATCATATATACTAGATATAAATTTTGTTTCCACTTTAATTCCCACCACGAGAGGTGGTCAAGGAAGAATGAACAATAATCATTTTGTAAGGTGGTGGTCTGCCGTATAAACTAACGGTAAGTCTGTTACCCATTAGATAGAAGTGTTTGTAAATATAGATATAACCCTTAATATAAAAACATATCAATATATTTAGTATACTGTTATTATTGTGTAATCATGGAATAAGAATATTTTTGGGGGAGGAGAAAGAAAATAAATCGAATGAGTCTGAGGAAGGATTTCACCTCTTATTCGGGGTAAATCCTATTAGTTTTCTTCAAAGGGATTCCTTGGATGGATTTTTTAAAATATTTAGGATTTTAGATTGATGTTATGGATGTTGGGATATTATTTGAGAAGATTATGGGTGACCTAAAGGGCTTCAGAGGTGTGAATAAGTGGGAGGGGTGAGTTCCTTTTTATAGTGCAGGGGGTGTGCATTCTTGTAAATATAAAAAGGTAAACACTATTGAGGGTATCCATTAGATAATCTACATAAAACAAGGAAAATATTTCTATAAAGGGATAATATTGTCTAAATATATTAATAAAATAGATTTTGGATAATTTTATTGGTCATTTTGTATATTAAGTTTAAGGTTTAGTCCCTTGTGAAGCTAATTTTTCTCTTAATCGTTGTAATTAATTATAATCACTTTCACTAATCCATTAGGTAAAAAAAGATGACCTAATTTTAATTTATAAATTATTTTTATTCAAAATATGTAATCATTTTTTTTTCAAATTCCATTCACATAAGTGTCATACATTAATATAAATTTAATCCCGCGGACAGGATGACATAACAGGTTTTTAAAGTAAGAATGTTCAAAAGTTTGAAATGTGTTTATATCAAATTTCAATGAAAAAATGAAAAAATGAACTAAAATGGATTATTTTTTGTATAATTTATATAATTTTACTTTAAAAACAATTTAAAATATAATTTAACCATATAAATAAATTAGATGAAAAAATAGTTATAAATTAAAATTCTATATTTTTCACTATTTATCAAAATATTAAACTGCTCTAAAAAATACCAAACATTTACCATAACCTAATTTTGATATTTTTATTAACCAAATTAAGTTTATTTTTACATATAAGCAATATAAATGTTCAAAAAATTATATTTACAATAGGTTTTCCGGTAAAAGGTGATAAAACTGCCTTTAGAAAAATATAGGTTTTTATGCGTAATATTTGATTTTCTCTAATATTATGATTATAAAATATATTGGATGAATGTGAAAAAATATTGGATAATATATATATATATATATATATTCTCAAAATTTAGTTATTATTGATTATAACTACTAATTTTATGGCTAGGTTATATCTTATTATATAAAATGATAATATTTTAATAATGTATTGGTGTTTGTTAAAACTAGATCATGCATGTAATGCAAGTCATAAAAGAAACTCAGTGTTCTATATGAAAAAAGATAACTCGATATAACATGCATTTAAAGCTATGGGATAGATTGAATTTATTTCTAATATTATTTATATTTTAAAGTCTCGAGATAATATATTCTCTTACACGCTTGGTGTTGTGTGTCATACACTCTATCAAATAAAAATATTCATACTTCATATTTTTGGGGAGTTACATTATCTCCAAATTAATTAAATTACGTCCTCACAATTTAAAATAGACCTTGGTAATAAATTTTGTTTATCTTTCCTATGTTTAAATCTCACATCGAGAGAAGGGTTCTCAAAAATCCTTTAGAAAAGAGAGAATGGGAAGTAAAAAAGTCTACATACACTAACATATAACTAGGTATCTAAGTAGGAGAACATTAGTTGAAATTGGAGATATTGACTTATAGGGAAATTATAAATATCTATATTGATTGATTGAGGTCATCAATCATATACAATTGAATTATTAATTTAAAGTTGAGGGCCTCAAAGTAATAAATTTGTGATTATTTAAAAGGTCATTGGTTCCAAAAAAATAAGGCATTAGAACAATATATATTGATAATTTTCCTAATTTTGATTAATCATTTCATTACCTAATAATATAAATAATTTTACTTAGTTGATACATTTCAATTTCATATGAAAATTTACATATTTTGGTTATGCATCGATCAAATTCAAATTCATCCCTTACTCTATAAAATGGATATCCTAGAATGAACCCCTTTTTAAGAACTAAAATATCATTTTAACAGAACATAATATGTATAAAAAAATACGTTTTATTTGTATCTAACTATTTTCCAAAACCAATATGGTTAATACATTAATCTCTAAACCTAAATGTAACACTAATGTTTTGTCATTAAAATTCATTTATCAAATTTTTTAGCTAGAATCAATTACATATTAACATGGACATCACATAGGCTAGTGATAATAATGAAACCCTTATCATCCATCAATAATTTATTCAAGTCCCATAACCTTATAGGTTTTTCATTTTCTAAAAAAATATAACTTCCAAAATAATTTTTATAGACATCCTTGAAATTTGATCATTAAATATCCATTTAACTATGGTTTTCAATACAACCCCAATACATAAATATTTCATCCATTTATTTCCACAAAAGTCCTTCATTGGTCTAGGTTTTATCCTTTAGAATGGGGAATTGACTCAGGTAATGATAGGTTCCCCATAATTAAGAAAAAAAACTGAAAATGGATCATTATGATGATTTTTATTTACTTCCATTGTACTCTTCATTTTTCTTTGGAAATTATTTTCTTTATATCCTTATTTCACACATATAAATAATTTCTTTGTTCCATTGAGACACTTTCCTAGGTTCCTTATTCAACATTTATTGCATGATTAAATAAAAAATTCTTCTCTATATGGTCTCCCCCAATTGATCTAATAAAAAACTCCATCATTCTCTTCTTTGGTGAGTTTTGAAGTTGGTTAAGGTATATGTTGTTAATCAAATTTTAGTAAAACTGATTAGGACTGAACATAATATCTTTTACTCCTATAAACACCTCATTTGGTTGCTCATTGTCACCACCTTTTCCTTTATGTTCAATGTTCACTTGAATCCTTGTTCTAGTCATTGACTAAAACCAAAAAACATAGAATGAGTAACAATAGTCATAATAAGAAAAACCTTATAATAATTTTTAGGGTGTTTCAATATTAGAAAATTATTTTCAAACTAAGACACCTAATATTTAAACTTGGTTATTCATTATAATTATCTATTAAAATCCTTCATAATGGTTTGTAAATAAAATTTGAATTAACCTAATAATATCCCATGGGAGTGTCAAAATAGGTGTGAAATAAGGTATTTTGTCGGTACTAGGTAATTCTTAAGTCAGGATTGACAAATATTTTTGGAGTTTTTACCCCTTGGTATATATGTTCTAGAATGACATCCACATGTATTATCTATATAGAGATGTATTGCTAGGACAACCACATAATTTTTATCTAACTAAAACTTTAAAATGTTCATATATACTTATTCTCAAAATCTCCCTTAGGGATATTTTCTCTAATCTATGTTTTCCTAAATCTAGTTATCAATGTTTCTACTAAATATTCATTGATACCAATTATAGATACCCAGCCCTAGAAAGACCAGATACGTTTTCATGATACCATTAAATTGGTATAAGATGAAGGTAAATTACACCCTAAAGTACTGAATAGTTGAGTACACTTAGTAAACTAGATACATACATGAGTCTTATTTCACAAATGAATACACTAATTAAACCATAATTTTTAAGTTTTCAAAGATAATTACATTATTAAATTTAGAGTAACCTTTTATATATTTCATAGTATAATTTAGGGAATCCTGGTGAGAGAAAACATAATAAGGGTGAGATAAAATGCTTAGTAAGGGTAGAGTACAACATAAGAAATTATGAATCAATAAGAATGGTCTATATGGTACTAGAATAAATAAATACACATTACTTATAATTAATAAATAGAGAGGGATTTTGTAAAAAATATGTCAAGCTAAATAACTAAAAACACATTCCATGTAATCAATAACGGAGAAGGATGTGATTAAATATTATGTCATGGTAAATAACTAAAAACACATTCCATTAAATCAATAAAAAAATAATGAAATTCATCCCAAGATAATGTCACAATGAAAATATCATTGATAATAAATCACTGAATATTAATGAATGAATTTCTAAATTATTGGATGTTATGTATGAGGCACATGAAAACCTATACATTCAAGACCATTCATAAGAAGGTTTAAAAAAACATGTATAAACCCATATATTCATCTTGGAAACAAACTCAAAGGGTTTATTTCCAACTAATTTCATCTCATGAGACTATTGATGCATCAAAAGGATTACTTTAAACAGTCCACAACTCATCGGGCTTTCATAAACCGGTTCTCAACCCATAGGTCTTATATTAACCATTCCCCAAATATTATAGTGAATATCCAAATAATTATTAATATATTGAAATAATCAATTTAATTAATGAAAAATATGATGTACCAAATATCCATATTGAATAATGGATACGAATTTACAAATATTTCCCCATATAATAAAATAATTGAAAAATTAAACACAGTATTTAAAAATTATATATGGTATAAAAAATAAACATATTAATGATAAATGATATGGACAATTAGGGGAAATTCAATGTTCAATGATCATAAGAAATTGAATTTTTCATGGGGACTAAAAGGAATCAAGTGGGTGAATTTCAATATTATCCTTGGTCAAATAATTCATAAACCATCCAAATGAATAATAAGGATATTATTGATACACAATATCTCATTTTATGTAAAAAATATTATTGTCATTGATGAATGAAAATAGTATAACAATTTCTTTTAAAATTTTATTGATGAAAATATATTTTTCATTCTAAAAGTAATTTGAAAAGTAATTTCTTTAAAATTAAAATTTTAAAACATTTTCCTTAAAAACTATCCTTTAAAACATACAAATTAATCTTCAAATAAATTACATTGGGTAATAATGTACATGTCATACAAGGTAAAATGAACATTCATTTTTTAAGGTAATGGTTTAAAAAAGTTCCTTTTTCAAAAAGAAAAAATGAGATTAGTTTGAAAAAAATTGTAAAAGATAAATTTTATAAATTTATTTAATAAATAATTTTCAAAAGTTTAAAAAAATTTGGAAAACCATTTTATAGAACAACATTTTTAGAAGATAATAGTTTCTCCGACTAAAGAGATAAAGGAAGTTGAGTTTTCCTTAAAACAATTTCTAAACAATTTTGAGTACTAAAAAAACTATTATTTGTGAAAGGCCATAAATAAATAGGGGATATTAAATTTAAAGGATTTATTAAAAAATTATTCAATAATTTCCTCTCATTTAAATTCATGTATAAACAATATTGAACAATATGAGATTGTGAAGTAAACCCTTGAAAAGACTATAACATTGATGTGAGAATCAATAAATGAATAGAATATGTTTGTAAAATGTAAATCCACATAAAAAACTAGAAATAAAAAAATATATGAAAAATTTATTAATTGTATATTCTTATAATATTGACGATAATGAGTAACTAATATAACCCAATGAAAAGGAATTAGGTTATGAAATTATTTACCACTTGGTAACTTTTAACTCAAATCCCCATAGAACAAATAATTCAAATTGAAAATACAAATACCATTAAGATAAAACAATTCATGATATAATATATCAACAAATTTAGTATTTAACCCACACGAAAGAAGTTAGTAGTGAATATAACATTTATCTCGCAAATTTAAAAAGTGAGATGAAAATCCCTTACCTTTTGTTTCCTTTTCAGGTGAATTTCCTTTACCCTCATGTATAGTGGTTTAAATAATTTTATTAACTTATACTATAACCATAATTATATTCAAAATATCATATATTATCTTATTACAATATCTTATTACCAATTTTTAATAATATTTCATTATTTTCACTATTTCGAGTGTTAATTGTCGAATTTTTCAAGTTTGTTTTGAATTTTTATTTGTTGTTATTGTTACTTATATCATGATTGCATCATATGAAAAATTAAAAACATGATTTAGATATAATATATATTCATTATATATGTATTTAAAATTATTCATAATTTTTTGGGATAAGAAATGAAATGCACGGTTCATAGAGACAGTAGGTGGTACATAAGCCTGAATGCTACTTACATTTTTTCTCATATTAAAATAATGAAAATTAAATCAAATATATGTATATTATAATCATAGTATCATATATAGGTCATATATGTCACATATTTTTATTAAAATAATCTTTTATACATTCCATGTATAATGCGAATGAATCGCTTCTCTTTGATGAAGCGATAGTCCACATATCCAAGCACGATGTTATTATATTTAACAAAAAGGAAAGAATAATGGTATGTGTTATATAAAAATTAAATAAGTATAAATACATTATAAATATAATATATATCATATATATTAAAATTTTCATCGTAATTCCCCCCATTATAGGAGGTAATGAAAGAAAGAACAATCATCATTTCGCGAGGCGGTTGTCCACCGTACACACGAATGGTAAGTTCGTTACACATTATATAGAACTGTGTCTAATTTTAGGTATAAAACATAATATAATAACATATAGGTATATTTATTATACTTATTTTATTATTTAATAATGTAACAATAATATTTTATGGGATGGATAATGAAAATAAAACAAAATATCTTGAGGAAATATGTTGCCTCTTATTCGGGTAAGTCCTTTTGGTTTGTACAAAAGGGATTCCATTGGATGGATTTATGCCCAAATTTGGGATTATAAGATTATTTGAGGGATTTTTAATATTTTTTTAGAATAGTTTTGGTAATAAAAAGGTCTTTATAGATGTGAACAAGTGGGAGGGTGAGTGTCTTTTCATATTGGAGAAGGAGTGACATTCTTGTAAATATAAAAAGGTAAAAACTATTGAGAGGTCTCCCTTACATCTTGTACATCCAATAATTAAAATAATTAGGGAAAAGTCGTATTTTGTCAAAATAATTCAATAAATTTTTTTTTACATGTTTCTCGGTCATTTTGGCCCTTAAGTTTAAGGTATATCCTTTTAATATAATTTTCATCTTAATCACTGTAATTAATTTTAATCAGTTTCCCTAATATTTTTTGTAAAAAAATTATTTTAACTTATTATAAATTATAAATTATTTTTATTCAAATTATAGAATCTGTATTTCTAAATTAAAATTAAATAATTTGTAGAAATTAATTTAAATTTAATCCAATAGACGGGACGAAAATGTAGGTTTTTAATGTAAAAATGTTCAGAAGATTGAGATGCATTTATATTCAATTTAAATGAGAAATTGATTATAATGAAATAAATTTTATTAAATTTTATATAATTGAAAAAAAATTACAACAATAACAATTTAAAATATGATTTAACCCTCTAAATAAAACAGATGAAAAAGAAGTTTTGAATTAAAATTCAGTATTTTTCATTATTCAACAAAAAATGAAACTTCTCAGAAAAATATGAAAAAATCCCCATAAACTAATTTTTACATTTAAATTTCAAAAATGAAGTTTTTTTACATATAAAATATATAAATGTTCCAAAAATTTTATTTAAAATAGGTTCTCCATTAAAAGGTGTTAAACTAACCTTTAGAAAAACCTAGGTTTTTTTTAGTATTGGATTTAGTTTTATCCTATGACTATAAAATTTATTGGATGCATGAAAAAACATTTGACTGGATATATAATATATATTCTCATAATTTAGTTAATAATATTAATAACCACCAATTTAATAGTTAGGTTATATCTTATTATATTAAATAATATTATTTTAATAATATATTGCCTTTCAGTAAACTCGGTTATGTGTGTAACGTAAGTCATCGAAGAAACTAATTGTTCCATGAGATTCAAGCTAACTCAGTATAATATTCATTTCAAGCTACAAAATACATTTAATTTATTTCGAATAGTAATTATATTTTAATGTCTTGGGATGTTATATTCCCTTACAAACTTGGTGTTGTGTGTCATGCAAGTTATCGAATACAATGTTCATACTTTATAATTTTAGATAATTTCAATAATAAACATAAAATAAATGGAACAATAAGGGAATAACATATAATCATGAGTATTATGGAAACATGAGTCATATAATATGGAATATGAGAACTTTAATAAAGGATATGTAGCAAAAACATAAAACATGACATCATAAGAATAACTCAAGGAGAACTACCAATATTATATAACATAATGTTCTAGGATCATTTATCATACACCATGCATGTTATATCATAATATAAAATCATTAAACAATATATTGGGGCACGTACAATTCTAGGAGCACCCATAACATCATAATATATATATCCCTATGTGTAACACATAAGAATAATTCATAACACAATCATAAGAATAATAACCCATTCTAATGAAATGTTTTATAAATAATTTTATAAAACTTTATCATATTATACAGAATAAAAATTAAATTTGGTTCAAGATATAGGGGTGGAATATTTGGTGTGAAATTATATGGATACATATGATTAAAATATATTTTATGAAATATTATTACTACATAAGTATATAATGAATAAAAAAAGTGCAAGAGTCTTTTAGAAAAATAAAACCTTTAAATAGGGATTTTGAATCAAGAATAATGGATAAGTATTTATTTTAGCATCCTTGACATGGATCCTACTCACATCTGATGATCTCGATCACCCCCAAGATCCTTTCATCACCTATGTTGTATTATTCCTCTATAATGATGTTAAACACCATATAGCGACCCAACCATTTCTTACGTTACTATTACATAATTTTAAAGATAAACAACATATTAGTATGACACATAGAGGATCCAAAGGTTTATTGTCTTGGGAAAACTAGGACCATACATAAAAAATAAGACAGCAAGAATAAATATTTATTTAATTTCTTATTCTCTAGATTCTTATTGGCATGTGTCCTCTACTTAGAACATGTAGCCACCTGAGGATATACATCAAAAGGGGTGAGCTAGAAGCCCTTTAATAAGATATATAAGAACAAAATATCATGGGATGATCATAATCATAACATGGGAAAAATATTATGAACATGAGAGAAGCAAAAATATATGACTTTGAATGTGGAAATGCATAAAAATTAAACATCATGTATTAGTGGTTAACTACCAAACATACTGGTGAACCAATATATCATCTTGTTGACACATAATTTCACATTTACTCCTAAGATTCATCACTTTACCCAATGTATTGGAGCGCTGTATAATTTCGGGCGCACCCGTCACATTTAAACATTCTTATTGCGCTATATAATTTCAGGTGCACCCGTCACATCATAACATTATCATTTATCATGAATGCCACAATGAAAATGAACATAATAAACCCATGAAGAGGAATGGGTTTCATCTCTTAAGAACACATTCATAAACATTGGGTTCCCAAAAGAATGAGGGAATAACACACATGTTACAAGAACTGTCAATCTTGAATGAGAGGTAAAAGGTGCGTTCTTGAAGGAAGATTTCTTTTGGAAAACATTTCGTTTGAAATAAACTATATTTGTAAACATTTATATCTCATAAAAATAAATAAAAATATGAAAAAATGATTTTTTAGGAGTAACCATATCAAAAATTGGGTGAAAGAGGGAGAACCTGCAGGACGAAATATGGGTTCAAGAATTTCCCCTTACCTTGTATCTGAATGCTTACTTCTCTTTAATGTCCTGTATAATGACTTTATATGGGAAATAAAGAACCTTTTGTACATTAATATAGTTCATTATGGTTTTATTAAGTGATTTTATGAGCCTTTGGATGAGTTATAGGGTTTAAGAACAATGTTCGAGAATGTTTGTTTTTATGGTTTTCTTTGGTGGTTCACATGTATTCTTAAATTGATGTTCGGGTAGAACAGGGGTAAAAATCCATAAATGATATTAAATGTTATGAATGATATTACATGAGTTTGAATGATCTTATAATTAATTATATTATATCCATGTGGATGAATCATTAGATAAAATTAAATGATGATTGTTTGATCATAATGAGCTCGTTTTATTTTATCACTAGCACTATGGTCATAAGTTAGTTAAAAAACTTTAAATATGAGATAATACATATAAAATGTTCTGTTTCAACCATAATAATGGTTTCATTACCACATCTGAAGGTATAAATGGAAGAAGAAAACTCATCGTTCTTGAATGTGATAAATTAACACCTCACGAACAACGTTCTCCTTAATAAAATAAAAGGAAGAGGGAAAGGGGTTTGGATGATATAATATCCCATTAGCGTCATAAAATTCTATTATATGTATAATAATAGAGTTAAAATACCATTTGGATGAAGATATTTGGGGATATATCATGAAATGAACTTGACCTTGAAAGGAAATTAAAGAAGAAGAGGGAGAGAACTTACCTCTTAAATCTTCCTCTTGAGATCCTCCTTAAGGAAGCTAGGCTTGGTCTTTTGATGAGACCAGTTGATCTTGAAAGTGGGAGAGGGGATAGGGAGGATGTGTGGGAAATGTTTAGAGAAGACTTGGAGCTTGATAGGTGTGAGTAAATGAGGGTGTGAAGGGTGGTTTTTATAGTGGAGGGGAGAGGTGTTTCCTTTATATAAAATTCATTATTTTATTAATTTCCCCTAAGACAAGCAATAGTGAGTCTTGAATGACCAAGAATAGTAATTTTATAATCTTATACTGAACCAAGTGGGCTTACATCAGCAGAACATCACACATGATTCTATGATTAGATTATTTAGTTTATTTTTGTAAATTACGGTATTTCACTATTCATCAAAAATTCAATTGTTTCTAAAAAATACCAAAAATTTACCCAAACCATTTTTCTACATGTATAATTCAAAAATGAAGTCCATTTTTAAAAAATAATTTTATAAATATTATTAATTTAATATTTAATTAAAATCATAAATTACTTAAAAACAGTATTTTAAAATCAAACAGATTTTATAGTGCTTTCAAAAATTACCTAGGGTCTTATAAAATTATCTAAAAACTATAAGACAATGATTGGTTAATTTATGAACACATTTTAAGAAAATAAATTTTCTATTAAATTAATTGATTAATTATAATTAATTATTTATGACTTACAAAGTACCAAAATGTTTACCAAGGTCAAATTATCACTTTCTATGATGTATAAATTCTATTTAATTATTCCTGGGTAAGGTTACTCTTATGTTGGATGATTTAATATTCATAAGGGTCATATTACTCTTCCTAAGGGAATGTTACTATTCATAAAGGTAGGTTACTATTCACCAAAAATTATTTTTGTTTCATTAGACTCCAGAAATCATCTTGAACACAACCGTGTATGTCAGATTTTCGAAATTCAAAACACAAAAGTGGAAAAATTATATTTAAAGGTCACTTAGCACTTAATAGTTCATTATGTTTTGTTTTCATGTGATTTTATGACATGATTATAACAAGGTAATTTCCATTGAAAAACTTTGGGTCGTTACATTTTTTCCCCCTTAAAAAATTTCACCCCTGAAATTTCACTTTACACAAACAGGTGAGGGTACTTCTCCTTCATTGCCTCTTCTGGTTCCCAAGTTGCTTCCTCAGACATATGGTTCCTCCACAACACTTTGAAAAGATGGTTTGTCTTGTTTCATTGAACCTTATCTCTCCGATCAAGAATCTTTACTGCCTGCTCCTCATAGGAGAAATCATCTTCCATCTGCACCACCTCTGAGTTTAGTACATGTGAGGGGTCTAGTATGTACTTCCTCATTAGTGATACATGAAACACATCATGAACTGGAGCCATATTCAGTGGAAGTTTAAGACGATAGTCCATGGCTCCTATGTGGTCAAGGATCTCAAAGGGGCAAATATACCTTGGGGTTAGCTTCCCTCTCTTCCTGAATCGCATGACTCTCTTCCATGGAGATATTAGAAGGAAGACTTTATCTCCAACGTCGAACACTGAGTCCCTTCAACGGTTGTTAGCATAGCTCTTTTTCTGACTTTGAGCAGCTTTGATGTGTTTCTGGATGACTTTAACCTGCTCTATCATCTCTAGAATAAGATCAGATCCATGTATCTTTCTTTCTCCAACTTCATCCCAACAGTTTGGAGTTCTACATCGCTTTCCATACAGAGCTTCATATGGAGCCATATGAATACTTGAGTGGAAGCTATTATTGAATGAGAACTCAACCAATGGAAGATACTGATCCCAACCACCTTTGAATCCATGATATCGGGCTCTTACAATATCATCAAGCGTCTGAATAGTTCTTTCAGACTGGACATCAGTTTGGGGGTGATAGGTCGTGCTGATATTTAATTTAGTACTCAAAGCATGTTGAAGGCTCCTCCAGAATTTATATGTGAACCTTGGATCACAGTCAGAGACAATTGAGAGTGGAACACCATGCAGTCTCACCACTTCCTTCACATATATCTTTTCAAGTTGTTCAAGCGAGATGTCTTCCTGAATAGACATAAAAATGGGAAGTATTGGTGAGTCGTTCAACCACAACCCATATCAAATTATTTCTTTTTGACGTCTTTGGGAGACCTGTGACAAATTCCATAGTAACATTTTATCATTTCCACGTGGGTATAGGAAATGGCTTCATCATACCATTGGACTTTTGTCGCTCAAATTTAACTTGTTGACATACCAAGCACATTGATATATATTCTGCAATCTCCTTCTTCATGTAATCCCACCAGAAGTGTTCTCAGAGATCACGGTACATATTTTTACTCCTAGGATGGATAGAAAATTTTGATCTATGTGCATTGTCCAAAAGCTCTTTCTTTATCTTGGGTGATGAAGGCACACAATGCCGGGTTCCAAACAGAATGACATCATCATCATCGATATGGAACTCTTTCAGCTTCCCTTCCTTCACTGCATTCACCCTATTTTGTATCTCTACATCATCCCTTTGTTCTTCCATAATCTTCTACTGGATGGATGGTTGTGAAATAATTTAGTAAAGGTAGGATATATCCCCTAAACTTATGATTTCCAAATCCATTCTTTTCATATCCAAGAAAATTGGGTCTTTCTCAATCTGTAGCATGGATATAGTAGCAGGTTCTTTTCTTCTTATAGAATCAGCTACCTTGTTCACCTTTCCAGGATGATAGTGAATAGAGCAATCATAATCCTTGATTATCTCTAACCATCTCCTTCGACTCATGTTGATATCCTTTTGTGTGAATATATACTTTAGGCTCTTGTGGTCGGTGTATATGTCACGATTCTCACCATAAAGGTAGTGCCGCCATATTTGCAAGGAAAAATCATGGTTTCCAACTCTAGATCATGCATCGTGTGGTTCTCCTCATGGATCTTCAACTGTCGTGAGGAATAGGCCATCACATTATCATTTTACATGAGTACACAACCCAAGCCTTTCTTTGAAGCATCACTATATATCACAAAACTTTCTCCACTTTTTGGTAGTGTGAGTACAGGTGCAGTGATCAGCCTTCTCTTTAGCTCCTTGAAGCTTCCCTCACATTCTTCGGTCCAGACATACTTTACCCCTTTCTTTGTTAACTTAGTTAGCAGGCTTGACAATCGTGAGAAGTTTCTTACAAAACGTCTGTAGTACCCAGCTAATCCAAGAAAACTACGGATTTTTGTGACACTAGAGGCCCTGGGCCATTTCTCAATCGCCATTGTTTTTTAAGGATCCACATAAATTCCCTCACTTGTGATCACATGTCCCAAGGACGTGACATGCTTCATCCAAAAGTAACACTTTCTGAACTTGGCATACAACTTCTCCTTTCTTAATGTCGCCAACACAAGTCTTAGATGTTCTTCATGTTCCTCTTTTCTCTTGGAGTAGATGATAATATCATCAATAAACACTACCACAATTTATCGAGGTAATGTCTAAGGACTCTATTCATCAAATCCATGAATCTTACAGGGGCATTAGAAAGTCTGAATGGCATCACTAAAAACTCATAGTGCCCATACCTTGTTCAGAAGGCAGTCTTTTGAATATCTTCCTTCTTCACATTTACCTGATGATATCCAGAACGAAGATCCAACTTTGAGAAGTATTGAGCTTCTCTTAACTGATCGAACAAGTCATCAATCCTTGGAAGAGGATACTTTTTATTTATGGTGATCTTGCTGAGTTACCAACAATTGATACACAATAGCATTTTTCAATCATTTTTCTTCACAAAGAGAACTAGTGCACCCCAAGGTGATGCACTACGGCGTATGAACCCTTTGTCCATATGCTCTTGCAACTTCTTCTTTAACTCATCCAGTTTGATAGGAGCCATCCTATAGGGACACTTCGAGATAGGAGTATCTCTAGGTATGAGTTCAATTGAGAACTCAACCTCACAATCCGGGGGAATTCCGGGTAACTCTTCGGGAAATACATCGTTGTACTCCCTCACGATGGGCATTTCCTCAAAGTTGTAACTTTCCTTCGACTCAACCATTTGGGCGAGGTATGCTTATTTATAGGGAATAAACACCCACACCATTGATGGATTTTTCAAAAGAGATTCATGATCATCCTTGAATTTTTAGAGGAGCATGGGATGGTTTGCAATATGAAAATATATTTCCTTTTCCTGACAGTTGATATGTGCCCTATATAACAAGAGCCAGTCCATTCCCATTATAGCATCGAATTCCACCAAGGGAAGTATTACGATATTTTCCAGAAGAATCTTCCCCCATACGCTAATAGGAGAAGAGTCAAACACTTGGGATTCAATGATTACACCACTTAGTGTTTTTACAGATATCTATACTTCAAGGATTCAGGGCTTTGATTCTATAGTTCTAGAAAACTTGCAAGATATAAAGGAATTCGTAGAACCAGAATCAAATAAGACTTTTTCCATTCTTGAGTGAATAGGAAGTGTACCTTATACAACTTCATTATCTTGCTCCACTTCTGTAGTAGTGATGGCATAAGCCTTCCCTTGTTCCTTCTGTTTCTCTGGCTGCTGATGCTGATTACCCTCAAGAGCTCGAGGTTTACTGCACTAGTTTGCATAGTGCCCTAGCTCCCTACAGTTGCAGTATTGAACCATGAGTGGTTCTCTCCTTTCATCATCTACATTCTCCTTCCTTTTCATGTCTTTTCGATACTCTTGATCATGATGACCTTCTTTCCCACACTTGAAGCACTTCCCCTGTCCCTTTGTGGAAGTTACCGTGGTGTAACTTCCCAGTTTTTTGGCATGTGGGTTGTTGAGTTTTCTTCCCACTTTTTTCATTAGATCCTCCATCTTGAAACTCCATATTTCATATCTTATCCCCATAGCCATGTGACCAGTCTCCAAATTCCATCTCCAATTTAAGAGCACATCGAACAACTTTCTCATAACTCCCAAAGTATCTAATTGTTAGAGCCTTTCGAAGGTGTGGTTTTATTCCACTAAAGAATCTATCAATTTTTCTATCATTGTTGATAACAAAACTCGAAGCGTACCTTGAAAGCCTTGTGAAATTCGCTTCGTAGGTTGTGATAGATTCACCTTCATTTTTCTTGAGCTTTATGAATTCTCTCTCTATCTTTGTGCAAATATTTCTTGGGAAATACTTGTTAAAAAACATAATCTTAATGTCTTCATATTCCATCTCTTCAATTTCCTCCCTTGGCTTGGTGTTCTTAATCAAATCCCACCATTGATCAGCCTCTCCATCTAGAGGATAAACTGCTAGAGTCACCTTCTCCATCTTAGAATAGTGAAGCACAGAAAATATCTTCTCTATGGAGTTGACCCACTATTCCACAACTTATGGATCGGAGGATCCACTAAACCTCGATGTTCATTGCCGCATAAAACATTCAATATCCAGTTGCTCTATCTTTGGTGAAGGAAGATGTTCCCCATTATTATTGTTATTTTTCATAACCTGAGATAATTGGGTAAGCATTACCATGATGTTCTGAACTCCACCTCCCAAATCATTTGGGATGCCGTTCGGGCAATCGTTTCATTGGCCCTCGCATGAGTTGTTGGCCTAATTTCTCCTGGTTCCCACCATTTTCAAAAATAAAAAAGGTTAGAACAAAACATAAGTAAAAAATTCATGAATAACTTATTAATTTAAACAATTTATACCAAAATCATAACATATGGGATCCCTATGTAAATATTCTTGTTTGCATTTTTGTACTTAGTCTCATGCTAGAGGTTTTCTATAGGGTTCACTAATCCTAATTCCCAAATTAACTGAACCTTTCCTCTGATACCAACTATAGAAACCCAGCCTTTTCTTACATTACTATTACATCATTTTAAAGATAAACAACATAATATTATTACACATAGTGGATCCAAATGTTTAGTGTCTTGGGAAAACTAGGACCATACATAAAAAATACAACAGTAAGCATAAACATTTATTTAATTTATTCTTCTCTAGCTTCTTATTGGAACTTGTGCTCTCCTTAGTACATGTAGCCACCTGAGGATACACATTAAAATGGGTGATCTATAAGCTCATCAAGAGGATAGATAATAACAACATAGCATGAGATGATTAAAATCGTAACATGGGAAAAAGATCATGAACATGAGAGGAAGCATAAATATAAGACTTGGAATGTGGCAATGCATAAAAATGAAACATCATGTCTTAGTGGTTAAATACAAAAAATACTTTTGAACCAAGATAGAATATTGTTCACACATCATTTCACATTTAATCATGAGATTCATCACTTTACCCAATGCATTGGAGTACTGTATAATTCCAGGCACACCAGTCACATTTAAACATTCATATTGTGCTATATAATTCTGGGTGCACCCGTCACATCATAACATTATCATTTATCATGAATGCCATAGTAAACTTGAACATAATAAACCCATGAAAAGGAATGGGTTTCATCTCATAGGAACACATTCATAAACTTGGGGTTCCCAAAAGAATGATGGAATAACATACATGTTACAAGAACTATCAATCTTGAATGAGAGGTAAAAGGTGTGTTCTTGAAGGAAGAGTTCTTTTGGAAAACATTTCGTTTGAAATAAAAAATAGTGGTAAACATGTATATCCCAGAAAAGGAAGGAAAAATATGAAAAAATGATTTTCTAGGAGTAACCATATCAAAAATGGAGTGAAAGAGGGAGAACTAGTATGACGAAATTTGGGTTTGAGAATTTCCCCTTATCTTGTATCTGAATGCTTCCTTCTTTTTAATGTCATGTGTAATGAAATTATATTAGAAATACAGAACCTTTTGTACATTAATATGGTTCATTATGGTTTTATTAAGTTATTTTATGTGCCTTTGGATGAGTTATAGGTTTTAAAAACATTGTTCAAGAATGTTTGTTTTTATGGTTTTCTTGAGTGGATCACTTAAATTCTTAAATTGATGTTCAAGTAGAACATGGGTAAACATCCAGAAATGATATTACATGTTATTAATGATATTACATGAGTTTTAATTATATTATAATTAATTATATTAGATCCATGTGGATGAATCATTAGATAATAATTAAATGATGATTGTTTGGGATAATTTGAGCGATTTTTCGATCATAATGAACTTGTTTTATTTTATCACTAGAACTATGGTCATAAGTTAGTTCCAGAACTTTAAATAGGAGATAATACGTATAAAATGTTCTGTTTCATCCATAATAATGGTTTCAAGACCAGATATAAAGGTAGAAATGGAAGAAGAAAAATCGTCGTTCTTGAAGGTGATAAATTAACACCTCACGAACAACGTTCTCCTTAATAAAATAAATGGAAGAGGGAAAGGGTTTTGGATGGTATAATATCCCATTAGCATCATAAAATTCAAGTAGATGTATAATAATGGAGTTAAAATACCATTTGGATGATGATAGGTGGGGAGAGATCAATAAATGAACTTGAACATGAAAGGAAATTAAAGAAGAACAGGGAGAGATCATACCTCTTACATCTTCCTCTTGAGATCCTCCTTAAAGAAGCTAGGATTGGTCTTTTGATGAGACCAGAAGATCTTGAACGTGGGAGAGGGGATATGGAGGATGTTCGGTAAGAGCTTGGAGAAGGCTTGGAGCTTGAGAGGTGTGAGGAAATGAGGGTGTGAAGGGTGGTTTTTATAGTGGAGGGGAGAGGGGTTTCCTTAATATAAAATTCATTAGTTTATTAATTTCCCCTAAGAAAATGAATAGTGAGTCTTGAATGACCAAGAATAGTAATTTTATCATGTGATCCTGAACCAAGTAGGCTAACATCAGCATAACATCACACATGACTCTATAATTAGCTTATTTAGCTTTTTTTTGTAAATTACGGTATTTCACTATTCATCAAAAATTCAATTATTTCAGAAAAATCCCAAAAATTTACCCCAACCATTTTTTAGGCGTGTAGAATCCAAAAATAAATTCCATTTTTTAAAAATAGTTATCTAAATATTATTAATTTAATATTTAATTAAAATCATAATTTACTTTAAAAATAGTTTTTTAAAATTAAACTGATTTTATAGTGCTTTCACAAATTATGTAGGGTCTTAGAAAATTATCTAAAAACTATAAGACATTGATTTGTTAATTTATGAACACATTTTAAGAAAATAAAATTTCTTTTAAATTAATTAATTAATTAAAATTAATTATTTATGACTTAAAAAATACCAAAATGTTTACCAAGGTCAAATTGTCACTTTCTAAGATGTCTAAATTTTATTTAATTATTCATGGGTAAGGTTACTCTTATTTTGGATGATTTACTATTCATAAGGGGCATATTACTATTCCTAAGGGTATTTTACTATTCATAAGTGTAGGTTACTATTCAATAAAAATTATTTTTGTTTCATTAGACTCCAAAAATCATCTTGAACAAAACTGTGTATGTCGGATTTTAGAAATTCAAAACACAGAAGTGAAAAACTAATGTTTAAAAATCACTTAGCACTTAGTAGTTCATTATGTTGTGTTTTCATGTGATTTTATGACATGATTATAATTAGGGAATTTCCATTGAAAAGCTTTGGTTCGTTACACACCATCACCCTAATATAATGATCAATACTACCTCATGGGACCTTCTATCTCTACAAACAACCCTAATGGCCTCATTCCCTATGGTGAATGAAAATCAATATCAAAATATATCAACAAACCATCTGAAAATATGATGTCACTCCATGACCAAACAAGCCGCATCCTCTATATTCCTAAGTAACCATGTCAATTAAAGAATCATGAGCATGAACACATAACATAACATTACCTATTTCCAAGAAAGATTACAGGTCACAAAATCCAAGAATAATTACTTCCATTTCCTAAATAGTGACTTTATACTGAACCCCTTGATCCATGACCACTATAAAATATCTCCCAAACATACAAAAGAACATATCCACATGAAACAACCATACACCTTCTTATTTAAATCTCTTAGTACCCTAGATACCATGAATGGTTCTAATTCTGATCATTCTTACAACCCAATACACAGTTAATTTTTACATTTCTCGAATAGTGAGAGGGAGATCATGTGGATAATGATTTTTATATTCATAATACACATTTGATTATATATTTAAAATTTATTATTCAATTTCACCCATATAATTAGAAAAGAGTGGTGGTGGTGGTGAAAAAACGAATTTGTTGCTTTGTGGAGGCAATAGTCCACATAACCCATGAATAGCGATTTAATTTTTCTTATTAGAAAAAGTGACAGGGTCTTAATAGTCATTCCATTAGAATAATAAAATTAATTAAGAAATAAATATTCATTTAATTATATAGGAATTAGAAAATTATACTTATGAATAACAAAATGAAAAGGAAAAAAGTTAGTGAAAAATGTACTCACATTGAGGACTTCGGCTTTCTCATGGAAGAAAAGTTGGAAATAGTGGTATTAGGACAATCTATTGTGACCAAAGGCTCTAGGAAAATGAAAATTATTAATGGTAAAGGAAATGGGGTATATTTAAAAGATGAAAACAAATTTTTATAATGGTATTTAATGGTAACTTAGTGGCCCTTTTTATAAGTGGTGATAATTAAATTTTTGTAATTATAACCACTTAATATAAAGAGATAACATGTTAAATATGACAAGTGGCTCAAAAAACTGACCATAATTGAGTGAAGATAATTTTTTGGTCAATAAAATCCTCAAACTCTCAATTATAACCATTTTTTAATCTGTTATGTGTTTTACTCCATATGTTACCCCTTTTACCATTTTAGTTTTCTACAATAGTAACTAGTTTCTTTACTAAGAAAAATTATCCCTTATAACCTCAAATAAATTTGAAATTAATACACAACAAGGAACTCTTGATTCAATATTTGAAATAAATTATATTATAATATTTTTAAAAAATTTATGGAAATACATTTTTAAATAATAATTTCATAATCAATTAAGAAATTATTTGAAAAATATAACTTAAAGTCTAAATGAAAAATATAAATTTATAATATATGATAAATAAATTAATTAAAAATGCTTTATTAAATATATATTTTATCTATGAAATATTTTCATAACATTTTGAGTCATACTTATAAACTAATAATTTTTTTAAAGTAATTTTTTTAGAAACTATATTTCTCACAATTCATTAAAAATTTAATATTATTTGAAAAATACCCAAAAACTAATTGATATTTATTGTTTTCATGATTAGTACAAAAATTAATTAAATTTAAATTCACATTTTATAATTCATTAATTTTTCTTTTTAATAAAATCATAAGTCGAATGATGAGGAATTGGGTGAACCCATTCCTAAAATTTATTAAAGGGAAAGCAAACAAACTCTTCAGGCACTACTGGGGTTTTAAAAAGATGATAGTGGATCTCACCCCTCATGTCTGCATCTAATAACTATTTTCAATAGTTTTGGGCCTTTAATGACAACATCATGTTTTTTTCCAGTATTATACTATTTAACAAGGCATCTACCACTTGGTTTGATTCTTTAAATGCATGTGATACAATCAGCTTAAGGTGACATGCAACATGGAGACCTTCAATTCAATATGGTTGTAATTTCTAGGGAATATTCCGAGATATATCCTTAAAATATTCAATATCTAGTTCACAGTGATATTCAATCGATAGAGGATTCAATTGATGGTGGGCATTGTCTTTGATAATATATATAATGTCTTATAGCTTGGATTCATAAGAAATCCCAATTCCAATGTAATGGTAAAAATACCATTAACAAAACCATGATGGGTTTTGAAAATACCTCCACAACCAAAGGGTCATGGGGTACTATATGTCACTCTATCAACATTTACTTTGATCCACGAGGAAATTGGTGGGATCCAGTGGACATATATGAGTAGAAGATGTTTACAGTTCCAACCATGAACACCGAAAAACCTAAGATTATTGAGGTATGAAATGTTGTTGGGAATAGTACATGTTTAAACTTTGGATGTATCATAGACCTCCAAATTCGTGGAAAGAAAACCTGCATGAAGAGTGAGGGTCTAGTTATCTAAAAGGAATTAATTTCTTATATTCAATATGTTGCTAATAACCAATACAGAAACCACCTGTAGATGATTATGGACATGTTCACAATATCCAACATCATAGATGATCTCCATGAGGTCACCCACCTATTTTTAGGTGAATATTATAATTCCAAACAGTTTTCCTGTATATTCCTACAATCCATGTGCAACGATATATCCCCAAAAGAGTTGTTGAACACTCTCCTCAACTCTCACACATAATTTATAGAATTACGTATGATATTGTCCAGATCTTTTGATCTTGTCATGAGTGTGAAATATATTCTTATAGATTATCTAAAGAAGAATTATCTTCTATGGAAGAATTAAATATATATATAACTTCATCATCCATGATAGTTAAATTATTAATCATTCACATTTCATCTTGTAGAACATTGCGATGTTGTACTAACCCTTTCTGTTTAGAATCTATATAATTGTGTTTCTTTCCATGAAGGAATATATTTTTACTTCCAAATCATTTTTAAAGAGAATAATTTTATAGATTTTTTTTCTGGGAGTAAGAGACCAAAAATAGAAATTTTATTCCTATTTGGATGGATTTTCATGATGTCCTTGAGGGATCTATCCATCTAGGGGTACTCCAATAGTTGATATTTGATTGCATTCTTACCATCCACTTAGAATTGTACATGTTGTGATTATAAGAGTTCCTGATGGCCAGACAAGTAGATGAGCTATGATAATGAAGGTACCCATCTAGAATCCTTACATTGAACCTATTTGAGAGAAAATCAGTAGAGGATTCATTATACAAAATGAGATTCTAGGTGAAATTATTAAAATTATATCATTAAATATCTTTAGGTCTTTAATTTCAATTCTCCCCATGTCATTGGGTCTAATGAATTCCTTCCATTTCATAGCTATCAATTGCCTTTCATGGAATTATTTCTTACATAAAAATATTATCATATTTTTTGAAACATTAATAAGACCTTTATTCCAACAGTAAAGAGAAAATAAGTAAAACATTTGGAGGTGATGACTGAGTTGACCAAGAATACCCTTCTATCTTGGGAAATAAATTTTACTTTTCTCCTATATAGTTGATTATTGATTCCATAACATATATCTCTGATGTTAAATCTTCTTAATTTACCATAAACAAGGGTAATCCAAGATATATAAAAAAAATTGTATCCCCTATTTACTCCAAGATATCTAGTGATTATGTTTTTTAGGGGTAGGGACTTTATCCCCAAACACAATGAAGGATTTTATACTACTGGTGGAATGTCCTTCCACTTCCTCATAATGTGAAAACAAATCTTGGATACATATCTGTGTTTCTGATAAGATTTTAAAAATAAGATAATGTCATCATCATAAAGTAAATAAAATCATAAATAATGTAGAAACCCCATTTTTAAAGTAAATCGTCCATTATGTATAATAACAATAATTTTAAAATTAGTGATAATATATTATTTATACCAAAAGTATATCATATAGGGATGATATCTAATTTAGGAAATTAAATTCATGTATAAATTAATTTTATTATCTAATTTGTTTTCTTGAAAAAGGGACCTTTATTTCATATTGTGATTAAAATGGTTTATACCTGTTTATTTAATGAATTCCTTATAGTAGTCAATATCAATTTTATTTAAATTTTTTTGGACTGTTAAGTTTTTATATAATGTCATTAGTAATCTATAAAACATAATATTTATTAAAATAGGAATATTTCACATAAATATTTGGTCATACCTCTATAAAAAGAATTTTTTCAATGAAATTTTATTACTTCAATAAAAAATGAGGGTACTTTAGTTGTATTACATCTTCAAGTTCCCATGTATATTGCTCAAACTTATGATTCCTATATAAAACATTAACAATATCAGTGTTATTATTTTTCATAAACACATCAATTTTCTTTAAATTTACATAGGTTATTCCTCATATGAGAGATCAAATTCCAGTTTCACAACTTCTAAGTATAGTACATATGATAGTTCTAGTATGTAATTCCCCAAAAGTGATCCATGGAACATGTCATTCACTTGATAGAGGTTTTTAAGGAGTTATATATGATAATATACCACCTCTACATGATCTAGGATCATAAAGAGACTGATGTACCTATATCTCATATTTTCCTTCTTCCCAAATCTCATAACATGCTTCCATGGAGATATATAGAGGAAGGATATATCACTAACTTCAAACTCTGAATCCCATTGATGGTTATTAGTATTACTCTTTTATCCACATTATTCTTCATTCATGTGGTTTTTAATACTTTGAACCTTCACTATAATTTGTTATTGAAGGTAAGGACCTATTAGCTTACTCCCTCTAATTTCATCCCAGCATGTTGTAGTATGACATCTCTTCTCATAGAGGGCCTCATATGGTTCCATTTTAATTCTACAATGTAAACTATTTTTATATAAGAATTATGTAAAGGGGTTTATTAATCCCAACATTCTAATAAATCCATTAAACAATATCTAAATATATCCTCTAGATTTTGAATGTTCCAATCATACTAACCATATTTCTTAGGATGATAAATAGAGTTGAAACTAAGCTTTGTCTCCAATGATTTATAAAGACTGCAATAAAACATTGAGGAAAACCTCAAATCCTAGTTAGATATAATAAACAGTGGTACTCCATGTAGTCTTACCACTTCCATTATATATACCTTTTATAGTAATTCAAGAGAAAAATATTCTTTGATTATAATAAATGTGCTGACTTACTAAGGAGGTAAGATACACCTCAAATAGATTTGGGGCCCTTATAAGTTTTTGGTCTCTTACAATTAAATACAAGGTAATTTTTTCCCAGTTCTATTATGATATAGGTAATATTTGAAACATACCCTAAGACTTATATTAATCAGCCTTAATATTATAGAATATCAATCATCGACATATGTACTCCATGATCTCCCACTTCATGTTATCCCACTTGAAATTTTTCTTTAGATCTCTAAACATCTTCATGCTTCTTGTATTAATAAGTAGTGTCGAGTTATAACCATCATCTGAAAGTACCTCTTTAATTATGGTTCACATGTAACACATATATGGGTTTCGGTATTTATAACTATATCTTTATCGATGTGGAACTCTATAATTCTCAGTAACTTTTCCAATAGTTTTTTATTATATTTCTAGAAATATTTGATCTTCAAAAGAATGAATGGTAGAGAAGTTATTCATAAAACATATGATTTATCTCCTCCCATTATAACTTTAAGATTTATCCTATGTAAATCTATAAGTATTATGTATTTTTCAATCCTCATAATTGATATATTAGCATGATCATTACTACTTTTAGCATCATCCCCCTCATTTTCTGTCACAACCCGTCCTCGGGGCCCGTGTCTTGACTACCTCAAGCCCGCCTTCCATAGGCCAGGGGCTGGCGACTAGTGCCAAAGGCATAAATCCCGATAAAAGGGAACAGATTGCCTTTATATAAGAAAAAAAACACTAAAGAGCATTCTAGTTGAAGTAAACACTATGTAAACTGAGTAAAAAGTAATTGTTGGAAAGTAAATGGGCCAAAATACAAACCCAAATGAAATTACAATACAACTGAAATGGAAGTACAATAGTAGTAAAGTAAATCAGCAACCACCGAGTTTTCCTCTGGCTATCCCACCTGAAGGGTGGGTACAGATGGTCTCCTCAGCTCCTCGGGTCCGATCGTCCGCTCCGTGTACGTCCCGCCTGATAGTCCTCCTCCGGGTACCGTCTCGCTCCACAAGCCTCAGCCACGATTAGCGTTGTCCGTCATCTGCAACCAACACAACGTAGTGCGGGCATAGCCCGTGCAGGGGTGAGTATACGATACTCAGTAGGGACCCCGAGACCCCCGAAGGTCTCCCAGAATCCACAAAGGATATTCCACAAAGGAAGGATACAAACACGAAGTATCAACCAACTCTACTTAGGTATATGCCCATACATATACCTAAATCATCGATTCCAGCTCTCCTCTAACACACGATCCCAAGTACAACCCAGTCCACACTTGAAATCATAACCCAATACACATAGGAAAACACAACCCAATCCACACGGGAAAGCACAACCCAATCCACACATGAAAGAAAGAAAATCACATCGATGATAATGATTGAAAGTCAAGACTCAGCTCACATAGGTATACTACTCATGAATAGGGGCGGAGATGATAGGTGTAGCCTCTGTATCATCTCCCCTGCCAAACCCACGTAGGACCCAAGTATAGTCTCCATCGCTACCGAACCCACAGAGTATCCAAGTATAGTCTTCCTCACTGCCGAACCCACATAGGATCCAAGTACATTCGCCATTGTCATCACAATCGCAGCCAGCTCTAGGGTTCCCGCACACAGCACAATCGATTCCAGGAGGGTCCACTCCTTGAGTCAAAGGGGTGGATACATCAACCGTTATAAAGACTAGAGACGATGTATCCCAACGTTCCATCCCACTTCATAGGGTAAAACCAAGAAAAACGAACCCGAGTCACGGAGAACAAGACAACCAATCCATTTTCCTAAAGTACACGACATGTAGGTAATCATTACACGTCGTGTCATCAGACACCGGGTACTGCACGTGTGAAACGGCTCGTGTCATGGGGCTGGTCGTGTAAAAAGTAAGTACACGGTGTGTGGTATGGTTACACGTTGTGTCTTCATTCCACATGTACTTTCCGTGTACCACATCTCGTGTCGAAGGGTTTTTCGTGTAAAAAGGTAATTACACGGCTTGTGGTATGGTGACACACTGTGTCCAAACTTCTAGGGTCATTCCCATGTGTGTTGGCCATGTCTGGTCGTGTGGTGGAGTACATTCCCGTGTACTCCACCCTGTGTCCGTGTAACACCCAGATTACATGCTGAGCCTCGTGAAGCCACTTCTTCCATGGTGGTGGTAGTACACGTCGTGCCTTGTGGTTTTGTGGTTCTGCTCGTGTCTGTGTATCTCATGGATTACACACCGAGCCTCACGAAGCCGCTTCTTCCTTTCAATGAAGATAATACACTTCGTGCCTCATGGCCGTGTATTTCTGTCTGTGTCCGTGTATTTCCCTTGAATACACGCTATGTCCATCGAAGTCTCCTCTGTCAACTTGTGTGGACAGTACACGCCGTGTGACCGGTGTCACACGTCATGTGTCACTTCTTCTGATGTTCGTTACTTCTGCTGCTGAATGCTTGTACTACACGGTGTGTGCTTTGTAAATACACACCGTGTATTCTGGAATTTTCCAGAAATGACGCCTCTGGCCAGCACGCCTCCCCAAATTCCTCACACAACAAAAACTAACCAAATAAAATAAGGCCTTCCCTTATTTTATTATTTTTCCATGCAATTCAAAAACTCAAATTTCAAACCAAATCACTTTATTAAATAAACTTGAGTTGTCCAATTAATTAGGTGTTATGTTGGAAAGAATTAAAGTGGGGAAGGTGAGGAGAGGAGAAGTCACCCACTTAATGGGGGTGTTAGAGGAGGTTTAAGTAATGTGAAGGGGTGCGGCTCGTGTGGGCCCCACCTCACATTTATCCTCACATGGGTAGTTGGGGTGCTAGTGGGTCCCACCCTAACTTCCCCATGTAGGATAAAACCACTTAATTTAGGAATAAAATTTGTACCAAAAAATTTATTCAATTCTTTATCAATCCCCAAATTTTAACAACTCCTCCTGAGAAAATGCACCTTTGGTAAAGGTCCTCTTAAGAAATTACTACCATTGCGGTTTCATTGGTGCCCTCAGATTTCGATTCTGAGCACCAGTTAAAAAGATAGAAAAACCCGCTTGTTCTTTCACTGAACGTACCCAAACTAAACTTTGGAAATTGATTTCGAGCACACCGGGCCTCAGAATCAGGTGCCGTCAGAAACTGCTTACTCATAAAATCCCAAAGAATTTAAAAAAAATTCATTGAAATTTTCGGGTCATTAAATTACTCCAACCTCAGGGATTTACGTCCCCGTAAAGCTACATCATAAACTAGGGAAACGAATGGGGGTATTGTGCACGCATCTGAGCCTCCCACTCCCATGTGCTCTCCTGGAAGTTCCTATGCTGCCACCTGATGCGCACTAGTGGAATCGACCATCCACCTAGGACTCGCTCCTGTAGATCCTCGATCTCCACAGGAACCTTCGCAAATGTCGCCCTGTCATCGATGTCCATCTCCCCGTGATCAATGGTATGCATCGGGTCGTGCACGTATCTCCTCAGTTGAGATACGTGGAAGATGTCATGCACTCAGTGCAACTAAGGTGGAAGTTTCAAGTGATAAGCCACCTCACCTATCCTGCTGAGAACCTGGAATGGTCTGATGGAGCGCGGAGATAACGTTCCGCCCCGACCAAATCTTCGTAATCCGCATCGAGGTGAGACCCGTAAGAAAACGTGGTCGCCATCCTCGAACTCTAGTGGTCTCCGCCTTCTGTCTGTATAGGACATTTTTCGGCTCTGAGAAGTCCTCATCTGCTCTTGGATGATCTGTACCTTCTTCTTCGTGGTCAGGACCATCTCTGGCCCTACAAATGCTGACTCCCCAGGGTCTGTCCAGCACAGAGGTGATCTGCAAGGTCGTCCGTACAATGCCTTGTATGGTGCCATCCTGATGGTGGAGTGGTAGCTTTTGATGTACACAAACTCCATAAAAGGTAGGTGATCCTCCCAACTACGACCAAAGTCGAGGACACATGCATGGAGCATGTCCTAGAGAGTCTGAATGGTCCTCTCCGTCTGGCCATCTGTCTGATGGTGAAAGGTGGTGCTCAGGTGCAGCTGTGTCCCAAATGCCTCCTGCAACCCCTTCCTAATCCGGGAAGTAAAATGAGAATCTCGATCAGAGTTGATGGACGATGGCACACCATGAAGCCATATGATCTCTTGAACGTAGAGGCATCCCAAGCTCTCTACTAATCCCTGCTCTCTGATGGGTAAGAATTGCGCCGACTTGGTGAGCCGATCGATAATCACTCAGACAGAGTCGTGTCCTCTTGAAGTACGTGGAATCCCTACCATGAAATCCATAGATATCCCATCCCAATTCCACTACAGGACCTCTAAGGGTTGTACCAAGCATGCTGGTACCTGGTTCTTCGCCTTCACCTACTGGAAGGTGAGGCATTGTGAAACGAACTCTACCACATCCTTCTTCATACCCAGCACCCAGTTCTATCATCTGAGGTCCTGGTACATCTTTTCTACTCCTGGATGCACCGCCAATGAGGAAGTGTGAAACTCCCTCGGTACCTCCTCCCGTAATGCAGCTGGTACCATGGTACATCCCCTGAAAAGGATGAAGTCCTCTCCTCCTACAGAAAATCCATTAGGTGCCTGTCCTGAGAATATTTGTGCACATCGCGTCTCATAGTCAACGTCCCCACGTTGTGCCTCTCTGACCCGCTGAAGTAGTTGAGGAGTGATTGTGGGTGAGTGTAGAGAGGATTATCTATCTCTATCTATGAAGGATATCTGCAAAGTGGGTAACTGCTCTGTCGCCTCTCCAAGTAGCTGAATGATCGTCCTCCTACTGAGAGAATCAGCTACTACATTCCCCTTCCCAGGATTATAGACTATCTCAAAGTCATAGTCCTGGAGGAACGTGAGCCATTTCCATTCTCTCAGGTTCAGGTCCTTCTACGAGAAGATTTACCTGAGACTCTGGTGGTCAGAGTAGACTATAAAGCGCTCACCCATCATATAGTGCCGCCACATCTTCAGGGCGAAGACCACTGCTGCTAACTCTAGGTCATGGGTAGCGTAGTTCTTCTCGTGCTGCCTCAAATGTCATGATACATCGGTGATCACTACTTGATCCTGCATCAGGTCACACCTGAGTCTGGTCCCTGAGGCATCACAGTAAACTACGTACCCTACTCCCTCCTCTGGTAGCCTCAAGATGGGTGCACTAGTCAATCTCTGTCTCAACTCCTAGAAGCTCTACTGACATCTATCTAACCACATGAAGGGTTTCCCCTTCTTCGTCAAAGCTGAAAGTGGTGCTGCATCTCTGGAGAAGTCTGGCACAAATCTCTGATAGTACCCAGCCAGACCTAGGAAACTCCGCACCTCCTTCATGCTACTGGGTGTCTCCCAAGCTAGTACCGCCTCGATATTCACAGGATCCACCGCAACTCCCACCTCAGAGATGACGTGTCCCAAGAAGTGGACCTCTCAAATCCAGAACTGACACTTAGAGAGATTACCATAAATTTTATGCACTCGGAGTGTGTCCAGTATAACCCGCAAGTGGTAGGTGTCCTCCTCCTCAGTAGTCAAGTAAATCAGTATTTCATCGATGAATACTACGACAACACGATCGAGATAAGGCTGGAAGATCTTGTTCATGAGACTCATGAACACTGCTGGAGTGTTGGTTACGCCGAAAGGAATAACCAAGAACTCATAGTGTCCATACCGACACATAAAGGCCGTATTCTGCACATCCTCGTCTCGAACTCTGAGCTGATGATAGCCTGACCTGAGGTCTATCGTCGAGAACCATCGTGCTCCCTTGAGCTGATCGAAGAGGATGTCAATCATCGGAAGTGGATACTTGTTCTTCATAGTCACTTGATTTAGGAGATGGTAGTCGACACAAAATCAAAAGCTCTCATCCGCCTTCTTAGCGAACAAAATCAGGGAATCCCAGGGTGATACACTGGGTCGGATAAATCCCTTGCCCTGTAAGTCCTCCAGCTTTACCCGCAGCTCACGAAGCTCATCAGAAGCCATCCGAGATGCTGGAGTAGATATCGGGGCTGTCTTGGGGTATATGTCAATGTAGAAGTCTACCTATCTGTGAGGAGGTAGTCCTGGAACATCGTCAGGAAAAACATCTACATACTGATACACCAAAACAGGAAAACTCGGACTCCACACATCAACTGCTCCTAGGATGAGACCATCCAACTGATGGGTGATCGGTTTTCCTCTTCTCTGCGTGAGTCCATCCTACGCTGCAAAGGCTCCCTTCTCACCGGTGAAGGTGAACTTTCTCCTATCGGTGCGGACACATCGCACCTTGCGCCTAATACAGTCGATCTGGGCATGAACTGTAGATAACCAGTTCATACCCAAGATGATGTCGTAAGGCCTCGACGCCGCTACAAGAAGATCCCAGCCGAAGCTCTCGCCTCCTAGAGTAAGCTCACACTGCCAGCACCAGTGCGTAATCATCGAGTCTGCTCCTGTAGGAGTCTCTAGCTGTAAGGATTGAGCCAACAGCTCTGTCAGAATCTCCGAGCTCCGAACAAGGGTAGCGGTAATAAAATAATGACTTGGTCCTGTTTCTATAAGAACTGCAGCAACGGTGGATTAGACAGAGATAGTACCTCGAATCACCTCAGGTGTGTCATGGTCGTAAGCCTCCACTACCTGGATCTAGGCCTGCCTCTTCCCGCCAGGTCCCTGTGGTCGGGGTGGACCTCCTGGTGGTGGTGGTGGTAGAGCCTCAAAGCATCACCCACCACCTGCTGCTCGGCCAGCTCCTCTGCCTCGTCCACTTGCTCCCTGCGGACCTCCACAGTCAAACCTCTTCATATGCTTGGGTGGTCCCTCAACCGTCTGCTTCTCCCCTGCATGGCGGATCGGATAGTCCCGATCCATGTGGCCCTGTCCGCCGCATGCATAGCAATGTCTGCCTCTTGTATGACTGGCTCTACTGTTTGTGCCCCGCACATCTGAACCAGTGTCCTGAGGTCACCCACCTGATGGCCTAGTCCGCTTGGACCTCTGCGACATCTGTCTACTGTCGGTTGTAGAAGAATCTGCTACGTGCCGCCCTGCGGTAGTTCTCGCTACTAGTGAGGGCTTAGCTAGAAAGCTCTCCACAAGAAGGTCTCGCTCCAGTACTCATGTCTGTGTCGGAATACTGATGCAGATCATCGATGCCCTGATATCATGCCTCAATCCCTGCTCGAAATTCTGGGCCCAGAAGAATGGGTCTCGGACCATGTTATTGGAATAGCACGAGAGGTCGGTAAACCTCGCCGAGTACTAGGCTACTGTCTTGCTTCTCTTCCACAGATGTAGTAACTCATGGATGTGAACCACACGGAGGGTGGATAGAACGAACTTCGAGAGAAAAAGGCTCTCAAAGTCCAACCAAATGAGAGATGCCTTGTCATGCACCTGGAGAATCAGGCTCCACCATCTACCTGCTTTCGTGTGTAGGAGACTCGCTGCAAGGATCACCATGAGGTCTGTTGGTGTCCCCACTAACCTGAAGACTCGAACGACAGCCTCCAGCCAGTCCTCGGTGGCCTGAGGGTCCATCTCCCTATGGAACCTGGGCGGTATCTAACGCTGAAACTAGTGAAGTGCACTCTGGCGACGTGCACCCTCAGCTGCTGGGGATGGTGGAATCGGTGCCTTAGTGGGTAGAGGTACCGCCGATGCCTCCGCTGTAATGGGGCCCTGCACCGAGGCCTCGTCACTCGGTGGGCTGCTGTCTCACACAAAACTCAGAACCCTAGATGGTTGTCGTCGTGGGGCCATCCTGAAAAAAACAGGTGCGCCACGGTTAATATAGTATACCTGGTGAGCTAACACAAAGTAATGACAAAGAAAACTTTTGAAACACACATGCAATCAATGTTTCTGTGCACTGAGTCGGGAATCAGAAGTCAGGGTCCTGGTGAATGGATACGTCGGCCGCCGCACCAACACTGGACTCCCTGGACTGATAACCACACTCAATACCCTTAACACTATTGCTTTACACATAAGAAATTACCTGATTCCTGAGTTCTGCGGTTGAACTGACCACTTTGATACCAATTTGTCATGACTCGTCCTCGGGGCCCGTGTCTTGACTACACCAAGCCCGCCTTCCATAGGCCAGGGGCTGGCGACTAGAACCAAAGGCGTAAATCCCGATAAAATGGAAGGAATTGCCTTTATATAGGAAAACAAACACCACAGAGCACACAATCTAAAGTAAACACTATGTAAACATAGTACAAATTAAGTGCAGTAAAGTAAATGGGCCAAAATATAAACCCAACTGAAAGTACAGTACAACTGAAAAAGAAGAACAACAGCAGTAAAGTAAATCAGCAACCACCGAGTCGTCCTCCGGCTATCCCACCTGCAGGGTGGGTACAGATGGTCTTCTCAGCTGTAACACCCCAAACTTCCACGATACGCTTCTCTTTCAATAATGCAATAGCTTGCATTGTACGCAAGTTTGAGATTCTAACACACCACGACCAATCAAAATAGCTGTTATGAATAGTAATACCCACTTTTTGAAATTATATAAATTTTTAATTCCAAAATGGACTTCATTTTTATATTTGGAATATCGAAATTATCCAAAGTTGAATTTTTGGTAATTTTCTGAGAACTTCCAATTTTAGATGAATAGTGAAAAATACTTAAAATAAATTTTTTAATAAAAATAATTTATTGTGATAAATTATACTATTGAGTGGTTTTAAAGTATAATTAGAATATATTTTTACCATTTTATCCAATTTTGGTCATTATAATTAATTTCACTTTGAAATTGGACATAAACAATTGTCAATCTTTTGATTGATGTTGTTTCTTAAAAACACGATATTTGTTTTGACAACGGGAATTAATTATAAAATTAATTAAATCAACTTATATGTTTTGAATTTTGTAAAATAGACATCATTTTTGAATTATGAATATCAAATATAGCTTAGGGTGTGATTTTGGCATTTTTCTGAAAAACTTCAATTTTTGATGAATAGTGAAACCACTAAGTGGTAGTTAAAAAACTGATTTTTTGTTTAAATGAAACTTTACCGCTTTTATGAATTAAATTTCAAAAATCCTACATACATGGTTGTCATTAATATGTAAAATTTGGTTCAATGGGGTTAAAATAATTTTTTGTTGAATAGTAACTTTTAAGTTTTATTAATCGCGATTAAAGGTAATTAGTGAAATTTAAGGTAAAAATGATATTTAAAAATATAAAAATATCTTGAAAATTTTCCTACACTTATTGGATGATTCATGGCCGACCACTACAATCCATGGGTCAACTTGGGGACCCCATGGAGCCACATGGGTAAGAAAATGACATTAATAACTTTTTATTTAAAGTAAAAATAAAATTGTCACAAACATGTGTTGTTTTACTAAAACAATTATTACATGGGGTTATATAAGTTAAAATTTTTACTATAAATATTAATTGGAAATAAAAAATAATTTCCTACATAATGGTAATTTTTTTATAATTTTTAGACATTAAATAAATTAATTTTTTTATAACACCATGATGATGCAACGATTACCTCATTAATTAACGATTTTAATAAAATGGAAAGATAATATCAAATACAATACTTAAACTTTTCAAAAACCTAATGGATGAGTAGATTTAGAACACTCATCACCTTATCCTCGAAATATATTATTGTGGGACCTTTAAAATCCGAAAATCATTTCATAATAATGTAACATTTCATGAGTTTCCAAGAGTGCCCCTCCACTCCTCTTATAAAACGCCCCCACCTGTACCACCTTATTCACACCTTAAAAGCCTTTTGGCTCGGCCAACCTCTACCCAAATACTCTCTAAACATTCCTCCCTTCATCCTAGAAGCCTTACCTTAGGTAGAAATCTCTTCAAGAAACCATTTTGGTTCAAACCGAGGGGAGTTACCAGATTTAAAGGTAATGTCTTCTCTAATGTTGTTTTGTTTTATTTTGCTTCTCCAACACTATAAACTCTTTTTATTTTTTTATTTTGTAACAAAACCAGTATCTTAAATATAATAGGATTTTTTCATGAGAAGTATTTTATTTAAACTTACACACACCTTCGTCTAATGGTTAAAGAACATATTGTTTCTGTGGGTGGTGAATTACTGCCTCACGAAACGATGATTGTTCTATCTTCTCCTACCACCTCTCATGGTGGCCATTATGATGGAAATATATTTATTTATGATATATATTATTTTTATTTTCTCTCTATTCTTTTGTATTTTACATTTAAAACGTATCTTTATGCTTTGCATGTTGTGGAAATGTGATAATTTCATTTGAGGAAGTGTGGACTACCGCCCCTCAAAGTGATTTGAATCGTTAATGCCATATGTGGGATGTATAAAGGATGGAGTAAATGATATTATATATTATATTATACTGTAATTATAATATAACATTATATCATTATGATTTCATTCCATTAAATATGAAATAGAAATGAAAGTAGCGTTCATGCGTACGTATGGCTTACCGTCTCCATGAACGATGCATTTTATTTCTTACCTCTAAATGTTATGTAATATTAAAAATGCATATATATATATATATATATATATATATATATATTGTATATATATGATATATATTATATATACATCATAAATATAATTCTGTATGTAATGGATATTTTACCACATGAACAGCTTGTAATTATAAGAAGCTTATTTTTGACTCAAGTACCAAAGATCGAAAAAACGACCGTTTTTAACATAAATAATTACATAATGTTCATATCATGGTAATAAGTGATATAAAAGGAATAATTAACATGAAAAAGGTTCTTAAGAAATTAGAAATTAACTCTAGTTTATTATATAGGAGATTAAAGAATGATCGAGTCCAGTCGGACACAAGGTAAGGTAACTTCTTAACCCAATTTCTGTTCTTTGGGTTAATATCCTACTTTCAAATTATGTCATGAAATTATTATGTTCTATCTTGTATTTGTACTTCCTTTTTGTGTACTTATAGTGAATACACATAATTGGTCTATTTTATTTAAAAAATGATCTTTGTAAGGGACTTCGTCTCAATCTCCTTTCATTGAGGCATATTTTATTTTATACACAAAATTATTTTATACGGTGTATAAACCCCTTTGACTTTTACTTTTATTAAAAAGGAATATTTTTATACGAAGCGTTTTTACTAAACAAAAAAAGGAATGTTTTGTATTACGCATGCGGCGGCAACGACTTCTCCACCGCCGTGACCATTATTTGAGTTTCGGCTTCCTCTACAAGCCATAACTTTTTTAAAATAAAAATATATACCAAGTTTTAATTTTCCTTTATTTTGGTATTGAAAATGTTTTTGATAATGTTTTTATTATTTCAATGTGTTGTATTAATATCTTGTGATTGAAATCTGGAAATGTTATGTTTCCTTTATGCATGTTTTATGTGATACGATTATGTTATGGTTTATGATATGTTTAAACCTATTCATATGAGGAATGCATTGGACTTAATAAGTGACGGGTGGAGCCTGCTATAGCTCCCTGATGCATCGGCAGGTCTCATGAGACAAACTAGTGTCTTGGCATGAGTCCTTGGCAAAATATTATTTGTAGTCTTGGCACAAGGCTTTGGCAACGGAGTTATGATAGTCTGGCATTATGCATTCCATCATTATGAAAGTGGTCATTGATATTTCATGTGATTATTCGACCAGTATAATATCCATGTGAATAAGTAAATGGAATTATCTCATTTTACCTTTTCCATATTATGTTGAAGTTCAAGTTTAAAAGGCTTTTGTTTTAGTTATACATTTCTTGAAATGTTTATGTTTATTTATTAAAGCTTCCGCTATATTGTTATCCTTACTGAGCATCTGAGCTCACCCCTTCCAATGTTTTAATTTTTCCAGGATGTAAAGAAGTATATTATGAATGACCTATAGGGGTAGTATGAGGGGATATGAAGACAAGATGTTGTGGTAGTTTTGTTTTATTTTATCATTTAATGTAATACTTATGAATGTATCTAGTGTTTCCAAGGCTACTAAACTAATCCATCTTTCGAGACTTGATCTTTTGTGATCATGCCATTGTTACGAAATAATGCACAGACTCTGGGTAACTGGAGTCGGGGCATTACAGTTGGTATCAGAGGCAATTTATTACTAACCTTGGAAGCTAGATTTAGAAAAAACTCTGATTAGAGAACATAACCATAAGATAGAATTTGAGGATTAGTATAGAAGAACTTCCTAGAATTTTGGTATTATAGAGATTTTGTGAGTTTTCCGAGAAATACATCCCTTTCTAGATACGAGAAAGTAGAGGCGGCTCTGGAATAGATGTACCTAGGGGTAAAACCCAAAAACACCGCTTTGAGTTATACTCGAATGGGAACTAGTGGACGACAATGGGCATTGTTTCACTCTTGGTTACGACACTCCCGGGGGATATGTTTAGGATAATTCTCATTTTCTTTACAAACCATTATGAAGCGTTTATGAGTATATACTTTTTCAAAGAAAACATTTTTATGATTATAGGTCAATTTATGTTAAGTGTTTTACAAGTATGGAATTATGTATTTTGATTCATAAACTAATCTAGTTTATGACATTGTTTTGAAATGGAACCTAGTGGGAGGAATGGAAACCGTATCAATGCACGCACTCCGTGTAGGGATTGTCCTCCTGCTCAAGATAATTATAATGGAGATGGAGATACAACTGGAGCTGATCAAATTATCACCATACTGAGACAACTCACTCAGGTTATGAATAATAACCTTACTCGTATGGAGCACCTTGATCCGCAACGTGGAGGATCAATGTTATACCACTTCATGAGGCAAAAACCACCAACATTTAATGGGGGTAAAAATCCATTAGTAGCTGGGCAATGGATAAACTCCTTAGAGAAAGTATTCCATGCCTTGGGGAGTAGCGAAATGGAGAAGGTCATCATGGCAGTTTACCACCTCACTGGAGATGTCGATCAATGGTGGTCGTTGATTCAGAATAAAAAGGAAGATGATGAAGTATCGAATATGGAATGTATGGAGTTCAAAGAGACTTTATTAGAAAAATACTTTCCTCATGACCATCGAGTAGATATGGAAAGGCAATTTCTGAGTCTGAGACAAAAGGAGGATGAGAATGTCTCAAAGTATGAGGCCAACTTTACAAGGTTAGAAAGACATGCTGCAGATTATATACATAACCCAAGAAGTAATATTGATCGTTTCTTTGATGGGTTAAAACCATTTCTCTGTCGATCTTTAGTCTCACAAAGCTTCTCATCATACGAATATATAGTCTCGTGTGCTATCAAGATAGAACATGAATTCTCTAAATCTTATGACAATAAAGTAAAGAAAGAGAAGAAAAGAATGGTGGAACAAGAGACAAATAAAGGGAAAAGGGAAAGAAGGATTTTCCATTATGCAATAATTATGGGAAGAATCACCCTGGTACTTTCCTAATAGGAATGGGAGTTTGTTATAAGTGTGGAGAAAAAGGTCACCAGGCTCATGATTGCAAGGGAAAGAAAGAGGCTATCAATGTTGACTGCTACAATTGTATGGAAATGGGCCATTATGAAAATGAATGTCCTAAGCATCAGGGAAACTTACCTCAGAAAAGGACAAGGGATCAAGGCCAATATTATGTTGTTACTACAGTTGAAGTGGAATAATTAATGTATTGGTGCTTTTGGACTCAAGGATTATATTCTGGTTATAAAAATAATGTGACATATATAAGGATTGTACTGGAGTACTTGTTGTTTTCCTTAAGGTTTTAATATGATGAAGGTAATCATATTTTTAGTATGTGACAATAAGAGAAACTTTACTTTGTTGGGGGAATGTGATGAATTGATTTCAGAATTTAGAGACCTTTTATAGGAAGTCTGGACAGAGGTATTTTGGATAACTATAAAGTTGGGAATGGGTTAAGTTGAACTTTGGATAGTATTGTTTAAGGTTAAAACATTTCTGAAGATTGTTTTTGAAATATTATAATACTATAGTTTTAGGAAAAGGACAACCTGCAGGTCTGGGGATAACCCGTCGCGTCGGACAAAGCTGCAGGAATCGAACCCACAACCATAGTGTGACAGGCCTTTATTACCTACCACTAGCCTACAGGAAGTCCCTAGTTATTAAAAAATAGTTTTCCTAATCAAAATGGTTTGTAGAAATATTTGGAACCTTATACAATTAGGATAAATAGAATATTTTTGAGTTCTATTACCTTTTGGAGTGAAAGATGGGTTTGTGGTAAAAATTTATTAAAGAATGAAAGTCTACATGACTAGTAAGTATATTTTCTTACATTCTTAGTAAATCTCCTAAATAAATTCCTCAACTTTATGAAAGGTAACTTAAAACAAAAACGTAGTCGGTTAACTTTTCCTACTGAGGAATCAATGATAGTTTAACCAATCACAAGTTTGTGATTTTCTTGTGGTTAAATTGCTCCTAATCTTGTTTTCTACAACTCCCCATCAGACCTTGATGGTTTTTTTCCTCCATATCCATATATGGGCTATCTCGGGTGACCTTTGTACTTTTCTTTCTTTCTTTTAATGTTATATTTTTATTAACCTTATTTCCGATGTGGGTTTTCCACAAAGGTATTTTCTATTTTCAACCTTTTATTTTAAAAGAAAAATTTCAAATTGTGAGGACACAATTTATTGAAGTAGGGGAGAATGTAACACCTCAAACTTCCACGATACGCTTCTCTTTCAATAATGCAATAGCTTGCATTGTATGCAAGTTCGAGATTCTAACACACCACGACCAATAAAAATAGTTTTTATGAATATTAATACCCACTTTTTAAAATTATATAAATTTTTTATTTCAAAATGGAATTCATTTTTGTATTCGGAATACCAAAATTATCCTAAGTTGAATTTTTGGTAATTTTCTGAGAACTTCCAATTTTAGATGAATAGTGAAAAATACTTAAAAACAACTTTTTTAATAAAAATAATTTATTGTGATAAATTATACCATTTAGTGGTTTTAAAGTATAATTAGAATATATTTTTACCATTTTATCCAATGGTGGTCATTAGAATTAATTGCACTTTGAAATTGGACATAAACAATTGTCAATCTTTTGATTGATATTGTTTCTTAAAAACACGCTATTTGTTTTGACAACGGGAATTAATTATAAAATTAATTAAATAAACTTATATGTTTTGAATTTTTTAAAATAGATATAATTTTTGAATTAGGAATATCAAATATAGCTTAGGGTGAAATTTTGGCATTTTTCTGAAAAACTTCAATTTTTGATGGATAGTGAAACCACTAAGTGGTAGTTAAAAAACTGATATTTCATTTAAATGAAACTTTACCACTTCTATGAATTGAATTTCAAAAATCCTACATACATGGTTGTCATTAGGATGTAAAATTTGGTTCAATGGGATTAAAATATTTTTTTTGGTGAATAGTAACTTTTAAGTTTTATTAATCGCGATTAAAGGTAATTTGTGAAATTTAAGGTAAAAATGATATTATAAAAATATAAAAATATCTTGACACTTGTCCTACACTTATTTGATGAGTCATGGACGACCACTACAATCCATGGGTCAACTTGGGGACCCCATGGAGACACTTGGGTAAGAAAATGACATTAATAACTTTTTATTTAAAGTAAAAATAAAATTGTCACAAACATGTGTTTTTTACTAAAACAATTATTAAATGGGGTTATATAAGTTAACTTTTTGATTATAAATATTCATTGGAAAGATAAAACTATTTGTTACATAATGTTAATTTTTTTATAATTTTTAGAAATTAAATAAATTAATGTTTTTATGACACCATGATGATTCAGCGATTACCTCATTAATTAACGATTTTAATAAAATAGAAGGATAATGTAAAATCAAATACTTAAACTTTTCAAAAACCTATTGGATGAGTATATTTCAAACCTTTATCACCTTATCCTAGAAATATATCATTTTGGGACCTTTAAAATCCGAAAATAATTTCATAATAATGTAACATTTCATGAGTTTCCAAGAGTGCCCCTCCTCTCCTCTTATAAAAGGCCCCCAATTCTACCACCTTATTCACACCTTCAAAGCCTTTTGGCTCAGAAAAACTCTACCCAAATACTCTCTCAACATTCTTCCCTTCATCCTAGAAGCCTTACCTTAGGTATAATGCTCTTCAAGAAACCATTTTGGTTCAAACTGAGGGGAGTTACCCGATTTAAAGGTAATGTCTTCTCTAATGTTGTTTTGTTTTATTTTGCTTCTCCAACCCCCTAAACTCTTTTTATTCTTTTCTTTTGTAACAAAAATAGTATATTAAACATACTATGATGTTTTTATGAGAATTATTTTATTTACACTTACACACACCTTCGTCTAATGGTTAAATAACATACTATTTCTGTGGGTGGCGAATTACTACCTCACGAAACGATGATTGTTCTATCTTCTCCTACCACCTCTCATGGTGTCCATTATGATGGAACTATATTTATTTATGATATATATTATATTTATTTCCTCTCTATTCTTCTGCATTTTACATTTAAAACATATCTTTATGCTTTGCATGTTGTGCAAATGCGATAATTTCATTTGAGGAAGTGTGGACCACCGCCCCTCAAAGTGATTTGAATCGTTAATGCCATATGTGGGATGTATAAAGGATGGAGTAAATGATATTATATATTATATTATTCTGGAATTATAATATAACATTATATCATTATTATTTCATTCCATTAAATATGAAATAGAAATGTAAGTAGCATTCATGTGTACGTACGGCTTACCGTCTCCATGAACGGTGCATTTCATTTCTTACCTCTAAATGTTATGTAATATTAAAAATGAATATATATTGGATATATATGATATATATGATATCTACATCATGAATATAATTCTGTATGTAATGGATATTTTACCACATGAACAACTTGTAATTATAAGAAGTTTATTTTTGACTCAAGTACCAAAGATCGAAAAAACGAACGTTATTAACTTAAATAATTAAATAATGTTCATAACATGATAATAAGTGATATAAAAGGAATAATGAACATGAAAAAGGTTCTTAAGCAAGTATAAATTAACTCTAGTTTATTACTCAGTATATTAAAGAACGATCGAGTCATGTCGGACACAAGGTAAAGGAAATTCTTAACCCAATTTCCGTTCTTTGGGTTAATCTCCTACTTTCAAATTATGTCATGATATTATTATGTTATATCTTGTATTTGTACTTACTTTTTTGTGTACTTATAGTGAATACACATAATTGGTCTATTTTATTTAAAAAATAATCTTTGTAAGGGACTTCATCTCAATCTCCTTTCATTGAGGCATATTTTATTTTATACACAAAATTATTTTATACGGTGTATAAACCCCTTTGACTTTTAATTTTATTCAAAATGAATCTTTTTATACGAAGTGTTTTTACTAAACGAAAAAAGGAATGTTTTGTATTACGCATGCGGCAACAACGACTTCTCCGCCGCCGTGACCATTATTTGAGTTTCGGATTCCTCTACATCCCATAAATTTTTTTAAATAAAAATAAATACCAAGTTTTAATTTTCTTTTATTTTGGTATTGAAAATGGTTTTGATAATTTTTTTTATTATTTCAATGTGTTGTATTGATATCTTGTGATTGAAATGTGGAAATGTTATGTTTCCTTTATGCATGTTTTATGCGATATGATTATGTTATGGTTTATGATATGTTTAAACCTGTTCATATGAGGAATGCATTGGACTTAATAAGTGACGGGTGGAGCCCGCTATAGCTCCTCGATGAATCGGTAGGTCTCATCAGACAAACTAGTGTCTTGGCATGAGGCCTTGATAAAATATTATTTTTAGTCTTGGAACGAGGCCTTGAATACATGGTTATGATAGTCTGGAATTATGCATTCCATCATTATGAAAGTGGTTATTGATATTGCATGTGATTATTCAACCAGTAGAATATCCATGTGAATAAGTAAATGGAATTATCTCATTTTACTTTTTCCATATTATGTTGAAGTTCAAGTTTAAAAGGCTTTTGTTTTAGTTATACATTTCCTGAAATGTTTATGTTTGTTTATGAAAGCTTCTACTATATTGTTATCCTTACTGAGCATCTGAGCTCACCCCTTCCAATGTTTTAATTTTTCCAGGATGTGAAGAAGTGTATTATGAATGACCTCAAGGGATAGTATGAGGGGATTTGAAGACAAGATGTTGTTATAGTTTTGTTTTACTTTATGATGTAATGTAAGACTTATGAATGTATCTAGTGTTTCCAAGGCTACTAAACTAATCGGTCTTTCGAGACTTGATCTTTTGTGATCATTCCATTTTTACGCAATAATGCACCGACTCTGGGTAACTGTGGTCGAGGCGTTACATCAGCTCCTTGGGTCTGGTCGTCCACTCTGTGTACATCCTGCCTGATATTCCACCTCCGGGTACTGTCCTGGTCCACAATCCTCAGCCATGATCAGCGTTGTCCGTCATCTATAACCAACACAATGTAGTGAGAGCATATCCCATGCAGGGGTGAGTATACGATACTCAGTAGGGACCCCGAGACCCCCGAAGGTCTCCCAGAATCCACAAACGATGTTTCAAAAAGGAAAGATACAGACACGAAGTATCAACCAAATCTACTTAGGTATATGTCCATACATATACCTAAGTCATCAATTCCAGCTCGGCTCCAACAAACGAGACCAAGTACAACCCAGTCCACACAGTAATGCATAACCCAATCCACATAGGAAAACACAACCTAATCCACACCAGAAAGCACAACCCAATCCACACAGGAAATCATGAAAATCACATCGATGAAATGATTGAATGTAAAGACTCAGCTCATACATGTATACTACTCATTAAGAGGGGTGGAGATGATAGATGTAGCCTCTGTATCATCTCCCCTGTCGAACCCATGTAGGATCCAAGTATAGAAGTCATCGATACCGAACCCACATAGGATCCTAGTACAGTGACCATCGCTGCCGAACCCACTAGGATCCAAGTACAGTCACCATCGCTGCCGAACCCATGGAGGATCCAAGTACAGTCGTCCTCACTGTCAAACTCTCGTAGGATTCAAGTATAGTCTCCATCGTCATCACAGTCGTAGCCAGCTCTACGGTTCCAGTACACAGCACACTCGATTCCAGGAGGGTCCGCTCCTCGAGTGAAAGGGGTGGATACATCAACTGTCAAGAAGAACAAAGATGATGTATCCCAACGTTCTGTCCCACGTCAAAGGGGAAAATGAAGAAAAACGTTCCCGAGTCACGGAGAACAAGACAACCAATCCATTTTCCTAAAGTACATGACATGTAGGTAATCAGTACACATCTTGTAATCAGACACCGTGTACTGCCTGTGTGAAACGGCCTGTGTCATGGGGCTGGTCGTGTAAAAAGTAAGTACATGACATGTTATATGGTTACACTCCGTGTCTTTAGTCCACGGGTATTGTCCATGTACCACAGACCGTGTCGAAAAGTTGTTCATGTAAAAAGGTAAATACATGGCGTGTGGTATGGTTACACACCGTGTCCAAACTTATGGGGTCGGTTCCATGTGTGCTGGCCATGTCTGGCCGTGTGGTGGATTACATTCATGTGTACTCCACCCTCTGTCCGTGTAACACCTAAATTAAACTCTGAGCCTCGCGAAGCCACTTCCGCCATGGTTGTGGTAGTACACGCCGTGCCTTGTGGCCATGTGGTTCTTCTCATGTCCGTGTATCTCACGGATTACACGCCAAGCCTCACGAAGCCGCTTCTGCCTTTCAATGAAGATAATACACGCCGTGCCTCATGGCCGTGTATTTCGGTCTGTGTCCGTGAATTTCCCTTGAATACATTCCATGTACATCGATGTCTCCTCTGTCAAATTGTGTGGATAGTACACGCCGTGTGACCGGTGTCACATGCCATGTGTCACTTCTTCTGATGTCCGTTAATTCTGCTGCTGAATGCTTGTATTACACAGCATGTGTTTTGGAAGGACACGCCGTGTATTCTGGAATTTTCCAGAAACGACGCCTCTAGCCAGCACGCCTCCCGAGGCGTCCGTCCTTTGTTCCGATGATCTGTTTGCTAAAGAATTCCCATTCCTAGGTCATCCCGATGCTCCGAGGCTGTTTCTGATGTTTTTGGGCCTCTGATCGGCTCTGAAAACTTGCCTTGATTCATCGCTCAAGAATGGTTGGAGAACACCATACAACAAGAAAGGCGGAGGAATCAAACCATGTTAGTTTGGTCCGGTTCCTTCCACATTAGTTCAATAGCAAAAGGTTTAGAGAGAACCAATAACATGGAAGGGGGAAAACGTTTCTCATTCATAAACACACCCCTACCTCGTAGTAAGTTCGCGGTTGTCAAGCGTCGCAGATGATGGAGTCGTTCTAGTTGTCGTCGGTGTGCACCCAAGGAAACGTCGTCTTCTCTTTTATCATGGAGAGAAGATGATGATTTCGCGAGAGTCTCCGAGTCCTTCTTCACTTAAAGAGATGACGTTCTTCATGGGAGAATTGAATTTCTTTGTGGGAGGATGAAGTTCTTCCAATGAGAAAAGAGCTCCCCCCCCCCAAATTCCTCCGACAAAAAACACTTACCAAGTAAAATAAGGCCTTCCCTTATTTTATTTTTTTTCCATGAAATTCAAAAACTCAAATTTCAAACAAAATCACTTCATTAATTAAACTTGAGTTTTCAATTTATTAGGTGTTATGTTGGCAAGAATTAAAGTGGGGAAGGTGATGAGAGGAGAAGTCACCCACTTAATGGGGGAGTTAGAGGAGGTTTAAGGAATGTGAAGGGGTGGTGCTCATGCGGGCCCCACCTCACATTTATCCTCACATGGGTAGTTAGTGTACCAGTGGGTCCCACCCTAACATTCCCATGTAGGATAAAACCACTTATGTTAGGAATAAAATTTGAACCAAAAATTTTATTCATTTCTTTATCAATCCCCAAATTTTAACATCTCCTGAGCAAACCCACCTTTGGTAAAGGTACTCTTAAGCAATTACCACCGATGCGGTTTCATTAGTGCCCTTGGATTTCGATTTCAGGAACTGGTTCGAAAGATAAAAAAACCCGCTCGTTTGTTCACTGAACGTACCCGAGCTAAACTTTAGAAATTGATTCTGGGCACACCAGGCCTCGGAATAAAGTTCCATCAGAAACATCATACCTCTAAAATCCCAAATAATTTAAAAAAAATTCCTTGAAATTTACGGGCCTTTACATTTTCCATCTTCAGGTTGTAATATATTGAGTAGTGAAAATATTTTATCAATTCCAAACATCTCCTTTGGAACATTTTTAACTCTTAAGGTGTGAATATATATTTCAAACTCTTATGGTATGTTAATATATCACACTTTTCAATATAGATATAATGCCTCTAAATATTTAATTCAAAGGTCACCACTGCTAACTCCAAATCATGTGTTTGATAATATTGATCATGAGTCCTTAATTTACATGAGGAAAAAGTAATTACATTATCATTATTCATTAGTATGCATCCAATTCCCTTTAATGAAGAATCACTATATATTAAAAATGTGTCCCCACTGTATGTTAATGTACGTATAGGTGAAGTTGACAACTGCTTCATTAGTTCTCAGAAACCTTCAACACATTCATTTTTTTAAAAGTAATGTCACCCCATCAGTGTTAAATTATTTAGTAGATTTTATAGCTATGAGAATATAATAAAAAAGAGTATATGGTATCCCTATAAACCAAAAAAGAAACAAATATAAATTACTATGGTCAATATCATCCATTTCTTGATAATTTTCATCATTGCCGAATCTTTTGATATACCCCTAGTGGTGATTTTATTTCCATAGATTGATATATTCTATACTTAAACCTCACACATACTAAACATCTCATACAATTTCTCCTTTAATATGGTTTTTAAAACAATCTATAATAGATCTTAATCCTCTTACATGATCTTAGAATATATGAAAATATTATCTATAACTACTACCACAAACATTTCAAGGTAATCCTTAAAGGATCTATTCAATAAATCAATACATTTTGTTGGATAATTCATAAGTTTAAATGTAGGCACTATAAATTCATTGTGTTTATAACATTTTTAGAAAGTTATTTAGAAATATCCACCCTTTTGACCCTTAAATGATGATATCCAAATTAAATTTCAATTTTTTATAAGTTTTGAGCTCGTCATATTTTATCAAAAAAATTGATATGGGATAGAAGATAATTTTTTTGATTGTGATTTTTAATAAAATGATAATCAATGTAAATAAAAATTTATCCATCCTTATTTATTATAAATAGGACGGGTGTAACCCTTGATGAATAAATCTAGTGTACAAATCGCTTATCCAAATTATCCTAAATTTTATTCTTTAATTCCTCTAATTCAATGAGGCCAATTATATGAAGGCTCATTGAGATAGGCATGGATCAAGGTATGATTTCAATTAAAAATTAAACTCACTATCTAGGGGAGTACCAAGTATTTCATGTGAAAATAAATAATATATTTTCATAAAATGGGAATGTTATAATTGTTTAATTCTTACCTTATCATTAGATCTAGAAATTTCTCATTACTGAGCATCAGGAACCATATTATAGAATTTTTTTCCATAGGGAGTTCATGATTTTTAATATATTGATACTTGATAATTGGTTTATTAAAAATATAACTTAAGATATCCATTCCTAAACAATTGATATGTGCTTCATGTAGTGAAATCCAATCAATACCCAATAGTATTTCAAATTAAAATAATTGAAAAAGAAATGGATTTACAGGGTGTATCCTCCCACAAATATCTATTAGAGTAAATTTATATATCTTTGACTTAATCATTGTGTTACTGTGTGTTTTCATATGTGGTTTAATATCCATTTTTTGAGCTGGTGATTATATATTCTGAGAACAATTATGTGATATAAAGGAATGTGGTGAACTAGAATCAAATAAGGTATTAGAATATCCTGAACAATTACCAGTCATACCTCACACTGCATAATTATTATGATCTACCTAAACAATAGTGATCATGAATCCATTCCTTGTTCCTAGTATTTGGGAGGTTTTAGGGTCCTATTTTATTTATTATTCATAGGGTTGGTGAATTGATTGATATAATACATAAACTCCTTAAACATGAAGAATTGTAGTGTGTGTGGATCATTCTCTTGTAAATGTTTATCTTCGATTGCGTTAATAGTCCTATTTTCCTTTCTCCAGTATTTGTGGGATCGATGGCCTACTTTACCACACATAAACACTTCCCAGGTCCTTTTAAGAAATTACATTGGTCCCTCTACCCACACTATTGGCAGGTAGGGGGTTGAAAATGTTTCCCACAATGTGACTTACCATTAGATTTCACTTAATATTAAGCCTTTCTTTTATTATCCCAAAAATAATGGAAAAAACCAATTTTCATCGCCATATTTAGTGAACATTAAAAAATCACCTCATATTTATAAAAGTATCTTATGGATAATAACATTTTATGGTTTGATTTTAGGGCACAAAAGAAATTATTGAAATTAATTTAGATTGGGAGATATAACTAGAGACATACCTCATTGGCCTCATGATGTTCCCTTCAAAAATGTTGATAGACTCATCCCCTTTTCTTATTTATCTCCAGGAATTATCACTCAATTTTGATAAAAAGAGATATAGGAAAATTCTTGATGAGAAATACATTATTAAAATAATCATATTCTATAATGTATATTTCCTTCTTTTCTACTATTTTCTAAATAAGATTCCATTATTGGTTAGCCTCTCCATCCAAATGATAGATAACAAAAAAATCTCATACTCTAAGCACTATAGAATAAAAAATATCATTTCCATTACATTAGTCCATGTCTCAGTAATAAGTGGATTAGAATATTTACTAAAGGTGGGAGGAAGGTTTCACATGAAATAATCAATATAAATAATCTCCTTACTTGGTGAGTTTGGGAGCTTGAAATGATTTGTGTTATTATTTATATCTTGTGATATTTGGGTGAGAATTGATATGATATTTTATACACCATCTCACATCCCATTTAGTACCTCATTGGGGAAATCATTACACTACCCATCTCACCAATTTTTAACCTAGTTTGTCCTTACTCCAATAATTTCTTTAATAAAGAAAATTTAAGTATGAGAATACATAATCTAAAAATAGAACCATTATCTTAAAATGGATAAATCAAAAATGACATGTATTCCTTCATATATACATATTAAGGATTAAACCAATGATATTAATTGTATAATTTATATTATTATCAATCATTATAATAATGTACTAAAATAATTAATCATGGTTTATATATAGAATTTTAATCATTGAAGAACCTCCTTTTGGAGTTTATAGCTATGTGTATAGTCATAGGCACACTCAGGTTCACCTAAGTGAAGATCAAGTCAATACTCAATTAGACTTTTTTGGGTGATTACACTATGATTAATATGTTCCACAACCGCATACACTTACTAGTATCCATAAAGGGATGAAATTACTATAAAACTTCATAGTCTCAAAATTATCCAAAATTTATGTTTCCATCCTATATAAAGAAATTATTTTCCAATATTCGTCAAAATTTATTCATAACCGCTAAACTATAAACCCCCTTCTAAACAACTAATATGTAATTATCATCTTTAAGTACAAGGTAGTGAAAACATAAAAATGGTTTGATCTAAATTTCTCATTAAGATAAAAAATAAACATATGAACATGTCACTAAGGGTGAGATCATAAGCATATGAGACAACATGAACTTTTAATAAAACTCATATTAACATGAGTGATAAAAAAAATATGTAATCATTAAAGGATGTGAGATAATAATATAAATCCATAAAAGTTATAACTGGGAGAATAAAAGTTATAACATGGCAGAGAATCATTTAACATAAATCTTGAATCATGAGAGAATATGATCATAATGCATAAAATCTGTCTATTGTGGAATAAACATTGGTTTAGAAAATCATTAATTTTACGAGCCATACTTTCAATTTTCATGATTTTGAGTGACTAAAACATACCAATAAATAATTTTCTAATGAGATATCAACTTTTAACCAATACTTTGTGGGGAGGTATAGGATCCCACCCATCTGTTTCCATACTTATGAGTCTCATAGGAAAATAATTCAGTTATCACATCATAAACATCCCATAAGAATAAAATGGTGTTTATAAAATATTTAAAAGAAAATGATTCAATTTTTTAATGAAATCAAGGAAATAAAAATGGGTTTTATAATAATTTCAAAGGAAAATAGGTCACATTCACAGTATAAAAAACCCCATGGAAATAAAAGTGGGTTTTGTAACATCTCAAAATTTTATAACAATATGAATTAAATCGATTAACATTGAAAACCTAATCACCCCAAAATAATCACATAATATAATAATAATGGAGAGTGTAACTTGAATAATAACTATATTAGTGATATATGTTTTAAATATTGAGGTTTAAATTAATATAAATTATAAAATTGGTTTATTTAAAAATATATTGTAATTATTGAAGTAAAATTCACAGTTTCGAGTCTCTTTTAAAAAAAGTATCATTTATTATCATAAAAACCAGAATACAAGAAAAAAATTCCTAGAAGTAATTTTGAATTAAAGAAGCATCTGAAGATATATAATATAGGGAATCATTTAAAATTCATGATCTAGTAAATAAAGGATAAATAAATTCCAGAATAAATTGTATAAATCAAAAGAAAAAAGTTTGAGTTAAAAAACACATGGCATTATTATTGACTTTGAATGAAGTCATTTAACCTCATACATAAAAAATATTACAATATTAATCAAATATTTCATAACCATATTCATTTATATAAACATTTGTATACTTAATTTATAATTATTCTCAATATTTTTTATTATTATGTCCCAATCTATTTTAAATATTGGTTGTGATTAATTATTGATCATTTTATACTAGTTTATTAATGATGTTATTATTATTATTATAAAAAATTTTATCATTCAAAAATCATAAATTTTATGGGAATTGAAGTTTTTTAGTTTTTCATATTTTTATTTTTTCATTCTATGGTATTTTTTGTTATTATCTTTAAATATGAAATTAGTTATGATCATGTTACTATAATTTTTAATCAATGGACAGAAGTATCTTAATTAATGTGTTTCATATTAATTTTACCTATACATAACTAAAATAAAATCATTATTTACATATTAATATCTTATATTATTCTTAATTATTATATCATAACGATCAATTATTTTTTTATATAGAATTTTTTAGGTAGGTGTTTAGACCAAAAAAAAGAAAATACCATAGTTAATTATTAATTCTGTTTATAAAAGTTGTTTATTTTGTAATAATTTCATTATTAAATAATATTAATGTAATTATTTATATAGTTTTAAGGTTTTGAATCAAATTATAAGATATTTTAATAAATAACAATGAATCTAGATGAAAAACAAAATGTGTTACTTCATGTGGGTGGTAGTCCGCCCAACACATAGTTCACATTTCCATTTCCTAAAGAATGAAAGGGAAATAAGGTGAATTAAAATTTTACCATACATAATAATAATTATATTTTATTTGGCACATTAATTCTTCAATTTTACCCATACAATCATCGAATAGAGGAGTTGGTTAAAAAAGGAAGTTGTCTCTTTGTAGAGTGGTAGCCCGCACAAAACATGATGCATGGTATCGTTTTTCCTTATATAAAAGTGGAAAGGTGGTTAATAATAAATCCCTTAGAATAACAACATTAATTATAAAAATAATACTAATTTCATTATATTGGAATTGGAAAATTATATTTGGGAATGTGATAATGAAAAGGAAACAAGTTGGGGAAATAATTTCTCACATTAAGGTCCTAGGATTTCCTATGGACAACCCCTTAGAAAGGGAGATATTAGGAAAATATCTTATAACTAAAGGATCAAAGAAAGGGAATATGATTTTTGGGGAAGGAATAAGATAATATTTTCAAGAAGAAACCAAATTTTTATTGTGGTCTTTAAGGGGTGTTGATAGGAAACCCCATAATATCATATATATATATTACATAATTTTAGATGAATAATTAATAAATTTCATAAAAATATACACCACATAACTATAAATTTTTTCTGTCATTTTATAATTGATATATAATCATTTTATTTCATTAAATATCTTATACATTTCTCAAAAATTTATTCTTAAATAGTACACTTCCTTGAAATACCCTACTTATAAATTTTCTTCATAACCTCAAAAAAGTGTATATAAAAAGGGTGATCTCGGATACTTGGTAAGGGTAAACATAATAGATATTAATAAATGATAAAAATTGAGAATAAAATAAGAATAGGGGTTTGAGAAAATGACCATAACTTATGATAATCATACCCAATCAATCATTGATCATTAATCATTAATCATGGAATTTAGATATTTTAAAGCAAAACACATAAGTCATGAGTGTGCATGAACGTCAATAATAAATCATGATCCATGATAAAATATCATAATAATAAGAAATAAGTTTTTTGAAAACACAAAATCATTGAAAATCATTTTTGAAATCAAGGCACACTTCAAATACAGTTATAGTGTATTGGTTTCACTCCCAATTCCATCATGTCCATAAAAAAAGGTTCACTCCCAAGACTATCATATCAGATATAGTCCCTTAATAAACTACGTTAACTCTATATTCCATCCCTTATTATCTCATGATATAAACATATTTATCCAATACATTTAAGTAATATATAATTATGGTCCCACCAGTCACATAATGAAAACAATATATTTTAATGTCATAGGATCATAGAACATTCATCATATCATCACATCATAAATCATGAAAAAATGATATTTATAAATATTTTTTCGTTTTATCATTGAATAACCCCTGTAAAAGTAATGGGTTTTATTAAGGTTTCATCATAACATAATTTACCCATGTGAAAGAAATGAGTTTCATATAGTCATTATTAAATCTTTATCATAATAATCTATCCAAAGAATGAATGTGGGTGGTTTCATATGATCATATCCATAGTGGAGCATAAAAATACATAAATTATATTGACATAGCTGAAAAATATCATTAAATGAACATTTTTTCCTATCATTGAAAACATAATAAAAATAACATTTTCTTATGATAACATCTTAACTGAAAATTCCTAAAATATTGAGGGAATTATTTTCTATGAAAAGATACATGAAAACAGATAAAGTAATATTGAAATGAAATAATTTTTTTGGAGAATTTAAAATATATTTATACTTTAAAAATTAAAATATAAAATTCCTTTCACACTTATTTAAAACGTCAAAAATGAATTTTTCAAGAAAAATTATTTGAAAATATTTCATTTAAAAATATGTAAATAATGTTAAAGGTAATGAAAATGCCAATATCAAGCATGTTAATAATAATAAAAAACTTACATAAAAAATTTTATAATATCATGGACATGTAATAAAAAATTCCATAACCAAAAATGAAATAAGGTCAAATTTTCTTTAAAAATATATTCTAATCATTATAAGTACCAAAGATAGAAAATTGTACAAATACATACCAATTAGAGGAATCAATAGAGGAGAAGAAAATAGATAAACTTTAAATGATAATATCTATATAATTTCCCTTAATGAAAATTTAGCATATAAAATATTGAAAAAAATAAGAAGGTAATAGAAACCCTTACCTCAATTTATATCCTGTTTCATAAGAAATCAAATCTTCTCTTCTTTGGAAAACCATATTTGGATTACTCATTAATAATTATAAGGTTTTATTTTGATCAAACTAAGACCTATAAATCATGTAGAGGGTTCATATGAATGTATTTTGGATGTTATTTTATAATCTAGAAGGCTCGTTAAGTATAAAGAAGTGAGGAGAGGCGGTTTCTTCTTATAATAAGGGTAAAAACATACTTTGAATTCCTCATAATATTAAAATATATTAATGTCTTACTCAGTCCATATGGATTCAAATTAGTCTATTTTCAATTTTTATTAGATATAAGATTTAAATATAAAGATCTAATAATATTTTGTCATATTTTTAAATTTTTTTAACCCTTATCATTTTAGTTCAACCCCCTCATTAATCTATTTTATCATTTACCGTAGTGTTGAATTTTTAACTTGGTTACTATTCGTAATGACCAAAAATTCTAGTGTCCACATTTAAAAATTTAGATATGAAGATTATAATTATGGATTAAATTTTATAAAATTTAATTACAATAATTGGAATACTGAAATTTAAAAACAACCCAGCAAGACATGATGGAAAACCGTTTTTAGAAAACTGGGGTTTTAAAACAAAAAAATAAAATTATGCCAAAATATTTTGTAATTATGATTAATATGTAAATAATTATATTTTTTCCAATTAAATGATAATTATTCTATGTTATAATAAAATTAAATACATAATTTTACTTTATTTTACCTAATTTAATGAAGAAATGGTAGTTTTACAAATATTAGTATTTTTCCTATTCAGTTAAAAAAAATCTTTTCAAAAAATCAGAAAAAAACTCACACTAAGTTAGTATTTACATGATTATTTTAAAAATGATATTCATTTCCTAAAATATATTCTCAAAAATGGTAGATATTATTTAAAATGTCCATGAAAAATGTGAAATAAAAATAATTTTTGAAAAAAATGGAATACTACATCACGATTAATATTATTCATACCCACCACTACAATATATTGGTTATAATAGTATGCTACATCATGATTCATTTTGACTTGGGGTTTCATGTTAAACATGATATCAAATATTTAATGTTTTTTTCAATATAATATATATAAAAATATATTATCAATGTGTTACATTTTACCCCCCTTATAGAAAAAATTAATTTTTGAAATTTATCCAATTCAATACAAAAAAAAATAAGAATATATATAATTCATCATATCCTAAAGTTGCCATTTAGATTCCTAAAAATTTATGATTCTTATCAAGAACATTAACTTGTGGGAAGTATTGTTCCTTGGAACATTATCTCTATCTACAAAAGTTTTAATTGATTATTATTCCTAGAAAGGATCATGATATAACTGCAAAAACTTTTAGTTTATTACATGTGAAGGATTAGGTATATACTTACTCAAAATAGATATGTGAACATATCATGAACTTGATAGAGACTTTATGGAAACACCAAGCGATGAGAAATTTCCCTGATATATTCAATAATCACAAATGGTTCAATATATCTTAGGCTCATCTTTCTCATCATTAAAATCTATTAACCTTATTGCATGGTAAAATTCATGGAAATACCTTCTCACCATCTTTTAATTCCAGATATATTCGTTGATTGTTAGTATAAATATTTTATCAAATATAAGCTTTAATAAAGTGAACTTGAATGGATCTAACATTTTCTTCCATTTCATTAGCTATCTCATTCCCCAATAGATTTATTTCTCTAAGTTTATCCCAACATGATGGTGTTATAAACTTCCTTCCTTAGAGGTATTTATAAGGAGCCATCTTATGACTGTTGTTGTTTTAACAAAAAAAAATCCAAATGACGGTACTAATCCTAAGCATCATTAAAATACATAGAACATGATCTTATCATGTTCTTAAGTTTTAAATAGTCTTATAAAACTAACCATAAATCTTAGGATTATATGCGGTGCTCAATTTTAACTCTATATTCGAAGATTGTTGAAGACTTCTCTAGAACTTTGAGGTAAACAATGGGTACAGATCATATACAATAAAATGTTGTACTTTTTAAAAAACATTACCACTTCTGTAATGTATATCATGGTAATAATATCAAGATATAAATATTCCTTGGGGGAAATAAAATGTTTTGATATTTTAAGGTAGTCAATTAAATATCAAAAAGAAATGTTCCCTTTAGATGTTTTATAGAGTTGGAAGATTAAATCCATGGTAATGTTTTCCCATTTGTATTCTAATATGGGAAATGGTTGTAACATACCCTTCGATTTTTATCTCTCTAATATAACATTCTAACATACCAGGCATCAAGATAAAAACTCTATAATATCCTTTTTCATATTATCCAACTAGAAATACTCTTTCAAATATATATATATATATATATATATTTACATACTTATAGGATAAATAGAGAATTATTAACTATCATATCCATACAATAACTTCCTATTCAAGTATGGTATTTATGGAAACAAACTTGGTTTCTAAACCTTATAATTATATCACAATCATGGTTAAACTTAGGAATATTTATCACATTCTTCTATAATTACACATCCTCCTTATTCCCCTCTTTCATCATGATATGGATGGATGGTTGAATATTAACATAATAAAGAAAATATTTTTCCATTTTCCTCATGATTTCAATATTCATATTCTTTAAATCCATAAATTTTTTATCCCTTTAAATCCCCATAATAGACAAACCAGGATGGTATTTCCAACTCATAGCATTATCCACCATGTTAACATTCCTAGGGTGGTGGTGTATTGAGTAGTCATAATCCAAAATCAATTCCATCCATCATCATTGGTGTATATTTATTTCTTTTTATTTTAATATATAACTCAAGATTTTATGATCACTGTATATATCTCATATTTCACTATAAATATAATTCCTTTATACCTTTAATAAAAAAAATTAATGATTCCAACTCCAAATCATTTATCGAGTAATTTTTCCCATGAATTTTCAATTGGATAAAGAAATAATCTATCACCATACCATTATGTATAATATTATATCCAAATCTATTCATTGATAAATCACTATAGATCACCAAAACATCTTCACTTCCAGTTAGTGTAATCACATGTTCATTAACAAAACTTCCTTCAAACCCCTTAAAATTTTCTTCACATTCTTCTTCCTAAATTAAATTGACTCCCTTCTAGTTCAACTGGGTTATTGGAATATATAGTCATGAGAAATAACTCAAAAATCATCATTATAATCCATCTTACCTAATAAAATCATCGATCTTGGTTACCATGGTTTGTTTAGGCTCTTTCGCAATAAATTACATCTTAGAATGATTAATAAATATAGACTCACAATATATATGAGCCATGAATAAACATTTTTATAAGAAGAATTCACACTTTAAAAAATTTTCATTCAACTTTTATTTCCTCAGGGTCCTCATCAAAATCCTCGAATAATCATCAGTCTCTTCCTTTCTATTAGAATATATAATAGTGTCATTTATAAAGACTACCACATATTGATTGAGTTAATATCTAAAGAATATATTCATATAATCCATGAAGATGTTAGGAAAATTGGTTAGTCTAAATAGAGTAGCTATTATAAAAACCAAATTTTTTCTTAAATTATTATTACATAATTTTTAGGATAAATGAAATAATAGTAATACATACACAGATCTAAAGGTTTATTATCCTAGAAAAATTATGTTCATACATCAATTAAAAATAAAAAAAACATTGTTGAAATTATATTTCTTAGTACTTTTAAAACATCTTATGTTCTCCTTAGTACATGTATTCATCTGAAGATATGTATCAATGAAATGGGTGAGCTAAAATCCCAGTAAGTGTAGGGATAACATAGAAGTAATGAGAGGCATGAATATATAGTGAATGGTTGAGAATAATCCTCATCATCATGTCATAATAATAGTATCATAATCATTAACATAAAGGAATCATTTTAAAAAACATGGAATTTGAAAAATTCTTAATAATGAAATAACATAACATAGTGGTCAAATACCCCACATAGATATGAAAAAATCTAGGAACATATTCACACATAACATATGTGCATAAATCATAACATCATATTTATTAAAAAATATTTCATCATGTTCACACATAATAAACATAGTATCATGAGATATATCACATTTACCATTTCATTGGACATCTATATAATTCTAGTCCTACCCATCACATCATAAAATAATCATAATCCTACTTGACACATGGGAAGAGAACTTCTTACAATCATAGTCCTGAAATAATCAAATGGAAAGAAATGGTTTTTATAAAGGTTTTATCAATAATACTCTGTTGAATAACATTTTTTGTTCCAAAATAAATACTGTAAGCCATATTTTGGCATAAAATATCATTTTTCTTTAAAAAAGAAACAACTCAAGAGGAGTCAAGAGATGTTTTGGAAAAAAAATTCTTTTTGGAAAAATATTTGTAATTGGATTATAAATAATTTTTCAAGGTAGGAACATGTATATATCCATAAGAAAGGAAAATAAAAAATTTAATTTTAGGATATTCGAGGAATTTATATACTAAAATAAATGTGAAATAGGAGATAACCCCAATGAAAGAGTTGGGTTTGATAATTCCCTTATCTAAAATCCTAATTTATTTAATCAATTTTATACTTCATTTATTATAAACATATATTTATTAAAACAGGGGAAAATAATTTAATTATGTTATTTTTTTGTTAATTTTTCAATTATAATAATTGGATTATATTTCTTAATTCCCATTGTCATTATTCAAATATTTTGATATCATATTTTCCTTAAAATAACCCATCTTGTTTTGATTTCTTTATTTTTGTTCAAAGCCTTTTATACATAATAAAAAAATTACAAAAACAAAAAATACAAGTAATTATATAATTTTATATTATATATATTAAAGTTATCTAACAAATAAAGAGATGATAATAAAAGTTGTGGATTTTTCCTCGTTGGCGGTTAACTGACCATTGACGGGACATTGTCCAAAGAGGAGGAAACAGAATCTTAAAAAATAAATACTGTCACTTCAGTTTATTAATAGAATTAGTATAATGTTAAAAACTTCTTAATTAATATTACAATTTTTTTGAGATGAATGAAGAAAATGAGGAATTTAAGAGGGAAAATTTGATGATGAGGTAAAGAAAACATACCCTCTTCTTGGTGTTTCTTCATATCTATAGAACAAAACTCCGTGAAATCTTTGATTTTGATTAATCTAGAATAAACCCTGGGATTGTAAGGGTATTAAGAGAGGGTATTTTTGGTATATATTTGGATTGTTTATGTGGAATTTAATTGGTTTTCCCAAGGAAGGGTGTGGGGTTATTTAAACTTGAGGTGAGTGGTATTTTTAGGATAAAATAATGAATAAATTATAATATTCAAGGTAAACCTATAAATAGTAATCTTTTTGACATTATACATATATATATGAATAAAATAAAATTATTCTATTAATTTTAATAACTTTTTCATTCAAATTTATTAGTTTAATCAAAAGAAAAAGAGAAAAATGAAAAAAAAACTTATTTAAAAAGACTCTTTAGAATTTTAGACACAAGAAATTAAATTTTAGGTTTGGAAATTAAGTTTATTATTTTTAAATGACCAATTTATAATATTAAATCTATTTTTCTCCAATATAAACAATTTTAAGTTTATTCAATCAAAATTGCATCATTATTATGTCATAAAACAAGCGGTTTTTCAAAAACAATTTCTTTACTATTCACATAAAAATTGTTTTTCCCATGAATTTATAAAAAATTCACCCCAATGAAATTTCTACATTTTCATTATAAAATTAGTATTCATTTTATCAAAATAATTTTCTAACCTAGGTAATTTTAATTATTAACATAAAAATGTGATTTTTAAGAAATACATTAAAATAAAATTTATTTAAAAATTTATTTTAATTTCTTTGAGTTTTTTATCTTTTTAATTATTTTATGGAACCTAAATATTTATATTTTATTAAATTAATCATGATAAATATTATTTTTATAAAAAAAATATTTTTATTTCAATTTATTAATCGAATTATATTATTAGTATTCATAATGGTTAGGTTACTATTCCAAGTAGTCAGTTTACTATTCCAAATGTCACATTAATATTAAAAATATCATATTTCCACCTATAAATACCTATTTATTTATTCATAAATAATTCACTCCCATGATTCTATATTTTCATTTTCTAAAATTTTTATTTGTTTACAACTACTTTTTTTTATTTTCCATGTTATTGTTTATGGGAGAAATAAATCCAACAGATCAGGATCATTTAAATTTTCCCATTCAAATTTTTAGATTTATATATTCTATACTACTATAATATTTTTAATTTTCATGATTTTAGTTGTTGAATAATATAATTATCTACATTAATGAAATAAATTTTTAGTTTTTCTATGTGTTTTATGTGTATAGTATTATACAATATAATATAACTCATATTCATTCAAGAAAAAATATCTTTTATAAAGTCCAGGTCATTAAATTTTTCCTTCTTTAGAAATTTAATCCTTGAAATTTCCACTCACATTCTCAGTTGATTATAGATGAGGGTACTTTTGTTTTATTATATCCTTATGTTCCCAGGTCACCTCTTACTATTTATGGTTCCTCCACACTACTTTAACAAATTGATTTTTCTTGTTGTGTAGAGCATTGTATCTATAGTCCAAGATATTCAATATATTCTTATAATAATAGTGGTCATGTTTCATTTTTACCAACTATAGATTCATTACATGTTAAGTATTTGTTATGTACTTCCTTGTGAGAGTTGTGTGGAACACATCATGAACTTGATCCATGTTTGGTAGATGTACTCGATGACAGGCCACTAATCTTATGAAATAAAGGATTTAAAAGGGGCCAATATACCTAGGGATAAAATTTCCTTTATTGTAAAATTAAAAAAATCAAAAGACCCTCTTCTATGGTGATATTAAAAGGAACATTATTCCTCTATTTTTGAACTATATGTCCCTTCGATGGTTGTCAGCGTAGCTCTTCTTCCAAATCTGTGAATCATTTATTTGTTATTGGATAGCTTGAACCTTATCTATAATTTCCTAGATAAGATTAAGTACAAGTATCTCTCATTCAAAAAAATTATCTCAACATATAATATTTTTACATCACTTACCATATAGAGCTTGATCTGGGTCAATTTGAATACTTGAGTGGAATCTATTTTTGTATGAGAGCTAAAATAATGGGAGATGAAAATATCATCCTCCAATATATTCCACTAGGAAATCTATTAGTATTTCCATGACTGCCTGAATTTTATTTTAGATTGGCCACTATTTTAGGGGTGATATTCCATAATAAAATTTAATTTATTATTCAGATCATGTTGAAAAATTCTCCATAATTTTAAGGTGAACCTTGGATAATGATCAGATATGATTGAAAGTGGTTCCCCATGTAGCCTCACCACTTTCTTTAAATATATCTTATAATGTTGATTAAGAGATAAATCTTACCAAATAGTTATGAATTGGAAACTCACAGTGAGTTGATAAACCAAAACCCATATCACATTCCGGCCTTTTTATGCCTTCGGAAGACTAATAAAAAATTCCATGGCGACGTTCTCTGATTTCCATATGGGTATAAAAAATGGTTTCATCATACCCTTAGAATTATATCACTCTACTTTATCATTCTGAAATACCATTTACTTTGACATGTTCTCAGCAATATCATTCTTCATGCTCTACCACTATAAGTGCTCTATAATATCAGAGTACATCTTAGTAATTCCAGGACGAATGAAGAAATATAATCTATGTGAATTATCCAATAACTATTTATTTATCTCAGATGATAAAGGAACACAAATTCTAGTTCCAAATCAAATGACACTGTTATCATCAATGCATAATTCATGAGGAAACCCTTCATTTACTACTTACACCATCTTTTGAAGCTGTAGATTATCCATTTGTGCCTCCATAGTATTCTCTTAGATAGATGGTTGGTCAATCATTTGGGAATGGTAGGATTTATTTCCTATAATTTTGATTTCAAGACCTAACATTTATATATCCATGAAGATAGGTTCTTTATTAATATGCATCCTGTATATAGTATCAGGGTCTTTTCTACTCAGATAATCACCTAGATTTTTCTTTTTCTAAGATGTTAGTGAATAGAGTAATTGAAGTCCTTGATCAACTCTAACCATCTTTATTGATAGATTTTTATCACCTTCTATTTAAATATATACTTTACACTCTTGTGATCTGTATATATGCCACACTTCTAACTATATAGGTATCATGAAAAAATATTTAAATCAAATATCATATTTTCTAACTATAAATCATGCATTGGTTGTTCTTATCATGGATCTTTAACCATTTTGGGAATGCACTATAACTTTAAAGTTTTTTATGAGTACAGAACCCAATACTTTTATTGAAACATCAATGTGTATCATAAACCATTTTACACTTGATTATAGTGTGAGTATAGAAGAAGTGATTAGACTTTTATTTATCTCCTTAATGATTTCCTCTCCAATAAAATATCATGAGAACAATCCATAGAAACTCTTCATGTTCTTACTTTATATAGGAGTAAATTAGAATATCATCATTAAAAAATATCATAAATTTGATGAATTAGTATTTAAAGTCTACATTCGTCAAAAACATAAATAATTTGGGGTAATTAGTTAATCTTAAGGTCATCACTATAAAATCATAGTGTTTATAACTTGTACCAAAGGAAGTATTAAAAATATATATATTTTTAATTAAATTTAATATTTCCATAAATAATATCCACATTTCAGAAGTAATGAGATGCTATAATTTTATTTAACAAGTCATAAATACTTTTTAGGGGATACTTGTTATTTTTTTCATCTTACTGAGCTCCCAGTAATCGATATGAAACCTCATTGATCCATCTCTTTATTTAAAAAAGAGACCTAGTGCACTACAAGGCGGTGCACTGGGGTGTATGAACCCTTTTTCAAAATGCTACTACATCTAAATCTTTAAGGCCTCCAATTTGATTATATATATGTTATAAGGGAATTTGGAAATTATATTAAATCCTTGTATAAGATGTACTAATAAATCTACCCCACGGTCTGGGGTATGGTCGGGAAACTCTTATGTAAATACATTAGAATATTCCCTTACAAGGAGAATTTCCTCAAGGTATGTGATTTTATTTGACACAAAAATTTTGTAAAGATATAATTATTCATATGGTATCATCACCCAAAACATTGAGCGATTATCTAACATAGATTCGTGAACTTCCTTTCATTTAAATAGGATCATGGGATAGTAAATAATATTGAAAAAGATTTCCTTTTCCTGAAAATTGATGTTATCACTATATAATGAGATCCATCCCATGATTAGTATAGCATCACATTCCACCAAGTAAACCATTATGATATTCACTTGAACAATATTCCCATAGATTCTAATATGAGAAGAGTCCAACACTTGGGTTTCAATGATCACACCACTAGGTGTTTTTATGGATATATTCACATAAATGTATTGAAAACATGAAAAATATAAAGGAATGTGTATAAACAAAATAAAATAAAACATTTCCATTCTTTAATTAATAGAAATTATAACCTGTACAACTTCATTTTCATATATCACCTCAGCGATAATGATGAAATAAGTTATCCCTTTCTTCTTTCGATTTGGTGGTTGTTGATGTCAATTACCCTCCAAGGCATGTTGTTTTGTACTCCAGAATGCATAGTGACCATGCTCAATATAGTTGAAGCATTCAAACATGGGTGGTGTATTGGGAGGATCCTTCTTTTCCTCCATCACATAGGTTTTTTATTCACGTCTCTTTGAAATTCATGAGCATGGTGTCATTCTCTCCCGCACTTGCAGCATTTCCTTATCCCTTTGAGAAATTTACCATGATTCTTGTTCCAACATCTTTGTAACATGGGTTGTTGGATATTATTTCCTTCTTTTTCATTTGACCCACAAAATTAAAATCCATTATTCTATTAATATCTTGAAATACATGGGACCATTCTACAAAATCCATCTCAACTTTGAGATCATGTCAAATTACTTCTTCATAAATCCAGAAGTCTCATATAGCTATAGAATTTTGGAGGAGAGGAATAATAACACTAAAGAATATAACTAATGTTTTGTACATACTGATAACAAAACCTAATGTGTATCTTGTAAGCCTTGGAAATTTTCCTTATAAGTCATGAAATATTCGCCTTAATTTTTCTTAATCTCTAGGATTACTCTCTTCATATTTGTTAAAATATTTTGAGAGAAATACTTGTTAATAAATAACTTCTTAAAGGATCCCCACTCTATTTCTTCCATTTAATATTTTAGATTATTATTATTTATTAATTCACACGATTGATAATATTATCCATTTAAATTGTAGATTGCTAATTTAAAAATCTCATTATCATAACATTAGAGCATATAAAATATCTTTTTCATTTATTTCACCCATTGTTCCATGTAAATTTTATTAGAATACCCACTAAACTCTGGTGTTCATTTCCATATAAAGGACTCTATGATAGTTTCTATTACTTGGGTAAAGGTAGATTCTCAATATAGTTCAGGTTATTCTTTATATCATAAGACATATGGGAAAGAATCACCCAGAATTTTTTAATTCCAACACTCATTTAATTAGAAATTTCATTAGGAAAATCTTTTCATTGTCCCTCATATGGGTTATTGGTCTTTTTTCTCCTATTTCCCTCTATTTTATAGAATAGAAAATTCTAATACAAAATGTATGTTAATAAATAATAAATAATATATCTTTAAGTAAAAATTAATTCAAAAGTCATATCTTATGTGATACATTGTTTATCATAAACTTATTATCAAATGATTCTTCTAGGGTAATTTATTTTAATTCAACTGAAAAATTTTAAATGTATAATTACTTAAGTTATATATCATTCATAATAGTTTTTATAGAGCTTGTGATTAACCAAATAATATCTTATGTGAGTGTCAAACTCGGTGTACATAAAGGCGTCTTTGTTATGAAACAAGTGGAAATTGAGTTAACACGCAATCCTCAAATTTCATGTTATTAACCGTAAGTATATATATTATAGAACCACATCCACTTATAGTACCCAAAAATGGATTTTATTTCTCAAAAACCACATTCCCTTATACTTTATAGAATCTTCATGATGCTTACCCCAAAATTCTATCTTATCTCTAGTGTTTTCACTAAGTTTTTCTAGTATTAAATCCAAAAATAGCAGAACTACACCACTAATATGAACTATAGAGGCCCACTATTTTATTATATGATTATTACAAAATTTTTAATAAAATTCCATAATATTAACTCATTCAAGGATCAAAAGTTTTAGTATCCAATGAAGATTAGGTTCATGAATCACATATACATAAATAAATTTTTTTAAATTATTCATTATAATCCTTAAAAAAATATATCATTTTCTCCTTAGTAAATGCATTCACGTGAGTATAAACATCAAAGAATGTGGTGAGTTAAATTCCATGTAATGGGAGGTATAATATAGAATGAATGAGCTACATGAATCAATACTTTATGGGTGAGCATAATCATCATCATCATATCATAATCATGGTATAATAATCATAAGAAATATGGGTTCATTTTAGAAATCATGGAATGCGTCATATCTAAAATAATGAAACATCATAGAATGGTGGTAAAATACTACACATATTTGGTAATGAAGCTATCATCATGTTATTACGTAACATATGTGTATATATTATAGCATCATAATTGTGAATGGTTATTGTATCATTTTCAGGAATAATACACAAAATATCATGAGTTATATAATATTGATTAGTGAATTTATGGGACATATAATTTTTAGATCACTAATCACATCACAAAATTCGCATAATCATGCATGTAACTTGGGAAGAGGTCTTATAACAATAACAGTCATAAAATAAACCCATAAAAACTAATTAAATTCATAAAGGTTTTAAAATTATAATTTCCTGAATAAAATTTGGGATAAAAATGAATAAGGTAATTTATATTTTAGAAAAAAAATTTATTTTCTTTTGAGGAAGAAACAACTCAAGATGAGTTGATAAATGTTATGGAAAAAATATCTTTAAAAAAATCTTTATAATTGGATTAGAAATAATTTGAAATATTAGAAAAATTTATATTACCATAAAATATGTGAAATAATATTAAAAGGAAATTTTTAGGAAATTAGAAAAAATTTCATACTAATAACAAAGTGAAATAGGAGATTAACTAAAATAAATATTTGGTTTTCAGAATATCATTACCTTAAATATAGATTTATTTCATCAATTTTCTACGTCTTATATAATAATTATATATTTATTAAAAATTGGAACCAAAATTTATTTATGTTCATTTCTTTCACTATTTATCAATTATAATCATTAGGTGATATTTCTTAATTTTCACAATTGATATTGATATTTTTTTATATCATATTTCCCCAAAAATATCCCGTCTTGTTTTAATTTCACAATTTTTATTCAAGGACATTTATACATAAATAAAATTAATTACACAACCATAAAATAAATATAATTCAATATTTAAATATTTTATATAATTATTTGTATCCATAAAATATGGTGGCGATAGGAATAGAGATGTAATGCTCCTCATATGTAGTTAACTGACCATTGATGATACATTATCAGAAGATGAGGAAAGGGAATATTGACATAAAAATATATGGTAAATATAGTCCATAAATTAGTTTATAATTATTATTATAATTTTAACAAGCTAAATAATTAATCTTATACTATTTTGGGTTTGAAGGGAATAGGTAAAATTTGGAAGAGAAGAGGAAAATGAGAATAAATGTTGTTGAAAACATACCCTCTTCTTAGTAATGTTTCCTTTAAATAGCACAAAACTCCTTGAAATCTAGGAGTATGATTACTCTAGAACATTCATGAGTATTATAATGGGATTTATGAGAGTTTATTTGACCATATATTTTGATTTTTATGTAGAACGTATGTGGTTTTTTAGGGTTGGGGTGAGGGTTTATTTATACTTATGGAAAGGGTTTTTTTTATAAAATATCAAATAAATTTTTATATCCAAGGAAAAACTTTCAGAAGAAAAATTTTTATACATATGAAATATATTTGAATAAAAACCAATGATTTGGGGACTTTTAATCACTTTATTTTTCAAATTTATTATTTTAATCTAAATGAAATGAGGAAAATAAAAAGATATTTAAAGGGACACATTAGACTTTTATACATTGGAAATTACTTTTTTAGTTTGGAAACTAATTTTATAAATTTTATATGACCTCATTATCTTATTAAGTTTATTTTGTTCCAATATAACCAATTTAACATTTATTAAGTCATTATTTCATCACTATTATCCCATGAAACATGAGGTACATAAAAACCATTATTTTTACTATTCATGTACGAACTGAAGTTTTTCATAAATTTATCACAAATACAACCCTGTGAAAGTTAAATGTGGTGATTATAAAACATGCATTCATTATATCATACTAATTTTATTTTATAGTTAATTTAAATTAATAAAAAAAATTATTTCTATGAAATGTATTAAAATAGAATTTATTAAAAACATTCTTATAATTTCTTTGAGTTTTAATTATTTGTATTTATTTTGATTGAATTAAAATATTTATATTTTTTTAAATTACTCATAATAAATAATATTTATGTTTCATTTAATTATTTTTAGGTAAATTATTATTCCAATGGCCATGTTACTATTCCAAACGGTTGGGTTATTATTCATAACCCTCAAGTTATTATTGTAATGGTAACATTACTATTCTAATAGTCATGTTACCTCTTATAAATAATTATAAATTTATTCATACATCATTCACTATAATTACTCTTTATATTATTTGTTTTCCTTTTCTAAAATTTTTATTGGTTTACTAATATGTTTTTTTAATTCCATAGTGTTTTTCATGGGAGTGATGATTCTAGAATACCAGGATGATCCAAATTTTCCTATTATTGTTTTTATATTTTATATTTTCTATCCTATTATAATATTTTTAATTTTAATGGATTTATTAATATATTAATGTACCAATCTATATTAATGAAATAATGGGATGTTTTTTCTTTTTTTATATGTATTGTATTATATAATATAATATACCACATATTATGTCAGGAAAAAAATTTAATTTACAAATTATAGGTGATTACATCAATAAATTCATAATGAACATACCTCATATAGATTTTTTTTAGTATATCCCTCTTATTGACCTTCAATTAATGATATCTATAATAAAAACCAATCTTGTAGAAGTATTTATCTCTAGGCAGTTGATCAAACAAGTCTTCAATACAAAGTAAATGATACTTTTTCTTAATAGTGATATTGTTAAGTTCTTGAAAATCAATGAAAATAAACATTGATCCATCTTTCTTCTTAATAAAAAATAACATGTGTATCCCATGGTGATTTACTAGGTAATATCAATCAATTATCAAGATTTGTATGGACTTTTTTCTTCAATTTTTGAAAATTAACAAGGGCCATTCTGTAACTCCCCAACCCCAAAAGCATGTAGCCGGTGCATTATTTTAATACATTGGCATGATTACAAGGAATCAATTCCCGAAGGACTGATCAGTTTAGTAGTCTTGGAAAATAGATTTCATGCATGAACGTTACATTACACATTCTTACATAAAACACAACATAAATTATCCATTAATAATTCCATTATTCCCCTACCTTAACCCTGCATATCAAACATAATACACTTCCTGGAATCCTCGGAAAACAAAACATAAGAAATAGGCGATCTCAGATGCTTAGTAAGGGTAAATAATTTAGCGGAAGCTATAAACTTTTAAGGAAATATGTGTAATAAAAAAACATACTTTTAAACATAAAATTGAAAATAATATGGAGAAAATAAATCAAACATTACCATATAAACTATCACATATATATTCTACTAGTCGAATAATCACATGTAATAATTAATTTCATAATGAGGGAATGCTTAACGTTGGACATCATTACCACATCGTCAAGGCCTCTTTCCAAGACTACAAATAATTTTTTTTTCAAGTCCTTGTTCCAAGACACCAGTTTTTCTCATAAGACCTACCGATGCATCGAGGGTCTATAGTGGTCCCCACCCATCCCTTACTAAATCCACTACATTCATCATATTAAAATGTTGAAACACAACATAAACATTCGTATTAAAACTAGCATATGAAATATCAATACTTTAACCACAAACCATGAAGGGTTTAAAAATAGTCTATCCACAGGAAAAAATATCATAACTCATTCAATAAAATATGGAATATTTTATAAATCAACCTTAATCAAGATTAATATCTAGTAAATAATATTGACAAAGTTTAAAATGATCAGTAAAACTTTTTGAGAGAAATATCCCTTTTGTGAAATCATTTAAAAGTCACCCATTTATAGAGGAGGTAATTTAAAAGAGATTTTTTAATCAATGTTTCCAATACCAATTTGAAATTTTTGAAAGGAATTAACATTTTAAAATAATCATGTCTATATAAATAAATCCTTAAATCCATTTTGAAAACATGAAAATTAATGAGAAATATTTTGAAGAATAAATATTTAAAACATTTAAAATGATATTTTAGCTAAAGAGTACCTTAAAAGAATTATTTTGAAATTTATTTTACGAAACATGGACATGGATAATAAATATGTCCCAGAAAATACTTACAAATAAATAACCTCGGATAATAATGAGATTGAGGAATTAACCCTTACTTTGCACTTTCCGTTGGTCGAGGGTACATTTAACCTCTTGTATAATGACCATACTATGTTATTAAATTATAACATAAGAACATTTATATTTATTAAATCATACATGATTCATTAATTATTTATAATACCCATTTAATAATGATTTCCATGTTAAATTAACATTTTGGGAAATAATCTCTTTCTTTATCGTACGTGTTTTAACTTGTTATTATTGATTGTATCATTTAGATCAGGATTTAAATACTTCTAGAATATAAAACACTATTTATATAAAATATATATTTATAATATAAATATTTATAATATATAGATAAATGAAATGGAAAACACTATTTATGGAGATGGTAGGTCGTACGTATGCATAAACGATGTTTCCATTTTCATATCATATTGAACGGAAGTAAGTGAATAAGATATATTTAAGTACATACATACATATATATATATATATCCATTAGAATTATTATGACATATATTAAAAACTTATTAATAATATATATTTTTATAATATCATTGAATGTTGAACCTGGAAATGAATATCATCGTGTCATGGAGACGGTAAGTCGTACGTACACACAAGCGACAATATCATTTACTTAATGATTAAAAGGAGTGGAATTGAATGGTATATTAATTATACAGATAAATTAGCATGTTATTTTCATTATTTATATAAATATTACTCATCATTATATCCATCCAAATAATAAAGTTTTGAGTAAAAAATTACACCACATTGTGGAGATGGTAAGTCGTATGTACGCACGCATGGTGACATTATCATTCACAGGATGGATATAATAAATATTATGGTTTTACCATATTTATAATAACATAATAGTATTTTTAAGGTACTGGAGTTATTATTTTGGTATAGAAATGACAAAGAAAGAGAATGTGGAAGAAGAAAAGAACTTTGAAAGAGGTGATAAAATAATTAACTATTCTTTGAGTGTTTCCTTTTGATTTAAACAAAATGTCTCCTTAGTTTGGATTTATGCTCAAGTTTAGGCCTATAGGTTGAATTTATGGAATTTTGGGGGAGATTTGGGCATGTTTTGGCCAAGACAAATGGCTTTGGACGTGTGATTTTGAGAGAAGTGGAAGTATCCTTTTATAAGAGAGGTGAAGATCACTTTAAGAAAAGTTGGAAATATTATTATATTATAAAATCTTTTTCGGTTTATAATGGCTCCAAATTGATTTATTTTGAATCTAATATGTGGATGGGTCAAAATCATCTCAACCAATAGGTTTTAGGAAAGTTTAGGTCACCATATTAACCCTATTTTGTTATTTAACTCTTAGTTAAATAGTTTAACTTTTATCATGTCCTCTTATATTATTATAATAAGTGGTCAATAAACATACTATAAAAAGTATAGAGAACCCCAAGTGATACATTAATGAAATATTTATCATTATATAATTTCTTTGGTCAAACCTTATATTTTTAGGAATATTATATCATTTAATAATATAGTATTTGTCTTAAAGACTCATTTATGTCAATTTTGACACTATTTAGTATTTGGATTTTTTAAAAGTCATAACATCATGATTAATTTAAAAATAATTCATTAAATAAACACTAACATGTCTTATTAATCGATAAAATTCTTGGATGGCATCAAAATTATTAATTTAAATTGTTTTTATATTTATAATATCATTTATTTTAATCTTTTATTGATAAAGTAATTACTGCATCATGATTGTGTAATAAATAAATTTAATTTTTTAATCTCTAAAAATAATAAGTAAAATACTATTATGTAGGAAATTGTTTTAGATTTTAATGAATATTTATAGTCTAATTTATCTTATGTATAACCCTATATTAAAAAAGGATTATTTATTAAACTTTTAATTTAAAACTTTTAACTCTTCTATAAATAAAATAATATTAAATGTCCCAATCTAATCCATGTGGACCAAAAGGATCATATTTTATTCCTGAGGTTGTTTTTGGTTGACATACAGTTATCCAATAAAATTAAGACTTGTTTCAGGGTAATTAAAATATCATTTTTACCTTTAATTAACCTATTTACTTTGAACCATGGTAAATAAAAGTCAAAACTTACTATTCACAAAAAAATCATCTTATTGAACCACATTTTACTTAATGATGTCAAACATATCTCTAGGATTTTTTAAATTCAATTCACAGAAGTGGTAAAATTACGTTTTATGCAAATTTGAAAATATGTCTACAAGGTGGGTAAAAGATGTAAAAAAGTTCAATTAAATTTTATACATTAAATTTTATTATAAAACAACTCCAATGAATTAAATTGGACATGTATAGGTATTATATATCTTTTTTTTACTTTAAATAAAATAAATAATTATTTAAAAAAAGTCAGTTTTAAACAATAACATAGTGTTTTCACTATTCATCAAAAATTGAATATTTTCAAAAATACCAAAAATTAACCCTAAGTTAATTATGATATTCCTAATTAAAAAATTATTTCTATTTTACCAAATTGAAAAACATATAAGTTTCATTAATTAATTTAAAATTAATTCTCATTGTTAAAACGAAAAAGCAGGTTTTAAAAAATAAAAACTATCAAAAGAGTGACATGTGTTTATGTAAATTTTAAGTGTGGAATTACTTATACTGACCTAAATTGTATTAAATGATAAAAATATAATCTAATTATACATAAAAACAATTCAAATTCATAATTTAACACTATAAATTATTTCAATTAAAAAATTTGTTTTCAATTAAAATTTAGTATTTTTCACTATTCATCAAAATGTGAAAGTTATCAAAAAAGTAAAAAAAATTATCCAAACTAAATTTTTATGTCCCTATTATAAAGAAGAATTATTTTTGATTAAATTTAATATATAAAATTTTCTAATATTGTTTTTAAAAAATTTTCTATATTAAAAGGCGGTAAAATTTCATTTTTTGAAAAATACTTCTTTTATCTAAAAAAATGAATTTGTTATTATATTATGTCTAAGAAAAACATTATTTGGATTATAAAATTATATGGAGTATATAAATTTCAAAAATAGGTTAATACAATTCATAACTGCTTTTTGAATGGCTAGTTTTGTAAGTCATGGTGCGCTCAAACTCGGTGTTGCGTGTAATGCAAGTTATTGAATTACTTTCAAGAGATAATGTACTGTGAAATATTCGGGTGTTACAAATTCTATATGGAATCTTAAAAATTAGGGTAGCACCTAGTATGAGTTCTATTGAAAACTCAAGGTCACAACTCAGGGGAATTATAGGAAAGGATTTAGTTGATACATGAGAATAATCTTAAAAAATATAAATATATTCTATATTGAGTTTATTACCAAATATTTGAGATAAATATCGCTTATGAATTTTTACTAAGTCCTGTATAATGTAAGTAACTTCCATTGGAAGGTCATATTCATCCTCGCAATGAAAGACAATTATATGTTGATTTGAAATATCAAATGAGACTCTTCTTCCTCATAAATTGATATGGGATATATAGAGAGAGATCTAATCTATGCCCAAAATCACTTCAAATTAAACTATAGGTTGAATTATAATATTTTCATGAGGCACATTCCCACAAACTTCTATCAGAGAGGAGGTATAGACTTGATATGTGATATTATTAACATTAATATTTTTTATTACAAACTCAACAAATAATCATTAAGGTGGTGATTTGATACCCTTATAAAATTATTTAGATATAAATGATAGGTTGAACCTAGAATAATAAAAATTCATTTTTAGAGTGTATGGTAAGCTTATTGTTCACCACTTCATTCTCAAAACCCTCTTCAACAGTTGTGATCGCTTGATATTTCTCGTTGTCTCTTGGATGAAGAGTTTTTTGGAATATACTATCATCAATAACCCTTATATTCATTCACTCATTAGTATAATGTGTATTATTATTTAAATTATGTCATTGGAGTTTGGATGGAATATTAATTTTATCTTTTCCACTATTCATTTCATTGATTTACCTCTTCACATCACTTTGGCATTATCTTTCTTAATATAGTTCTTTTACACAATTAAAACTTTTAAAAAATTCCACAATATTGATTACATTGTGCTTACTTGTACACTTTTGATGTGAAGGAGGATTAATTTTCCTTCTATCATGGGTATAATTATTAGAATTTCATAAAATTCCATCTTTCCCTTTTTTCCAAAAAAACATAAGAACACTGAGATCCTCCTATTTCCATTTCCAACTTTGACATAACAACATATGATTTCTTTATAGTTATCAAAGTATCTTATTGACATTTCCTTTTTGATAATTGGCCTAATTACAATAAAGAATTTGTTAACTCTTCTCTTAGGATTGATGATAAGCAAGAATCAAATGATGCAAGACTGGATAAAATTTCCTTATAAGTAGAAATGCATTAATGATCTTTCTACTTTAGTGATAGTAATTACATTACCATTATCATTTTAACATTTCAAGGAAAATAATTTTTTAAAATAATTTTTTAAAATCTCCCCATATTATGGATTTAATTTCCTCCTCTATACTTTTATTCTTAATATGATTCCACCTTTGATAATCTTAGCCTTATAAATGATACATCTCCAAAATAACCTTCTAATGGTCTAGTAATAAGAAAACATATAATATATTTTATATATAATTGTTCTATTTATAATCAATAATTAGATCAAAGTAACCACTATAGGAAGGTCGAAGTGGATGCATAAATGAATCAAAATTTAGTTTTTTATTCCTTTTGTCATTTTGATGTTTAAAATATTACATGTTATTTTTCCTATCTTGAGAGATTTGGGTGAGCATAGCTACAAGATTTCACATTACATCTCTGATTTAATTTTCTAACTCAGGAGGACGGTCTTTGGATTGGCCATCACATTTTTTGTTCACGTGATTCATCCTGGTTCAATCTATTGACTAAAAAAATTTTGTGAGAAGAAATAATAATATTTAATAATAATTAAATCATAAAAAATAATTCATAGGATATTTAAATCATGACACCTTCTTTCCAATCTATAACACTTTAGGTTTAACCTAGTTCATTCATGGTCATACTCTATTCAAATCCTTCATAATGGTACATAGATAAAATGTGGATTTACTAAACCATATACCCTCAGAGTGTCTATCTAGGTGTGTTACCTTAAGCACACTCATCATTCACCAAATATAACCAATCTAATAACCAATATTCCTCTATTAGAGTTGTTAACCCTAGGTGTATCTATGAAATAACAATATCTAAATTCTAGTATCTAGACATGGATTTATTTTCTAGAAAAACTATATGATCTCCACTTTACTAAATCATTAGAATATTATCCTCTACATAGACTTATCCCTAGTGTTTTCAAAAACATCTCTAATCCTAATCTATAAAATATAATTAAACCCTACTCTAATACCAATAATGGTGACTTGATAATTTCATACATATATATTAAATCACTTTAGATAAATATTAAATATATCTCCTAACAATACATGAGATAAAACCATTATGTTTTAGTGTATTTGGAAAAAATGTACATAATAATCTCATTTCATGAAATATATTTAATATCTCAAATAATTATTATGGAATATAGTACACCTCTTATCCATACCCTACTTAAAACCATTCATCATAACCTGGGGAAGGAAAATATAAGAAAGGGTGAGATTGGATGCTATGTAAGGGTAAACATAAGGGATATCAATCAATGATAAAAAGTGAGAATAATTTAACCATAAGGGTATGATAACATGATCATAATTTACAATAATCATACCTAGTTAGTCAAATTTAATTAATAATAAATCATGGAATAAGTTTGTGTCATAACAAAATACATAAGTCATAAGTTCTCAAAATAATCAATAATTAATCAATAGTCATGATAGAATATCATAATAATAATAAATAAGTTTTTGGTATACACATAAGCATAGAAAAAAATTTCTTAGTTAATAATCACTATAAATACTATCATAGTGGATTAGATTCATACCCCATGAAATAATTTCCTTGTATATGGTCAGCTCCCACGACTATATTATTGAACATAGTGACATGTTGAACTATGTTCAATCCCCATTTCAGTCCTAATTATATCATGATATTTCCATATTTTCTCAATGAATTATAGGGCTATATAATTCTGAACTCGCCCATCACATAATGAAAATCATGCATATGTGTTCCATAAGATCATAAAATATTCATCATATCATAATATAATAACCCATAGAGAAGAAATGGGTTTTATAACTATTTCATTATTTCATCACTACATAACCCATGGAAAATAAATAGGTTTTATAAATGATTCATAATAACATAATAAACCCATGAGAAAGAAACATGTTTCATATAGTCATCCTCAAATAATCTTCATCATAAGAAATCCAGAGAAATAAATTCGATGTTATCGTAATATAATAACCCTAGTGAAGCATAAAAAACTTTAAAGGATGTTAATATAGATAAAAAATACTTTTAAAAGAATATTTTATACTTTCTCAAAAACTTAAAAAATATCATTTTCTTATGATAATATTTAAACTAAAAATTCCTCAAATATTGAGAAAATGGTTTTCATTGAAAATAACCATAGAAATTTTTAAAAATACATTTAAAGAAAATAGTGCCATGGTGGTGGGAATGTTTTTTCCTATCATATATGTTAAAAGAGAACACTATTTTGACACTTTTGTAAAAAGTTAAAAATTACTTATTTAGAAAAAAACCATTAAAAAGATTACCTTTAAATATTTTTAGATATAATAAAAGATTCCAAAAATGACCATTTTTAATCATTTCATGTATAGGAAAAAACTTCTATTAAAATAATGTTAATATCATGTACTTGGAAGAAAATGTTTTTCAAATAAGAATAAAATAAGGTGGAATTTTTGTTAAAAATATTTTATTGATAATTTTAATTACCAAAGAGAGAAAAACATTTATAATACATAAAAATTTCAATAATAAATAGTGGAAAATAAAATGGATATGTTTTAAAAGATATGATCCATATAATTTCACATAATGGAATTTTTTTATTGAAAATCCTGAAAACAAATGAAATTTTAACATAAACACTTACCTCAAGTCCTATCATGCTTCATATATGTTCAAATATTATCCTCTTTCGACAACATCATTTTTCTTGCACCGTAAGCCTTATAAAATTGGTATATTGATCAATCCAGAACCTCTATATCATGTTGAGGGATTATAGGTACGGATTTAGGTAGGTGTTGGTTAATATAGAAGGATCATGAAGTGTACGGAATAAATGATATGTAGTGTCTTTTTATAAGTCAGGGAGAGGAAACATATTAAATTTTTCAAATGATTAGAATATATTAATGACTTAATCAAGCCATATAGCTCAAAATTTAAAAACAATTAAGATTTATGAATACATAATATTGATATATAGATATGTAATAGTATTTATATTGGTTTTTAAGAAATTTTAGGCCTTATTTTTTTAGTTAACTCCCCCCCACCACCACATTAATCAATTTTAACTTTTACTGTAGTATTGAATTTTTACCTTGGTTATTATTCATAATGACTAAAAATAAGTGAAATTATTACCAAAATTAAAGAATATGATTTCAATTACGAATTTTATTTTCTCAAATTCAGTTTTTATAACTTGAAAATTTAAATTTAAAATCATACTCATAAAATGTGATGAAAATGGTTTTTAGAAAAATATGTTTTTAAACACAAAAATGAACTTATAACAAAATAAATAATACTAAATATTCCTATAGAATTAATTAGATTATTTATAATTAAATGATATTTATGTAATTTTATGATAAAACTATAAACATAATGATACTTTTAAATTACATCATTTAATGAAAAACATTATAGTCTTACAAAAATAAGTATTTTATTAAGGTTTGGGCTGAAGCCTCATTTATTATTAAATCAAAGGAAAGACCTCTTTTAACTTGGTAGAGGGAGACCCATTACATAGCCCGAAGGCCCAGTGGGAATTTATCCCATTACACGGCCCATATGCCCAATTTTTTTCCACAAATCTCATTCTGTGAATAGCACTGCTAAGTACCTACCTGCTTTAGTACCGCACAGTACCCTGCCGCTGCTACAGTGTCATGACGCCACTATAATTCCCACCTTTTCTACAGTTCTGCCACTGCTACAGTACACTATAATACTATTACGGTACCTACACCCAATAGGTTTTGAACCCCCATTTTTCATGTTGGATTATGGGGTGCTTTCCACTAAGCTAAACCCCAACTACTACAAAAAATAGTATATTTATTATTCACTTAAAAATAAATCTTTTCAAAAAATAAAAAAAAAATTAACATAAGTTAATACTAATATTAATATTTTAGAAATATTTTTCATTTACTCAAATAAATTTTTTAAAAAAAGATAGAAATTATTTATTATATTTGAGTACAAAATATAATATAAACCTTTTAAAAATATATATATATTTTAATCATAATATGACTTTATTGAAAAAAAATTGTGTATTTTTTATGAATTAATGATCATACATATTTTAAATTATGTAGTCAGTCATATTCATACCCACCATTACAATTACTGGGTTATAATACTATATTATTTCATAAGTGAATTTTGACTTTGAGGTTTTTTGTAAAACAAGCTACCAGATAATTCAATTTTATTTCAAAGTAATATATATATATATATATATATATGATATCAGGGTGTCACATGGTGAGATTCCCCTTTTATGATTGGTTAAAATGGCATTTGTGTAATTTTAACCACTTAATATAAAGGGATGACATGTTAAATGAGTAAAACATCTCTATAAAATGGAAAATAATTTATTGGATATATGGTTTGTCTAAGATACACATCAACCACTCAATTAGAAACATGTTTTACCTTTTACTCCTTAGGTTACCCCTTTTTACCTTTTCCATTTTCTACTATGGTAACAAGTTTTTTTACAAAGTTAACTTATCCATTATACCAAAAAAAACTTACCTTAATTTATAATTTTTACCTTATAATTCCATATATGAAATTCATTTTATTATATACTTTTTATAATAAGTTATGGAAATAAATATTAAAATAATAAGTGTATACCATATTAAAAAATTTTTTTGATAAATATAACTTCTATTCTAACATTTCTTATATAAATTTATAAACTAATATTAACATTTTTAAACTATAAAGTCACTTATAAAATATATATTTTTTCTAGAATAGAGTTTCAGAAATTTTCAAGTAAAACATATATACAATTTTTTTTCAAAGTCATATTATTTTTAAAAATGGACACTATTCATCTATAAATTAATCTTTTTTGGAAAAATCCCAAAAAATAATATTAAGATAATAATGTCATGAGAAGTCCGAAAATGAATTTAATTTTCAAAAATTAACATTGTATAATTCATAAATTTAAATTTTAAGTAAAATCATTATGTATGGTGAGAAATTTTTTTAATAAATCATCATTAATATATGTTAACTATTCATATAAAAATATATATAATATATTATTTATACCAAAATTAAATCATATAAGAAATATTTCCAATTTTGAAATATATTTTATGTATAAAAGTAATTTATTAGCTTTTTTCTATACTTGTGGAAAAAGGGACCTTTATTTTATAATGTGGTTACAACTGTTTATACTTGTTAATTTAATAGCTACAATATAATGGAAAATATAAATTTTCTTAAAATGTGTTGTTATAGGTTATGGTTATATGTTTCATAAGAAGGAATCTATCAAACATAATATTTATTTAATGAGTAATATTTCACTGAAATATTAAGTCATTACAAAGCCCATTGTTAAACCTCTTGAGATGAATTATGGAAATAAATAAAGAAAAATAAGAACAATCAAAGTAAACTTGAAAAAGTCTTCAATCCTAAAATACGTACCAAGAAAATAAAATCCAAGTTTATTCACAATTAAATTAAAATAGATAATGTAATTTTCAAAAGATTTCATTGGAATTGGGTTTAAGATAATCCTTTTTCTTGGTTATCAATTTCTATATTAAAACACATCTTCTCTTATAGTCAAAAACTTCAGTTAAATAATAAAATACTATTGGGAAGAAGATCATGGAAATAAATTATGATACCTAGATGTTGTTATCTAAATTTTAATACACTGAATGACATAAATAGTAGGAAAAATTTATGTCGTATAGAAAATCACCCCATTATTGAGTATACTAAATGATTGGAAACCTTGTAACCTACTCACTGCAAAAAAATCAAACCTCGTACACCAGTCAGTAGAAACCCACAAACCTAAAAAGTATTTAAGTGGAAGAAAATAAAAGATTCAACACTGAAAATGACATGTATTAAACAATGTTTCCTATATCTATGGGAAAAAACTAATACATTCATAATAATTTGAATAATTAAAGGATTTATACATCAACTAAAAAATAGTTAGTTGAGATTAATTTCTGATATTATACTTATATAATTAATTGATATATAAAATATATATGAAGTAACTATTCATGTAGGAACCCACTCCCTTTTATTAGAATTTCTATCTAGTTATTCAGGTTTCCTTAAAATCATACAATTATGGTGGTCCTTCCTTTTAGAATAGTGATTGTTGATCACAAATATTCTTTGAAAACATGATCTCTTATCATGGTGAACCTTCCAAGATATACTCTATTGATAACTTCCATTCTTTATAATTTCTAGACCATCACCTTTTCACACATTAATCAGATAGTGTATTTTTTATCCTCCTTCAATCTACTTAATACTTCTATTACCAATACCTAAGTTTGGAAAATTGTAAAATCATCAGACTCTATAATTTCGAACCACCTATGTCTAGTGAACTAAAATTATCTTTATATCCAAAATATCAATAATTTGAATTTTAATATCCCAAAACCTATAAATCCTAAGCTGGTAGTTATATTACATTTTTAGTATTGAATACAAGAGTTCTCATAGTATCCAACATCTTAGTAGTCCTATAGAACTAGATACATATATAAATTACGTTTGAACACATAATAGACATCTTGAACATATTTTTAGAACATTATTATCCCTTAAATTGTAACATCCCGGATCATCTCACACTAACTAGTAGATGAAATGGTTCCCCACATAACCTTCAGTGTGCCTACCCATACCCCATAGGATGCCAACTAGCAGCGAAAGTCTACTGAAGAATGTGTAGAGAATATATCTTCTTTATCAGAGTTAAATAGCAGGAAAAAACATTATTAGTGATTAGAAGAAGTAAGGAAAATAACTGATAGATGACCATACATAATATGACCAAGTCCAAAAACTGGGTAAATGTGCACCACCAATACAATAAACATGTTATGTCATGATAGTTTCATGTGTTGAATGAAATCCAAAATAAATACATACTAACAAATCCTAAATGGGTTCTGACATCATGCCTAGTCTCCTCATACATGCTCCATCCCAAGTCCCAAATCAGTTTTCAATCTCAAGGACTTTTCCCATATCAAAAACTACACCCATGAAGACTTTTTAGGAACCAATAGAAACCCAATAAGGGTGTGAGTAAAATTTAGTCGGCCATAATAAATTGTGTATAAATCAATATCCAATCTAATAATAATAGTGTATGAAGATTTATATTGGAGGGAGTAGATTGGACAATAATGATTGTAGATTTCATAAATAAATATTTATTTAATTAACTGCATTTCCTCTTAGGTTCCAAGAGACACCTGATTCAATAAAACCCACTTCATCCCAAGCCAGCTGTCTGAAAAATATTCCATAGGGGTCACACATTTTAATCTAGGAGAATCAGTCTAATAATTAAACTAAGATTGTGGACTACCTTGTCTGATAATCCCAATAAATGATTTGAAATTCCTTATATAACATCCCAAACTAAGGGGTATAGAACATCATGTCCAATAATCCCAACCAACGATGTTAAACACGATGTCCAACCCTCAACCATGGGTTTGGATGGTCATGTCTAAAACCTTTTACCATTCCATTAATAACAAATTTCCTAGATCATATATACTTGACATTTTAAAAAATTTAAATAATAATGATTCACCTTTGAAAAAATTTGTAATTTCTCACGGCCCATTACATTAAATTCATTTTAAAACTCATTTCATGATTAAACCATTTCACCATTCATTCATTTATATTGATAGTTAAATATTATTTAAAATCATTTAACAATATGAACATGCCCAATTAACCATTTTCCACTTCATCTCTTTATCGCATCATAACACATTTAGTCTTCTAATTTAATCCCAATAACCCCTTATGACATCATAACATTCCCCACAATATGTAAAATTGATTTAATTTCCACCCCCCCCCCCCAATAATCCACCATCTAAATCCCATTTTACCCTTTTTAAGGGATTTAAAAACCCCATAAGGGGGTAATAGGTCTAGTATCATAGTCAGCAATGAATTTAACGAGATCTATGAAGGGTCTAAAACACCAATTATATGACCAATTGTTTTTTCATATATAAGGAATCAAATGTGCAACAAGTCAACACCATTGAAAATAAAGCATAAACAAAAAAATAATGAGACTATAGGAAATCACACCATGACCGCTTATCCTATGTTTGTATACAACCACTTTTCCAACTCTATCCTTTAATTCAAAATAAAATAGAGACAACCACAAAAGAGAAGAACTCCATATAAATTAAAAACTTAGGAATCGTTAGAATAGGAATAACCAAGCTATGAATAATCCATAAAATAGAAGGTAACCGACTCATAGAATTACCTGAGGCTTAAAATTTCAAGAAAAGACACTTCCAATGCCTTATAATCAAAGGATATCTAGCCTTACGGGAGGTGGGATGATTTGATTCACACCCAAAAACTGTTGGGAAAGAGAATAAGGGAAAATAAAACAAGGTAGATATAATATCAAGAGGGATAAATCATAAAATTTATTATTTTAAAGAGGAACATGGTTTGGCCACATATTTTTCCAAACCATTTTCCAATCGTAATATCTACTCTATCCAAGCCATGCATGGGTAGCACTATCTCCTTGGATACCCACATGATTAGACAAACCATACATATGCATTTTGAAGGGCTCTTAACCTAACCCCCATGCTTTCTAGGATATCTCACATGGTTTTCATATCTATACTTCCCCCTAAACCTAGACACATAGTCTTCATTCATGGTTAACACTATTTGTGAACTATGCACTATAATTTTCTTTCTATACCTTTCTAAGTCCCGAACCACTCATATTCTCTAAGACATTTCTTACATCCAAGAATTACTTCACAATTTATTTTTATTGATTTAATATATTTTATTTAAGTATCATTATGATTACGTTGGATTCAGATATAAAAACATTTCAATATTTTGGAATGTTTTACCATTTAAAACTCATTCTTCCTTTACAACAATGGGATTAATTTTAAATCAATTAATTAAACTTTTTTGAATTGAATTTTTAAAAATAGATTCCATATTTGGAATCACTAAGTCCAAATTATTTAAATGTCTTACTTTTGTTTTTGGGCATTATGAATAGTAACTTTGGTAATTTTTATTAATACGCTAAAAGGGTAAATAAGGTAATTAAGGGTAAATATAATATTATGAAATTACCCTAACACTTATACTAATATAATTAGGTAATTATGTTTTGACCTAAATCATTTTTGGGTCAAAATTTTGTCCTTTGAAGGACACTTAGATGAGATTAGGATATTTAATTTTTTTTATTTAAAGAAAAGTTAAATATATCTAACTCAAATTTTAATAACTATATAATTTTTAATATAATGTTATACAAAATATAAATATGATTATAAATTATAATTTTAAATCAAATTTTTTTTTATTTATCATGATAATTTATTTGTAATTTTTAGGAAAAAAATAATTAGCATAAATAATTATACGTTAATGATAGAGAAATTATTAAATAGATGGGAAATTAATAAAATAATTATTATTAAAGTTATAATAACCAATAAAAATCAAAAAACATGAAAAAATCTTAATTTTATATTATATATCTTCCATAACCATCCATGTGTCGAGCTATTGAGCATTTAGTGCCTTAAAAACAAGATTATGACACTTATATTATTTTATTTAAAGCGGTGAAAAACTTGTCACATTCATGTTTTAATAAGTATAAAATTTTTAATAATGGATTATACATAAGATATATTCAAGTATAATTATTATTATAAAATATAGAGGATTTATATTTGTCATAGAATTTTTATTTTTAATTTTTATTCAATAAATAATCATATTAAGTAATTTCACAAAATTTTTGTAGTTATTATTTTAATAAGGGAAATATCAAAAAAGTATTATTAAAAATATAAAAATAATTATAATTTGGGAAATATAATATCCACCATTTATTTTAAATATGACCTTGACCTCTTAGTAATATAATAAAATAATTTTTTTTAAGTTAACTTCTTATCTTAATATTTTTATAAATCAATAAATTGAATAGTGTCAAAATTGACACTATTGATTATTTATCAAAATAATGTTTTATTAAATTACTAAACATCATAAACATTTTTAAAAACAAATATTGAATAATTATTATATGGTCTAAAATTTCCAAATTTATTTATGTATGATCTAATTTACATAAAATAAGTAAATGTTGAACTATTTTAATATTGAAATATTTGTTACCCTAGTGAAAAATTAAACAGAATAACTGAGTGTTACATAAAATGATAAGGTTTATATTTACAGAAAAAAAATATATTAAATGTATTTTTTATTATATTAAAAGTTTATATCATTTAAAATTCTAAATTTGGACATTTTTTAGGTTTCTGGATGGGGTTTTATTTTATTAGAAATTAATATTTTTAGAGATCCCTAAAGTACCCCTTGCCTCAATTTTAAAAGTGAACCTCCTCCCTCAACTCTTCACTTCACTTTGTTCCTTAAATATTGGAAGTCCCATGCCCATTTGTTTCATCAACTTTCCTAGTGAAATTATATAGGTTATTGTCTTCTACAAAGACTAACTATGGTGCTTTAAGAAGAGATTTAGAGGGAGCATGTCGAAGAAGAGGTAATCTTCTCTACCGATTATTTCAAACTTATTTCTTCTTCTACTTCCTCTCTAGGAGTTTTTTAATTATAAAGTATTAACTCCAATATCACTTATATACTGATAATTTATTATGATTATTAAACAACTATATTCCATCTTGTATCCATCCTACAAAAAATAAAATCACCAGGTGTGCGTACGTATGGCTTAGCGTCTCCACATTGTGGGGTAATCTATTTTTCACCACAACCTCACTTAGATGGGTATTGTGATAGAAATAATAAATATATATGATAATTATAACATTTTATTGATTCTGAAATATTATACACCATCCACTTCAATACCATTCAAGAATTATGGGAATGATATCATCGCTTATGCGTACGTACGGCTTAACCTCTATAATATGTGATGAGATTAATTATACATGATATTTATTAAATAATGATTATAAAAATTAATGGAATGAATAAATAAGATATATATTATACTAATAAAATTGTGTACATGATATAACTATAACCTAATAATAGGAACAAGAACTTATTTGACAAAACATGCATAAGAAAATAAAGAAGTTAACACCCGATGGAAGAGTAAAAATGTTACTATTAAATGGATGATAATATGATAATATATCATATAATAAAAATGAATATTATTATTAAATAATTCAATTAAATAATTTAAATAATTATACCAGAGATTCATATACATACAATGGAAATTACACCTATGGTAGTGGATAATTTCGTAATCTCATTATTATTCGAGATAGTTTATACATAAGTATTTACTGGGGTATATTTATCATCCATGTAAATGTTTCCTAATTATATATTCCAAAATATTTTTTATATTCTTCTAAAAATTTTAAATTCAATTTTACCAATTTTTTACTTTTTATTAAATTGTATGAATGTAATTTTATTTCCTTTTTCGTTATGAGGTACTTTTTGACTTTCCAACAAAGTACGAGAATAATGTTTTATTTTAACTTATAACACATGAATGGATTTTTACATTTTCATAATGCCTTATTTTTATGAATATTACATTACAATATTTACATTTTATTTTACAATATATTCTTTTATATTAAATTTGTGCATCATTTTGAGAAAAGAAAATGATTATGATGAAGAAAGGATATTTTCCTCAAGAATTATTTTCAAGTGTTCTATCAAAATTATTTTCCATCTAAGATAGAATTCATTAATATGGTAATGTTTTAAGTATAATATCCCTATTTTTCCTATAATTTTAGTATTTTTATTATATAATTCTATTTATAAAATCTATTTGTTTTACAGGGATTGTATTATAATGGAATGGGGATTAAGAAACCCATTTTATTCCTTTTGTTATGCTATGATGAATTATTTATGTTATTGTGAAAAAAGTAATAATGATTTAACTGTGCGATGGTTTGGACCTATATCTCCCTCTAATTAATTGGGTAAATATTTATATCTTATGAGATATACATGGCTGGAATGGGAAATAATCTCATTTTTGTAGTACAGGGATGGAATGAGGAGTGAACTCAGTTCATCAATGGACTTTGTCTGCTATGATGGTCTTGGAATTGAGCCTTGACTACTATGAAATTATTTTCTATGATTATGTGTCTTCCAAAAAAATCATTTCTTATGTTATGTCTTTCGGGATTACATTCATTTATTTTTATGAAATTTTATGATTTATCCCATGATATGATGTCATGATCTTTCATATACAGGATATGATTTTCAAATATTGTGTTCTTATATCTTATTATTATGACATGATATGTCCCTTTTTTACCCTAACTGAGCATTTGATCTCACCCTTTCATATGTTTCTTTTCTCCATGTCATGAAGAAGGGTATTAAGTAATATATGTCAAAAAGCGGTCTAGTTATGACAAAATAAGTGGGAGACAATAAAGATGTCTTATGAACCAGTTTTTTTATGTTTCCTAGTTTCTAAATACATTATACCTATATAGTCTTTTCCTTGATTTGTTATATTTTTTAATGAATATTCTTCAATTTTGAATTAATATCAATGTATATAAAATATGGTTTTTTATAGTTGGTGTTAGAGGAAATGTATAGTTAACCTTTAGAACCTAGGATGATAAAACCTTAATAAGAACCTAAAGGATATGTATAAGTATAGGTTACAATCCAAGTGATTTAGAAATGGTCATGGATAAATTGGGATAAAAAATAAAGTGTCATAAATTGAAATTTTATTCTTGATTATGTTGCTATCCAATTATTATTAGTGTTTCTCGCACTATGCTTCTTGGTTTTAGTCAATGGATGGAAACCAGTGGAACCGAGTTAATGCTGAATATGACAGGAAATGAAATGATTATCCTCCTCAGCAACCAAATTCTATGGGATATTGAATGAAAAATCTTATAATTTTTCTCACATAACATTCTCAAGATATTAATCATACAATACATCCAAATAAAAAAGGACGCAACAACATTCAGTTGAGTCCTTCATGACGAAGTGTACACCTTCTTTCAACAGTTCTTATGATACATTAATTGCTGAACAATGGATTAGTACCATTGAAAAGATATTTTCTATTCTCTAATGTTCAAAACAAGATAAATTCATCTTATCCATCTATTATTTGGAAGTTTAAGCTGATAAATGGTGTAACCTTATCAATAATATGATGCAAAGAGATGAAATCGAATCCATGGAATGGGATGAGTTTAAGAACATATTTTTTAATAAGTACATTACTCTTCTTCTTTAAACAAAGAAAAATATGGAGTTCCGTGTAGTTAATAAAAAGGATAATGAATCTATTGGTACCTATGAAGAAAATTTTACAATATTTACATGGTACGCTTCTGGAATTATTGTACAACATGAGAGTAAAATTGATAGGTTCTTTAGTGTATTAAAACCAAGTCTCCCCTGGGCATTATCCATAAGGTGCATCAATATCTATGAGAAAATCTTTCGATGTGATATCATGGTTGAGATAGAGATTAGAGTTACCCATCAGTCCTACAAGTTTAATAAGAAGAGAAAAATTGAATTCAAGTGGAAATAGAAAGACTTTACTAAAAAGAAGATGGGTTTTCTCTTATGCTCAATGTGTAGAAAGAAACATGGTGGAAGTTATCTTAAAGGGACTATAAAATTTTTTAAGTATGGGTGAGAAGGTCATCAAGTAGTTGAATTCCAATGTCATGGGAAAAAGATGTATAATTATGTGAATAGAGAAAAGGCTACAGAAAATACACCTCATACACTTCAATGTTACAAGTGCAAGGAAATTGGGCATTATGCAAATCAATTACCTAACCCAAGGGTTATTGATGATGATCTACGACATCAAAATCTTAAGGGAAAAGACAAAGGAAAGTCACATGCGATCACTATTGGTGATGTGTAGTATGATAATGAAGTTAAGAAAGGTACACATATCGTCCACTATAAAGTAGAAAATTTTTATTTGATTTTGGATCCACCCATTCTTTTATTTCTAAAGAATTATCTAATGGTAACTCCATTGTACGTCAATAATTAGATTTTGAGTTATCTATGACAACTCTTGATGGAACAATGGTTGCTTAAAAAGTTTATAATTATTATATGGTTGAATATTTACTACAAAATAATTATCGTTTTTCTACAATCGTATATCTGTTGGTAAAACTGCATTTTATGCTGGTAAAATGTTTTACAAACAAAAATTCTCATGTCACTAAATTGTTTGTAAAAACTCTATCGTTAAATGTTATTGTGATAGATAAAATAGTTTTTCCCAATTATAATAATACCAATAGATAATATATTTGTTGGTCAAAAAAAATTTCAACATTTTCATATGATAGATTTATCTGTTGATAATATTATTACTAACATTTATCTTTTCATAAATAATTTTATTAACAATATTAAAATAAATACTATAAAATAATATTTATTTATAAATTATTTTTTAAATAAAATATTATGCATGGGTATTCCAAAATTTTTTGTGAAAAATTTATAATATATTTATTAAAAAATATACATATAATATATTTATTATATAATAATAATAATAATTGATTACATGAAACTTTAAAAAACTGAGACTTTATTTGAAAAAACATATCCAATCATAATTTTAAAACATTTTCATCTACAATGTGTTTACCTCATAAATTGGGTGTCACTATCCTCATTCACACTGACAACGGGATCCACGCATGTAAGTGGGTCGCCATTCTTGCAGGTCCCTTTTCTTGCACTTGTGGGTGGAAGTAGATGAGTGTCAGATGGCTATCACAATCATGGTTTACCAAGCATGTCTATTTCTTTACCTTTGTCACAAGTCCCCTTTCTTACACATGTACTTGTGGATAGAAGTCGAAATTTGTGATACATATGTTGTTTCCCTGATTCCCCACTCATGTAAGAAAGTTCCCCATCATACACTTTTGAATAAAAGTAGTTTGTCCCCTATCTCACACTAATAACAAAAAGAAGATGTGTATAGATCATAAAATAGTCAAACTCAAGTTAATTTCAATGAATTAATATAGAAATTTTAAATAGGTTCTATAAAATAAATACAGGACCAGTTTTGAATCACTAAAATCCTAACAAGATCTCAATAATAGTGTTTAAAAGTCCAATCTAGTTTCAGGTTTAGGTACATTTCAAAATTCTGTTTTTACAGCATAGGACCAAATGATACATGGTAGGAAGAAACTACCTGCATTTTTTTCAATAAAATTCTCTTGTGAGCTTCCAAAATATTAGATGTGACCAGAATCATCTCCTACACATAATATTTGGGTTCCTTTTCGTGTGTGGCAGCAGTCCACCATAAAGTAAGTTCAATGTAGCCAACTCTTATAATGGCTTCATGAGAGTCCAAAACAACCACAGTCCCCTCTTACCCTAGCATCTGGTCAACCTTCAGCATTAGGTCCACCGAGATAAACCTACAACAAAAAATCTTGATCACTCCACCTATCTGAATGAAGAATCCAATGAACTGAGCAATGGGTGATGAGCTACGGGAAATGGGCATGAACTTGGAACCGGGAATCGGGCAATGGTCAATGGGCAATGGACAATGGGTAATGGGAAATGGGTAATGGTCATACATGGGCAATCACAATGGGAAATGGCCATACATGAGAAAAGTCAATGGGCATGAACTAGGCAATGGGAATACCCACTCTTACTAGAAATTATATCTTTTGGTCATACCTGCTCTTATGAGAAACTAGAACTTTAATGAGTGAATTGATGCTGGAAATATGGATAAAGTAACAAGTCCATGAATATTTTTGAGAATGTTTTACACCTATCAGTATCCATTTTCCAAAAAAACATTATTTTTGTGCATAATAAATTAACCTTGAACCTCAAAAAACTAAACTAGAAACTTAAAATACTTTTTTCACAAACTGTTAGATACACAAAAGTAGTGAAAAAGCTTAACAGTCATGGTAGACAACAATAAGGACACTGTTAAAAATAACCACCCATTGACTATAATAAAAGGATTATTTAACCAATTAAAACAACAACCGTAAGATAATCTAACTAGAGACCAAAACCAGAATATAATCTATCCGGGGACCCCAACAAGAATATATAACCAATGACCACAACAACTTCCATAACACATAATATAAAAAAATAGTGATAATAACAATAGAAAAATGACTAAAAGAACTAGTCAGTGAAAAAAAATTACAAGTGACAAAATTAATAGAATATAATCAGTTACTACAACTGAAAATAACAACACATGATATTAAACTAACAATATGATTATCTAACCTATGGGCACAAACCATTGAGAACTATTTTAATTTCAAATAAGAGTGACACATAACTCAAAATTATATAATCTAGTAACACTACATTAATAATCTAGTAAATTTGATTAAAATTTATAATGACACTACATATCAATTAACAATAACACCTAATTCAATAGCTAAAAACCATTTAGTGTAATAAAAAACCTTAGGTGTTAGGGATGGAGTTACAAAGGTAGCATTGAATGAAATTTTCAAATTGTATGAATATTACTAGAAACTTATTGAGGTAATTTTGTTTTTATTTCATCTCTTGCATTATTATTCTAAATATTAACAAAAAAATAGAGAAATTGTAATGAAATAGAGCTATTTTAATGAAAAAAAGATATGTATATAAAATAAAAATATTTAAACATTAGTACATTGAGTGAAACAATGTCTGTTAATCTATTTGATTCAATTATCAACATTTTTATATATACCACAAAAAGAAAAATAACTGAACTTGTGATGAATACATTAAATATTGTAAATTTTCTATAGTTGTGATTAAAAACACTTAGTGAAAAATGTTTACAACACTAGACTGAGTACGAAATCTTCATAATTTTCTATAATGTCATATACAAAACAATAACCCTTAATATTATTGTTTCTTTAATGGTTACTAAACACCAAATAAAGGCTTAAATAAAATGGTATCAATGTTATTTCAATAGTTCCTCCCCATAAACTCAACAATCAACACTTACGGAGGGTAATAGAGGGGTGGAAGGAAATATGGTATGCAATGTAGAATTGGTGGTAGGAAATATGAAGTGTTAAGATTACTTGTAATAGAAAATTTGAGGAAAGGGGTATTATAGACTGCATGAACAGGTAGAAATGGGTTTGAAATTTATAATAACAAAATATCCCTAGAAAATGAAAATAAAAATGGATTTTCATATTTATGCCATTTTTATTATAGAATTTGAAGCTATAAATGAATACCAAATGAAGTTAATCAATGGTGTAATAGGAGTTTATTTAGTCACATATCTAAATCAAACAAGTTAAAAATATTTAATGTACATCATTGGATAAATAAATGTTCTTATATATATACCAAATGCCTAATCTATTTTCTTATTCATTTATGATCTTACAAGAGAATTGAGAAAATTGGGTATTTAATAAAGAAATTATTAACAGAATATGAGGAATCTATTCTGGTCTAAGAAAGCAAGAAAATGTCATTTAGAATAAACTAAAATTTGAGTATGTTTGAAACACTTCATAAAAAAGGAATAATAATTTTTACTTATGAGAAGCATTTAAAAAAACAAAAATCTAGTGGTGTTTCATCTATTTATATTTAAACAGTGGTAATTAAAATGTTTATTAAAAATACTATTTTGAACGACAGGATTCTAATATATCAATAAGTATTTGGGAATTAGTTGTACATAAACCATTTCTATAGTAAAGTTACTGGATTGTATGAAAATAATTAATAATTACTACTTATGATAGTGAACACTTCTGATAAGAAATTTGGAAGTAGTTACAAGAAACTATTTTTTGTAAAAAAAGAGAAAGATAACTAATAGAAGAATGTTAATTTTATATAATATTTTAAAATTGTACGAATATTTTAGTTACCTCTAAACATTTATTGATATAAAGTAGAGTTTTGTTATTATTATGAAATATTAGTGCATTCCAATAATCACTCGCAATTGATGTAGATGTTGGTTTGATAAAATGGTTAGATAACACATGTTTTGAGCTGAAATATAAGAGCATTAATAAATAAATAAATGAAAATGGATTATGTAAATTGTATTTAAGTAGTTTTTGAAATTTAACCGAAGATTAAGAACATGAATGACCAAAAAGATGGACATTATTTATGTATAATTTATACAAGTATTCAATTTGTACTAAATAAATAACATAAATTAGAACATTTTCGAAAATGGAGTGTAAGGATTGAACATTAATTTTATAGAATTCAGGATTGAAGTAATAATTACAAAATCTATAAGACGGTACATAAAAAATATAATGGAATATTTATTAAGGTGTATGATATTTCTGCTAATAAATGAAATATTGATATTGGATAAAACATTCCACTGAGTAATTTAACATGAATCATTTTCATCGCAAATATAGTGTTCAGTTGTGAGTTGTCATACAAGAACTCATTTATTCAACAAAATCATCCCAGAGTGTTCAAATTATAGTTAAACCACTGAAAAAAAATTATTATATGGAAAATAATAATGTTCAAATAAATTTTAAAGTACATGAATGTTGAGAAAAATATGTAAATTAAATAGCCTTTCATTCTCCAGAACAATTTACATCCTTTTACATGTATTTCTTTTGAAGGTTTCATTGGATGATATTGATGTAGTTGTCCAAAAACATCAATAGAAACATGTTAATTAGATGTGAATGAAAAATTATAGGCACATAATACATGCAATTATTATCAATAAATAATAGTTAACCATATTTTCAATAAGAAGAATTATTTTAATTCACATAAAATGTTAACCAAGATTGTATATTAAATAATAAATGTGTATAAATGAAAAAATGTTGGGATAAATTTGGAGAATGTTGAAAAAATCAATGGAAAACTCGATAATATTTTTTTCTAAGATAATTTATGTTGAATACTATCTTATGGTTGATATAGAAACTTATAGTCTATTAAGGAGAGGGGGTCTATTATGGAATTCAAGGAGTTCAGGGCATGTTTTATAGACCAAGAGGCAGTCTTTCTATGATATTGGGGTTTTTATTGTTTGTTTAGTTGGTACACCTATGATTACTTTAATCTGAAAGTAATAACCCACTCTCTCTCTAACTCATTTTTTGTTACCAATACATAATCAGAACCACAATTATTTGTTAACTGAGACTCTTTTGAGATTCAAATTCCATATTTACAAAGATTAAGTAAATAAATCCTTATATCTGGGGCATACTGAAACCAGAAAGACAAATATATATTAATTCATGAAATTTTACTTGGTCATTCTAATTAATTTTTTGGTGTTAGGTTATTTAGTGTGCATATCCTTCCAGGAAATATTTTAATGGAATGTTTGGTACCAGATGAAATTGGTGAAGAGGGAGTGTTTTCATGTAAATAATTTAAAAAATAAAAAAAATGAGCAAAAGGAATGCCACTAGATGGTGCCATAGAAAATTCTAGATTATGTAACATAGCCTGAAATAAAATAAACAACAAATATAACATTAAATAGATTTTTTCTGAGTGACAGTTGCATCTTTTCTTAAATTGTTAAAAGAATACCCTCCATGATTGAAACATCCCATAACTTAACCAAAACACCTATAATATAGTTTGTTAATTTTTGTTTTTTATCCTACAGACACAAGACACACAATGTCCAATATATATTGTGAATATGGAAATAGTAATGAAAATAGTAAAAAAAAGTTTGGAAATCGGCCAAAAATTAAATTATTTATCCATCTAACTGTATTTTAATCACTAGAACAATAAACTAACAAAGTAGGACATCTAGATATAAAATTAGATAAAGTAAAGTGTGGAATGAATCTGATGATTACTCTACCTTAATCCTCTGGTTCAAAACTATAAAATGTAAAAGTACGAAAATAGAATTGAGGAGTAGTTGGCATGAATAAAATAACTTGTGGAAGCAAGAAATTATACACCTAAAATCACCAAAAAATAAAAAAAACAAATAAAGATAATTCATTTCATCTAAATTTCACAGAACCCTAATTTTTATTCAATTCCATCACTGGATTCCCATTATTTCAAGGCCTTAAAACTTAAATATAAAGGTGCATTCCTGATAAGAATCTTAATCATCGAATCCTCCTTATGGTGGTGACTAGATGTGTACATGAACAAGACTGGATCCTTCAGCAATATTTGAATCAGTGGAAAAGCAGTAGAAAGGATAGAGTAGTTGAAATGGTCCTTGGGTAATTTTAAACAATGGAATGGTGGGGGTGTGGGGGGAGGGGAGGTGTGGGGGAAAACTGGTTGATGGGGCAGGATTTTTTCGATTCCTTTTTTTTCTAGATTGAGTATCATGAATACAAGATTTAATTATTATTATTTCTATCTATAGTTTTTTAATTATTTTTTCCATTCAATTATTCTGAATTATTTTACAAAGTCATGTCTTATAAAATAAATGTATTTAAAATATAATATATATTGGATTGAATTTTCAATTTTTTTAATTGTTATCAATATTTTCTTATTAGTAATAACATAATTTTATGTGATTGGCATAAATGCATTTTTATTTTTTCTAATAACAATACACTTTTTTTAATAAATCAGTAACTAACACTAGAAAACATTTTTACAGTTAAATTGCATTCTTGTATTCAATAAATAATAGCTAAAAATCTATATATTGAATAAAACAGTTTATAATAATGATTAATAATAACATATTGATTTTTCGGTAAAATATGTCATTATTAATATGATAGAGTAACAAATTTAATTGTTGGTATAGTGTTTGTTGGTATTAAACAAATAATAATAGAATATATATATATATATATATATATGCTGGTAAAAACAATTGTTGGTATTTAAATATAATAACAAGAAAACATAATATCTGTTGGAAATGTTCATTTTTATCGACATATATATTATCTGTCACTGAATTTCTGTTGGTAAAAGTCACTTTTTTATTGTGATTGTGGGAAAGTGCTTCCTTCAAATCATCCAATCCCTCCTATAGTGTAATTTGATGTGATTATTGGCATGTATTTACTTTCTCTATGTGGAGATCATATCAATTTCCAAGTAAGAGAAGTCACATTTCATATTCCAGATCAATTTATGATCGTCTATCGATGTAAGGATAAAAATGACCTTCCACTAGAAATTTATTCCATATTATGGGTCTTCATTCCTATAAATTAAGTTTATCTATCTCAAATGGTTAGTGAGAAACTCATTATTAATAATACACCCATTATATGGTAGTTTGAGGATATATTTCTGAAAAATTTCTAGTTCATCCACCGAATTGTGAGGTTGAGTTTTTAATAGAACTCATACTGGGTGGTATGCCTATTTCAAAGACATATTATAGAATGTACTCAATTGATTTTAAATAATTGAAGAAGAAACAATAAGAAAATCTTGGAAAGGTATTCATATTCCCTAGTGCATCACCGTTGGGTGCCCTATTGTAATTTTTAAGTAGAAAGATGGATCAATAAGACTCTTCATTGATTATCGAGAACTTAACAAGATCACTATCAAGAGGAAATAACAATTTTCTCCACATTGATAATTATTTGACCAACTATGCTGAGATCAACACATTTTAATTATTTATCATCACTCAGGATATTATCAAATAAGGGTAAAGATGGTATACCAAAAACAAAATTCTATACAATGTATAGACACTATTAATTTACAGTGATTATTTTGGTCTTACTAACACCCTTCTATCTTCATGGATCTAAGGAATATAGTCTTTAGAAACTATATTGATTAGTTTGTGGTAGTCTTTATTGATGATATTTTTGTCTATTCAGAAATAAAATAAGAGCATGAAGATAACTTAAGAATTGTACTAAAGACACTAAGAAAGGATAATCTTTATGAAAAAATTTCCAAGGGTGAATTTTTTCTTCAGAAAGTTTCATTTTTTTGGTCATATAGTCTGAAGAGAGGGGATATTTATTGATCCATCAAAAACAGAAGTTATTGAAAGTTAGCCAATACCAACAACAGTAACTGAGATCCAATGTTTTCTTGGTTTGGCAAGATATTATTGACATTTTGTGAAATATTTTTTTTGATTATCTAATCTAATAACAAAGTTGACTCATAAATGATTTATGTTCTTGTGGATATATAAATGTCAAGAGAATTTTAAAGGGCTAAAAAGAAGGTTAGCCAGTGCACCTGTTCTCACACTACCTTATAGTGGAGAAAGGCTTGTAATCTACAATGATGAATCCAAGAAGGTTATAGGTTTTGTTATCATGAAAAAATAATATTGTGATATATTATGCATCATTAAAATTTAAAATCCATGGGAAAAATTACCCAACTCCTGATTTGAGTTAGCTGCGGTAATTATTTCACTAAAGATATGGAGGGATTATCTTTATGGAGAAAGGTGTGATATTTATACTAATCATAAAAGTTTAAAGTATATTTTTTCAAAAAATAAGATGAATATGCATCAAATATGTTTGTTGGAGTTGATTAAGGATTGTGATAGCTAAATATATTAACACCCTGGGAAAGCAAACAAGGTGGAAAATGCTTTGACTCGAAAGGACCATGCTAGACTATCCATGATGAGGGTCACAAAAGGTCCAATATTATTGGATTCTAAAAGGATTTATTGTGAAATTTTAATGGAATGGTAGAAATATTATCTTTATCAAATTAATGTTCAACCATATATATAAGTGATGATTAAGGAGGTGGAGAAGGAATATTTAGAGCTACAAAATAAGGTGAGAAATCTTCCAAAATTCAACCTTGGTTGTGATGGAATAATAAGGATCAGGAACAGGATTTGTATTCCTCTCATATCATAATTAAATAAGGATTTGTTGGATGAGTCTCATAATTCTTCATTCTATATTCATCCTAGAAGCACAAATATATATAGTGGCCTGAAAGAGTATTTCTGGTGGGAAGGCATGAAATGAGATGTTTTCGAATATGTCTCTCGATGCTTGGTTTGTTAGAAAGTTAAGGTTGAGAGACATAATTCTAAGGGGATGTTACAACCATTACCCCTACACTAATGGAAATGGGAAAACATCACTATGGACTTTGTCATTAGACTTCCAAGATATATAAAGGCCATAATTCCATATGGGTTATTGTTGATTGTCTTACAAATTTGAAAAACTTCATTGTTGTTAGAGAGGATTTCTCTCTTGATAATATTTCCATGATATATGTAAAGGAAGTTGTAAGATTTAATGGAGTACCACTTTCCATTATATCTGATTGGGATCCGAGGTTTAACTCTAATTTTTTGGAAAAGTATTCAGCAGGATCTGGATACAGAGTTATGTTTCAGCACTGCTTATCATCCTCAGATAGATAGTCAGTCTGGAAGGAAAATTCAAACTTTATAAGACATGTTGAAATATTTATCTATGTGTTTCAATGTTAGTTGGGATCAAAACCTACCTTTGTTGGAATTTTCTTACAATAATAGCTTTCACTCTAGTATTCAGATGGCTCCTTATATAGCCCTCTATGAAAATTAGTCCAGAAATCCAACTTACTAGGATAAATTTGGGGAAATTAAGCTATTGCGACCTGATATTGTTGATAAAATGGCCGAAAAGTTCTGATCTATTCAACAACACATAAGAGCAGCTCAGAGTCGACAAAAAAGTTATGCTAACAAATGAAAAAAATACCTAGAGTTTGAATTTGGTGACAAGTTGTTTCTATGAATATATCCCTGGAAGGAAGTAATGAGATTTAGAAAGAAGGTAAAGTCGATCCCTAGGTATATCAGTATTTTTGAAATTATAAATCGTGTTTGGAAGGAAGCATATATATTAACGCTTCCACAAAATCAATCTTAAGTTCATGATGTGTTCCATGTATCTCTCCTGAGGAAGTACATACATGATCCTTTAGATGTACTAAACTCAAAATTTGTATCGTTGGCGTAAGATATTTCTTATGAAGAACAACCTATAAAAATTATGGATCGTAGCGAAAATGTTCTATGAAACAAGACCACTCGCTTGGTTAAAGTTTTATAATGGAACCCCTAATTTGAGAGATCTGCATGGAAACATAAGGATGTGATGAGTGAGAAGTATCCTGATCTATTTTTTTCAAAATGATGAATTTTGAGGGTGAAATTCATTTTAAGGGGGGTAGAATGTAACACCTGAATGTTTTTATGAAATATTTTAAATAATTTTAATTCTTAAATACCATTTATTTCCTAAAATCATAAGTTTAAAAGAATTATGCGATGCCCTAAGTATAAAATTTACATTTTAACCTAGTTATTAGGTTAGTGGGAATAAATATAACTAACATATAAAAATTTATAGTGAATTCGTTGACTACCAATTATTAATGAAAAATATATATATATCAATTATATATTTGTATTTTTTGTATTAATAAATTGAGTGAATTTCTATTAGTAAATTAAATCAATGAAATATATATTTCATATACTTAATAAAATATTATTTATATTCATCCAATAGATATGTTTGTTGTAGGGTATGAATAAACCCTATTTTATTTATAAAAACCTATATTTTTTTAAAAGGGTAATTTTTCACCTTTTAATAGAGAACCCATTTTAAATTAAGATTTCAAAACATTAATAATTTGTATATAAAAAAATTATTTCGAATTGGGATATAAAAATTTACTTTGGATTAATATTTGGTATTTTCTGATAACTTTCATGTTTTGATGAATAGTAAAATAATCTAAATTTAAATTGAAAATTACTTTTTTCATCAAAATAATTTATATGATTAAATTATAATATTTAATGGTTTTAATGTATAAACAGAATTTATTTTTATCATTAAATATAATTTATTTCATTATAATTAATTTTTCATTGAATTCAGATGAAAAAACATGTCAATTTTTTGCAATGTTTTAGCTTTTAAAATTGTTCTCTCTTTCCGACAATGAGATTAATTTTTAAATTAATTACCACTAATTCTTTGCATTGTATTTTAAAAAATGGATTCCATATTTTTAATCATTAATTAAAAATTATGTAAACATCTTAATTTTATTTTTGGGCATTATGAATAGTATCTTCGTTAATTTTTATTTAAACTGTAAAAGGGTAAATCAGGTAATTAATAGTAAAAATAATATTATGAAATTACCCTAACAGTTGTACTAATATAATTAGATGAGTTTGTTTCGACCTAAATCATACTTGGGTAGAAATGGTATCCTTTTGAAGCCATTTGGATGAGGTTAGGACATTTATTTCATTTTATTTAAAGAAGAGTTAAATATGTCATACTCAAAGTTTAATAACTATATAATTTTTAATATAAGGTTATAAAGAAGATAAATTCAATTATAAATACCCATTTTAAATGTAAAATTTTTTATATATAATGATAATTTATTTTTAATTTTTAGGAAATAAATAATTACCTCAAAAACATATACTTTAATGATACATGAATTATTTAATTGATGAGAAATCAATAAAATTATTATTATTAAAGTGATAACAACCATTAAAAGACACAAACACATATCCAAAACTTATTTTTGAGTATATCTATACAGTAACCATATAAGGGTTGATTTATTTACCATTTGGATGCTTATAGATGAGATTATGACACTTATATTATTCAATTTAAAGTGATGATAAAATTTTCACAAACATGTTTTAATAAGAATAACAGTTTTAATGATGGATTATACAAAAGATATATTATATTATAAGTATTATTCTAAATTTTAGTGGATTTATCTTCTTCAGAGTGTTTTATTTTTTATTTTTATTCAAAAAATAAGCATAATAAATAATTACACAAAACAGTTGTAGTAATTATTTTATTAAGGAAAATATCAAATAATATTATTAAAAATATTAAAATAAATATAATTTGGGATAATTAATATGTAAAATGAATTTTATAGAAGAAATTTACCTATTATAAATATAATAATATAAATTTTTTGAAGTTAACTTATTATCTTAATATTTTTATAAATCAATTAATTGAATAGTGTCAAGATTGACACTATTGATTGTTCACTAAAATAATGTTGTATTAAATTATTTAAAAATCATAATTTTTTTAAAAAAAACATATAATAATTATTATATGGTCTAAAATGTTCTAATATATTTATTTATGGTCTAATTAACATCAAATTAGAAAATATTTTACACTTTTAATATTTAAATATTTTTTTGACTAAAAATTACATTTTTATTTTTGAAACACTTTTAAGGAGAAAGTGAGAAACTATGAGGTGAAACACAAATTTAAATAGAAGATTCATTAAATATAAATTTAATCCTACAATAATTAGAGTCCCTAAACAATTTCAAAGATATGTCGCTTACCTGAGTGTTTGGTACATTCATAAAAAGATCTTCGAACTGGAAAGGTAGCTTGTCCCAAGACTGAATATACTCCTCAAGAATGATCTTCCCATTATTGAAGCCCCTAACTAAGATATGGTCCTTATTTTCTATCTAGTAATAATTCTCCTCATTTAAATTCATCTTTAATGATCTCCCCATCATTTTAGTGGCTTCTTCTTTAGTTCCATTGATAGACAAAACTTGTTCAATCGATTCTTCTTCCGAGCTCATTATAAATTCCAAGGATTTCTCAAACACAACACCTGATTTTCAGTGGTTATACATATAATTGGATATAAACATATTTACTAACCATGTCTACATAAGAATAGGAAAGGATTATTAATACTTCATACCCTTATGAATGCCCTTCCACCCTTCCGTGGATGGTCTGACTGAAGAACCTTCCGACTCATGAACCATATCGTCATTCCATCTATAATCATTGGAATGTTTAACATCCGAGTTGAGGCCAGCTTCCTATGATTCAGAATGAGTGTAATCACCATCCATATTCTCATCGTGAACCTCATCCACCACAACTATTTTAATTTGTGTGCCCAAGACCTCCTTAGCCACACACTCTCGAGACATGCCCCCTCCAAATCCGGTCTCAATTAATCCACCTCAATACACTAAAAATTATTGAAAACCAAAACATTATTATTGTCTCATTCCAATCTCACCCCACTTGTTGTATTCACCCAACCCTCACTAACTTTATTGTATGTACATCCCATTGCATTTTTGTTTTCTACATCCTGGAATATCTCAGTAACTTCTTCTGCATTAAACACTTCCATTACAACATCCTTAATATCCTCTAAGTTTGCATTCATTGGGCTTGCAGATTTAGTAAATAGTATAATAGTCACTATATTAGCTGTCAACTAGGGTCCTCCCAACCTCCATCCCTCATGTGGATTCAAAAGTATGGACCCTTGTTGATTTCAGTATTTTAAGATAACCCTCCTTGAGAAAGTTCCTTTAGTCGTGCATTCAGACCCTCCACTACCACGGCCCTTAGCCTTGCCTCCCAATGCCACATCTAGCTTCTGTAAAGGGATCCAACCATCCCGTGGTTCACCATGGACTTCCTCATCAATCTAAACACCAATTTTCCCCTAACTGGAGGACCCATCTTTATAGCTATTCCCAGACCCGTGTTTTCTCAACCCACGTCTACAAGCCTCCGAGGAATGCCCTAATCGCTTGCAGAAAGAACAAAAATCCACCCAGAATTAATACACAAAATTTTTCCTGGAGTGATATTCTTCTATAATTGTAATCCAAATGAAATTAGATGGCTTTCATGACACATTTACTTAGACACACATTCTTGGATTGATAGGATGACATGCTTCCTTGGTATGACAATCAGAACACAAAAACTATCCTATGAGATTACCAAGCATACTAATAATTGAAGGGTTCTGAAATGGTAGGGTAAGATTAGGGAAAATCACCCAAATCACCACCGAAAGGGGAGTCCTAGTTCATGAGATAGTCATATGTCCATCTATATATGTATAATTTGGACTCGTTGTTGCTACGAGGTGTGCATGAATAGGCCTTTATCAGGTCTTCTCTAACGGAAAGTGAATCATTGAGTTCTTATTGTTATGTAATACAACAGTAGACCTATCCATTAAATCCCACGAACCAAAGAAGAATTTATCAAAGGTGTACACCAATGGCCTTATCTATGATAATAGAGCAATCAGAGTCCAATTAAGAAACATTGAGTATTTATAAAATCTCACGAGTGAAAATGGCAGATTAAGGATTTCTTCATACAAATCAAGGACCTTAGGGTGCTGGGAGCATTGGGGAATGGTGGAATAGTATAAGGTTTGGAGAAGGGGGATAAGGAAGACTTTATTACCTTGGAGGATTATGATGGTCCCTCCCCCATCAATGGGTGAGTGATTGTCATGGTTTCCACCACCATCACGAAGTGGGAGAAGGCATCGTGAGCTCCCCTTGAATCATATTGATAAAATTGATTCAATTTGAAATATTTTTTAACCTATTTAAAAATTAAATAAAATAACTAAGTTTTAATTAAAATGATAAACTAAATTTAGATAAATACTTGTCTAAAATTTGTTGGTTGATTATATTATAGCCCTATCACATCTCATCCATGAAATTAGGACATTTTTTTGGTTTTTTATGGGGTTGAATTTTATTATAAATTAATATTTTTGGAGACCCCAAAAGTTCTCATCACCTCAATTATAAATGGGCACCTCCACCCTCACCTCTTATTTAAATATCACCTCTGCTGCTTTACTATGAGATTTAGTGGGACCACATCGAAGAAGAGGTAATATCATCTACCGATTCTTTAAAACTTCATTCTTATTATACATCCTCTTCATAAGTTATTTCATTATAAAGTAATAAACTCTAGTATCACATATAAAATGATATTTTATTATGATTATGAAATAACCATATTTCATCTTTTATCCATCTTATGAAAAATTAAATCACCACATTTCCATATGTACAGCTTACCATCTCCACACTGTGGTGTAATCTATTTTTCACCACTACCTTACTTAGATTATTATAATTATGGAAATAAAAACCTTATATGATTATTATGACATTATATTGATTTTGGAATATTATACATCATCCAATTCAATATCATTCAAAAATTATGGGAATGATATTGTCACTCGTGCGTATGTACAGCCTACCATCTCCACGATGTGATGTGATTCATTCTAAATGAACTTCATTAAAGCAAGATTTTATAAATGAATCGATTTAATAAATATGATATATTTTATACTAATATAATTAGGTAAATTATATAACATTAACCTAAGATGAGGAAAAAGAACTTATCCGATAAAACATGCATAAGAAAATAAAAAATTAACACATGATGGATGAGTAATAATGTAATTAAAAAACATATGATAATATGATTATATATGATATTATAAAAATGACTATGATTCTGAAAAAAATAAATAACATTATTTAAATAATTATATAGGATTTTTTGATACATAAAAAGTAAATTGGACCCAAGGTAAGTGATAATTTTTCAATCTCATTATTATCTAAGATTTTTTATACGTAAGTATTTATGGGGGTATATTTATCATCCATGTCCATGTTTCCTAAATATGTATTCCAAAATATTTTCTCTCTTATTATAAAATTGATAAAATTAAATTCTACCCATTAGTGAATTTTTATTCAATGGTATTAAATTAATATTTTGTTGTTTTTTTTATGAGGTACTATTTTACTTTCTGAAAAAAGTACAAGAAGATTCATTTATTTTAAATTATATAGCATGAAAAAATTTCTACGTTTTCAAAATGAATTATTTCAATCAATATTATTTTACAAAAATTCAATTTTATTTTCAAATAAATTGTTTTATTTTAAAATTTCAAGGAATATTTTGAAAATAAAACATTTATAAAGAAGAAAGGATATTTTATTCAAAAATTAATTTCAAGTGTTCTATCAAAATTATTTTCCATCTAAGATAGAATTCACTAATATGGTTATGTTTCAAGTATACTATACATCTTTTTCCTATGATTTTATTGTTTTTATAATGTAATTCTATTTATTAAATCCATTATTTTTACATGGATTATCTTATGATGGAATGATGTTTAAGAAACCAATTGTATTCCTTGGGTTATACCATGATGAATGATTTATGTTTTTATGGAACATGTAAGAATGATTTCATTATGAGATTAGTGGGACCCATATCTTCCTCCAATGAATTTGGTAAATGTTTATATCTCATGAGATAGACATGGATGGAATTGGAAACGATCTTGGTTTAGTAGTACAGGGCTGGAACGAGGAGTGAACTCAGTTTAGTAATGGACTTTGTCCGCTATGATGGTCTTAGAAATGAGCATTGACTAATATGAAATTATTTTATATTATTATGTGTATTCCAAAATAATTATTTTATATGTTATGAATTTTGGTATTATGTTAATTGATTATTATGATATTTTATGATTTATCCCATGGAAAGATATCATGATCTTTCATTTGCAGGATAAGATTTTAAAATGTTATGCTCTTATATCTTATGATTATGATATGATATCTCCCTTGTTTACCCTTGTTGAGAATCTGATATCACCCTTTCATATGTTTTTTCCCAGGTCATGAATAAGGGTATTAAGTAAGATATGTCAAAAGTGGTTTAGTTATGACAAAATAAGTGGGAGATAATGAAGATGTCTTATGAACCTGTTGTTTGTGTTTCCCAATTTCTAAAGACAATATACATATATGGTCTTGTCATGACTTTGTTATATTTCATAATTAATATTCTTTAATTTTGATTTAATATCAATATATTTAAAGTATGGGTCGTTATAATTTCCCTAATTTTAAATTTGACGGTGAACCAATATTGGGAACAAATGAAGGAACACATGGTCACCCACTAAAAACTCAATAAGTTGATGAATTTGATCCATTTATGACTAATTTCTACATCGAGCTATATCTATACTCTTATGGATCAACTGGACATGATTTGAGGTCTCCCGCTAGAGACTTAGTCCCAATAATTCTGAATGATTTTCCTCAATCATGAAAAAAGTTGATCTACATGGTCTACTATAGAGTTCCTCATATAGTTCCATGTGAATAGGTTTATGATAAATATTGTTATAGGTGAATTCAAAAAGCACTAAGTTCTTTTCCCAAGTTCCAATGAAATATTGTATGAATGACCTTAGCATGTCCTTTGAAACTAAGTTTGTACATTTTGATTTACCATCCATCTGTGAGTGGTAAGATGTACTAAAAACCACATAATTGCTAATATCTTTATACAACTATTTATATAAGCATGAATTAATATTTGGATCCTGATCTAAAACAATACTCAAAGGAACCCTGTGAAACCCACCATCTCCCGAACATATAAGTCACCCAACTAGCCAATGGAGAAATTCTCTCGAATCGATAAGAAATGTAAAACATTTTCAACAAATCTAAAATCAACTATATTTCCTCACTCTTCTAAGTAGTCCTTAATAGACCCTCTATGAAATCCAAGGTAACATCATGTCACGACTCAACCCATCAAGTCCTACCTGGATGATGGTATGTTGATTGTGACAACCTCATGCCAACCTCTAATAGACTAGGGAACCAAGTATAAAATACTAAATTGGGAGAACTTAGCCTAAATAAATGTATGCATGCACCCAACTAGATCCATGAAAAAGTGTAGAGATATAATAAAAAAGGTAAATATCTATGGTGTAAACCATGAATAAAAAAACCTCTAATAAATATATATATATATATATCATAGTATAATAGCTTAGTAAAAATTAAAATGGGGAAACACACACCCAACCAAAAATATAGGTATAAACTTGAACTAACAATAACTATAAAGAGTAGAGTAGGGGATAGATTGGATCAAGATCTTAGAGTCTGACCACCAAACACAGTCGGCAGCACCACATACTACTAAGCTCCACTGATACCAGGTCCACCATATTCACTGCTAATATGTATGTTATCTTCATAAGACACAACATTTGTAGGGAAATCCCTTGCAGGGGTGAGTATAAAAATACCCATTATAACACCCCAAAATAATAAAACATGATTCATCAAGCGTGAGTAGTTAGATCATCACCATGAGGGTGTGTTAATCATAATATGACATAGTAACCATAGTAACAAAAACATCCATAACCCATATATGATCAGCAAGAAGTTAAAAATTAATAGATAATTAATATATTCATCTCCAAAATATAGATAAGAATGATGAGTCTACTAGTATCTCCAAAGGTCCATCTATGATGCCCAACATCAAGCATAACTTCATAAGAATCCATGTTGGGGACCTTCACCACACCACTATGATCCATAGTCAATAAGGCATAACCTCAAACCATGAATCTTACATAACTTCACCAAAATATGATTAGAGGGTCCATATCCCCCACTAATACACTCTATAATTGAGGTTTCCACAACTCCCATGGAGGACTCAATCCTTATCAAAGCTCTATGATAGGGGAGTACCACTCTGTAGGTAGAAAAACCAAACCCAATGTAGTATAGAGGTTTCCAACACTACCTATGTAACTAGTATGGGGGACCCATGTCCAAGTGTGGTAGGGACTATCCTACCCTGATATCACTCTAAAGATCACACTCAATTTCTACAACTAATGTAGAGAGTATGGGGTACCCATGCCATGGTGCAACAAGGGAGTACCGACCCTATCATATTTGGTGTTCCAACCAAGCCATTGTTGTCATCCATGCATCGCTAAAGAAATTTTCACACTATTATCACCTTGAATCATATATATACTGTAGAAATGATTTCCATTATCATGTTCTATGTCGAAAATCACTTAGGATAGGCTACCCATGAGCCAAAATCTGATCCTAGAAAACACATGATGAACGTGTTAGGCTCATCATCAGTCTGAAGATAAAAAAATTGAATCCATTTAAATGTTATCATAAACACCTTGAATGGATAAAATTATCATTCAATTATGATCCTCATGTAAAAAACCTCAGGATAGTATATTTTATTTCCCAAAATGGATGCTCTGTGAAAAAAAAACACATTTGTTTGAATCATAGGTGAAGGACGCTTCATGGGATCGAGCCATTAGTCTAAATTGAACACCAGATATTGATCTTGAAATTACTACGTAAATATCATTGTCATAATATCGGAGATGGCTATCCAATCTAACATTGTATAGAGAAGTTATGTCAAAAACAGGGTTTAATAATAATATTTTTATTTTTATTTTTATTTTTATAATTATTAAAATATTTAATAATGACAATGTGGTAGGAAATCTTCCCCATTCCCATGCCATGAGCCTATAAGAGGTCCCCCTCCACTCTCTCAAACATGGCATCCCAACTCTCTCCCTATTCATTAATAATAATAATTTTATTATTTTTCTTATAATTTATATATTATTTTTATAATAATACATAAAGATATAAAGGTTGTAAGAAATTCATGTGTAGAGGTCTCCCTCAGCTCTCCCTTGCGAGCTGGTTCCTCAACCATCATGTTCTCCACCCTCATTTTTTTACTATAATAAAACATTATTATTATTATTATTATTATTATTATTATTATTATTATTCAACCACCACCCCCTCCTCTCTCACCACATATGCATAGGGGGATGTATTCAATGTTGAAATCTACTAGGAATCTGCCTCCTCACACCACATGCCACCACAGGCCGACACTGCCTCTACATCTTCTATTATGGGCTTCTCTAGTATAACTCCACTCAATATGATGATGACCTTGCCGGGTCCATCTCATTTTTCGTGCACTAATGAGCCTGAGCAATCGCAAGATCTTCTCAATCTGGCTCAAAAATCCACCATCACTAGATCCATTGTTGGGATCCCATTTTTGTTTCCATGCCTCTATTACATCTCCAAAACTTAAATCCAAACCTATAACTATGATCTATTATTCCAAAGGATGAATACAAATTGATCAGTATTTTTGGGTATTGTCGAATCACCAGCCAACCAATTATCGATAATAAATTCCAATATTAGAGAGATAAAGACACATAAAATAAAGTGATCCATGATTGATAGGCAGGTTCATTTTTACATTTTTGATGGAATTCAATTAATAGGGTTGTTGAAATAATAAAAATTAATGAAGATAAATAAATATCCTATTCATGAATCTTTGAAGAAAAAAATCAATTGTTGGAAAACTAATGAAGAGATATTCATAAAATAATTTAGGTGTAATTAATTTGTATTCATATCAAATTATATATGGAATTAAACCACACACAAAACTTTTCAGCCCTATATATTGATTGTTCATTAGTAAAGATAAAATTCTCTAAAAATGAAGAGATTAATTGTGTTCATTTCCTACCTCTCGATTCACCTCTGTCCAGTCATCATTGTCCTATGAATCAATCCCACCAAAAAATAACAATCCCCCTATCAAATCCTCTCCAGGTTATGTAGCTAACCCTAGAGACTATCTATAAGATGTTATTTATAACGAGTAATTATGGTTAGGGTTATGAAATAAATTAATTTTATTTATTTATTTATTTATTCTATGAACCCCCTAATGGTCATCATTCATAGAAATTATAACATCAAAAAACATTAAAACATTCCTAGGGTAAACCTCACATTTCATAATCAATAGTGGTCGTAGATTTTAGATTTGATGCTTAATTTGAGATTTTTCAAATATTGCATAAAACTATGTGTGTGTGTGTGTGTGACATAATATTTTTAATATCACTCCTCTATGGCTCTCTAGGCCTCATAATTCCATTCCAACTTATCACTTATCTTTATAAATATTCTTATAAATTTTCAAAAGTCTTACAAACTGAAAAAAAATAGTTCTTAAAATCTCACCACCTTTAAGGATTATTATCCCAAAAAGTGAAACCTTCTCACAAAAGGAGGATACTAAGCTATCAATTGAGATTACCTCTCCAACAATATCTTTATAAGATTTCCATGTTTTTAATAAACATGTAGTAAGGGGAACCAATTTCTTGTGAAGGGTCTTCTCTAGTTAGTTCTCAAACGCCACCAGGCTCATCAAACACCTCCAAAAAAACCCTACCCTCATTTTATATCTCATCCTCGTAGAAATAATGAAATGAATCAGGCACATATATCCTCTGTTGTGATATGTGAGAAACTCTGAGAACTCGGTCAAACTATGGTCATAGGGTCTAACAAATCACAACCTCACTATCCCAACATAGTAATAGGAAAAATGAGAATAAAAAACCTAAATACATCCTTCTATCCGGGACAAATATTTGTAATCCACATTGATATGATATCTCCTTTTTGAACCCCAAGTACACAATCATCGGTCTACAAAGGATCCTAATGACTCTAGGTAGTGCTCATCTACCCCCAAATGAACTGAACCCCTTTCTAATAATCACACATGCTAACTTTAGGACCATAATAATTTTCTCCCACTAGCTATGACCAATACAATGGTGAATTGTAGGTTCTCCCAGTCATAGACTCAAATAGTGTTACATCGACGGTGGAGTGGAAATGGCTGTGATATGGAAACTCCACTTATGGTAGATGATCTTATGACTATGGCCTCAAGGAGACATGAAATCCCAAATCATATTCACTAGAGCCTGAACGGTCCACTTTACCTATCCATCTACCTCAGATAAAAACATAGTGCTCAACCAAAACGGAGTCCCAATGGCCTCCTATATCCTCTCTATGATTTTGATGTGAAGTGATCATCAAAGTCTGAAATTATCATCAATGGAATTCCATGAAGCTGAACTACCTCATGAACACACAAGTGTCACAAACTCTCCACTATAACCTTATCCACCCAACATAAGTCCAAATGATTCTAGTTAATCCTCACCTCTACTAAATGTATGGATAAGGGAAAGTAACCACCTTATTGCCTCCACTTATTGAATTATTGAGGACATCATCCATCCTTGAATAAGTATTACAAACACCCCAACTTAGTAAAATAAATTAAGAACATTTCTAGTGGATACCAAGTCACATGAGACCTCATAAACAAAAATCTCAGTTTGTGCCTCCCTAACATGCTGAAAAAGTGGAGGGGTTACAACCATCGACTAGAGGTTTGCTACATCATCATTTCCCTTAAGGTTAAACTACAAAGAGTTCAAGTGCTCTATCACCTCACTCAAAAACAGTGGATGGAAAACATCATTGTGAGAATTTCCTATTATAGACACAACCTTGGGTGGATATCAATCTAGAAAAGCCTCAACCTTTTTCATATCCACTATCAATACCATTTCCAATAAGTTATATCCCAATAATTGTAACTCCTGGATCCATAAATAACTCTATGAGAGCTCCCTGTGAATTTGGTACTCTGATATAATGTCTAGAAACATCCTCAAGTTTCCCACATGTTATAACTCTAACACTGAGTACATTATGGTTCCAACAAGGATTACTATCAATAATTGATCAAAAAAGGGGTAAGGATCTAGTTTATAAGTCCCACTATTCTACTTGGGATTCCAACACACTGAAGAGAATCACTAATATCTCAAGGCTATAATAGAGGTCCTAGGGAGCCACACATGGTGTATTATTCTCTTGAATGTATAGCTGGTGATAACATGTACTGATATCAAACTGTGAGAACCACTTCACCCCTAACCACTGATCGAATAAGTCATCAATTCTTGAGGGTGGATACTCCTCCCAGATAGTCACATAACTAGGGTGATGTAAATCCACACCTATCCTAAATCTGTCATCCACCTTCTAGGAAATCAAATCTGGTTTTCCTTGTATAACACATTGGGTCTTACAAATCTCTATCTTTGTAGATCCTCTAACTACAACTCCATCTCTCATAGCACTAAGGGCTAATCTGATATACTGGCACAAATATCGGGTCATCCGTGATGTAGGACCATGCAGTAAAAAACTCTTTATACGGAGGTAAACCTAGAACATCATTATTGAAGCCATCCTCATACCTCTCCCACATTACATGAATTGAAATCCAATAGCATCTACTTCTCTAGGGATAATACTAGCCAATTTATGAGTATTCATTTGGAACCTCCTCTGAATGATCTCACCCTAATCTACCTAGGTTTCCTTCTCCCCCAAAAAAGGAATAATTTCCCATCACTATGTACATAGAAAAACCTCCATCAAAAATATGAAAATATGCATGGATGGTAGACAACTTGTGAAGCTCTGAAAATCTAAAGTAAGTACCTCCTATTTTATAGCATTTAGAACACGCAATAATATGTGTAAAAAGGGAATATAATCACCTAACAATATAGAATATATTTAATATCTTGAATAAATAAAATATATTATATATCTTTAAATGCATGAAACATTGAGTTATATTTCATTACACATAAGATAGACCTTCCTCTATAGCTTGCATTACACTCAAGAGTGACCTTCGATGATAGCTTGTGTTATACGCTAGACCAAGTTTCACCAAATAAAAATGAATTGAAAAAATATTATTATTTAATATAATAAGATATAACCTATCCTTTAAATTATTATTTATGAAAATGGGTAACTAATTTATAAAAATCTATGGTTTATACAAATTTAAAATGAATTCATTGTTCATAAATCAACAAGAAATAAATATGGAAACCGATTGAATATAAAAGAAAATATTATTATTTTCACAAAGTTGGTTTACCCTAATAGATTTAATTAATAAAACATAGTGGGTGATATTAATGTAAAATATATATTATATATTCAATATAATATTTTTTTAATTTCATCCAATATATTTTATACCCATAAGATAAGAACAAACCAAATATTACACTTAAAAACCTATATTTTTATAAAGGCAATTTTACAACCTTTTAACGAAGAGCCATCATTAAATATGAATTTTGAAACTTTAATTGATTTAATATTTCAAAATAAACTTCATATTTGGATGTTAAATATATTAATTATTTTAAGATGAATTTTTGATATTTTTCTGAAACATTTCATTTTTTAATTGTTAAAAATATGGAATTTTAGTTCAAAATTGATTTTTCATCTAATTTATTTATAAGACTAAATTATATTTTTAATTTTTTTTAAAGTTTATTTATATGGTATTTTTATCAATTAATAAGATTTATGTCATTTTAAACAATTTCACTTGTAAATTTATTATAAAACATAGAAAACATTCAATCATTTTTACTTTAAAAACCTGCATTATCATCCCACATATGGGATTAAATTTAAATCAATTTCGGTAACTTCTATGATTATAATTTAGAAAAATGGATGTCATATTTTTAATCATCAAAATTTATAATATATAATAATAACAACTTTGTTTTTGATGAAAAATATAAATAAAATTAATTAAAATTAATTACAAATATTAAGGCAGAATTTAGCTTAATAAAGGACTAAACCTTTAATTTAATGGCCCAAATGGCCTATCCACTTGTCCAAAAACCATTGGTTGTACATAAATACCCAATGAACCTTAAATTATTTAGTTTTTTTGGTTTTTAATACTTTTTTTAGGAGAAACTTTGGGTACACCTAACTTCTTTTCAAAAATACAAATTGAGTTCTTTTCCTCCCTTATAAAAGGCCACCACCTCTCCACATTCCTCACACCTCTAAAACCACTTATGTTCGGCCATGATCTGAACATATAGATTATTAATATTCCTCTCCGAGACTTTTATTCCCATTTTGGTTCATAAATACTTCCAAGGATTCATTTTGGGAGAAACTGAATGAAGTTACCCGATTAAGAGGTAACATCTTCTCTCAAGCTCTCTAGTTTAATTTATCTTAACCACCCCCTAAAATATTATTATTCCATGTTAATATAATAAAACCAATATAATAAGTATACTATGAGGGTTTTTTGTTATTTTTTTGACCTAAAATAACTCACACTTCAATCTAATTTGTAACAAATATACTATTTTTGAGTACAATGAACTACCACCTGACGAAACGATGACTGTACATCTTTCCATTATCGACATTCATGGTTGAAAATTGTAATGGAATATATATATATATATGATATGATATTTATTATATTTATTATTTCTTTATACTTCTGTAATACTTTTATTACACATAACTTTAATGCTTTCCATTTTATGTTAATATGATTACATCATTTGAGGAAGTGTGGACTACCACCCCCTCAAAGTGATGTGATTCATTCACACTATACATGGAACACAGAAAGGATTGATTCAACTAAAAATATTTTAAATAAAAAACCTATATATTATATTCATGAAAACATTACATTTTTGAAAATATACAATATATATCATTTTCTTTATTTCACTTTCACAGACATAGAAAGTGATAACGTCGTTCGTGGACGTGTGGACTACCTCCCCCTCAACATGATGTGATTCATTTAAATAAAAATAAATATATATATAAGTGTATATGATTAAATAAAATGTTATTAATGATATAATGATCATTCTGTAAAGATATGGTGTTACTTACCTTCTTTCCATAAAGATCATTTAAAAATGGAAATGTTACTTATGTGTGTGTATGTCCTACCGTCTCCATGATCGTAACATTCATTAATTTTTCATAAAAATTTTTCATTATTGTTTTTAAAAGTGTAATTGATGTATAAATATGATAATTATTTCATTATTATTATTCTCGATATGTTATATAATGATCCCTTTGACCATAGTTAACCAACCAAAGTTTTTTTTGATACGTAAACTGAATTTGGTCAAAACAACTGATGTAAAAAAATTGTTTAAGTGGTTATATACAAAATAATAAAATATTTAGATAAAAGTAATGATAAATATTAAAAAATTTCTCAAGGATGTATAGAATTAACATAAGTTTATTATATAGTAATTTAAAGGATGTTCACCTCAATGGAAACTCAAGGATAGGGATTTCATATCAATTTAGTTTTTATTTAGAATTAAATTTGTTATGCACCAATTCAATTTTATTTAGTGTATATACTACCATTTTACATGTTATATCATGAATATACTTATTATCATGATATTATATTTTTTATTTAATTCAAGGTTTATTATGATTCAAATGTTTCAATGTGGTATGGGACACATTGTAATGTTCGAATTTTAATTTTCATCAAGAATGTTTTTATGTCAACAACCCCTTTTGTTACTTATCCTCTACTGAGGTATTATTGATATATCCATATTATTTATTCAACACGGATAGTTGATAAGGAAAATTATTTATTCAATATATGAGGAATTATTTGTACATTTAATACACAGGTTGGGGACCATTTAAGGTAAGCCCGGTGGGTTGGGGACGGGCTAATGAAATCCCCATGATGTATCGGTAGTCTTGTGAGATGAATTAGTTTCACCAATTAGAGTAGGTAAACCTTCTCTTGACGGTAATGGTTCTATGTTCCTAGGAAACATGACATCCAATAATTAATAATTTCCATCTTTTAGTTTTAGTCATTTATTCATCCATGAGATCTTACATTTACATATCGATCAATATATTTCAATTTTATTTTATTTATTAAATGGAATGTGTTTCAGTTTCTTACCTTTACATATTTATTTTTACTTATCAAGTTATTTGAATGCAATGTGTTTCCATTTATTACCTTTCCATATTTTTTATGCACTTACTTATCATTTTTTTTATTATATGGTATGTGTTTTCTATTATTCAACATGCCATAATTATTAATCTCAATAATTCATTTATGTTTCTGATATACATTACACTTACTGAACATTTGATCTCACCCTTATTGTGTTTCAATCCCTAGGAATCCAAGAAGCATACTATGAAATATATATAGAGATTTACTAGATGGAACAAAATCATTGTTCATGTTATTTATTTATTTAGAAGAAAAAAATAATTTGTAATTAGTGAATTCATCTATAATACAAGAATCATTTATGTATCTGTTTTACTAAGACTACTAAACTCCTTGGTCCTTTGGGGTTTTATTTCTTGAAATCATGCCAATGTAATTAATATCACACACCATTTCCAGGATATTTGGGGTCATGTCACTATAGTTGGTATCAGAGGAAGTTTAGTTGAAAACTTGGGAACTAGATTTAAAAAAACATAGGTTAGAGAACATAACCATAATTTTGAATTATAGGATAAGTATAAAAGATCATCCTAGAATTTTGTTAAGGTATATATTATGTGAGTCTTCATATATATACATTTTTGTCTGGATACTACAAGTTTATGTGGTTTTGGAACAGATGTACCTAGGAGTAATAATATTTAAAAGGTTTTTTCATCCTAACTCAGGGTAACTTGGTACACAACAACAGGACTTTTTGAGAACCTAGTTTTACACTCTCGAGGGATACACTTAAGCTAATTCACAATTTATTTACAAACCATTATAAATGATGTGAATAGATAATGATAATGAATAACCAAGGTTAAACATAATGTTTTTTAGATTGAAGATAAGGTATCATGAATTAGAAATCCTTCAAATGATATTACGGATAAACCCTTGACCAAGAAATAACCTATGTTTAAATATAACAGATGAAGTATTAATGTATTGAGGTTGTATTTAAAACCTTAGTTAAAAGGTTATTTAGTGATTAACCTTATTACATGTATTTACATCATGTTTATTTTTGGAATTATATTGATTTGTTTTTTAGAAAATGAAAACCTGTAAGTTGGGTAACAACCAATTAAATTCAGCTAGGATACAGGTCTTGAACCCAGGACCGAACAACAATAAGGGTTTCACTCCAACTACTGACCTATGCAATTCCCTAGTTAATTTTTCATTGTTTTTAGTAAAATAATGTAACAAAAAATATTAATGATGACCCAGTAGTATCAATTTTTAAAATTAGAGATTAATATATTAACCCTATTGGTTTTGGAAGATAATTAAAGACAAATAGTATGACCTGTCACTCTTTCATGGGCCTTAAGATCCATTAGAAATGTAATTTTTTTCTTTATGATCAATATTGTTTTTTTAATGAAATGAAAAATAGATATAATCACAAACAAATGTTGAAAACAAAATTATAGAAGTATATAAATTAAGTATACTTAGGTAGTAAAATAATTACCCAACATTAGGAAAATGAGTTCAAAATAAAATGTTGTCACAAAAACTTAATTTATGTTGAACTGATGGTCTTCAAAATCATCATATATTTATGGCATTGAGGCCCTCATATTTCTATTGATCATTAACTTTTTTGTTATTGATGACCACAATAACTCTCTATAAATATTTAGTCTTTTCCTCTAAGTACATATCTCTACTTTCTGTTAAAATTCTTATACTTAGAGGCCAAGTTACATGGTAGTCTATTTGACCATTGTACTTTCCATTCTCTCATTTATAGAGGATGACTTATGAACCCTTCTCACGATGTGGGATTTAAAAAATAGTAATTATCAAAAAAAACACTATGATAAAGTTTAAATTACGGGGATGTAATTTAAATAAGGTGGGTAGAATTTGATGTCCCAAAAATACAAATTAAGAACCTTTTATTCGATTTTGTTTTTGACACACAACACCAAGTGTAAAAGGGGAATATAATAACCCTATACTTTACAATATATTTAACATATTAAATATATAAAATATATTATATATCTTGAAATCCATGAAAAAATGAATTATCTTTCATTACACTCAAGAGTGACCTTCCTCGATAGCATGTGTTAAAAGCAAGGGCGGTCATCCATGATATCTTGCATTACACGCAAGACCGAGTTTCACTAAATAACAATGTGTTATTAAAATATTATTATTTAATATAATAAGATATAACCTAGACTTTAAATTATTTTTTATTAAAATGGGTTACTAATTTATGAAAATCTATGGGTAACATAAATTTAAAATCAATTCATTGGTTATAAATTAATTAGAAATGAATATGAAACCCGATTGAATATAAAAGAAAATATTATTATCTTCACAAAGATATTTTACCCTAATAGATTTAATTAATAAAAATTAGTGGGTGTAGTAATTTAATGTATATATCATATATTCAATATAATATTTTTTAAGTTAATCCAATATATTTTATAATAATAAGATAAGAACAAACCAAATACTACACCTAAAAACCTATATTTTAATAAATGCAATTTTATCACCTTTTCATGTTAAACCCATTTTAAATGTGAATTTTCAAACATTAATTGATTAAATAGTTCAAAATAAAGTTCAAATTTAATAGAGAAACATAATAAATATTTTAGGGTGAATTGTTGTTATTTTTCTGAAACAATTCATTTTTTTAATAGTTAAAAATACTGAATATTAGTTCAAAACTGATTTTTCATCTAATTTATTTATGAGGTTAAATTACATTTTTAACTAATTTTAAATTTTATTAGATAATATTTTTTTTAAATCAACACAATTTATGTCAATGGAATAAATTTCACTTTGAAATTTATTATAAAAACATAGTGAACTATTAGACAATTTTACTTTAAACCCCCAGATTTTCACCCTTCCTATAGTATTAAAATTAAATAAATTTATGCCACTTCTATGATTGGAATTTGTAAAAATTGATTACATATTTGGAATCATAATTATTTGTAATCTATAATTGGACCAAATTTGTTTTTCACCAAAACAATTAATGAAAGTAATTAAAATTAACTACAATTATTAAGGCAAAATAAAGCTTAATAAAGGACTAAACCATTATGTGAGGGGCCCAAATGACCTATAAACTAGTCCAACACCCATTGGATGTCCATAATTAGGAAATAAAACTTCCATTATTGAGTTTTTTTTTTGTTTTTTAAGACTTTTTATGTAAAAATTTGGGTACACCTAACTTATTTTCAAAAATACCAAGTGAGTCCTTTTCCTCCCTTATAAAAGGCCACCACCTCTCCACATTCCTCACACCTCTCAAACCACTTAGGCTCAGCCAAGATATAACCATATAGATTCCCAAAATCTCTCCCCTAGAACTAGAATCCTAAATTTGTTAAAAAAATCCTTCCAATGAAGCTTTTTGGTACAAACCGAAAGAAGTTACCTGATTAAGAGGTAACGTCTTCTCTGAATCTCTTTAGCCTAATTTTAATTATCCACCCCCTATAATCTTATTCTTACATGTTCATAGAATAACACCAGTATAATCAATATACTATGATATTTTATTATTAAGGTTTTTACCTACACTAACACATACTTCTATCTAATGGGTAACAAACATATTTTTTTGTGTGCGATGAACTACCGCCTCACGAAATGATGATTGTTCATTTTTCCTTTACCAACATTCATGGTTTTCCATTATTATGGAAAATATATTTATATATGATATTTACTCATTATATATACTTATTTAATACTTTTATTACACATACCTTTAATACTTTTCATTTTACATTAATAAGATAACATCATTTGAGGAAGTTTGGACTACCGCCCCCTCAAAGTGATGTGATTCGTTTAAACTATACATAGAACATATAAAGGATGGTTTCAATTAAATATATGTGACATAAAAAACCTCTATATTATATTCATGTAATAATTAACTTTATATATATATTATATATATATATATATGTCATTTTCTTTATTACCCTTTCACATACATAAAATGTGATAACGTCATTCTTGGATGTGTGGAATACTTCATCCTCAACACGATGTGATTCATTTTAAATTAAAATAATTATAGATATATATATATGATTAAAATATTTCATACTTCCTTTACAAGATTTTAGGGATAGCTCACTGCATCCTTCAAAACACTTCTTTCGACTCACCCTAGCTCACTACCTTCAGTAAAGTCTTACTCAGTTTATCGACTTGATAGTCACTTCAATGGATTGGAATTAAAATCATTGTCCATATCTAGATCAAGACTCTTATTTTACTGTAGACCTGGGTTTATATACATTGAAATCCTTATTCACTAAAATTTTATATTCAAAACACCCTTTCATGAAGATCCTTTGCGATGCTCACTCCCTTCATGAAGCTCACTACTTTTGTGGAAAAAACGTTCTGTCAAAAAGCTCACTTATTCAACAAGGAATACCCCATCATTGCAAAGTACTCATTAATCAAAAGCATTGATATCATTCAAGACTCAACAATTCTTTTCGTGATTATCAATCTTACATAAAAATCTAGATTCATGGAGCACCCATAGAGTCATGAAATCAAGGTGATTCTAAATTTTCCTTGAATAAATTCTTGTGAAATGAAGAGGGGTGTCCTTATATTTATAAGCTCAACATTTTTAGATTGTCCACTGCCTCTTAGAAGATTTTTCAGATCTTTCAAAACCACATTTGGTAATATCCACCATTTTCAATGATCCATTATGTTTTTATTTTGTTTCAAATATTTCCATCAAACCATCAGGAAATAATAATGATCCAATTATCGTAATCACAGAGAACACCACCACTGATTGAGATGATCCAATTCTTCATCGTTCATGATGCTAGTTACTGTCACCTAGATCATGGTCAACGTTATTTTATCCTTCAAGAAACACCATTCATGAATAAAATATTTTCCAAATTCATTATTTTCTATATTTTCATAAGGCCTTCAAGGAAATACACTTTTTATGATGCAACCCTTCCCCCAAATTTTAAACCCCAAAAATTTGGAAAACCCCAGGAAGCGACACCACCTTAAAAATGTTGTCAGCTTGAGTTGTAAGATCCCTTTACTTACAAACTCCCTGATATTCCATGTGAGGATTGTAAAAAAACACAAACCATAATCCATTTCCAGTAAAGAATATCCTTCATTCCAATGATTTCCTTATTTGGGTTTGTTGGAAATCTGTAGATAAAATCAACAAATCACCAGCCATTATCAAACTTGATACCCAAGAAGTAACTCATCCAACACTCTAAGTCTACATGAGAAATTCTCGGTGAATAAAATAATAGAGGATGTATGAATTAGGTTTTAGGTTTTGGAATGCTTAAATATTTCTAAGCTATGCTCTGACTATTTCCTCATAAAATAGAATTGTTTCACCATTCTTATTCCATGAATTGGGTTCTCATGTTTGGGAATTCTTAAATATGTCCAAGCTAAGCTCTAACTATTTCCTTATAAAACCAAACTGTTTCTCCAATCTCATTTTCCCTTTTAAACTCATTGAATTTTCCATTTCTTCATTCTCCCCCTATGGAAATAAACCCAAAGAAATAGATTTTTACATGTAGATCTCAAAAATCACACTCCCTCGTGATCATATCCCCACCATAAACCTATAACACTTCCACAAATAGATAAAAAAAAGTTCACACAAATTGGTGGAGGTGAACACTCATAACATCCTCATGTATTGGGAGGTGGCTGAACACTGAGGTTCAACTTATGTTTCTCTAACACATGTGCTACCAAAGGCTTGGCCAGAATGTCATCCACTTGGTTATCAGTACCAACATGGTCTATTCTAATCATGACTTGCCAACGTTTTCTTTAATTAAGTGATATCATATTTCAATATATTTCGTACGAGAATTCTGAATAGGAAACTTCATAAGATCAATCACACTCTTATTACCATAGGGAATCACCATTGGTTATTTCACCTCATCTCCAATATCATTTAGTTGTTGCTTCATCCACAATAGTTAAGTGAAAGCCTTTATAGTGGAGATATGCTCAGCTTCAGTAGTAAAAAGAGAAGTACTTTCATATTTCTTACTCACCCTGCATACACATTTCTTGCAGACAAATAATTCTCCACCTATTATAGACTTTCTATCAACAAAATCTACAGCCTAGTCAACATCATGAAATTTTAAAAGTTCACTATCTCTCCCTGCAACAAAGTATAATCCATAATTACGAGTTCCTTGAATGTACCTCATGAATTTTTCACTCCCTTCATACATTCTCCCTTCAGATTACTTTGAAAGAGGGTTACTAATAATGTTTCAAAGACAATATCTGGATATTTCACTATTAGGTACAATAATATTCCAATGATTATCCTATATATTATGGGATCTATAGATGTCTCATCCTCATTCTTTCCTAGTTTTTTTCCAAATGAAATCGGTTTTGACATTGGTTTGGAGTAATGCATATTGAATTTCTTTAAAAAAATATGGAATACTTTTAATGAGAAATAAAATTGTGGTATTTCCTCTTAATCACTTGTAGCCCCAAGAAGTAAGTGAGTTCATCAATCATAGACATTTAAAATTATGATTTCATCTGATTATAAAACTCATCCACTAATCCCTACCTACTTCTATAAAATAAAATATCATATGTGTACACCAATACCATGAACTGGTATTTCTAAGAATTCTTCACATAGAGATTTTGATCCACTCTACTTTTAAATTCAATATTCCTTAGATAATAATTCGGAAGAGATTACCATGAATGTTGTGCCCATTTTAGACCATATAGTGCCATCTTAAATATGCAAATCTTTATTTCATCATTACCAAGTAGAAAACCCACTAGTTGTTCAATGTAAACTTCTTCTTCAAGAACACCATTCAAGAAAGATGTTTTGAAATCCATTTGATACACTTTTTATCCTTTTTGAATATCCATGGTAAGAAAAAGTTTGATTGAATCCAGTCTATCTACCGAAGAAAATGTTTCTTCAACATAAACAACCTCAATATGTAAATATCCTTTACATACCAATAACGCCTTATTTCTGACCACATTACCATGATCATAAAATTTATTCTTGAAATTAAACTTCATACCAATCATATTGTGACTTTTGAATCTCTTAACAAGATCCCATATCTGGTTCTTGTCAATCTGATCTAACTCTTCATTCATGGATTTTACCCATGATTCATCCTTTGAATCTTATTCAAATGAGGTTGCTTCCACAATTCATAAGAAGGTGTATTTTTCATTATTCCGCATCCTCCTATTCTATATGGGAGTTTTCCAATACCCAATGATGTTGGATTTATCAATTTCGTCTCTTTGATTTTTACTTTTAGGTTTAGAAAAAAATTTCTTCAACCATGGTTTCTAATTCTAAATATTCTTCTGAATCGACATCATATTGGGACCCTTTAATGTTTTGTACTTTTTCCTCTAATTTTTCATTTGAATATGTTCATTTTCTATTGTATTCTGCATCTTTAATCACATAAGAATTATATCCCATAAATTTATTTGTGGTCTTATCTTCAATGATCTCAACATTACTGCTTTCTGTAATTATTATAATATGGTTATTAAAAACTTTGTAGGTTGTTATATTAATTGAGTTTCTGAGGAATATTCCTTTTTCTGTAGAATCTCCATACTTCCCTTGATTTCCTTCTTTGTTTCGAATAAAACATTTACTTCTGAAAACATGAAAATACTTCAAAGATTGATTCCTTCCATTCCAGGACTTATATGGTGTCTTTGTTTCTCCAATATAAATCCTTATTCTATTTGGAGTATACGTTGTAGCTTGAAAAACCTTTTTTTAGTAATGGAGAGAGAAACGACTCTCAATCAACATAGTTTTGGCCATATAGTTCACTTGTTGATTCCTACTCCAAAAACTCCATTTTGTTGGGGTGTTCTCATAGCAGCCACATCATATTTTATTCCATGTTTCTCCAAGTAATTTTCAAACACAATGGATGTGAATTCCCCTACATTGTCAAACCATTGATATTTTATTGTATGTTCATTATCATTATCAGTTATTCGTAGATATGTTTTCATGAAATAAAGCACTTGTCGCTTCCTATGTATAACCATCACACAATAAATTCTACTATAATAATCAATGAAAACAATGAATTTCCTTTCAATATATGTTCCAGCAACATTTATCAGACCACATACATCTATATGGATAATATAAAGAAGATTTGATTCCATTTTCTTATTTGGATGATATGAACTACATAACAACTTCCCCATATGCAAGCATCACAATTATTTCCATGTTTGTGCTTCAGATTTTGGATATCAATTACTATCTTAATCATAGATATCTTTTCTATGTCTAATTGATTAATTTGACCCAACCTTCGATGCCACAAGTGGTTTTCTTCTTCAACTGTCAGATAAAAAATGTTCTATTTACTGTCAACCTGATATAATTTTTCATCTATTCTACAATCTTTCATTAAATAATTCCCTATCATTCCTTTTATTGCGATGCCTTTTTTATTGAAAGTCACTATAAGTAAATAGTCATAAAGTTTAATCACATTCATGATATTGTGATGAAAACTATCCACATAAATAAATTTAGTGTTCTTCATCTTGTTACTTTCCAATTATGTGCTTCCAATACCTTTTATCTTCAAAGCACCGTCATTTCTGAACCTAACTATTCCATCATCCCTTTTCTTTAAATTCATTAATAAATCTCTATTTCTCTTCATATGGGATGAGAATATACTTTTAATAATCCCGGTGATACAGTTCTTTGTATGTTTGAGAGAGACTCCTAAAATATTAGATTTTTAAAAATTCACCTTTTACTTCCATGAAATATTTGATTGTGTGGAAGATAAAGATGGCCTTTCCACTCTCTTTTCTATTTGTATTGGTTCATCATAATCATTTTGTTCTTCTAGGGGAGAATATCTATTTTTAAGAGGAACACCATCTGGTTGTCATGTAATGACTTGACTCTATGTTCAATAGGTATTCTTTCCACATTTCCTATGTTTGTAATGAATATTTTTATGGCCAAAGTTAGTGAAGTGAAAACAATATTTATAAAAGATATTTATTCTGTAAGATATATGATGTGAATTCGTTCTCCTTTGATGATTTCCTAGCTCTTTCCCATTCAAATAACTTCTTACATCTTCACAGTATGTCATGGTGTGACCTGAATAGCAGCAAAATTGACAATTCATAAGAGGGAATGTCTTCTCACTTCAATTCTGCTTCATTTCCCTTTCTTTATGAAAAGACATTGATTGCCGATCATTTTTGTATGACTAAGAATAGTATTTTTTTCTCCTTTCAGTTTTATTTGAGTCTTTCTTTGTCATTACTTAAGTGAATTTTTGATATGTCCAAATTTTGGATTTCCTTTATTTTCGCCTATTTTATTTCCAACATTTGATGTTTCAGCATCATAATCAATTATATTTTTTCTCAATAATTTGGATCTCTGATCATTCAAATCATTCTCTACACCTTCAAAAACATGTTTATCTCTCTCTAGTAGATCAGCATCAATGAATATCCCAAAATATTTTTTTTATTTTTTTTATTTTGAGTATAATTCACATTCAAGTTTACTCCTAAGAGTGACAACTTCTTATTCAAGTCCCTCAATAATATTGGACTTATCCTCCTGCCTGGATGTAAGGTTATTGATAACCTTTTCTTATTCTTAAATTATGAGCTTAATTTCTACTACATCTTATGAGATTTAAAATGATGTTGAATGTTCTTTTACTACTTCTTCCTGTAAATTAATTTTATATTCCAGTCGATCAAAATATTCAGATGACTCTTCCATAACTTCTACCCACATTTTTCTTCTATTTATTTTAATCTAAATATCACCAATATAATCCTCAAGTTTCATCTTGATATCAGGATCATAAATCAATTGATTATCTCTATATTTTCTTTTTATGGATCTAATTTTTCAATTATATCCATCATAGATTCTTGGGTTCCATATTTAAACTATGGTACTTATTCCGTAAAAAAATAATTGTCATAATCTTCTTATTTAGATACAAAACTCTTTCCCTATATTTTCTTTATAGATTTGAAGTCTCCCTTTTGATCAAAACTTTTTTAGGCTTCTTCATGTTTCATGCTTAAATTTATTCATCATATAACATCTTTGATCACTGGGAGGCAATGTGTCCAACTCTACCACAACAAAAAGATTCCAATGGTAGCTTTCCTTTAAATCTCCCATTTCCTCTATTGAATTTCTTAGAAAATATATAATATATTTAATCTTACCAATTACCTTCACTAACACAATATCCTAAAATATCAAGTTTTTCCATGCCTTCTAATTCCATTTCTTTGCTAACTCGACTTGTTTCATCCTCTAGTTTGAATCTCATTATATATGTTACCATAATACTCAATAGATCATCCAATGAATGTTATGAAAGATCTCATTCCTCAAGGGCAGAAAATTTTTGATTATAAAGAAGTGGTAGTATTCTCAATATTTTCCTTACAATTTCAATGTCAACAATTTCTTCACCAAGCCCTTTAATTTATCTTAATACTTCAGTAATTCGATTGAAAATGTATCTCCCTTTTCAACAGGATGCATCTTTAGATCATCAAAGATTCTGTGCAACACTTGAAGTTTGGCCTCCTTCACTTTGTTATCACCTTTATATATATATTCCAACTTTTACCACAAATACTTGGCTGATGTTTAACTCATTACCTTTATATATATTCGATTAGACAGTGATGCAGTAAGGGAACTTTTCATTTTGGCATCTGCATCAAGCATTTTCCTATCTATTTTAGTCATAGACAGTATTATTGCATCAGTTACCTAAATCCCTTGTGTAGTGGAAAAGATTAATTCCATTCCTAGATATATTAGATTATATATCACCCTATTATTTCAAATTTTTATGTTTCTTCCATCAAAGAGGGGGACTCCACTTACATTTATTGATTTCTCCATGACAGCAAAGAAGGACAGATTTAACACCAGCAACTTGTACCCTCTGATACAACATAAAGGACCCTAGAACACCCTAAGAGGGGATGGTTGGATTAGGTTCTCAAATTTTTCTCCTAAATGGATTTATATTATTCCCAGGTTGGTAGTAACCTATTAAACATGTTTTATGGGAAATTGAAGAAAACAAACAATCACATGCAATGAGATAATACAACAATTTTACTTGGTTCACCACTATGGGCTATTTTAAGGAGAATATGCTGACAGTGTGTTGGTCATACCTAAATATACTAATCTTCACTCATTTTGGAATACAAGAGTTTATAAATGGTCACTCTGTTCTAGTCACACTTCCTTTATAATATTTTAGGGATAACTCACTGCATCCCTCAGAACACTTCTGTCGGCACCCCCTAACTCACTTACTTTGGTGAAGTGTTACTCATTTTATCAACATGAAGTTTACATCAATGGATTGGAATTAAGTTATTCATAAATGTCTATCATGAGAGTCTTCTTGCATTGTATACCATATTTGATGCACATTGAAAGCCTTGTTCACTGAAAAAATTGATATTCAAAACTTCCTTTCATGAATCTCCTTCCCGAATCTCACTGTGTTCATGAAGCTCACTACCTTTATAGAACAAACGGCTTTATTAATGCACATTGAGTCAACATATATTTCCCCATCATAATGAATCACTCATTAATCAAAATTATTGGCATTATTAAATAATCAACAAGTATGTTCATGATGTTCAAGCTTGCATAGAAAGCTAGATTTGTGGAGATCCCCTTTCTTCTCGAAATCAGAGTGATTCCAGATTTTCCTTGAATAAATTTGTTTTAAATGAAAAGGGATAGCCTCATATTTATTGGTTCATCCATTCACGATTATCTACTACCTCTTAGATAATTTTTCTGATCTTCTAAAACCCCCTTTACGAATCTCCTCCATTCGTCATGCTCCGGCACCTCTTAGAGAATTTCCCGAATCTTTCAAAACCACCTTCACAAAGCTCCTCCATCCATGATGATCCAATGTGATTTGACATTTTCATTAAGCTTTCTATAAAACAATCATGTTATCATGATTCTCCAATTCAATTAATCACGGAGACTACCATCACCGATCATGATGCTCCAATTTTTCCTTGTTCGCGATGCTCTTTACTGTCATGTAGATCACCATCATCTTTCTTTGATCCTTCAAGAAACACCATTCATGAATACCATATTTACTAAACTCATTCCTTGGACATATTTTCATAAGTACTTCAAGAAAATACACTTTTTGTGAGGCAATACATCCTCCAAATTTTGGACACTAAAAATTTGGCAAACATTGGGAAGCGACACCACCTTCAATATTATTGTCTACTTGAAATGTAAGATCCCTTTACTTGCAAACTAATTTATCTTCCATGTGAGGATTGATAATAAACAAAAACTATACTCAATTTCTAGAAATTAATAGCATTGTTTCCAATATCTCCCTATTTGGGTTTGTTGGAAATCTGTAGATAAAATCAATAATGCACCAGCCATTATCAAAACCTGATACCCAAGAAATAACTCAAAAAACACTCTAATTATATATAAGTAATTCTCGATGTAGAAAACAAGAGGTGAAGAATGAATTGGATTATCATGTTTTGGAATGATTAAATATGTCTACGATAACCTCTGATTGTTCCCTCATAACACCGATTTGTTTTTCCATTCTAATTTCATGAATTGGGTTCTTGTGTTTTGGAATGATTAAATATGTCCAAGCTAAGATCTGAATGTTTCCTCATAACACTGAATTATTTCTTCATTCTATTTTTTCCCCTCTTTAACTCATTGAATTTATCCATTTCTCAATTCTCTTCATTTTTAAATAAACCCAAGGAAACAAATTTTTACTTGTAGAGATCAAAAAAGACACTAACCCTTGATCGTATCTCCCCCATAAACCGATATCACTTCCAAAATATGATTAAAATAGTTCACACAACTGGGGAGAGGGGAACACTAGTAACCTCCTCATGCACTTGAATGTGGCAGAAAATCAAGGTTAAACTGATGTTTCTTGAAAACATGTGTTTCCAATGGCTTGGTCATAATGTCAACCACCTGGTCATCAGTGCCAACATGACCCATTTTAATCACGCCTTGTTCAAATTTTCCCTTTAGGAAGTGATATTTGATTTCAATATGTTTCATATGAGAATGTTTAATAGGATTCTTCATAAGATCTATCACACTCTTTTTGTCATATTAAATCACCATTTTCTTTATCACATCATCTACCATATTAGTCAGTTGTTTCTTCATCCACAATAACTGAGTGAAACCTTTGTAATAAAGATATGCTTAGCTTCAGTAGTACTAAGAGAAGTACTTTACTATTTATCATTCAACTAGCCCACACATTTTGTTCCAATAAATAATTCTCCACCACTTGTGTACTTTCTATCAAAAACATCTCCATCCTATTTAGCACCAGAAAATGTTGACAGTTCATTATCTCTTCCTACAACAAAGTATAAGCCATAATTGTGAGTACCTTGAATGTACCTCATGATTATTCTCACTATTGTTATATGTTCTTACTTTAGATTACTTTGAAAGTGGGATGCTATGTATATTATAAAGACAATACCTGGTTGGGTCACTATTAGGTACAATAAGATTCGAATGATTATTTTGTATATTGTGGGATCTACAGTTGTCCCATCCTTATGCTTTACCGCTTTTTTCCCAACCACAATCGGTTTCGAAATTGGCTTGGAGTCATGCATATTGAATTTATTCAGAAACTCTCAGGAACACTTTTCATGAAAAATAAAATTGTGGTATTTCCTATGAATCACTTGTATCTCCAAGAAGATTGTGATTTTACCAATCATAGAAATTTAAAATTCTGATAACATGTGATTGAAAAATTCATCAACTAATCACTACCTGCTTATGAAAAATATAATATCATCTACATACACCAGTACCATGAACTAATATTTATATGAATTCTTTACATAGATATTATGATCCACTCCTCTTCTTTTAAATTCAAACTTATTTAGATAAGAATTCGTCCAAGAGTACCATTTATGTTGTGCTTATTTCAGACCATATAGTGCCTTCTTTAATTTTCAAACCTTCATTTCATCATTACCAAGAATAAAAATAATTGGTTGTTCAATGTAGAATTATTCTTCAATAACACTATTCAAGAAATTTCTTCTGGAATCCATATGATACAATTTGTATCCTCTTTAAATTTTCATGGTAATAAAAAGTTTGATCAACTCTAGTATAGCTACCAGAGAAAATGTTTCTTCAACATCAACACCTTCAATATATGAATATCCTTTACACACCAATCATGCCTTATTTTACATTACCGTTCTCATTGAATTTATTCTGGTAAATACACTTAATTCCAATTACATTGTGACTTTTAGGCCAAAAAATAAGATCTCATGTCTGGTTCTTGTTAATCTAATCTAACAATTCATTCATGGTTTCCACTCATGATTCATCCTTTGAATATTCTTAAAATTGGGTTGGTTCAAATATTGATAAGAAGGAAGATTGTGTATTATTCATCATTCTCCTCATCTATGTGGGTGTTTTCCAATCCCTAATGATATTGGATAGATTAATTTTTACTCTTCGATTTCCCCTATAAGGCTTAGAAGAATTTTCCTCAGGAATGGTTTCCTCTTCTGATTCTTCTTCTGAATCAACATCATGTTGTGACCTATGAATTTTTTGTACTCCTTTCTATACTTATTCATTATAATCAATTCCATGTACAATTTATTTTTACATCTTGTATCACATTATCATAACATCCCCTTCAGGTATTTTTGGACTTCTCTTCAATGATCTTAACATCACTTCTTTCCAAAAAAAATACATGAAGGTTATTGAAATATTTTTATTTTTTTTTATTAATTGAATATCAAAGGAATATTCCATCGTCTATAGCATCACCATAATTCCCTTGAATTTCATATTTTTTTTGAATGAACCGTTTACTTATGAAAACAAAAAAAAACATCAAAGAGGGATTCCTTCCAAACCAGAACTCATATGGTGGTTTCTCCCATATAAAGCCATTCTCAATTTTAAATATACACTACAGCTTGAATAGCCTCTTTCCAATAATATATAGAGAGAACTGACTCTCAATCAGCATAGTTCTGGCTATATTGTTCACCTACTAATTCATATGCTCAACAACTCCATTTTTTTATGGGTTTCTCACAAAAACCTCCTCATGTTGTATTCTAGGTTTCTTTGATAAATTTTCAAACATAATGTATATCTATTTCCCTCTATCGTTAGACCAAATAACTTTGATTGTCAATCCAATATCATTCTCATATATTCATCAATATGTTTTCATGCAATCAAGCACTTTTTTCCCTATGTATAAGCATCAAAAAATAAATTTTACTATAATCATCAATAAAAAGAATGAAGTACCTTTATATATATGTTTCAGTGACATTAATCAGACTACATACATCTGTATAGATGAGATCAAGCAGATTTGATTCCCTTTTCTTCTTTGGTTGATATGAACAACAGACCAACTCCCCTCATATGCAAGCATCACAATTATTTTCCCATTCATGATTCAGATTTAGGATATCAATTACTATATTTATCTTAGATATATTTTCTATGTCTTGTTTGTTAATATGAACTAACCTTCGATGCCACAAGATTTTTTTTCTTCAACTCTCAGATAACAAATGTTCTCTTTACTGTCAACATGATATAAGATTCAATCTATTTTGCAACCTTTCATTAGATAATTCCTTGTCATTCTATTTATAATGAATTTTTATTTATTTAAAGTCACTATTAGTCATGAGTCATATATTTGACTCACACTCAGGAGATTGTGATGAAAATCGTACACATAAAGAACATTAGTTTTCTTATTCTTGTCACTTTCCAATTATGTGCTCCCACTACCTTTGATCATCAAAGCACCATAATTAATGAACCTTACTATTCCATCAACCATTTTCTTTACATTCTTAAATAATTATGTATTTCCCATCATATGGGATGAGAATCTGCTATCAAGAATCCATGTGCTACTATTTTTTATAGATTTGAGAGAGAATTCAGCAAGATTGGATATCTCAACATTATCTTTTTCCTTATAAGAAATGTTTAATTGAGTGGAAGATAAAGATTTTATTTCCACTCTCATTTCCATGTGTATTGGTTCATCATACTTATATTGTTCTTCGAGAGGAGAAAACCTATTTTTAAGAGAAACACCATCTGGTTGGCGAGTAATGACTTGTCTTTGGGTTATGTAGGTATCATTTCCACCTTTCCTCTACCAAAAATGAATAGCTTTATAGACAATGTAAGATCAGTGAAAACAATATCCATAAAATCTATTTCTTCTTTAAGATGTAGGATAATAATTTTTTCTCCTTTATTGACTTCTCAAATCTTCCCCATTCTGATAGATCCTTTCCTCTTCACAATTGGACATGGTGTGATCTAGATAGCTGCAAAATTAACATTTCATAAGAGGGAACATCTTCTCACTTTTATTCCTCCTCATGTCCCTTTCCTTAGGAAAATAGTTTGGCTATCAATCATTTTTACATAATTGAGGATAGATTTCTATTTTCCTTTTAGTTTGATTTGATGATTTAATTGTTAGTACTTCAAGGGACTTTTTGTTATGTCTAGCTTTCATCTTTCCTTTATTTTGGATTTTTTTATTTCAACCATTTGATGTATCATTATCACAACCAATTCCACTTTTTCCTATGCATGTGGATCATTGATCATTAAAAGTTTTCTCAACACCTTCAAAACCATGAATAACTCTCTCCAATAGGTTATCATCTAAGAATATTCCAAACTATATTTTCTTCTATATTTATTTTTAGTTTAATTTAGTTGCATTTTACTCCTTAGAGAAACCACGTCTTCTTCAAGTACCTCAACAGTCTTGGACTAATCCCCCAGCCTAGACGTATGTCGATTGTTGACCTTTTCCTGTTCTTTAATTCTGAGCTTAGGTTATACTATATCTTCGAAGTTTTCAAAAGATGTTGAATGTTATTTTACTACTTCTTTTGGTTAATTAATTTCAGCATCTAATCGATCAACATATTTGGATGGATCTTCTATAACTGCTCTATACTTTTTACTTCTATTTCTTTAATTCTTAATCTCACCAAGATAATATTTAAGTTTCATCTTGAGATCCCTATCAGAAATAAAAATTTTATCTCCAGATTTATATTTTGATGGATTTGACTTTTCCACTATATCCATCATATATTCTTGGGTTCCAAATTTAAACTCTCATTCTTCTTCCTCAAAAAATTACCTTCCATCATCTTATTCTTTATAGAAAAATCTATTTATATGTAGTGTCTTTCCATATTTGAATTATCCCTTTGATAAAACCTTTTCTGAGGCTCCTACGAGTTTCTTGTTTCACTTTCATCATCATAAAACTTCCTTGATCACTGAAAGGAAATGTGTTCAAATTTCCCACAAGTAAAACATGCCAAGGGTAGCTTTCATTTAAATCTCCCCTTTCCTCTCTTGAATTTCTAGGAAAATATAGAAAGGATTTCATCTTCTTCATTACCTTCATTAACACTATCTCCTAAAATCTCATCTTTTTTCACAGCTTTGAATATGATCTCATTTCTTACTTGACTTGTTGCATCCTTTGGTTTGACAATCATTTCATATGCAACTAGACTACTCATCATATCATACAAGGAATGTTTTGAATGATCCCTTTTCTCAAGGGTTGAAACTTTTGTATTATAAATAGGTGGGAGTCTTCTCAATATTTTCATTACAATTTAAATATCCTTAACTTCTTCACCAATCCCTCGAATTGCTCTTATGAGTTCAGTAATTTGGTTGAAATAGGTATCTGTATTTTTACCAGGATGCATCTTTAGATCATAAAACCTGTTGTGAAGCACTTGAATTTTGGAATCCTTCACATTGGCATCACCTTCATATATATGTTAAATATTTTTCCACAAAGACTTGGATAAGTTTAACCTCATTACTTTTAGATAGATTTGATTAGATAGTTCTGTAATAAGAGAATTTTTTGATTTGGCATTTGCAACAAGAATTTTCCTATATGTTTCAGTCATATATTGTTATGATGCATCTGATACCTGAATCCCTTGTGCAGTGGAAATAGTACATCCATTCTGAGAGATCTTAGATGAGATATCATATTATTATTCTAAATTTGTAAGTTTCTACCATTAAAGAGGGGGACTCCCATAACATTTACTGAGTTATCTATGATATCAATGAAGGAAAGATTTAACACAAGAAACCTATACCTTCTGATAGCACTTGAAGGACCCCAGAACACCCTGAGAGGAGAGGGGTGAATCATGGGGTAAATATTTTCTCCTAAAGTGACAGATCGTGTTCCCATGTTAGTATGAACCTCTTAAACCTGACTAATGGGAAATAGTAGAAAATAAATAATTGCATGCAAAGAGATGGTACACCAATTTTAATTGGTTCACTACTAAGGGATAGTCCATGGATCATACACCAAAAATGATTCAGTTATACCTAAATCCACTAATCATTACTATTTCTGGAATATAAGAGTTTAGACACAGTCATTATATTCCATACATACTTCCTTTACAATATTTTAGTGATATCTAATTACATCCCTCAGAACACTTTCATAAACTCCCTCAAGCTCACTAACTTTGGTGAAGTGTTACTCAATTTATTGACTTAAAGGTCAATTTAGTGGATTGGAATTAAAGTTTTTATCCCTATATAGCCCAAGACTGTTCTTTCACCGTAGACCAGAGTTTATGCACTTTGAATTCCCTATTCAATAAAAAAATGATATTCAAAATTTTATTTGATGAAACTCTTTTGAGAATCCCACTGCCTTCACGAATCTCAATACCTTCTTGGAAAAAGATGCCTTCATGAATCTCACTGAGTCAACAGAGAATACCTCATCATCATGAAGCACTTTTTAATCAAAATCATTAGAATAATTCAAGACTCAACAATTATTTTCATAATTCTCAACCTCGCATAGAAATCCATAACCACAGAGCTCCCCTAGCTTCAAAAAATCAAATCGATCTTGGATTTTCCTTTAATTTGTATGAAAGTAAGAAGGGTAGCCTTATATTTATAGGCTCGGCTATTCGTGATGCACCACCACCTCTTAGTGTATTTTTGGATCTTTTAAAACCACCTTCGTGAATATCATCTATTCGTAATGCTCCATTATTATTTTAAGTTGTCACAAATATTTCCATTAGACTATTGTGAACTTGGGATTCTTCAATTCTAATAATGGTGAAGAACACCATCACTGATCATGATTCTCCAACTACTTTTTGTTTATAATGCTCATCAATATCACGTAGATCACCATAAACATTCTTTAATCCTTTGTGAAACACTATTCATGAATCTCATCTTTTTGAATCTCATGAATTTTCTATATTTTCCTAAGGCCTTCAGGGAAATACACTTTTCAAGTTGTAGTACATCGTCTAAATTTTGGTCCCCAAAAATATTGCAAACAATAGGAAGCGATGCCACCTTCAATATTATTATCAGTATGAACTATAAGATCCCTTTCCTTGCAAACTCTCTAATCTTCCATGTGAGGATTGACAGAAAACACAAACCATACTCCATTAACAATAAATAACATCCTTGGTTTCAACAATAATAAACATGAAAAAGTTTCTCAAGAAAGTATAAAATTAATATAATTTTATTATATAATAATTTAAAGGGCATTCACTCAAAAGGAAACTCAAGGTAATGGATTTCATCTAAATTTAATTTTTATTGAGAATTTTCTTTGTATGCACCAATTCACTTTTATTTGGTGTATATACTTCTGTGTGGCATATTATATCATGAATCTTCTTATTAATATGATATTATAAGTTTTATTTAATTCATAATGAATTATTATTTAAATGTTTCAATGTGGTATAGGAAACATTGTAATATTAAAATATTATTTTTCCTCGGGAATGTTTTAATGTCTACAACCCTTGTTGTTACTTATCCTCATTTGATGTATTATTGATAAATTCATATTATTTTTTTAATATGGATATTTTATAAGGCACATTGTTTATTTGATATATGATGAATGATTTAGACATGAAGTATAGGGGTTGGGGACCATTGATGGTAAGCCTTACAGGTTAGGGACCAGTTAATGAAGGCCCCTTGATGCATTGGTAGTCACAAGAGACGAATTAGTTGTGTAAATTAGAATAGGTAAATTGTCTTTTGAAGATAATGGTTCCATGTACCTAAGAAAAATGGTGTCACATAATTAATCATTTTCCCTCATTTAGTTTAAATTATTAGTCATCCATCAGATCTTGTTTCAACGTATCTATTGATATATTTCATTTTTAGTTCATTTAATAAATGGAATGTGTTTCAGTTTCATACCTTTCTATATTGATTTTTAATTATCTAGTTATTTGAATGGAATGTGTTTGAATTTATTTCCTTGTGATGCTGTTTATGCACTATCTTCTCAATTTTTTTTGATTCTATGGTGTGTGTGTTCTATTATTTACCATGCCATAATTATTAATCTCATTGATTAATTATTTCTTCTACTATACTTTACCCTTATAGATTATTTAATCATACCCTTGTTGTGTTTATTTCCCCATAAATCCAAAAAGTGTAATATAAAAGAAATGCATGGATTTACTAGATGAAATAAAGTTATCCTCGTGGTTATTTATTTATTTATAAGAAAAAATATATGTTGTAATTAGAGTATTAATTTCTAATACAAGACTCATTTGTATTTATGGTTTACCAAAACTACTAAACCTTTTGATCCTTTGGGATTTGATTTATTTTAATCATGACAATGTAATTGATAGAAGACACTAGCTCTGTGATATCTGGGGTTAAGTAGCTACACAACAAGTCCATACTAAGGACAACATCGTAGGGTCTCTTTGTCACTATAGAAACATTTTATGTGAGGATATATCTTTATCTCTCCTCTATAGAGAGGTCAGACTTTCAATAGAAGTGAATGACTTCTGATCCTCAACACTAGAGCCTTAAATAATAGGGGTTGAAAAAATGGATCCAATGGTATCAATAGTCCTTGAACAGGGGTTATGACGAAGTAAATTTTGTTTAAGGCTCTATGTTAAAACAAATGTTATGTTAGTAAAGACACATGTCCTACCTCTAACCATACTCGAGAAACCAAGACAGAAGCCCCTTCTACCTAAATCTTGTCCATTCTCTTTCTCTAATATTCACTACAACTAGGGCTTTCTCCAACACCTCATCACACTATGTAACACCCTGATATTTTTTGAAATTATTTTTTTTCAAATATATTTAATCTTTTCAATATGTTGCATTACAAGCAACAGTGAGTTTAACTAAAACATGTCATATTATTAAAATATTATTATTTAATATGATAATTATCATCTAGTCATTATAATGCTGATTATGAATAGTATTAAGTGAATTATAAAAATATATGGTTTAAAAATGTATATATAATGAATTATTTGGGGACTAATTATTTAGGAATGAAAAAAATACAATTTGAAAACAAAGAAAATCTTCTTCTAAAAAACTATTTTTATGTGGACATATATATTTTTCCCTAATAAATTAAGTAAATCACTGTTATCAATTTATTTTTATGAAATTAATAGATTATATATTCAAAAAAAATTAACATTCATCTTATGTGTTTTCTAGAAAAGAGATAATAATAAATCCAATTTTATTCTCAAAAGAATATTTTTATAAAAACAGTTTTGTGGCATTTAGCACACTTATTTTGAAATTAATTTTTAAAAATTTTAAAATTTTAATTTTATAAAAAAAGAAAAATTATTAAAATAAGAATAAAAAATTATCTTATGATGAATTTTTGGTATTCTTCTAAAAAGTTTCATTTTTTGATGAATAGAGGAAAATACAGAATTTTAATTGAAGACTGTCTTTTCTTTTAATTTATTTATAAAGTTAAATTATATTTTAAATTAGTTGTAAAGCTTGATTATTTAAATTATAAGTCAATTAATCAGTTTTAGTTCATTTGAATAAATTTCATATTGAATTTTGATATAAAAATATTGTAAACTTTTTAACTTTTTCTCTTTAAAACTCTGCTTTCTCATCACGTCTACATGATTAATTTTAAATTACAATTTACCACTTCAAAAAATAGAATTCAGAAAAATGGATTAAATATTTGGAATAATAATAATTTTTAATTTACAATAAGTTAAAAATAAAATTTGACTAAAATTAAAAGTTAAAACAGTAAATTAATCACAACAGATAAGGTAAAAATGGATTTACTATGGGATTAAATTAAGAATATAAGGGTGAAAATAACCTACAAACTTTTCCAACACCAATTTTTTTGGAAATATTTTCACATTATATTTTCTAGATTCTGTAATGGCACATTTTTTTAATCTTTTATCCTGATAAAAATGTGGGTATGATTGAATTGTGTCATAAATTTATATGTTTTCCACTCACCTCACTTATAAAAGGCCACCCCCTCTCATTTATTATTCAAAACATCAAACCATTTTTGTTGAGCCAATACCTGAAATAATCACATTGAAACTTCCCTCCCCTCATCCTAAAATCCTTATTTTTTTATAAATTCATCCTGGGAAGTATTTTAGTTCAAAAATAAGGAGGATAGCCGAAGTAGAAGTGACATTCATCAATGATATTTTTTTGTATTATTTTTTCTTCCACACCCTTAAATTAATATTATAACATGATTATATAATAAATTCAGTATACTGCATATACTTAGATGTTTTTATGTTAATTTAATGACCTATAACCATCTCCACTTCCATTAAATGGGTTATGAAATCATCATTCATGTGTACAATGGACAATTGCCTTGTGAACAGATGTTGTTCATTTTTTCATTACCACCTCCCATGATTAGACAAAATTATAGTTTTATTTTTAATATATTATTTTTATGAATTTATTATTATTATTAAATTATTATATCACATGTAACTTTATACTCCCCATTTTCTGGGAATACGATAATGTCACCCGTGTGTATAGAAGACTACCACCTCACGACGCGATGTGATTCATTCATGATTTACATGGAAGTTATTAAGGATGGTTTTAATAAACATATTTGATATATATAAAATTAATATTATTATTTAATGATAATATATCATTTTCCATTCTTTATTTTTATACAAAGATTAAATAGAAACAGCGTTCTTGTGTACGTATGGCATACCCTCTCCATGAACGATGTATTTCATTTTCAATCACTAAGTTTTATGGATTAAAATAAATACATATATAATGAATATATATATATGATATTTATATAATTGTGATAATTATATATATTATGGAACCATGATATAACTAATAGGATAAAAAATATGACAAATCAATATATATATGAAAAACAAAGCAGTCATTACCAGAAATGTGACTTTAACATGGGATTGTAAATAAATATGTAATAAAAGGACATAAGAAAATAATATATGGTATGATATATGTAATTATGGTTCTATAATAGATATATAATAACATTATATTTATTATAAAATAGTTTTGAATGAGTATGAAGGAATTAAAGACTTACATTAAGGTATTTTTGTCTCACTTTTAATTTTTATGAAACACATTCCATATTCACCATGTATTTCATTGATGTGGTGTATAAAATAACCATGAATATATTTTTTTATACTTATAATTAATATTATGGTGATTTTTATATCCATTTGTGGATCTATCTTTCATGGGATTTATGGTTCAAAAATTACCAAATCAGTAAGGTATTTTTGTCACTATATTTCATCATTGAGACATGTGATTATGTTATACACCTATCTTCTATTATGGGGTGTGTATACACCCATTTGACATGTAATATCATGAATTTATTTATAATCATTTTATTTTAAGTTTAATTAAATTATATTCCTTCATGGGGCTTATGTTTTAAAGTTATCAATGTGGTAATGATTTTATATTACAATCTCACCGATTATCTAAATTGTATGTAGTTATGTTTCCGATGATCAAATAATATGATCTATCTATCAAGATACTAATAAATTTTATTTTTCACTTGTTATTAATGATATTTTCAATTATTATTCATATTTTCACACTCTTTGGTACTTAAAATTATTGATAAAATCTTTTTAATAATATCTGACATTATTTATCACTTTGGTCACAAATCTTTCTTCTTTCAAAACTATTTATTTTTAAAATATAATTATCCTTTGATTTTTAAAAGAAATGTTTACCTATGTTTTACTTTTAAAAAAATTGAAATTAGTATTAATGTATTTTTTCAAAAAATTCTCAATTGGATTTTACTTGAAATGTTAAAGGAATCATTGATTTTAACATGTACTGTATGAACAAAACTTCTCATCATCATGACCATTATTTTTTTTGAAGATTACTTTATAAGTTTTCAATATTATTCTCAAATAAAATTATTTTCAAAAAAAATTATGTTTTTAAAAATGTTTTTCATGGTGTAAATGATATTTTCCTCAATAAATTTTTTAAATTATTTAAAATATTCCATTATAAGTTCTGAAGGTTATTTAAAAATAAAAGGACCTTCAAAAAAAATTATGTTTTAAAAAGTTTTTTTTAAATAAAAAAGGATATTTTACTCAATAATTATTTGAAATGGTTTTTAAATCTTACTTTATAAATTTTTAGGGTTATTTTCCAATAAAAGTATTTCCTAAATATTTTATGGATTTTTTGTTTTAAAAAGTGATTTTCAAAGAAATTTTATTTTCCTCAAGAAATGTTCCAAGTGTCCTTTCAAAGTTATTTTCCATATACGATGACATTATTTGATTTTACATATATTTTACTATGTAAAATATTTAATGATACCATCCTTATTCTTTCTCTGGATGGTTAATTTTCATATTGATGAAATGTTTATGAAACCCATTTATTTTTCATGGGTTATGATATGCTGAATTAATGAAATGATTATGAAACATGTTTTCTATACACGGGTTATGATGTGATGATATGTTTAATTTTTTACCATATTATAGGACACATAAGTATGGTTTTCATTATGAGATGATAGGGACCTATATCTCCCTCCAATACAGTGGGTAAATCTTTTAATCTCTATGGATAAAAAGGGAAACAAGTTAATGGTATTAATCTGCTATGGGAAATAGGTGTGTCCTGATCCACTATAAGAAATAGATGTATCTTGATTTACTATGGGAAATAGGTTTTCCTAATCCACTATACTAAACTGGTGAGTCGTGATCCCCTATAGAAAACAAGTGTGTCCTGATCCACAATTGGAAATATGTGATAAGTCATTATCTACTATATTGATAGTCTTGGAAGTTAACATTGATGTATTAAATAATTTTATATATTTATGATGGTGACACACTTTAATGAAATGATATTATGGTTCATGATGGGTTTGTGATGATTTTTCGTCCATATTGGACTTGTTTTGGAGAATGATAAAGTCTTGTTCCATCACTCATGTTTATGATTTATGATGGGTTGGGTATGAAATTCATATGTTATGTTCATGATCACATTTCTTTATTCTTATCTTATGATTTCATATGATCATAGATTGATGTCCCTTATGTTTACCCTCACTGAGTATCTGAGCTCGCCCTTTCTTATGTTTCCTTTCCCCATTTATGAAGAAAGGTTCTAGCAAGTGTATTTGTATGAAGAGTACTAATGGGAATATATTTTTGGGAAACATTCAAGATCTTTCACTAGATTAGAAGATTGTGTTCCAAGTTTACAAAGGCACTAAAGTATTATGGTTATCAGTTGTGTGTTTTTATAGTGTAATGAATATTCATATAACAATATGTAATATCTATATATGAGAATCCTAGGTTGTTATCATAGTTTCCAAATCAAAGGTTTAGTTAACCTTTAGAAACTAGTATAATAAATAATTAGTGAGATCCCTAGGGATATTTCTAGGGATTTATCTAAGGATAATTTTAATCATGAGATAAGGTTTAGGAAAGTGTCCTAGAATTATGGTATAGGATAGCACAAGTAGTTTCCAAGAAATTTCATCCCTGTCTAGATACTACAAATGGATGTGACTCTATCATAGATGTACCTAGGGGTAATAACCCTAAAAACACTATATTGATCTTGATATGATTGGAAACTGGTTAAACATAATGAGCCTTATTGCACACTTGGTTTTACACTCATAAGGGATATGCTTTGGAAATTAAAAAACTCTTTAAGAACCATCATGAAGGATTTAAATAGACAGTGACTATGAATAACATATGATAAACCTATAGTGTCATAGATTGAAACAAAGGTGTCATGATTTAGACATCCAATAAGTGATTTTTCATGATCATTTGGTTTTCTTCTATGATTAGTGTTTCTCACACTATGCTTTCTGTTATTATTCAATGGAGAGAACCTGAAGGAACTTGATTAACATTGAATGTGATAGAATATTTTTTGATGTGAAGACAAATAGGATTATGAATAGATTAAAGGATATTGTGATTATTCCTAATATATTTTTATAGAACATGATTAATAATTTGTACCTTAAACAACTCTATGATTCGCCAAATAAGATAAGGAAGGTGTTCATTATGAGTTCAAGCGGTGGAGACCATAGAGGAAAAAATATTATGTTTCTTATGTATCAATAATATTGGAAGAAACACCCAAGTTGATATCTTAGAGGAACGGGAAGATGATTTTACTATGGAAAATAAGGAAAAATCATGTAACTGCAAAGTAAAAATGAAGAGTTTGATTAAAAAATGGATTAGAATATTGTTCTCCCTAAAGAATTATCAATGGATAAATTATTTAAATTTGGAAAGTATAGAAATTATGAAAATTTATTTCCCATGGGGAAATATTATGAATAGAATCAGGAAGTTGGTATGAGTAATGGTTATATTGTTGATGATGAATAGACTACAAATGACATATGAAAGGAATGAAGTGTTAAGGAATAATATGATGAAACGTGGTTAATTTTATTTGAAGTGGGATGATTAATGTATTTATGTATTAGAATTCAAGGATTATGTTATGTGAATCAATAAATATATAAGTATTGTTTATTATATTTTTTTATAAAAGGATTTGAAAAAAATATGTTAAATAGTATAGATAGAATAGAAAAGTGATTTAATGGAATGGTTATTGAAGAAAGATAACCCTAAATATGTTCCTGAGGTTTAGAAAATGGTGTTTAGTCTGGATAATGATATTAATGATATGGATAAAGTAAATTGGATAGTATTGATGACCTCATAACTGATAAAGAATTTTTTACAAAGTAGTTTATGCTATCATTTATGGAGTTTAAAAAATTACCATATCTGGGGAATATGTTCAATAATATATAGTTTTATTCAATGAATGCAGAAACATGCATGTTGTCATCGAGGTATTATGGTAATTCTAGATATTACAAATATTCAATAGAATATATGACTAAGGTATTCACATATTTTCCATGTGACCATTAAGATATTCTTAATTATATTTGAAGGATTAATGTTGTCTTTATTTTTACAAATTTAGCGAACTTATTTATAAATCCTAAAGTTTAGAGGGGTTATAAGGTTAACAATTAATGGAATGTTTTATGTTGAACTTCAGATGAGTTTTTAGAGATTAAATTATTACTTTACCATTTGAGGATTTATCCATATTGTATAACTAGTTATAAATTTTGTTAGAGACTAATGGAATGACTTATCATTAAATTATGGATATTGTTATCCATTAGTGCTTCAAGCATAAAAAATCATATTTATTTATTAGAGTAAGAGATGAAGTGATATTTATCAAAGGACCACCAAAGGATGAAATTGGTATTATGATATGAATAAAAAATAATCCTTGGGTATATTGGTCCCTTTTAATTTATTTATCTTATCAAGACGGTATCCTATCTATTGGTTTTTCAAAAAAACTCTCTTAGGTTCACTATGTGTTTCGTGTATAACTCACGAGGAAGTACATATATGATTCTTCACACGTACTGAAATCAATTGTCCTACTATTGGAGCATGATATTTCTTTTTAGGAATGGATGGTAGAGATTTTGGATCGAATAGAGAAATTAATACAAAACCATGCCACTCACTTGGTCAATGTTTTGTAGTGAAACCACTCTCTTAAGTAAGCTATCTGGGAAACGGAGGATGAAATGAGGTAGAAGAATCCTCAGTTTTTTGTACCAAAGTGATAAATTTTAAGGGTGAATTTTTTTTAAAGGGGGTAAAATGTAACACCCATAGATTTTCTAAAATTATTTTTTCCAAATAAATTAAATATTTTCTATATTTTTCATGACATGCAACACTAATTTTAAGCAAAATGTGTCATACAATTAAAATATTATTATTTAATGAGATAATTATCACCTATCCATTAGAATGGAAAGTATAAATAGGATTAAGTAAATTGAGAAAATATATGGTATAAAATGTATATATAATTAATTCATTGGTGACTAACTAATTAAAAATGAGAATGAATACAATTTGAAAATAAACAAAATCTTTTTCTAAAAAATATTTTTATATGCACAAACATGTTTTTCCTTAATAAATTAAATAAATCACTATTAGTAAATTTCATTAATGAAATTTATATATTATATATTCAATAGATTTTTTAACATTCATCTTATGTTTTCTATAAAATAGATGATAATAAATACAATTTTATGCTTAAAACAATATTTTTCTAAAAAGTTGTTTTGTATCCTTCCGCAAAATTATTTTAAAATTAATTTTTAACAATTTTAAAAAATTAATTTGTTAAAATAAACGTAATTATTGAAATTTGAATACCAAAATTATCTTAGGATGAATTTTTTGGATTTTTCTTAAAAGTTTCATTTTTTGATTAATAGTGAAAAATACTGTATTTTGATTAAAACTGTCTTTTCATTTAATTTATTTAAAAAGTTAAATTATATTTAAAATTGGTTTTTAATTTAAATTAGTTCAATTTTAAATCCATTAATACAATATATATCATTTTAGTCAATATTATATTGAATTTTTATATAAAAACATTGTAACTTATTGAACTTTTTTTATTTAAAAACTTCATTTCTAATTGTGTCTACGTGATTAATTTTAAGTTAAACTTTTTCAAATATATGAATTTAATTTGGAAAAACTTATTCCATATTTTTTATGAGAATAATTTATAATTTATAATATGTTTAACATAATTTTTTATCGAAATTAATAATGAAAATAGAAATAATTAATTATTGTGGTTAAGGTAAAATAGATTTACTATGGTGTTAAACTAAGAAGATAAGGGGAAAATGACTTAAAAACTTGTAAAACATCCATTATCTAGCCATATATACACATTATACCTTCTAAATTTGATAATTTCACATTTTGGAAGCTTTTCTCATGACAAAAACATGGTATGATTGAATATTTTCACAATTTTACAAGTTTGTCACTCACGTCCCTTATAAAAGGTCACCCCCTACTTCTCTTATTCACCCCATAAAACCATTTTGGGTTAGACAATCCTAGACCAAACTGCTTAAAAATTTCCATCCCCTTATCCAAAAATCCTTATTTTGGTAAGAAATTCATCTTAATAAGGATTTTAGTGAAAACCTAAGGACTATACCTAAAGAAGTGGTTATGTTCATCAACGCGCGTTTTTGTTTTATTTCTTCCTCCACCCACTTAAATTATTATTATGTCATGGTTATGTTATAAAAAAAATATTTAATATAATTATATTTTTTATGATATGGTTATGGACTACAACCATCTCTACTTCCATCAAATGGGTTACGAAATCATCGTTCATGTGTACAGCGGACTACCGCCTCACGAACTGATGTCGTTCATTCCATTATCACCTATCACGGTTCAATTAAATGATGGTATTATTATTTATCTATCATATTTATAATTTTTTTATGATTATGGAATTATTATATCACACATACCATCATACTCTCCATTTTGTGGGAATACGATAATGTCTCTTGTGTATACGGCAGACTACCATCTTATGAAGCGATGCGATTCATTCACGATTTACATGGAAGGTATTAAGAATGGTTTTAAGGAACATATGTAATATATAAAACATTAAAATTATTCTTTAATTATAATATATATTTTTCCTTTATTTTTTTCATTCCAACAAAAAAAATTAAAATGTGTTCATGCGTACGTACGGCCTACCCTCTCTATGAATAATGTATTTCATTTTTAATCAATAAATTATATAGATTACTATAAATACATATATATTGAATATATATGATATTTATATCATGGTTATAATTATTGAGATTATGTAACCATTATAAGAGTAAGAGGACCAAAAATATAACAAATCAAAACATATATGCAAAATAAAATGGTTATTACCTAAAATATGACTTTAACATTGGATTATTAATAAAAGGGTTATAAAAAGACATAATTAAATAATATATGATATGATATATGTAAGTTTGGTTCTGTAATAAATTTATAATAATCTTATATTCATTATAAATGAGGTTCTAATGAATATGAATGAATCTGAAACTTACAGTAAGGGATTTTCATCTCACTTTTAATTTCTATACAACACATTCCATATTCATCATGTATTTATTTGATGTGGTATATATAATTCCCATTTATTCATTTTATGATACAAAACCATAGTATTATGGGGATTTAAATATCTATTTTAGGATCTATCTTTCAAGGTATTTACAGTTCAAAAGTTAAAAAAATAGTAAGAGATTTTTATCTCAATTTTCCTTCATTGAGACGTATGATTATGTTATGTGCCTATATTCTTTTGTGAGGTCTGCGTAAATCCCCTTTGAAATTTAATATCATGAATTTATTTATCCTTGTGATATTTTAATTTTAATTTAATTATATTCATGTGGGGGTTTTATGTTTCAAAGATACCAAAATGGTAAAGATTTTATGTTACATTATCATTATTTATTGACGTTGTTTATGAATATGTTTTCGATGATCAAATATTATGATCTACCTCTCAATAAACTCATCGATATTATTATCCTCTAGTTATTCATGATATTTTAAATTACTAGTTTCATTCTTTCACTCTTTTAAACTTTAAATTATTGAGAAATATTTTAAGTGAATCTGACTTGAATAATCTCTTCACTCTGAAATCCATTTTCTTCGAAAACCATGTTTTCACAATAAATTGAAATTTTTTTATGATTCCCCAATTATTTTTAAAAGAAGTTATTATCCATGATGGAATTTTTATGAAATTTTTTGAAATGAATATTTATGTCATTTTCCAAAAAAAACTAGTTTGGATTTTACTAAAAATATGAATGGAATCATTTTTTTAACATATATACCAGGCAAAAAACTTCCCATTGTCCTGAAAATTATTTTATTTAAAGATTCCTTTATAATTTTTCAAGGTTATTTTTTGATAACATTATTTTCAAAGTGTTTTATATTTTAAAAAGTTTTTTTCAAAGTGAAAAGTATATTTTTCTCAAGAAATGCTTTCAATGATTTTAAAATATTACTTTTTAAGTTTTCTATATTATTTTAAAATAAAATTGTCCTAAAAATGTTTTATATTTTAAAAAATTATTTTTTAAATCAGAAATTATATTTTCCTTAAAAAAATAAATGGTTTTAAAATATTCCTTTATAATTTTTTATGGATATTTTTAAATAAAATTACTTACAAAATATTTTATGAATTTTTTTAAAAAAAAGAGATTTTCAAAAAAAAAGTAATTTTCTTCAAGAAATGGACCAAGTGAACTTTCAAAATTATTTTCCATCTAAAATTACATCCTGTTATGTTACTTATTCTTTAATGGGGATAATATTGAATGATACCATCCTTATTATTTCTATGTATGGTTAATTTTTATGTTGATGAAATGTTTATGAAACCCATTTATTTTTCATTGGTTGTGAAATGGTAAATTGATAAAATGTTTATGAAACCTTTTTTACATGAGTTATGATGTGATGATATTTTGAATGTTTTATAGTATTGTGACACACATAGGTATGGATTTCATTATGAGACGAGTGGGACAGGTTTCTCCCTCCAATTCATTGGGAAAGGATTTCTATCTCATGATATAAAAATGGGAAACAAGTTGACATGATTGATCCACTATGGGAAATTGGTGTTTCCTAATACAATATAGGAAATAGGTCTTCCTTGATCCACTATGAGAAAAATGTGAGCCCTGATCCACTATGGGATACAAATTTTCCCTGATCCACTATGAGAAATTGGTGTTTCTTGATCCACAATGGGAAATATGTGATAAGTTATTATCTACATTGTTTATAGTCTTGGTAGTTAACATTGACGTATGAAATAGTGTTCTATATTTATATTGGGGCCACACTTATGTGACATGATATTATGGATCACAATGGATTTATGATTATTTATCACACTTATAGGATAGGTTTTTTGAAATGATAATTTTTTATTCCATGAATCTTTTTTATGATATACAATAGGTTTGGTATGAACTTCATAATTTATATTCATGATCTCATAACCTTATACTTATTTTATTATTTCATATAATAATAGATTTATATCTCTCCAATTTACCCTTACAGAGCATCAAAGATCACTATTTCTTATGTTTCCTTTCCCCAAGTTATAAAGAAAGGTTTTATGTAGGGTATGTTTCTAAAGAGTACTAAATGGGAAGATATTTTTGGGAAACATTTAAGATCTTTCCCTATATTAGAATATAGTATTCTAAGTTTCCAAAGGAACTAAAATATTATGGTTATTAGGTATGTGTTTGGGTAATGTAATGAATATTCATCTAAGAAGTTGTAATATCCAGGTATGATAATCTTTGGTCCCTATGAACCAACCTAACTCATACACAGAAGTCAGAATAACTTGTTTGACACACCTCAATGTTATCCACTTTGGGCAGTGCTGACTCACTAGCGTGGTTTTAGATCGCATTACACTAAGGTAACTCAGTGTGGGAATTTGTACCTATGTCTTGTGTGTATAACACCATGACAAAAATCACCAATACAAGTATCTACTAGCACCCCATGTCACCCTCGGTAAGTCTCACCACTATGACCACCATTAAGAGGGAACCTATACAAACAGGATATTCGCACCATAGGCTCATCCCAATCCTCAACCTCATATTATGGGGAGGTTTGTTTCACCATGAAGGCTAAGTGAACTATATCTTTGGAACCTATGATGAAAACTCATAAATGGAGCATCATCCATTGTTTCCACGAGTACCAAAAACTGCTTCATGAAGGAAATAGGTTTTCTAGCGTGACCACCTGATCATTCGGGGTCTCCACAAGCCAAACCACCATTTTGATCCAATCCTATTTTGACTAAGGGTCTATCACACTATGTAACCTCATTTATACCTAATTTTATAACTCTTGAAACATGATAATCCTATACATATTATCATCTTGTCCTTTCAAAGTCGTCCACTTCTCAACATGCATACAATTATCCACCTAGACTACTAGAGGTGGGTCTAAGCACTGCTCAACAGAAAATATCACAACTTTATATATTCCTATAGGAAAAAACCTCATGAATGGGTCCCTAAACTGAGGCATCATTTCCCAACTGTTCATCATCATGACACTATCTTGAAATCCTAGTTGGTTGTCATTATAGATGCACCTTGAAAATTATCAGTATGTACCGCGGTAAAAAAGAATATATAGGGATATAACTCAAGAATAACATGTAAATAAAAATATAATATCATATATGATGCATGTGCCATTTGTTTACCGACAACCAATTCCTCGGTATGCTGAGTCGACAAGAAAGTAGTCGGAGTTCCGGTGAATGGATATGTCGGCCACCATGCCAACACTAGATTCCCTAGACTAAAATCTACATTTGAGACACTCTAAAATTTTTTCCCTAAGCTCCCAACCAATCCTCAAAATGGGTCCCATAATAATACTAACTCTAGTATAAACTTCTCTACTACCACTTTGTCATGACCTGACCTATTGAGGCCTTTTAAGCTGGTGGTAAGCTATGTGAGAAAAACCAAATCTTACCTTCAATAGGCTTGGGGGAAGTGATAATCACTAAGTAGGAAATACTAAAATATGAGTCCTTAACCTAAATACATATATCTATACATCGAACTATATCCATGAAATAGTGTATAAATATAATAAATAAAATAAACATATTGGGTATAAATCATTCATGCAACAACCTATAGAAAACACATATATCATAATATAACATAATAATATAAATAAAAATGGGAGAAATACATGACCAAACATAAATACAAGGGGGGACTCAAACTAACAATTACTATAAAGAGTAGAGTGAGGGATATCCTATCTCAATATCCTAGAGTTTGGCCACCGAAAATGGTAAGTTTCACAATGTATTTCTAATCTTTACTAATACTTGGTCCACCATAGTCAACATTAATTTGTATTTCATCTGTATAAGACATGACACATGCAAGTAAATTCCATGCATGGGTGAGTATAAACATACCCAGTTGGTCACCCTGAAATTACCAAACATGAATCATCAAGAGAGAGTAGTCAACTCATCACAATGAGGGTGTGTCAATCAAAATATGATGCAACAACCATAATGACCAAAACATTCATAACCCATATATTCTCAACAAGAGTCTCAAATGAAGAGAGAATGGGGGTATTCATCTCCAAATCCCAACAAAGAATTATGGGTCTACCTATAGCTCCAAAGTTACATCTTTGATTCTCATCATCAAGTGAAACCATATAAGAAAGAATATGGAGGACCCACAACTTACCGTTGTGCTCCATAGTCTAGGGGGGAAAATATCTAACCATGATTCTTTCATAACCTCACCAAAATCTAAGTATAGGGGACTACTCATAGTTACTATGATCTATGATTGACGGATCCACAACTCTCGTGGAGGGACAGATCCCTATACGATCTCGATGGTTGGGGAGTATCACCCCTTAGGTAGAGGACCCACACTCATAGTAGTATTGTGGTTTCCAACCCTACCTATGTAACTAGTATGGTGGATCCATGTACTAATGAGATAGTGGGGTTTCCAAACCTTGTAATACTTATAATATCACACTAGATCACTGCTACTAATTTATAGAGTATGGGGTACCCACCCCCTTGTGTGACAGGGTAGTACCAACCTTGGAATCTATGGTGATCCAACCCAACCACTACTATTTTCCAAGAATCATTCAAGAAAGTTTCACACTCGTATCACCTTTAATAATTTATATACTTTCTAAATAAAGGATTCCATCACATTCTATCTAGAAAATACTCCGGGTAGACTAATCACGGTCCAAAATCTGAGTCTGGAAAAATGTGATGAACAAGAGAGGATCATCGTCGATCCAATGGGATAAAACATGAATCCACTAACATGTCACCACAATTGGACCTAAATGGAAAAATTGATCATTTTGTTATGAAACTTGGGGAAAAAACTCAGGATATGCTATTTACATGCCCAAAATAGACACCCAGTGAAAAAACACATTTCATCATATAACACATGAATAGTACTTTGTGGGTCTGACACATAAGTCCAAATTAAACACTTGATGTTAGTATCAAAAAATATACCTTAATATCAAGGTCATGATTCTAGAAATATCTAGTAAATCATATTCTGTATAGAGAAGTTTTTTTTAAAAGGGTTTAATATTAATAATAACATTATTAATATTTTTATCATTATTATAATTAAAAATAATGAAAAAGTGGAAGGAAATCCTCTCAATTTCCATGCCATGCACCTACAAGAATTCCCCATACACACTCTCCAACCAAGCACCCCAACTGCATCTCTCTTCATTAATAATAATAATTTAATTATTATTATTATGTATATATTATTATTATTATACATAAATATATAAAGGGAAAAGGAATTCATGCACAGGGGTCTCCCTCACCCCAACCTTGTGAGCTTGCACCTAACCCATCATGCCCCTCCTTCATTTGGTTTATTAAAATAAAATATATTATTATTATTATTATTATTATTATTATTATTATTATTATTATTTATCACACCTCCCCCCCCAACTCTCTCACCTTACACGCACAGGGGGTGGTATTCAGTTGCACGGGTCGTTGGGCCTCTGCCTCCTCATGTCGTAGGCTACCATGAGCCGCTACTACCTCCACATATTCCATTGTGGTATTTTGTGGTGTAAATATAGTGACGATGGAGATTGGAATCACCCAGTCCATCTCGTTCATCATGCACCAATGAGCCCAGAAAATAACAAGATCATCTCAATCCATCTCAAAAATCCATCATCACCTGGTCCATCATCAGGATCCCATTATCTTTATCATGCCTCTGTTGAGTCTCTAAAACCAAAATCTTAACTCATAACCAATATCTATTATTCCAAATGATGAATGTAAAATTATTAGTTCTTTTGGGTATTATCAAATCACAAGCTAACTGATTACCGATGATAAACCCGAGGAACGAAGAGAGAAAGTCATATAAAATAAAGTAATCATTGATCAATGGTGGTGTTCATTTTTCCATTTTCTATGGAATCCGATGAATGGGGTTAACACAAATTAAAAAAATAACAATAAATATATCTCTAATTCCTAGATTTAGGAAGATAAAAAAAAAATTTCAGTAAACCATTGAAGAGATGTTGAAAGATTAATTTAGGAGGAATTAATTCCTACTCATCTCAAATTATAAAAGGTGATTAAACCAAAAAAATAAAATGCACTACCTTAAATATGGATTATTAATTGGTGAAGATAATTCTCACCAGTGATTAAGAAGATACACTTTGTTCATTTCCTTCCTCTAGATTCACCTCAGTCTAATTGTCTTTGTCCTCCAATCCATATCCACCAAAGAAGAACAATCCTCCTGTCAAATCATACCATGTTTGTGTGTTTAACCCTAGTTATTCTCTATATGATTGTAATTATAATGAGTAATTAGGGTTAAGGTTATTAAAAAATAAATATATAAATTAATTAATTAATTCAACGCATCATCCAATGGATACCTTCTATATAACGTATGATATCGACCTACTTTATGTCACACCTAGGGTAAACCCCACATTATGGAATCAAATATGGTCTCATATTTATGATATGAGGCTATATTCGGGAGTAATTACAATATTTTATAAAACTTTCATGTGTCTGACATAATTTTTTTTATATTTTTCATATCACTACTCCAAGGCTCTTTGTTCCTCGGAATTCCACATTGACTCAGCTCCTCTCTTCAGAAGTATTCCAAGAAATATTCCAAAGTCTAACATAATAAAAACAAAGTCATTTCATATCAACCTATATATATTCAATAATTTGATATGGTCATAGTATGCTAGAAGTTCACTGATTCTAAACCTTCACCTGATGACAAGTGTAGCATCGCGTTATAAAACCTACAAACTCCTTCTTCATTCCTAGCTAACAATACTATCTATGAATATCATGGTATATTTTTCTCCAACCAGGGTGAACCTCCCACTTCAAATAATGAAACTCACAAATCATCTCCCCCAACATAAAATTAAGCCAACATATGTGACCATGAACATGAATAATCTATTCACCATTGATATTCTAATTGGGAGGTAACTCCCCACCATCAAAGATATCCCTCAATGACAGACACTCTAGATCCTCATATTTTATCCTCTTGACTCAGTTCAGGAGAGCGGGTATAATGGAAAAATACATGATTTTCATATGTTCAATATAAAAATGATCACCTATATAAATCTCAGTGAACAGGTTCATCATCTTCTACTCAGAACTAGACTCCTAAACCACCTGATTCTATGTCTTCTGACTCAAGGAATCAACAACATTGTTTCCTTTCGCCAACATATAATCAACCTCAATGTTAAAATATTTCATATAATCAACACATATCCATTTATATAGAATCATATCATACTGATAAAGATATAAGTAAGGATCTTATAGTTAGTATAGACAATAAAATTCTCATCTATGAGATAATCCCACCAATATTTTAAGGCATGAACTATCATGGCTAACTCGAGGCCATGTGTAGGATAAGTTTGTTCATGTGGTCTCAACAATCATGATGAATACACCATAACTCAATCTCCTTGCATCAATAATTTCCCAAGTCCAATCCTAGATGTACTAAAAAAATAGATTATACTCTTTACTCAATTCGAGTGATATCAGAATCAATTTTGTGGTAAAACACCTCTTCATTTCATGAAAGGCATTCTCACATGCTTCAAAACACTCAAAATTTATACCCTTTCTAGTCAGTCCTGAGATTTTTTCTTCCAAGTAATAAAATTACCTAATAAATCTTTAGTAATTACCTACTAAACCCAAAAAACTTCATAAATAAAAAACATTCTTTGGATGCTTTTTATAAAAAACTTCTCGAACCTTCTTAGGGCCCACTGATGAACCTTATTCTAAGATTAAGTGAACCAAGAAATGTATCTTTTGATCTATAAATGACACATTTATATCTTAGAATATATCCTATTCTCTCTCAATGTACTCAGAGTTATGTCAAGATGTTTGGCATGATCTTCTCGAGTTTGGCAGTATACAAAGATTTCATCAATAAAGACAACCACTAACTTTCTAAGTATCGATAAAATATTTCGTACATCTGTAACTCCCTAAACCTAGTTACCCAGAGTCGGTGCATTATTAAATAACATTGGCATGATCACAAAATATCACGTCTCAAAAGACCGATTAGTTTAGTAGCCTTGGAATCACTAGATACATTCATAAAGTTTACATTACATCATGAAAATGAAAACTAAAACAACATAGTCTCCATATTCCACACTCATATCCCCTCATACTATCCCTGAAGGTCATTCATAAATTAATTTGTCACATCTTGGGAAAAATAAAACATAGAAAGGGGTGATCTCAGATGCCCAGTAAGGATAACAATATTGCGGAAAATTTCATAAATAAGCATAATCATTTAAGGCAATGCATAACTAAAACAAAAGCCTTTTAAACGTGAATATCAGTATAATATTGAAGAAATAAAATGAAATAATTTCATTTACTTATTCACATGGATATTATACTATTCGAATAATCACATGCAATATCAATAACCACTTTCATATTGATGGAATGCATAATGCCAAACTATCATAACCACGTATCCAAGGCCTCGTGCCAAGACTACAAATATGATTTTTTCGAGGCCTTGTTCCAAGACACTAGTTTGTCTAATGAGACCTACCGATGCATCAAGGATCTATAGCGGTCTCTACCCATCACTTATTAAGTCCAATGTATTCTTCATATGAACAGGTTTAAACATAACATAAACATTCGTATTAAAACTAGCATATGAAATGTCAATACTTTCTTTATAAACCATGAATGGTATAAAAATAACACATCCACAGTCAAACATATCACAAAACCTTCAATACAATATGGAAGTTTTTTATCATAATAAATCCACTTCAAATAAGCTTAAAATCCATCAAAGGATGTTTACATAGATGAAATCAAAACTATTTGAGAGAAATATCTCTTTTTTTAATCATTTAAAAGTAACATAATTATAAAATAAAACATTGACTTTTAAAATATTCTTATATGATTGTAAGGGAAGCTTTGACGATTTTAAAATGGTGTAAAATAGCCGCACCCGCCGTATATGTTAAAAAAACATTCTTACCTTAATTCTGTCGAAAAGGTTAAAAAGCACCTTGTTTAGAAAATGATGGAAGGATTCCTTTATAAACTTATTATAAAAAGTAAAAAAGGGTATAAATGACTTTAACCAATATTCTTTAAAATAGTAAGAGTGTTTTGAAATACATTTTTAAGAAACATGGATGTTGACGATAAAGAGGTCCCAGTAGATAATTACGTATAAACAACCTCTGAAAATGAAGAGATTGTGAAATAACCCTTACCTTGTACTTTTACTTATTAGATGGTTTGTTAACCTCCTGTATAATAGTTAAAACATTGTTATTAAATTATACTAGAACCATATACATTAATCTGATATCATAAATTATCTTTTAACATTGCTTTGTTAATAATATCTTAGTATTATTGTCGTTTCAGGTGTTAACTTACTCGTTTTATTTTATATGTTTTGTTACATAAGAAATGTTTATTATGTATGGGTTATATATTATTTATATCCATAATTATATAAAGTTCTTAAACATTACTTTTAATCATCAAATGATAATTATTCTTGAATGGGTATGATGGGGAATGAATCTCATCGTGTTCGTGGAGACGGTAGTCTGTATGTACGCACGAGTGACAATATCGTTCATTTGATATTAAAATAATATATAATTGGATGGTATATCATATATACATAATTATTATCATGTAATTTTTATTATTTTCATGAATTAAACATCATTAGTATACCCATCCAAATAATAATGTTTTGAATAACAATTACACCATGACGTGGAGACGGTAAGTTGTACGTACGCACGTATGGTGACATGTCATTAAAAGGATGGATAGAATACTGAATATGGTTGTACCATATTTATAATAAAATCTCAGTATATATAAGATACTTGATTTATTATTTTTTAATGGTAAAAACAAATAAAGAAGAAGTTGATGAACAAAGGAACTTGAAAAAGGGTGGTGAAAACATTACCTCTTCTTCGGGTTCTTCCTATTGATTTGGACAAAAGAGCTCCATAGGTTGGCTTTCTGATAAAAATAATGCCTCTAGGTTGAATTTATGTAATTTTAGAGAGTATTTGGGAAGGTTTTGTCCAATCCCAAAGGCTTTGAAGGTATGAATTAGAGAAAAGGGGGCGTGCCATTTTATAAGAGGGGTGAGGGGCACCTTTGGAAAAGCTAGAAATATTATTTTATAATAAATTCATATTCGGTTTCTAATGGCTCAAAAGTGAATTATTCAAATTATAAGGTGTGTATAGTTCAAAAAACACTCAACCAATATATTTTAGATAGGTTTTGGTCATTATATTAACCTTATCTTTTAGTTTTAACTCTTAGTTGATTAGATTGACATTTACCATGTCACTTTGTATTTTTATATTATATAGTTAATAAACTTACCATATACATCCAAGATACCCCCAATTGGTCCATTAATGATACTCCTATCATGATATAAGTCCTTTGGACGAACCTTAGATTTTTAGGAATATATTATCAATTAATAATATAATATTGTTTAAAAAAACTTATTTATGTCAATTTTAAAACTATTCAATAATAGATTTTTTTTCAAGTCTTAAAAACATTATTAATTCGAAAAAAATTCATTTAAGAAATCATATAATGTCATATTAACCAATAAAATTCATGGATGTCATAAAAACTTTCAAATTATATTTATTTTTACATTTATAATACCAATTATTTTATTCTTTCATTAATAAGGAAAATACTGCATCATTATTATATCATAAATAATATTAATTATTAAATGTATAAAAATTTTAAATACAATACCATTATGTAGGAAATATTTTTATCTTTCTAATGAATATTTATAGTCGAAAATAAAACATATATTACCTTATTTAAAAATTGTTTTTCTAAAAGATATATGCTTCTGTCATTTTTGTATTTATTTTAACTTAATTAATATAAAGTGTCCTTATCACTTACAAGTAGATCCATGGGGTCCCAAAATCGACCCAAAGATGACCATGGTCTGATATTTATCAACCAATAGGGTTAGGAAACGTTTTAGGGTAAATTAATATTATTATAATATTATTTGTTTACCCATATTTACCGGATTTACCCTTTAACCATGGTAAATAAAATATTTACCGAAGTAATTATTCAAAATGTATAAAAATAAAAGCTACCTATTTACACAATTTTGACCTCCTGATTCAAAATATAGAATCCATATTTCTAAATTCAAAACACAGAAGAGGCAGAAATTAATTTAAAATTAATTCCTGTTGTTAAAACAAAAAACGTGTATTAAAGAGATAATAACTATCAAAAGATTGACAGTTGTTTACGTCCGGTTTTAATGTGAAATTATGTCCAATGACCAAAATTGTATTAAATGGTAAAAATATATTCTAAATATACATTAAAACCACTCAAATTATTAATTTATCACTATTAATTATTATGATTAAAAAAGTTATTTTTAATTAAAATTTAGTAATTTTCACTATTCATCAAAATATAAAAGTTATCTGAAAAGTTCCAAAATTTTACCCAAGGATAATTTTGATATTCTGAATCCAAAAATGAAGTCCATTTTGAGAGATAAAATTTATAAAATTTCAAAAAGTGGGTATAACTATTCATAACGGCTAGTTTGATTGGTTGTGGTGTGTGTTAGAACGTGAAGTTGCGTACAACACACGCTACTGTATTATTCAAAGGGAAGCATTTCATGGAAGCTTGGGGTGTTACATTCTCCCCTACTTCAAATAATTTCGTCCTCGAAATTTCTAGAATACTACCGCATGAAAAGACTCGGGTGGTTCTTCATCATACGGTCATCGGGTTCCAACATTGCCTCTTCTATCTTATGGTTTCTCCATAGAACTTTCACCAGATGAGTCGTTCGGTTTCTCAGCACTTGTTCTCTTGTATCAAGAATCCTGATGGGATCTTCGCAATAAGAAATATTGGGTTCCAGTTCTAATTCCTCAAAAGTGAGTACATGCGTTGGTTCATGCATGTATTTCCTCAACAGTGATACGTGGAACACATCGTGAACGTTGAAGAGACTTGGCGGCATTGCCAAACGGTAAGCTACAGCCCCAATTCGTTCTAGAATTTCGAAAGGTCCAATGTACCAGGGACTCAATTTACCTTTCTTACCGAAACATATAACTACCTTCCATGGATATACCTTCAAGAAAACATGATCTCCTACTTAAAATTACAAATCCTTCATTCGGTTATCGGCATAGCTCTTCTGCCTACTTTGAACTACTTTGATGTGGTTTTGGATTACCTTTACCTTTTCCATTGTTTCCTACACCAGTTTTGGGCCTACAAGTTTTCTTTCACCAACTTCATCCCAACCGGTTGGTGTGTGACATCTCTTTCCGTATAACGCTTCATATGGGTTCATCTGAATACTTGAATGGAAGCTATTATTATAGGAAAATTCTACCAGAGGTAAATATTGATCCCACATACCCTGAAAGTCAAGTGAGCATGATCTCAACATGTCTTCTAAAGTTTGAATAGTACATTCTGATTTTCCATCTGTTTGAGGGTGGTAGGCAGTGCTCAAATGAAGTTCAGTATCCAAGGCCTTCTGAAGACTCTTCTAGAATCTTGAAGTAAAACGGGGATCATGATCAGAAACAACTTATAGGGGTACTCCATGAAGTCTCACAACTTCATTAATATATATCCTTTCTAGACGTTTGAGTGGTAGATCTTCTCTTATAGCAAGAAAATGTGTTGATTTGGTAAGACAATCATCAATGACCCATATTTCATCGTTCCTTCTAGGAGTCTTTGGTAGTCCCATGATAAATTCCAAAGTGATATTATCCTATTTCCACTCAGGTATGGGAAGAGGTTGCATGACTCGTCCAGGTTGTTTCCTTCCAGCTTTCACTTGTTGACAAACCATACATCTTGACACAAAATATGCAATCTCCCTCTTCATGTTGTCCCACAAAAAATGTTCCTTCAAATCTCTATACATTTTGGTTCTCCCAGGGTGTATAGAGAAATTGGAACTATGAGCATCATCCAACAATTCCATTTTTAGATCAGGTATATCGGGAACACAAAATCTTTTCCCAAATTTCAAAATTCCATCTTCAAACAACAAGTCTCTAAATCTCCCATCATTCACAGATTTAATCTTCTTTTAAAATTCTTCATCATCGGTCTGAGAAAACTTAATCTTTTCTAGTAAAGATGGTATAGAAACCATTTGAAAAAGCATTGATATTTCACCTTCCATGGTTATTCCCATGTCCATCTTCACTAGATCAATGAAAATTGGATCCCTTTCAATTCTCATATTGTTCAAAACTCCATGATCTTTTCTTCTCAAAGCATCTTACACCTTGTTTTCCTTCTCCGGGTGGTAGTGTATCGTGCAATCATAATCCTTGAGTAATTCAATCCATCTCCTTTTCCTCATGTTGAGTTCTTTTTGTGATAAAATATACTTCAAACTCTTGTGATTAGTATAAATCTCACATTTTTCAGCATAGTGGTAGTTTCTCTATATCTTCAAAGCAAAGATCACAACTAATAACTCGAGATCAGGAGTTGGATAGTTTTTCTCATGAATTTTCAACTTTCGTGATGCATAGGCAATAACCCTATCATTCTACATAAGGACACAACCAAGTCCTTTCTTCGATGCATCAGTATAAATAATGAACCCATCATTACCTGATGATAGAGTAAATATAGGAGCATTGAATAATCTTCTCTTCATTTCTTCAAAATATTCTTCACACTCTTTTTTTCAAACAAATTTAACCCCTTTACGTGTGAGATTTGTTAATGGGTTAGCCAATCGGGCAAAATTCTGGATGAAACGTCGATAATAACCTACTAAACCAATAAAAATATGTACCTAAGTTATACTCATCGGTTCAGGCCATTCTTGGATTTCCTTGGCATTAGAAGGATCAATAGAGATTCCATATTTAGAGATAATATGGCCAAGAAAAGAAATCTCCTGAAGCCAGAATTCACACTTGCTAAACTTCCCATATAATTCATGTCTTCTCAGAGACTTTAGGATAATGCACAAGTTATTTTCATGATCTTCATAGCTTTTGGATTATACCAAGATATCATAAATAAATACCACCATAAAATCATTGAGATATTCCTTGAAAACTCTTTTCATTAGATCTATGAATACAGAGGGTGCATTAGTCTTCCCAAAAGGCATTACTGTAAACTCGTAATGCCCGTACCTGGTTCGAAATGCTGTCTTCGGAATGTCTTCCTTCTTCACACACAACTGATGGTATCTAGATCGATGTTCAATATTTGAAAAGTACTGAGCTCCATGCATTTGGTCAAATAAATCATCAATACGAGGTATGGGATACTTGTTCTTTATTGTTATAGCATTGATTTCCCTGTAGTCGATACATAACCTCATGGATCCCTATTTATTTTTAACAAAAGGAATAGGGGCTCCCCATGGAGAAACACTAGGGAAAATAAATCCCTTATTACTCAATTCCTCTAGTTGTTTCTTTAGTTCAAATAATTCCACAGTGGACATTCTATAAGGGGTCTTTGATATAGGCCTTGATCCAAGAATTAAATCAATGGAAAACTCAACTTCTCATTCTAGAGGATGTCCAGGTAAATCTTTCGGAAACACATCTACATATTCTTTCACAATAGGTACATCCACTATTTGAAAATTACTTTCTTCACCCACAGTCATTTCATTCTCTTCCTCCCCAATAATTGAATTTATTTGAGCTACTGAGGGTGGATCAAGATAAGAATTAGGTGGTGACGATTCTGCTCTAAAGATAAGGTGTTCCTTATCATCATCATCAAAAATCGTAACCTCCTTCTTATTATAATAAATATTCGCATCATGGTCCGAAATCCAATCCATACCGTGGATTATATCAAACTCAATTATAGGTATGATGATGAGATCAGCAGATAAAGAACATTTATGTGCTCTAATGGGGACTGATTCACAAAACTTTGTTGCAATGATACTTCGATTAGAAGTTTTAACTGACAACTCCCTTGTTAAATCAAATTGGAAATATCTAATTTTCGTAGAAAACTGGGAAGATATGAAACAATGCGATGATCCAGAATCAAATAATGCATTTTCTAAACTTGATGAAACCATTAAATTACCTGCCACCACGTCTTTCGGAGATTCTACCTCAGTAGTAGTGATAGCATATGCTTGGCCTTGATCCCTTGGCCTTTTCTAATGTAAGTTCCCCTAATTCTTAGGACATTCATTTGCATAATGTCCCATCTCTCTGCAGTTTTAGAATTAAACATCGGTAGCTTCTTTCTTCCCCCTGCAATCACGAGCTTGGTGGCCTTTTTCACCACACTTGTAACAGACTCTCATTCCCTTCAAGAAAGTACCAGGGTGTTTCTTCCCACATTTAATGCAGGATGTAAATTCAAATTTTCCCTTCTTCCCCTTATTTCCATTCCTAGATTGATTAGAAGATCTATTCTTCTCTTTCTTTGCTTTAAAGTCATAAGACTTATAGAATTCCTTTTTTGTCTTGATAGCACGTGAGACAGTTTCTTCATACGACTAGAAGGATTTTGAGACTAATTCTCGATGGAGAAATGGTTTTTACCCATCAAAGAAAAGATCAATATTACTTCTTGGGTTGCGTATATAATCTCTAACATACCTTGCTAACCTTGTAAAGTTAGCCTCATACTTTGCGACATTTTCATCCTCCTTTTGTCTCAGAGTCAGAAATTTCCTTTCAATATTTTCTCGATGGTCACAAGGAAAGTATTTTTCTAAAAACAGATCTTTGAACTCCCTCCATTCCATATTTAATACTTCATCATCATCCTTCATGTTTTGAATCAATGACCACCATTGATCAGAATCTTCAGTGAGGCGGTAAACTACCATGATAACTTTTTCCCTTTCACTTCTCCCCAAACCCTGAAATATTTTCTCTATGGAACTTATCCACTACTCTGATACCAATGGATTTTTACTCCCATTTAATGTTGGTGGTTGTTTCTTCATGAAGCGATCTAACATTGATCCTCCACACAATGGATCAGGGTTCTCCATACGGGTAAGGTTATTATTCATAACCTGAGTGAGTTGTCCCAGTATGGTGATAAGCTGATCAGCACCATTTGTATCACCAGCTCCACTATAATTATCTTGAGCAGTAGGGAAATCCCTACATGGAGTGTGTGCATTGATATGGTTTCCATTTCTTCCACTGGGCACCATTTCTAAACAATAGCACAAACTAGATCAGTTTATGAATCAAAATACATAATTCCATACTTGTGAAACACTTAACATAAATTGAACTATTTATGGATATAATCCATAATCATAAAAAAAATTCATTGAGGAAGTATATACTCATAAACCCTTCATAATGATTTTTAATGAAAATGACAATTATCCAAAGCATATCCCCCAGGAGTGTCATCACCAAGAGTGAAACAAGGCCCATTGCCGTGCACCCGTTCCCGTTCAAGTCTAGCTCAAAGCGGTGTTTTCAAGTTTTACCCCTAGGTACATCTTTTCCAGAGCTACCTCTACCTGCTCGTATCCAGACAGGGATGTATTGCTCGGAAAACTCACAAAATCTCTACAATATCAAAATTCTAGGAATTTCTTCTATACTCATCCTCAAAGTATATCTTAAGGCTATGTGCTCTAATCAGAGCTTATCTAAATATAGATTCCAAGGTTTATACTAAACCTCCCTCTGATACCAACTGTAATGCCCCGACCCCAGTTACCCAGAGTCGGTGCATTATTACATAACATTGGCATGATCACAAAAGATCAAGTCTCGAAAGACCGATTAGTTTAGTATCCTTGGAATCACTAGATACATTCATAAAATTTACATTACATCATAAAAATAAAAACTACAACAACATAGTCTCCATAGTCCACACTCATATCCCCTCATACTATCCCTACAGGTCATTTATAAATTACTTCTTCACATCCTGGGAAAAATAAAACATAGAAAGAGGTGAGCTCAGGTGCCCAATAAGGATACCAATACAGTGGAAACTTTCATAAATAAGAATGAACATTTAATGCAATGCATAACTAAAACAAAAGCCTTTTAAACTTGAATATTAGAATAATATGGCAGAAATAAAATGAAATAATTCCATTTACTTATTCACATGGATATTCTACTATTCAAATAATCACATGAAATATCAATAACCACTTTAATAATGATTGAATGCATAATTCCAGGCTATCATAACCACGTAGCCATGGCCTCATGCCGAGACTACAAATAAGATTTTGTCAAGGCCTTGTGCCAAGACACTAGTTTGTCTCATGAAACCTACTGATACATCGAGGATCTATAGTGGGCTCAACCCCTCACTTATTAATTCCAATTAATTCCTCATATGAATAGGTTTAAACATAACATAAACATTCGTATTAAAACTAGAATATTAAATGTCAATACTTTATCTATAAACCATGAATGGAATAAAAATAACACATCCACAGTCAAACATATCACAAAACCTTCAATACAATATTGAAGTTTTGTATCATAATAAATCAACTTCAAATAAGCTTAAAATCCATCAAAGGATGTTGACATAGATGAAATCAAAACTATTTGAGAGAGATATCTCTTTTTTTTTTAAATAATTCAAAAGTCACATCATTATAGAATAAAACATTTACTTTGAAAATATTTTTATAAGATTTTAAGGGAAGCTTCGATGATTTTACAATGGTGTAAAATAGTCGCACCCACCGTATAAGTTAAAAAAACATTATTACCTTAATTCTGTTGAAAAGGTTAAAAATGACCTTGTTTCGAAAAAGACGGAACGATTCCTTTATAAAATTCTTATAAAAAGTAAAACAAGGGTATAAATTACTTTAACCCATATTCAATAAAATAGTAAGAGTGTTTTGAAATACATTTTTAAGAAACATGGATGTGGATGATAAAGAGGTCCCAGTAGATAATTATGTATAAACAACCTCGGAAAATGAAGAGATTGTGAAATAACCCTTATCTTGTACTTTTCCTTATCCAATGGTATTTCAACCTCCTATATAATAGTTAAAACATTGTTATTAAATTATACAAGAACCGTATACATTAATATGATATCATATATGATCTTTTAACATTGCTTTGTTAATAATATCTTAGTATTGTTGTCATTTCGGGTGTTAACTTACTAATTTTATTTTATATGTTTTGTTACATAAGCCATGTTTGTTATGGATAGTTTGTATCTTATTTATATCCATAATGATATAAATTTATTAAAAATTACTTTTAATCATCAAATGAGAATTATTCTTGAATGGGTACGATGGGGAATGAATCTCATCGCGTTCGTCGAGACGGTAGTCCGTACGTACACACGAGTGACAATATCATTATTTTGATATTAAAATAATATATAATTGCATGCTATATCATATATATAGAATTATTATCATATTATACTTATTATTTTCATTAATTAAACATCATTATTATACACATCAAAATAATAATGTTTCGAATAACAATTACACTACAACGTGGAGACGGTAAGCCGTACATACGCACGTATGGTGACATGTCATTAAAAGGATGGATAAAATAATGAATATGGTTGTACCAAATTTATAATAACATCTCACTATATATAAGATACTGGATTTATTATTTTATAATGGGAATAACAAAGAATGAAGAAGTTGAAGAATAAAGGAACATGAAAAGGGGTGGTGAAAACATTACCTCTTCTTCGGGTTCTTCCTTTTGATTTGATCAAAAGGTATCCTTAGGATGTCTTTCTGATCAAACTAAGGACTCTAGGTTGAAGTGAGTGAATTTGGGAGAGTATTTGGTCAGGGGTTTGCTGAACCCAAAGGCTTTTAAGGTTTGAATTAGAGAGAAGGGGGAGTGCCCTTTTATAAGAGGGGTGAGGGGCACCTTTGGAAAAGCTAGAAATATTATTTTATAATAAATTTATATTCGGTTTATAATGGATCCAAAGTGGATTATTCAAAGTCTACGGTTGGTATAGGTCTAAAAACACTCAACCAATATATTTTAGACAGGTTTTGGTCATTATATTAACCTTTTCTTTTAGTTTTAACTCTTAGTTAATTAGATTGACATTTACCATGTCACTTTGTATTTTTATATTATATAGTTAATGAAATTACCATATAAATCAAAGAGACCCCCAAGTGGTCCGTTAATGATAAACCTATCATGATATAATTCCTATGACCGAACCTTAGATTTTTAGGAATAGAATATAAATTAATAATATAATATTTGTTTTAAAAAATTATTCATGTCAATTTTGAAACTATTCAATAATTGGTTTTTCTTAAAGTCTTAAAAACTTTATTAATTCGAACCAAATTCCTTTAAGAAATCCTATAATGTCATATTAACAAATAAAATTAATTTATGTCATCAAAACTTTCAAATTATATTTATTTTAACATTTATAATACCAATTATTTGATTCATTCATTAATAAGGAAAATTATGCATCATTATTGTGTCATAAATAATATTAATTATTAAATGTCTAAAAATTATAAATAAAATACCATTATGTAGGAATTTTTTTTATATTTCTAATTAATTTTTATAGTAGAAAATCCAACATATATGACCCTATGTAAAATTTGTTTTTCTAAAAGATATATGATTTTGTCATTTTTGTATTTATTTTAACTTAATTAATATAAAGTGTCCTTATCACTTACAAGTGGATCCATGGGGTCCCAAAATCAACCAGAAGATGCCCATGGTCGGAAATTTATCAATAAATATGGTTAGGACACGTTTTAGGGTAAATTTATATTATTATAATATTATTTTTTTACCCTTATTTACCGGATTTACACTTTAACCATGGTAAATAAAATATTTACCGAAGTAATCATTCAAAATGTCTTAAAATAAAATTTACCTATTTATACAATTTGGACCTCCTCATTCCAAATATTCAATCCATATTTCTAAATTCAAAACATAGAAATGGCATAAATTAATTTAAAATTAATTTTCGTAGTTAAAACAAAAAACGTGTTTTTAAGAGATAATAACTATCAAAAGATTGATAGTTGTTTATGTCCGATTTAAATGTGAAATTATGTCCAATAACCAACATTGTATTAAATGGTAAAAATATATTCTAAATATAATTTAAAACCACTAAAATTCATAATTTATCACTATTAATTATTTTTATTAAAAAAGTTGTTTTTAATTAAAATTTAGTAATTTTCACTATTCATCAAAATATAAAAGTTATCCGAAAAGTTCCAAAATTTTACCCTAGTCTAATTTCGATATTACGAATCCAAAAATGAAGTCCATTTTGAGAGATAAAATTTATAAAATTTCAAAAATTGGTTATTACTATTCATAACGGCTAGTTTGATTGGTTGTGGTGTGTGTTAGAACTCGAAATTGCGTACAACACACCCTACTGTATTATTCAAAGGGAAGAGTACCATGGAAGCTTGCAGTGTTACAACATCAATACCATAAAAATAATTGGAGAATTAATCAGCACAAATGAAATCACAGTGAACTCATACAAGTCATACATTCTTCAGAGGTCATCTCATAATATATCAAAAGGTCTTACCCTTATTTTATGATTCCATGATTTCAAATAAATCTTATAGAATACATAGAAACCCCTTATCTAGTCAAAAAATCATCAATGAATAGATGATGATACCATTTATTTATTTTAATCTAGTATAGTTTTTGGTAATTGATATATAAGAGGAATGTTCCATCATCCATATTAGAAAATAGAATTAGACATTCGTATGGTAATGTACTTGGTCAAATGAACCCTTTAGCCTCCACTTCATCTAATTGATTCATAGGATATTGAATATTTTCTATTTCCATTCGATAAGGTGGAATGGTAATTGGCCCAGCTTTAGGAATCAAATCAATAGTAAACTAAATTTCTATCACATAAAGAAACATAGAAAACATCTCAAGAAACACATCCTAAAACTAATCCACTACAATAGGGAAGAAATCCTACTCTATTGCCATTTCATCAGGAATAACACTTTAAACCTGGGCTATGATCTCACCCAATTTATAATAAAATATAATTTCATGGAAAACTTGGATTTCCCATTCCCTATTATGAACATAGATTCCACCCTCAAGAGATATGAAAGTAACCTTCTTATGGTAACAATCTCTGTGAGATCGATACGAAACCAACTATTCTATACCCAAAATCAAGTAAAAACCTAACATATCATAAAAAAATATCAATGGAAACAATATTTATCATCCTCAAGGGTACACCCCTTACAAAGACAAATTCCCTAGGATTCCACCCCTAATGGTGTGTTGATCGACATAACCCCAAACAAGAACTCCATAGCAAGACTAAAACTATTCATAACTGAAGAATATATAAAATAATATGAATCTATCATAACAAATAAAATACTAGAAATAATCGAATCAATATGAATCAAACCTAAAATAGTCTATGGTCTAACCATTCTAGTAACAATGGCATGTTTTACTCCATGAAATTGCTCTATCCATCCACCTTGATATCTTGTCTAAGTCTCATGCATAATAATTCTCTGGTGATATTTCTAATCATATCTTGGAGTACCTCATCTGCCACCCCAATCAATATGACCAGTATAACTCCAACATTCAAACTAATATGGGATAAAATACCCTCGTCCAGTGCTCTGTATTGGCTGAGGTCTTTTATCACTTACCACCTGCTAAGGCTTCCTTTAGAATCTATTTTTGGGTCTCATCCTTCCACAAACTCAAAACCCCACTAGTGGTCTAGGAAAATAAACAAACATGTAACCAGGATTTCCACACATATCACTAAACCACTTCCCTAAGATTATGATGATCTCCCCAAAATAATCTACCTACCACCACCATGGTGAAAGTTCTCAAAACGATGCTTCCTACATTATGAGGATGCACCACCATCCTATATAACTGATACTAACTATACACCACTATAAGCCTCATTCAGGTTCCCCTCATAAATTAGAGCCTAATTTACCCCTCAATGAACTTCTTCAAATGAAATATATTCAAACATAACTTAATCTCACACTTAAGTCTTTCCTAAAAAAAGATCTCAAGCCGCCTCATCTCCTACAAACATTGAGGGAAAATTTTGTACATCAAAGAAGTTGTTAGTATAATATATCATAAACATATTATCCTAGGTAAAATGTATAAACTTTGTATCTTTGTCATATCTCAGAGTATATGGTTAGAAATTCTCCCATAACTTATCCTAGAATTCCTTATAATCCATTCCCCCCAGCTACTCATCCTGGACTAAATTATCCCACTAGTGCGTCACCAGTACCCTTCATATATAATATTTATACTTAAATATATTATCAAGAGAAGTATCTATGTTATCCAGAATCATTAGTGTAGAATCATTTTAGAAATCAGATACCTTAGGTCTACCTACTTTCTAAACCATGAGAGGATTACATAGTAAAAAATTTCTAGTCAAGTCAAACATACTCAGCACAACCATCAATATATCTCTCTCCATAAAATACATTAAGTGGTAGAAATTATCATGGAACTTCTATTCCTCCCTATCACCTGGAACCGAAGGGGCTTTGTATTTAGTACTGAATACAGATTCTCTTCAATATCCTTTTCTCATCCCACCAGTAAATATCCTTATAGAGGAATCCCTCTATAATTCAAAACACATGTCGCAAGGTACATAACATATATTTCATCACAATTACACGATTAGGGGTCAAAACTAGACATATCAAGTTACTCAACATACACTTTCACAGTGGTCATAACTGCAAAACTATCACAACACCCAACCAACTTTATCTAATTCCATTGGCTAACATAGGGTAAAAAAATTCTTCCAAAACAATTTTTTTTCTTTTGACACCATTTCAATTAATATATTTCCATTTAAAATAGTTGTAACCTATTTATTATGCACTATTTTTTTAAAACGTAAAGAAATAGAAAATAATTTTACTTCCCATAACCAAACCATAACATGATTTTTTGTGTATTTCTAATATTATGTGTGTTACATAAATCCCTAAGTTCCTAAAATGAGGCATGTATACTTAGATCTCATGCCATGCTGGTTCAAAAGTAAAATCTCAAGAAACAATAACATCAAATAATAAGTATCTCATCCAAGGATAAATAAGATTTCAACTGTAATAAGAATACATCAAGAACTAAAAACTCTCCCAGGAAACTTGGGTTTTACTTTGCATATGGGTTAGCTACTCCCATTCACAACCTCATTAACAAGGCCCAAAACATTCTAGTATTATTTCTACCTTTCCTATATAGTAAATCAATTGGAAAAAACTATGATACCACTTTGTAACGTCCTATAATCGATCACTCTAACTATTATCTAAATTGGTTCTCTACATAACCTCATGTGTGCCTCCTTGTACGTCATAGGCGGACGATTAGTAGTGAGGGTATACTGAAGAATGTAGTGAGACTATAATTTTTATTGGAGTTAAAAATAGTATAAAATAAAAGTAATAATAATTATTAATGAAAATTAATTTTAGATAACCACACGTCACTTAACTAAGTCCCAAAACTAGCCAAATACCTACAACCAATATAGTAAACATTCCATGTCATTATAGTATCATATGTCAAATAAAACCTAAAATAAAGTCACATTAAAAATACCCAAAATAGGTCCCAACAACATGACTGACCCTCTCATCCATGCTTCATCCCAAGTCTCAAATCAACCATATATAATAGGGCCTTTTCCCTTATCCAAACCTACAATTGTGAAGTCTACTTGAGCACCAACATTGACCCCAGCAAGGTGTGAAAACAACTCAATAGGCCACCAACAATGGTCTCTAAAGTAATATCTATTCTAACAACAATAGTGGATGTATATTTATAAGGTATGGGGTATACATGACAATAATGATAAAAAATAATAAATAAACAGTAATTAAATTAACATTATTGTCCCTCAAGTTCCTGAAGTTTCCCAATTAAATCAAACATACTTTATCCTAAGTTAGTTTTTATAAAATATTCCATAGGGGTCACACATTTTAATTAGGGAGCCTAAATTGAAGAATTAAACCCTAGACATAGAGTTTAATGTATGATTGTTTTAATCGATGATGGGGAGTTCCATTTTCAACATCCCTTACCAAACGGCATAGAACATCAAGTCCAACAATCCAAATCAATTGTTGGGAATTCCATGTCCAATATCATCACCCATGGTTGTGGGGAACAATGTCAAATATATTTTACCCATATATCAAAAACCAATTTCCGAAGTCCAACATACATGAACTTTAAAAAAAATAACAAGTTTTCACCTTTATGAACATCCATTATTTCTCATGTACCATTACATTTAACACATTTTCTAACCAATTCCATGATTTAATCATTTCACAATTCATTCATTTATCTCTACCATTAAATATTCAATAAAAACATTTAACAATATGAACATTTTTATCTATTTTTCACTTATTCCATTTATCACATCATAACACATTTAATTTTCCAATTTAATCCCAATATCCCCTTACTCCATATTAACATGACCAAATATAAGTAGATCCAATTTACTATCACAAACCCCCTATATCCAAGAATTTACAACCCATTTTACCATTTTTAAGGGATTTGTACACCCCATGGTTAGTTTTAAGTCTGGTCACATAGTCATCAATGTATTCGGTGGGATCTTTGAAGGGTCTAAAACACCAATTAGTGACCCAATATATTTTTCAAAAAATGGGACTAGAATACTTAGAAAATATACACCATTAAACATAATTCATACAAATGTATAATAATGGGACTATAGGAAATAGCACTTAGACCACCAACCTTATGCTCGTAACCACTTGAATGAATCCAGCCATTGATTCAAGAAAAAATCAACCACCAAAAAAGTGAAGTTCTCCCAATAAATAAGTATCATGAGACATAGAAGAAGTGGGATCACTAATCTGTGAATCATCTAGGAAATACAAGGAAAAATATTTATAGACTAATCTAAGGTTTCTAATAGAAATAAAAGGAACTTCAAATAGCTTAGAATTGAAGTAGATGTACTCTTAGAGAGAAGGGAGGATTTAGTTCGCACCCCAGGCTGTAGGGAGTGAAAATAGAGGGTAAATATGGGAATATAGATATAATATTAGGATGTAAAATCATAAAATTTACACATTTAAAGAGGAACATGGATTTTCAACATAGTTTTTCAAATTTTGCACCAAACAAGAAAGCTCCTCTATCTAAGTAAATCATAGGTTTCATGGTCTCCTGGGATACCTACATGGTTTAAAAAACAATACAGATTCCATGTGAATATTTATGAACCTAACTAGAATGGTTTCAATGGAACCTCACAAAATTTTCACAACTATGAATCCCCTTGAATCATGCCACAAGGTCAGGGTTCATGGTCTTCACTAACCATGTGCTAGTTGTGATCCATTCACTATAAGATTCATTTTATAACTTTTCCATGACATTAATTCCCGGGGATCTCCAAATATATTTCCTACTCTCTAAAATCATACCAAAATTATTTTTTGTGGAGTTTAACAAAATTTAAAATATAAAAATACCTCATCAAAAGGATAGGATATTACATCCATAATATCCTAGAAGATTACACATAGTTCTCCTCTATGTTTCCTAAGGAGAGGTAAATAAATAAGGGTGAGATCAGATAATTAGTAAATAGTATAATACAATATAATATATCATAACATAATTATTAAATAAGGAATAAGTTTAGAAAAAATAAATAACATGAAGATATAATCAACTGAAAATGAGGGAAATTTATATCGATGAAAATAAATAAAAATAATGACTAAAAATAATCATTAATCTCATTCTGATGGAATGTATAATGTTGTACATCAAAAAATTATGTCAAGTCCTTATTCTAAAACATTGTAATGATATGGGTATAGGTAAGCACTAGAAACTATGTTCTTTTACCTCGTGATACATATTAATTCATTAAGGGATTATATAATATCATTCCCTACCAGTCACTTCTTTTAGTCCAATGTATTCACCATAGAAAAGATGTGATTATCAATACAGTGCACAATCAATTTTCCTTAGGAATCAATAATAATTTTTATTAAGATTCAAACATATAGAACACCAATATTTTTCTTGTTTATAAGTGAACATATTCCATTCAAAGAAAGAAGATGTACAGATAAGCAATATGTAATTAAGATAGAAACTATGAGGTATTTTCAATATAATAGGAGGTTCCCTTATCAATGAAATTATGATTAGGTAGTAGAGAAGGGTTATTTAAAATTTTTGGTTATCAATATAATATAGAAATTGAGTTCAATATTTTTCACTAGTAGGATACTATAAAAATGGTAGGGAAATCCTTCATTAGGGTTTGTAAAGAGAATTTGAATATTCAAAAGAATATACCTTGGGAGTGTCTACCCAGTTGTGCATTCTTATGCCAACTTTTCATACACCAGTTTATGTTTGAGTAAATGATTCAACTAACCCTTTTCTAGGTGATTACACCTCAGTGATTATGTTCCACAGACAGATCTTGTTGCTAGTATACAGACATGTATATCATTTCTAGGAGAACAATACACTATTTTCCAAAAAAATAGGATTTTTGGGCATTATTATGGATTATAAAAAATTATTTAATAAGATGAAATATCATTGTTGATATATCAAAATGGTGATAATTCCATAGAATTACAAGCATTATGACATTATGATAAAGAGTTATAATTGAAAATGGAAGGGGTGGAATGAGAACCATTATATTGCAATAATAACAGCATTGAAAAAAAGGATATAATGAGGGGTATAAGTAGAATATAATTAATAGAATATAAAATGGGATATAATTTCATGAAATTTAAATCAAGTAAATATATAAAAATTTTAATTTATCAAATGAATCACAATTAAAAAGAATGAAGATGATTGGAAACCCTTACATTACTACGTATCTTCTTAAAGATTTTGAGGAATACTTTGAACCTTAGGAACTCCTTATAATGGAATTAAAGAGATGGAGGGAAGGGAAATTCGTGATAAATTTATTTGGGGTGAAGTAGGATCGATAATGGGTGGGAGAGAGCTCCTTTTATAGGTGAAAAAGATGGTATTTTTCATAGCAACTAAAGTTAGGTAAGTGGTAAGAAAGAAATCACATGGGTGTTAGGTGGGTTAGGTGAGTTAGGTGAATAAATGATAGGTGAGACATATGGGTATTAAATTTATACCTAAAAATATTTATATAAAGTCTAAGTGAACTTTTAATTTTTTTAAATTCAAGATACTTCATTTTCCCATTTTTACGCATATTAATCTTGATTAAAAATTAAGCATGATAGTTATTTTATTAATAAAAATATAAGATAAATAGTATTAAAAAATATTGAAAATATAAATCTAAATTTGATCTCAATTTAATCAAATTAAATTTTAAAATATGATAATATCAACTTTTAAATTAAAACATATGATATAAGGAAAGTGATTTTATATTAAAATGTATTTTCATACATTAAGTGTTTTATATTATTATTTCCTATTAATTTTTAATTTAATGTGTTTTTATATATGTTTTATATGTTTAAAAATAATATTAGATTTATATTTTAAAATATATTATTCTAAATAAATTTGATGAAAATTTTATACCGCTTATATAATTAATTCCTTAAAAACAACCATTTTACCTATATTATTATAATTAATATTTTATCTAATTTATTATCAAGGAATAAAAAAAATATTATCATTATTAAAAAACTTGGATTTAATAATTATAATATTAATTTTATTTTATCAAATAAAATTAATATTTTTAGGGAAATATAATTTCAACATTAGTATACATAAAACCAATTTTTTTAGAAAAAAAGTGTTTTTCAAGAATAAAAATTATGTTTAGGATAAAATTATTTATGATTTTTTATTTTTATAACCGAAATTGGTTTATAATAAAACAAATAAATTTTTATTATCTTATAAAGTAATCCAAAACCAAATTTTACCAAAAATAATATCTAATTTAAAAAGGTCCAAAAAAAATTCTTTTATTGGAAAGTATTACTTATATTCATAAAATGAATAACATAGCTTTTATAATTTTATAATATTTTTTAGAAAATGTATACTTTTACTCCTTATACACAAATTTTACCATTTAAATGTTTTATGAAGCTTCTAGGTCTTTTATATGTAATGATAAAATTATACAAGTTTCGGTTTTTTATAAAAAATATATTTTTTCACTATTCACTTAAAAATCAAATATTTCTGAAAAATCAAAAAAAAAACTTAATATAATATATTTATTAATATATATAATATAAGTTTTATTTTAAAAAAAACTAAAAAGGATGAATTAAACTTTTAAATATACTCATAAATAAGGGCTCTTCAGAGTTTGCATTATGTGATAGTTTAGGATAAGGTGTTTACATGTTATAGTAGGGTCTCGAATATTACATGACGAATTCCATATGAAACCTATAAAAACTCTCCAAAACATTAAAAAAAATTATACTTTTTCTATCTACAAAAATAAGTGATCTCTACTCTCTATTTATTCTCAAAAGTTAAACCCAGGAACAATTTTTCCTTAAATTTTATTTGACTAACACTTTGGTGAACATGTCTGGTAGATTTTTTCTTCCAGCTATCTTCTATATCACTAAATAATTATCTTTAAAATAATGGATGAAGTTTTATTTCAGTAATATATTTTTCATCAATTCATGGAACACCATATTCTAGGCCAAGTGAATCACACTCTTGTTATCGTAATATTAAACCCCACATTCATGAATCCATCTCATATCCTCCAAGAGAATTATCAAAAGAAATAAATCATTCCCTACTTCTGTTTTATACCATAATCTCTCCATAGGTAAAAAATACTTTTATTCTATTTTGGTCATATGAATCCCAAGACATGTCTACATAAACATATCTATGAAATGGATCATCTATTCCAAAGAACAATATTGTATCTTGTTTTTCATTAATGTATTAGATGATCCACCTCACAACCTCATAGTGTTCCTTTACTATATATGATATGAATCAGATTACAAATTATAATATAAATGTAATGTCTAGTCATGTAAAAATAATCCCTCACATCAAACCACCTACCACTGATGAAAATAGAACATTTTTCCTCGACATAACTTCATTAACAATTTTAAGAAACTTCTACTGAGATAGTTCGAAGTGTCTAACCAATAGTGTTGAGAATTGTTTACATACATCCATTTCAAACCATTCAAATAACTTCCAAATGTAGGATCTATAAGATAAAACAAAATTAATTTAATTCATATCACCCTTGATCTTAACTCCTAATTTATTCTTAGCCTATCTGATATCCTTAATCAAGAACCTTTTTGACAAGTCATTATTTAACTTCTGTATACATTCAATATTTGTTCTGACAATAAAAATATATTCTACATATAGTTTAAGTGTTATATAAGTCTCATAATCCTATACCATATTAAAGTAATAACAATTTTAGTTTAGCCTTTTGAATCCTTCATCCACTATATATATGTCAAAAAAAATTCTTATACTGCTTCAAGACTTGCTTCAAGCCTTAAAAAATATTTTCAGCTTAAAACCCATGGTTTGGTTACAATTTTTTTCAAAAAAATCAATATATTCATGTAAATATCTTCCACCAAATTACCATGTTGTATGGTTGTATTTTCATCCATCTATTTTAATAAAATATTTTTTACTACATCCATACTCAACACCATATGAATTATTAATTAAATAATTACTAGTGTGAAAATAAAATATAAATTAATTCATTTTTGTTGATTAAATCGCTTCACCACTAGCCCCACCTTGAACCTATTCTAACCAACATCCTCTTCTTTTAACCAAAAAATAACTTATATCCAAGCACATTTTCCCCTATGGTATCATAGTAAAATATCAAGTTTCATTGGACATTTTTTAATACATATCTTCATCCATAGATTAATTAAACTAATCAGAGTCATTGAGTGTGGCCTCCTCTTCTGGGATCCATGTATCTCCATTTTTCATTAATAAAATAATGTTCATGTCATCACCAAACCTTAGAATTTTCTTTATGATGCTTATTTATATCCTCAAATGAACCCACTACTCTACTCTATCGAAATCCATGTTCTTTGGTTCTTTGTCTACTAGATCCCTATCATTATATTCTCCCACATCAACTTCAATAACTGTTGAATTTTTTTGGAATATCTCACCTAGTTAAATATCTGAACATATGAAACCATCAACAGAATTCTCCCAAAAAAGTGTTCACCCAGTAACCATACTTAGATAAAATTGGATATCAATAAATGACTATTTACATTAAACCTATTTCTTTACTAACTTTCAGTTCCTCTACAAAACCATATTATTGATTAAAACATATCTGATCCATATAACTTCTCTCTCATCATCATCCCATATCCATTATCCAAAAAATCATCTCTATATCCAAAAATGAAACTTATACTAGATTTTACTCTATAATTTCTCTATCCATAGCATCAATATGAAAAATTGTTAGAAAAAAAATATGGTTGATTTATATACATTTACAGGACCATGGATCCTCAAAATTTCCATGCCCAACTACTGATGTTGAACTTATATTAACAAGTTATTTTTTTTGTTCATATATTCAACCCAAATTCCCTTAGGCATTATAGAGTGGAACAACATTCTTTGAGACTTCTTGGTCAGTTCTGAATCAACCTTCCAGTAACTGTATTTTATGAAGGTGTTCTGGGAATTTCCATATTTATCATAATCTACTTGTTCTTATTGAAGTTATGGAAGTAGTATTTGTTATACTCACCATCAGTTTTAGAGTTTAATCATATTATAATCTAGTTATATTCCCTTTCACTATGGATTTACATTAAATTAATTCTAGAAATACATCAAACATTGACATTAGAAATTAAACTCAAACCATCATTAGAGAATAATCAATAAATTTCACAATGTAATGTTACCCTCCATGAGATCAGATAAGGGAAGGTGCACAAAATACTAAGTGAAAAAATTATAAATTTCAAAGTTTGGGCTTATATTCAATCAAAATTAAGGACACACTTTTTTTCCATAATATGCAACATTCACCCTATATAATTTTAGTATGTGATGCACCTCTATGCTCCATTTAATTCGTGTAGGTGTTGATCATATTATAAATCTATATTCCAAAACAACACTTACTACTAGGGAAGAGTAAATTGGAAATGTAGGGTTGAACCAACAAGGATCACTGATATGCCAGCAACCAATCAAACAAAACCCTTTAAAAGGATACCTCATGTTCATTATTAATTTTTTTACTAAATCTAGGAAGTTTGGATTTAATTCAGATAATTAAGAAGGGAACAAGTTCAATTTCAGGTCCCTTGATAGAAGATAATCTTAGATTTATCTTAGGATAGTCCAACATCTTAGGTTGTGAAGTAGTGTAAAGATCACTAATTATTTTTGGTCAAAAAAATTGGATCTAAATATTTTGAAACTATCTCATGTTCAGGGTTTAGTTAACAACATAGGTGCATTATTCTTAGATTCTATGGAGAAAGAATCACAGGTAAATCATCATAGTCTTGCTCAACTCTAATTATGTTAGGTTCATTCAATTTAACTTCCCATGGTCAAGGTTATGAAAAATAATGTGATAAAAATTATTATCAACCTAATTACTTTTTATAGGTTTACCAAGGTTCAATACATAGATTCATTAGGCTTAGAAACACCACTACTCTTGATCCCTAACCCTAAGCAGATTAGTTGTGCATGGAGATGTTGATCACAAGTATAGAATTACTAAACATGATACCCATAATCATGATATGGTTGAGAAATAAGAAATACAATATTAAAACAAGAAATATATTCAAGATGAACAATTTAAAGAAATGTAAATCTAATAAAAAAGTCACTGAACATGAATAAATAATGGATAATTGTGTCAGTATTTGATGAAAAATGGATAGAAATGTTGAAACGAATATTAAAAACAAAAACTAATTCAAAACAGAGAAATAACGGTCATAGTTTAACCAACAATAAAAAATGATTCAATAAAATAGGGAATTGAATGAATTCAAACTAGGTTTGAATGAAAATGGATGAAAATCAAAAGAATACAATGAGACAAAAAGAAAGTATCTGACTCTCCTGTGTGTGTGGCCAGCACTGGAATATTAATAGGCTCAAAAAATACATGATGGTAAAATAATTCATTCCATATACTGGTTTAAGTGGAATTTGTTTAGACATATATACATTGTGTAATCAGACTTTACATCAGGTATTTTAGATCCTCAATTTCCACTAGAAAATTTTCTTTTATACACTACAACAAATAAGGCTTTTAAAAGAATCAGAAATCACTTTTAATAGAACTTCAAAAGCACTGTTAATCATGGTGAAGATAAAGTGGGTCCACTTTAATAGTGCTAAAACATCACAGATAAAGGGGACCTTTATCCGCACTAAAAATTTTTTGATAAAGGTCCCCCATTTATCAGTTCTTTTTTAGCGTGAATGAAGGGAAACTTTTATCAGCGCTATTTTGATCACTGATAATGGCCCAATTTATCGATGATTTAATTAGCACTAATAAAATGTGTCGTTATCAGTGCTCAAATAGTACTGATAAAGCCCTAGTTTCCTGTGATGTGCTGTTTATTTAATAGCACACCCCGCTCCTGTACACCTGCACAAAATAACACCTACACACGAACAAAGCACAGAAGAACAAAAAAATGCACTCAAGATTTTTTCAAACAATTCTATATACATTTACTTCACATCATGAATAAAAAACACACTACTATATACATTTCCAAAAAAATATGGTTACAATTAAAATTATACAACAAAAAATTGAAAACATTAATGTTTTATCCTTTGGCATATGTGATCCCCTCTCAAAAATTGTCATCCATGGCATTAGTTTCTGAACAAAGCATCCTAACTCAAGAAAAAACATCCACCTATATAAGAAAACAAATATTATATTAGTAATACAATAATGAAAAAATTAAACATTAATATGAAAGAATACATTAATAAAATGTCATTTTTTTTAAAAAAGACACATCTTGAGTTATAGTGGTCACATTGTGCATCTTATTGAGGTGGGTTTGATTTTTATATGTCACAAATGAGTCATAGATCATTGTTTTAAAATATTAAAACAATATGAATGGATTTTCCCGATTTTGAGTATGTCACATGTTATTTTACTGAAATTAATATCAAATTTAAATGACACATTTGGATTTATATCGGTCACATTATTTGTCAGATTGAGGTGCGGTTGATTCCAAAATGTCACAAATGACTGATGTATCATTTTCCTAAAGTATCAAAACAATCCAAATGTGTTTTATTGGTTTGTATTATGTCACTTGTGTATTCTTCTAAAATTAATGTCAATTTTAAATAAAAAGCGACACTTTGAGTCATACTAGTTTCATTGTGCATTGAATTGAGTTTAGTTGTATTCCTACAAGTCAAAAATTACTTATGGATCATTGTCCTAAAGTATCAAAACAATATGAATGTGTTTTCTCATTATGTAGTATGTAAGTTGTGTTTTTTACCAAAATTTCATTTCAAACTGGAAAACATGCATTTTGAGTCATACTGGTCCCATCGTGCATTGGTTTGATATAATACTTATTGATACATGTAAGAAATAACTTATGAATTGTTTCCTAAATTATGAATACAATTGGAGTGAGTTTTCTTGGTTTTTAGTGAGTGACACGTTTTGAGCTAAAATGATAATTTTAAATAGATAACAGAAACCTATAGTCATACCAGTCACACCATGTGTCAGATTATGGTTCGGTAGATTATTACACATAATAAATGATTGATGGATCATTTTACTAAATAATAAAAACAATTATAATGGGTTTTCTTGGTTTTTAGTATGTCACTTGTGTTTCTATCTAAAATTAATAATAATTTTAAATAAAAAGAGACACTTTGAGTCATATCAGTCGCATTGTGCATTGAATTGAGGTGTGGTTGATTCCTAAATGTCACAAATGACTTATGGATCATTTTCCTAAAGTATCAAAACAATCAAAATGTTTGTTCTTAGTTTTTATTATGTCAATTTTGTTTTTTTACTAAAATGTCATTTCTAACTGGAAACACACATTTTGAGTCATATTGATCACATCATGCATTTGTTTGATATGAAACTACTTTATACACATCACAAAGAACCTATGAATCATTATCCAAAATTATGAAGACAATTGGAGGGGGAATTCATGGTTTTTAGTGAGTGGCATGTTTTGAGATAAAATGTTAATTTTAAACTCATAACAAACACTTTTAGCCATACCAGTCACACTATGCGTCAGATTGAGGTAAGGTTAATTTATACACATCACAATTGACTCATGGATGTTTTTTTAAAGTATCAAAACATTCAAAATGTGTTTTCTCAATTTTCAGTATGTCACTTGTGTTTTTTTCTAAAATTAATGTCAGTTTTCAATAAAAATAGACACTTTGAGTCATACCAGACGCATTGTGCATTGAATTTAGGTGTGGTTGATTCTTACATGCCACAAATGACTTATGGATCATTTTCCTCAAGTATAAAAACAATACTACTATGTTTTCTTAGTTGGTAGTATGTCAGTTGTGTTTTTTTAGTAAAATGTCATTTCAAACTAGAAACACACATTTTACATCATACCGGTCACATAGTGTGTTGGTTTTATATGAGAATACTTAATACACATCACAAAGAACTTATGAATCATTATCGAAAATTATGAAGACAATTATAGTTGGTTTTCTGTGTTTTCATTGAGTGATAATTTTTGAGATAAAAATGTCAATTTTAAACTGATAACAGATACTTTTAGACATACCGGACACATTGTGCATCGAATTGAGGTGCAGTTGATTTTTACACATCAATAATGACTCATGAATGATTTTCCTAAATAATGAATACAATAAAAATTATTTTTCTCAATTTTCTGTATTTCACTTTTGTTTTTTCTAAAATTAATGTCAATTTTAAATAAATAGAGACACTTTGAGTCATACTAGTAAAATTGTGAATTTAATTGAAGTTTGGTCAATTCCTATAGGTCAAAAATGACTTATGGATCATTTTCCTAAAATATAAAAACAATAAGAATGTGTTTTCTCAGTTTTTAGTATGTCACTTGTTCTTTTTACTAAAAATATTGATAATTTTAAATAAAAAGAGGAACTTTGATTCATACTAATTGCATCATGTGTCATATTGAGGTGGGGTTAATTCCTACACAATTAAAATGACTTATGGATCATCTCTCTAAAGTATAAAAACGACAGAATGTGTTTTCTCGATTTTTAATAGGTCAGTTACTCTGATACCAACTATAATGACATAAACATTTCATACATTGATATCACATAATAGTATATTAATATTACTTACATAAAATAAATAAATTAAACATAAATATGAAACAATGAATTAATTATATGGAAAATTATTTTACTGTGTAAACATTAAGATTACCTATGTGATTGAGCAGACATATAATCATTACTATTACTGAAAAGGCATGTCACATGGACAGAAATATTCTAAAATAAACGAACCTTGTAAGGAATAATGAAAATCAAATCAACATTTCATTATATAATTTTTCATTAAAATAGTGATATTATATTGTAACATTACCTTTATATATTTACAAAGGGTTTCTTTGGTCCAGAAATAAGTTAACAACAAAACTAATGATTCTTTGTGCACTTCACTATTGTTGGTTTACTACCGCTTAGCATAGAATCTGATCTGAACTTCTGATCTGGCTTCCCCATGATGCTCTCATCCGACAGAATCTCTATGAATTCATCATTAAGCGTTCACTTTTCCTTCTCTTATAACACCCATTTAACTAGTAAATGGGTGCAGGAAGAGAAGGAAAAGTGAAAGTTTAATGATGACATCATAGAGATAGTGTGGGATGAGAGAATCACAAGGACACCGGATCGGAATTTCAGATGAGATGTTATGCTAAGTGGTAGTTAACCAATAGTAGTGAAGAGTCCTTATTTTTGTTATTAAATTATTGATTGATTCACAACCATTATTCTTCCAACACACTACATCAGAAGAAATAGCTACATAAATGACCAAAATACATAATATAAATGATCTATATCCTAATAGTTTAGCTCTTATGCTTTTGGAAACATGGAAACATAAAGAACTAGTTCATAAGAGTCTCTCATTATGTTATTATTTACTAGAAAGACAAATCATTTCTAAAACCATTCATCATAACCTAAGGATATGAAATATAATAAAGGATGATCATAGATGCTCAATAAGTGTAAACAAGGGAGATATCAATGATCATATAAGAATAACATAAGTAGTATGAATTCACCTTCATCCTATTTGTGTACAATATTCCATCAGGTATGATTCCCATTCATTTCTAAACACATCTATATCATCTTGTGAATATGAGTTTTTGTGACAGTCATGGCAGTACTGAAAAAATATAAGTACACAAAGGATTAATAAATATTTTAAATAAACAAGTAATTATTTTTGAAAATTCCTCTTCATAGATTCTATTTTGTTGATGAAATGCGATCTCTTTTATAAATTTAGAAACATAATAACCACAGTTCTTTCTATTTGTCTGTTTTGGACATTACAGAAACATCAAGAAAAATAAGTAATTTGTTTTTATATGTGTTTGAATAGTGAAATCTTATTATATATACCCTAATACTTGTCCAGTTGTAGATCTTGTCGGCATTCTTGTCCTAAGTCCTTGGATTCATTCCATAATGTAGACAATATTGATGAATTGTACTATCATAACAGAATCCTAATTAAAAGATAATATAAGTTATGTAACTAGGTGTTTAGTTATAAAATGGTGGATCTAGTGTATTACAAATTAAAAAACTCTATCATGTGTGGTCAATTTTTTTGTATATCCATGCATTGAATATAGAAAATAAATCTTTGGAGTATCCAAATTGACCGTAATGAGCATCAAATGCTGCTTAAAAACACAAAAAAGGAATAATTAATGAAAAAAATTAAAATATAGTTAATATGATAAAATTATAGAGTTTTTTCTCTACATAATTGGTATTAAAAAGTTTCTGTCATTAGTACTTTTTTTTCAAACTATTCGAGCAGGGATGAAATTATTTCACCTTCTTTGGAGGAATTTATTTATTCTTTTAAAGAGGTGATGTGATGACTAATGAGTCCAAATTTTTTCATGGGGAAATCCTTTCAATGTTTTTTCAAATATACACCTATAAAAAATATGAAATATATTTAGTCATAATTATCATAGTATATCAACTTTTGTAAAATAAAATCCTGAAAACATAACTGATGTATACATTTACAACTGAGGCGCCTAGTCATTCATGCTTGAAGATTTAATTTACATTGTCAGCACTAATGTAATCTAATTATTCCCCTCCATACATACTTTTTCTAAAATCAATTATGTGAGTATTGTCATCTATAAACTTTGTATCCACATGATCCTATAATGATATTAAATATAGATATAGAGCAGGTGGGGAGAAGGTTCTCCTAGTAGATCGTTTCGATTGGTTGGTAGATCCTTGAGATGGTTTTGAGCCAATATTTTATTCCACACCCTTCCATTTGTCCTTTTGTAATAACATTCATCGATGCAAACCTTTTTTCATTAAATGTTAAAGGTTCAGCTTGAAAAATAAGCTGGAAATGAATACAGCCTTGTTGAAATGTTTTTTAGAAGAATTGGCGTCGATGTGGTGAATGTTCTAATAGCTTTTTCAACTATATGAATGTCATCATCGTCATTTGGAAAAGGTATCTAGGTGATCGACTCATGAGGTACATTAATAGACACTCTAACATGACCTCTTGGAAGATATATGTTGTGTAGCATGTCGTTCGGCATATTGAACATCATATCCCTCGCTACAAGGTGATGGCTGGGATTGATTGATATAAATCAAAGTCATTTTTACCCTATATAATATCAGTACAAGAAAGGTATCAATGTCTATGTGATTCAAATTTCACAGAAACAATTATTATAAAATTTATTACCTCAGCTAAGAAAGGTTCATGAGGGGAATTTCTCTCCTCAAAGCTAATAGGGGTGGGGTTGGATCTTCATGCGCTGGTTATTCTTGAGTTGTTTCTTCTCTTTGCCTATCCCCAATCAAAGTTTCCATTATCTATCTATTCAATTTTAATTTTTTTTAAAGGGTAGATAGTATTTATATCATCATTTTCATTTCTTTATTTTGATCCTCCTCTTGTTTTTTTCTGAAAATATGTTTGGGGTGTCACCCCAAAGCCCACAACTCTAACGTGGCCATATTTTTCTGGCTGCTTCAATGCCACTGAAAGTATTTCTGCATCTGGTGCGAGTGTTGTTGATTCCTGTGAATATGTTAGATATAAAATATAGTAAAATAAGTAATCATTATTTTTTTAATAATGATTTAAAGAATAACAAATTTATATTATGTCATACTTACACATGTTTCCCACAATTTTTATGTGTTTTAATCTATTAGTATCGCCTCATTATTTACATGAGCCTCCTTCCATAGCACATGGCATGGTATGGAAGTTCATTTCTATTTGGATTCATCAATCTGCATATAAACATAGGAACATAGTTATGGTGTTTTTTTTATGTCACATAAAAGTATTATGGTAGATTTAAAATATGTACTAATTTTTTCTCAAGTTAAGCACACCCCATCCTTACATTATGATAGGGGTACGCTGGTTTTTCTACCCATTCCTTATTTTCAGTACTCATTTGTTGTCTCATAAATAAAGAATTATGAATCAAAGTGATGAATACAAGAAACTTCAAACAACATATTACCAATCATAGTGTACTTGAAAATTCTACTCCACACGACGGATGCTAAACACATCCCATGATCCTTGGGATATCAAGTGTGCATAAAGAGAAGGTGGGTGTGGTTTTATTTTACCTTTCACATCTTTAAGATGATATTTCATTAAAAAAATTTAGAAGCCTCTATTAATCCTTCCCCCAACTCCTAATACATATTACTTTTGTGAGGCATCTACTATAAATGTACTCTACAAGCGATGATGAAGAGTAAGTCAGTGTTTTAGTATTTTATTTTATTTTAATAAATTAAATAAATGATATCATAATGTCACCGTAATCTCTTCACATATTAGTTACTTAAACCCAGTGACAACTTGGTTCCATGACTGTACATCAATCGGATCATTTTTATGAGTGACGATTCCAATTTTTCTACTAAACATGGCTTTTCTGGGGTTAACATGATTGACTCACTTATTCTGTCCCACCTCAAATTTGATGCCTTTTGCTTTTTCCTTATGTATTTTTGCTAACACTGTCAAACTAAAACACTCTTGTTTTTTTTTACACCGCTAGGGTTTCATTGCCTACCATTTACTCAGTTTGAGCATCATCATTATGTTCCTCCATAGTGCTAGCATCGGCCCTAGGACCAGCAGTAACAGGTTGACAAACATGTTGTACCTCAGCACTGGGACCCCCAACAACAGGTTGAGAAACATGTTGTTTCTCTGCACTGGGACCTGCAGTACTAGGTTGAGAGACCTATTGTGCCTCGGGATTGGGTGCATCAGTAGGTGCATAAGTCATTATCTGCAGAAGTGGTTTTCCATTTAATTTAGATTACATAAAATCATCAGTGAACAAATAATAACATATGGTAACAGAATGTATATTACAATAAAAAAATAACCTGATTATTGAACTCTCTTTTTTTAAGGATAAAGATATTTTACCCCTCTATAAACTATTAAAATCCCTTCATTATGGTCTCTTATAACATAAAAATGTCATCTACATTGGGACCGCTGCGAAATGATTGAGAAGTTCCAATGAAAGGGTCATCTTCTATTGAATTTTCATCTGACCCTTCAGTTGTTTTGGTCGATAACATAACAATTGACCAGTTTCATTTTTCGGTATCTAGAACATAAAATACTTTTACTGCCTATGATTCCATTATAAATGGTTCGTCTATCTCCCCTTCCTTACTGAAATCAAATTTCATGAATCCCAATTCATTCATTTTAATATCACTCCTATTATCAACCCACTTTCATTGAAAAATCATCACTCGGAATTTTGTATATTCTAACTCCCATATTTTTTTGATGATGCCAAATTATGACATATTTTCATAAATTGGATTTATGTCCCTTTCATCGGAAACATGCATCGCTTCATCCACAAGTGTAACCCCACTATTCTTTATGGTACTGTCTTCATCATGATCATTAGTATAGAATGTATAACCATTAACAACATAAGCATTGTAAGATAATACAAACACACTTGGTCCTCTGTCTAGCCATTGAAGTCGTTCTAAAATTGAGTCCATATTTTCATCCGACTTCTTAAAAATATGGTCTCAAAACTATCCTATAAACTTCTGATTATGTGTATCTGATATCCATTTTTCAACCATATATAGATTCAAATGCCTAAGAATTTCTTTATGGGTTTGAACATATGGGTCAATGTCGAAATTATTATACAAAACCTAAAGGTGGTCCTTCTATCGATTTGTAATATTGTTTGTGACAACCTCTCTTCCAAAAATTCTTTCACCCTCAAGCCATCTAGTGTGACAAGAATTTGGTATGCCAATACTTTCCACACCAGACAAGTATTCGGTACAGAATTCAATAGCTTCCTCAACAATATATTATTCTTCAATACAAATCTATGGTCAACTTTGATTTTTGACATACCCTTTCAAAATCTTTGTATACCGTTCAATCAGGTACATCCATCTATAATGTACAGGACCGCATAGTTGAATCACTCTAACTAAGTGAACCATCATATCAAATAATGTCAGTGGTAAGAACATCTCCAATTCACGTAATATAACGAAAATTTCTCTTTCCGTAGTTATAAATTTCTCCAGTCTATAACTTTTCTATATATAGATTTGAAGAGAAATAGAGATTCCTTAAAGTATGGCAGACATTCTTGGGACAAATGGAACATAAAGCTATAGGAATTAGAACTTTCCTCAAAACATGGCAGTCATGTGATTTCAGACCCTTTAAATTTAAATTTCTCATTGACATGATGTTCTTGATATTTGATGAATACCCCTATGGAACCTTTACATCATTCAAGAATCCGAAAAGCTAATATCTCTCCTGCCCAGAAAGAGTATAAGCAGTTGGATGAAGAAATGTTTTTTTCACCCTTCATTGGTCCCAACTCTTCTCATATTCCCATATTAACCATATCCAACATAACCTTAATTCCATCCTTTATTTTCATAGGTGAATTTAGAAACGTGCCTATGGCACTATCACATACATTTTTTCAACACGCATAACATCAATAAAATGTTTTACATACAGACAATTCCATTATGGTAATTCAAAAAAACTGATCTATTTTTCCAGCCGGTTTTTGTAAGGTTTTTCAAAAATGGTTTACCAAAAATAGTGTCCACATATTTTACTTTCTCCAACAATTGATCACCTGTTAGTGGAGACAGTGTTGTATGTTCTTCTGAACTTCCATCAAATTATGTCTTCCAAGATCAGTACTTATTTTGTTAGGTTAGAAATCTGTGATGTCCTAAAAACATGGTTTTTGATGAATGTATCAACCTAATTGACTATGTAACTTGTTCACAAAAGGTACACCCTTGAGTTCATTTAATTCTATATCTTAACAAATTTACATAAAAAGGAAAGTTATTTATCATCCCGTACAACCTGGATCTCAAACTGAAATCATCATTTTTCTAAGCATCATACAACATAACACTTCAATCCGACAATAATTTCAAATCCTCAATCAATGGATCCAAATAAACATCAATATCATTACCTGATTGTTTTGGTCCTGATATAAGCATACATTACATGATGTATTTTCATTTCATGCATAACCATGGTGGTAAGTTATAATTTACCAACATAACTAGACATGTAATGTGACTACTACTTTGAAAACCAAAAGGATTCACCCTATCTATAGATAACGCAAGACAAAGGTTTCTCATCTTTATTTCCAAATTCAGGATACTCGTGATCAATTCTCTTCCACTAAGGAGAGTCTTCCAGGTGACGTAGTTTCCCATATTTAATCCTTGTATTTGTATGCCATGTCAATTTTCCTACAGTCTTCTCACTTCCATAGAGGTTCCTAAACCTTGGAATGAATGGAAAGTACCATACAAATCTCATAAGACTAGATTCATCTTTCTTGTATTGAGAAGCACCACACTTTGGGAATTATTTATGTGATTTTTGGTCCTTTAGAAATAGTATACAGTCATTTGGACAGGCATGTATTCTTTTAGAGAGCATACCCATAGAGTGTAGCATTTTTTTGGTGTCGTATGTTCATCTTTGGAGCTCATTATCTTCTGGGATCATGTCATTTAGGAGAGAAAGTAGTTCCGTAAAACAGTTTCACTCCACCCATTTCCTTTTTCAAATTATACAGCTTCAGTACGGATGCCAATGCTATATATTTAGTGCAACCAGCATACAATGTCGTTTTTGTACAACTCTTTAACTTCTCAAATAATTTTGGGCAATCACGACATTCATCTTCAACTATCCTTATCATTTCCTCAATACATTCTACATCATCATTAAAATCTATAATCACATCCTCCATACGGTCTTCTTCATTGTTATCACTTTTAATTATATCAGATGATCCATAAAACATAGTGTTATCCCAACCACTACCTACATTTGTTTTCCCCATTTTTATTCCAACATGTATAACTTCGATCTATTCCATGACAGATTAAGTGTTATTCCAACTCCTCTGGACTATTTGTTCTTGAATAACAACAATGTAAACACGTAAAAAGGATTTGAGAAGGGTCATATGCATGATCTTTTGCAAACATGATAAAATAATTCATGCCATCTTCATACTATTTTATCGACCGATAAAAATTCATCCATTATTTATTCATATTAATCCTATTTGATTCAGTAATATTAATATTTAACAAAATAATTACACAAATGATGTTCAACTAGGGTAATCATCCAACTATAATCAATGGAACTAGTTATGGTAAACAATACCCTTACCTCTCCATGCATAAATCAGGACCAAAGTATATCACAACCATCTTCCCGACCACCTAATCAATGGAACTAGCTATGAGAATCTCTTGCACTTGAATGTTTTAGTATCCCACATGTGATCAATATGCATTGTTGTAAACCAGTTTTTTAGTGTTTCTCTAGAAATATAATGTCTTGAGTTAAGATCTATGGTACTAAACTAATAGATGGTATGATTTTCCATATATTTATTGAAGGTGGAAGGATTCATTACATGTGTTGTTATGGTTATTTGACTAGGGTGTCCATAAAGTGTCCCATAAAGTCCTATAGTGAAGTAGTTTTCTAAGATTCAGTGGAATTTAACTAGTAACAAACTAGTGGTTCCATTGAAATGGGTAAGGTTTGGATTGATATTCAAAGGTAGAGGAACTAAAACAAAGAAAACAAATGGCATACCAATAATGATAACAATAGAAACACCATACAAACACACAATCATTCTCACAATTGTAACACCATACAAAGCAAAAAAAACACAATTTCAGATTTTATAAAGCATCCCTTATTCAATTCTACTTGTTAATTCAGAGGTTATCACAGAATTTTTATCATCCTGGGGAATTCATTCATTATCCAAGTATATGTAGATTACCAATTTATATATTCAAATTTTCAATAGGAACCAACCAACATGAAATTCATTTAGTGCGCAAACAAGGACCACCAATGACTGAAATTTATGTGATGACTTCATATCCTATGGAAAAATATATAGGAAATATCTTTAAAACCTCATTTAATATTTATTGGTTTGTTTTCATTAATCATATAGTTACAAGTAATGTGGAATATGTAAATGATAAGCTTGGGGGCTGAATGATGTGGATATGTTGATGGAAATGATGATGTGGTAGTGTGTTTAAATATTCATTGAGTATTTTTCATTAGAATGAGATTGGTTTAAGTAATTATATTAAGGTCTATTGTGTTATTCCATCATGAGGTTCAATAAGAAGAGGTGCATCAGGAATCCAAGGATGTGTATCATAGACTAAAATTAAAGGCTTGGAATGTAACGAAGCTATCCTTTAGGGGGTTCTATATATATAATTTATTGAAGTATAATGGTTTTTTTGCAAGTAATGTGACTTAGTGATGGTTAAATAAATTTTGGATTGTATTTCATCTATTCTAAACTGGAGATCTACTTTGTGTTTCTTTTGGGGTGAGTTTGTTTTGAGGCTCAACATGACAGATATAGATTCATTTCAAGGGTGTGTATAAATGAACTAAGAGTTTATATAGATTTTGAATATATTTTGATGATAGTTGGGTTGTTTATTTTTGTATAGTTATCTCATTATATGACTTGACAAATGATATTTTCAATTTTATCTCAGTAGAGATAAGATTAATATGAAATTGTTTTTACATTGATAATTAGAGTTATCTAAAAATGAAATTGTATCCTATTGTGTGGTATATAGATTAAATTAATAATTGATACATAATATGACTAGTTTTTAAAAAAAATCAAGGGTATTGGTACTGTTTTTTAGGTATTATTTCTATTAAAATACTCATGGATGAGTTGGATGCTCTATGAGGTTGAGGGTTTTTTCATAGTAAATGTGTTCTATCAAGTTAAAGTGAATCATGGGATGAAGAATATGATTTTTTCATGATGATAATGAAGAGTTTATGAGTTTAATCATACATATATAATTCATGTATGTTCAGATTATGTTGAAAATGATCACCCTGAGATTATAGTTAAATATAGGTGTTGCATATTTGAACTACTATCTTGATGATGTTAACCCCTTTTATAGGATATTTTTACCTTATTTAAAGGAACTCATTAAATCCTTCACTATTAATGGTTCACTCACCAAAAAATTAAAAATGAATAAATATAATGAAAACAATTATTTTAAATGGTTTAATATAAAGGGATATATCAAAGGAGAACACTTCATTGATGAGTCAATGTGAAAAAAAATACAGTATACTCGCCTTCAATGGATTAAAATTTTATTGTCAATCATTTCAAAGAAAAGGTTATTATGAGGCATAATGAATAGACAAAATGAGATGGATGCTTTGAGACACAAGGTAAAAAAATACACAACCATGAGGCATACAAAACCAAGAAAAAAATCTAAACCTGGAAGTGCCCCCCCAATCCCTCTTAAAAACCCAAACACATGACAAAACCATTTCTAAAATAACAAATACCACTTTTAAATAAACATGGAAAAATGGGCCTTTACACCTGGGATTTACAAAAAAGTGCCCAAGTGCATTTTTTTAAGCCAAGTTAAAACACAAAAATCATATGAAAGTGCCAAACGGGCCCTTGAGTTTCAAACACACACACACCCAAACATTTCACAATTTCCAAAATGGACTTTATCCTTTCCAAACACACCAAATAATTTCCATAAAAAATCCTTCAAACTATTAAATGATGAAACCTTTATAAAATAAACCCAAAAAATTATCAACAATTATAAATGCAAACCAAAAAAATTATATAAAATTATATAAACAACCTAACCAGTTTATAAATAGTTTTATAACAAGCTAACGAATATAGGAACAATTTTTTTGTAGGCCAAACAAAGTATAAATAATTTTATAAGAAACCCAAATAGTTTACTAGCAATTATATAAACAAATCAAACAATTTATAAACAATTTCATAAACAGGACAAACAATTTATAAATAATTTTTTATAAACAAAACAAACAGTTTATTAAAAATTTTATAAACATATCAAACAAATTACTCAAACTAGAAAACATCAAAATAAAATATTCGAGAGTAATATGAAGGTAATTTTTTTGTTGAAAACGTTATCAAAACAACATCTGAAATCCACTGAAAACAATTTTCATAACCACACATAATCATAACCAGGGAAAAATACTTCAAAACTATTTTTAACAAAACCAACTAACTTGAAAACACAATAGTAGATTAACCAAGTGTATTATGAAGCTGCGAATCAAGTCAGAAATTTAAATGAAAACATTCAAGCATAAAATCAACTTAATTAGAATGGAAAATGCAGATTTTCCTACCTTAGATGTGGCCAAATGCGATGGTGCTTCAACAGAAGGGAGAACAAGACATTGTGGGCCCTCCGCACACCCAGAAACCCAAAGGAAACGCATCACACCTAAACCCTACCCATAAGGGTTAAACCAAACCCTATGAACCCTATGGAAACTAGGGAAATCACAATAGAGACTCGCTGGGGGGGATCCGTGTGTTGTAGAAGAGGCTGTAGGGACGGTCGTTGGATGAGGAGGGTGCACCGGAGCAGGTCAGGTGGACAAGGGGGACACGCAAGGAGGAAGAGAAGAAGGAGGTGAAGGAGGAGGATGAGGAGGAGTAGAAGGAGGCAGTGGCAGTGGTAGAGGGGGGTAAGTCGGTGTCCTCAGAGGAGGAGGAGGAGGCAGTGGCAGGGGAGGAGGAGGAGGAGGGGTCGTGACGAAGGAGGGCTCGACGGTGCAGTGGTTAGCTTCTACGAAGGCTTGAAAGGGTGTGAGGGAGGAGGAGCCTATTAGAGTTCTTTTATAAAACTCTTTGGATCCGTTATCAGGGCTAGTTAAAATCACTGACAAAGGTTTGTTTTATTAGTGCAAAAACAAAAAGCGTTGATAAAACATACCTTTATCAGCGTTTTTTTAGCGCTGATAAGGGTATAATTTTAATAATTTATTTATATTATTGTATATTTATTTAAAATGATGTATAGGATATATATTTATTTATTTATTTATTAATAATTATAACTATAAATAAATATTTATTTATTTATACTTATAAAATTATAATTTAAGTAATTATAAAATTATAAGCAATATACTTATTATATTTATAATCAAATAAATATATAAAATAAATATATTAATTATATATATTTAAAAGATTATAGATATATGTAACTATATTTATTCAAATTTTAGAAATATTTATATGAAATATATATTTATTTATAAATATAATTATAATTGAATATATCTTTATTTATTTAAATAATTATAAAATTATAAAAAAATTATATATCTAATATTTATAATTTTTTAATATATATAAATAATATATTTTTTATAAATTTAAAATTATTTAAATATATCTATATTTATTTATAACTATAAATAACATTTGTATTTATTTATAAATATTTGTATAGATATTTATTTATATATTTATTTATTTAATTACATATAACATATTATATTTGAAATAATAAATATATTTTTTATAACTTAATATTTATTTAAATAAATATAAATTTATTTGTATTTACTTATAAATATTTGTATATATTTATAAATATATCTATTTAATTATATATTTATAACTTTATAAGTAGTATAACAAATATATTTATTATAAGTTTATAATTATTTATATATATAAATATTTATTTATTTATAGTTATAATTATAATTATAAATAGTATATATTTATAAACATTTGTATATAATTGTTAATATATATATATATTAATAAAATTATAATATTATATGTATAATTTTATAATTATATATATAGTTATATAGTTATAATTATAATTAAAAATGTATTTGAAAAGTATTTATATATATCATTAAAAATATAATATAATATATTTATTATTCAAATATATTTATTATAATTTTATAAGTACATTTTTAGAACATATATAGTTCACATGGGTAACAGTATGAATTAATCAATATACCACATCAATGGACAACGTGATGTAATGTATAAATTAACATTCATGCATGATACCTAACATATACCCATGATCAACATATTCATTGACCAAATTCATTGGAAAACCCATATATATTTAATAATTTTAATTACAAATATATATATTAAAATGTATTATATATTTATAAATCAAATAAATTAATTAAATATAATGAATATAATGAATCAATCCAATAAATCTAATAAAATAATCTAATAAATATAAATATAGTAAATCACTAATAAATATAATAAATATATTTATTATTTAATGTAATTTATTATATTATTATAATTATTTAATTATATATATATTTATTTAATTATAATCATAAAAATACTTTTTTAATTAAAACATTATATATATATCATTTAATTATTAAAAAATAAATATATTAATTATAAACATGTGTTTTTTGTTTAAAGTATTCAAATAAACATGTCTTTTTAATATAAATATAATAATTTTATATAAATTAATAATATTTTTTATTAAAAAAATTTATCATCACTAATAATAGCACTGATAATTGTACCCTTTATCAGCGCTAAGAAAAGCATTGATAAAGGGTACATCATTACCTGTTCTTTTTTTAACATTGATAAAGGGTACATTTATTATCAATTTTAGCTAATGCTGATAAAGGCCCTCCCCTTCATCAATGCTTTTTTCTTAGCGCTAATAAAAGGCAGCTCTTCCCTTTAACTATTTTTTGGTAGTGATGTTTGATCAGGTGGAACTTCGAACATTACACATTTTTTAACCTGCATACAACATGTACTTGATTCACTTTTAGAAGGATTTTGAACGTGAAATTTTCCCAATGTGTAATGTATATACACATCCTACAATAGCTTCACATCATATATTATCTTTATGGGTTGGTTTATGGCTTGAAATCATTTTATGAATGAGGACTACACATCGTGTCTATAATTCATGACGTGTAATGCATGTTTTTTACATTATTCGGCATTTCTTACTTTGAGTCTAGAATTCCTAATTCTTACAAAAACTAACCAAAACCCATTGAATTATTTAATAAAACATGAATAAACCAATAATAAATTAATCCAATATGTATATATAATTCTAGATTATAAAATTCCCCCACACATGAATAATTTCTTGTCCTCAAGAAGAAAACATCTCAATAGGGATTTTAAAAGGAAAATTTATTATTATAATAAACATTCAATCCCCCAAGAAAAAACTAAGTGTTAGAAGAAATATTTAATCCTCCAAAATCAATCCTGTAGAGAAAATATATCATGCCTTATATATTAGTTTTTTATCCGGATTATTTCATATTTTAATTATAATTTCATATTTGTTCCTTAAATACTATACAATTTTTCAATTTACCTCATAATAAATGTTATCTCATCGCTAAAGGTAAAATATAATTGGAGATATTATCCTACCCTAAATACATGTTCCTAACCATAATCTTGAATTGGTTCTAACATCTCCACTTAATAATTAAAAAAAAAATCAATCATGGGGGTCTTTAGCAATAGGGTTTGAATATCTCTGTGGATGAGGGCAGGTGGGAAAGTGATAAAAATAAATCTCAATATGAGGATAATCTCTAAAATATAATTCATGAAATTCATGAATAATGAAATGAATTTAATCCCCCTAGATTAAGTGTGTCCATGCTCCAATAGCTCAAAGTAGTTCCATGAGTATATCAAATAAGTAACTAGAATATACACTGTTATTTTTATTTTATTTTTATTTTTTATTTTTTGATAATCATGTCTAGGATAGGTCTCATATCCATCCCATAAACATATATGATCCATCATAGGAATCAGTTGTCTGGTAATGGTGATTTTTGACCTTCATAATACAAAACCCAATATTTTTTCATAATCATTCTATATTTTTTCAAAGAAAAATTGGAAGAAAAGAATATTCCACAAATATTCATGGACCACATCACATCATTCTGGTGAAAGTGTCATTGTACCTCAATGATAACATACTGTTTCTAACTATGGTGAAAATCCCCCCACACTTGTTCCAAAGATAGTCATGCAATGTACCAAGATCAGGGTAGGAAGGGATAATTGTCCTAAAAGGTATCCATAAGAACAAGGTTATTCATGGATACTATGGTATAAATAAAGAAAAATATACATGTGTGTCTTAAGAAAAAGTGGCTCACAAAAATTGCCTCAAACATTTTAAAAGTGTATTTTTTCAATCATAGCCTCAATAATATCTCAATGCAAGTTCTTATAGGTTTACATGTCCTGGGTATCTCTCAAAAAAATGTTCCAAAAATAAATTGATAGTGTAGGTCTAGAATCCTATCAAGAATGGGAGTAAACTAAAATAAATAGAAATCACTTAGGGTATAAAATCTATTAATAATTTGATCAAAAGAAACTACAAGAATCTTGATTTTAATAAAATTACTCAATATATCAATCATTCTAAAAATTATAAATAGGAATAAAAAATTATATCAATAATTTCTGTCCAAAATTTATCTTTTATTTAAATTGCATAATGATATTTCAAGTTTAAATCCTGATTTCAATGAAAAATGTTTCCTAGATAAGTGAAAACATGAAATAATTCAATTTTATTGACAATAAAACTTAAGAAATAATCCCCCTCACTTAAAAGGATACAATGTTCACACTGTTCTAAAAAAAATCATGGGATTGATATAAATATAATCATATAAAAAATTAAATGAGAATTTAAATTTGAAATTAGGGAATCAAGAGATCCCTATAATGAATTTAATGCCATGGGAAAACATGTTGTATTTGAGTGGAGTTTTTGTGACTAGTGAAATTTGTTATAAAGAAAAAAACAATAGTAGATAAAACATTAGTCCATGGGGTTTTAAAATATGTAAGTAGAAAAATTTCAGGTTCACATAGTCAAAAATATAAAAATATATCTTAGATAAATGCATAAAAGGAGTATAGTACAATTTAGGGAAACCAATAAATACAAATGATAATAAAAAGAAAAAAAAGTTCCTAAGAACATGAATGAAAATAACGAAAAAATATATGGGTTTCCTCCCATAAAGTGATAATAATAACATCATCATCGAGACTATTTTCTATTTGGGTGAATTTGAGTGTGAATAAGAACCATTTTTTGAATAGAACTATATAAGTTTTTAACCTTTTCCTATTATCCTTTAATGGTGGTTATCCACCTTTCTGGATCTCAATATCTTTATAAGGGAAAACCTTAATGACTTGGTAAGGACCCATCCAATGGGATTTTAGTTTTCCAAATAAAAATTTTAATCGAGAATTGAATAACATAAATTTATCCCTATGAGTGAATATTTTATGCATGATTCTTGGTTCAGGAAACATATTTTTATTTTATTTAAAAATTATGTAATTCTATTGGAATCCTTCCGTATTGATTCTAAATGATATATTTAGAGTACTGTAAAATAGTTTTATTTTTGATCATCCATGATAAATTTTTTTATTTTCTAAAAAGATTGGTGAACTAATTTCAATAGTAGATGGAATGGATTTCTGTACACTAGTCATAATGGAGTAGTGATGATGGTAGTTTTATAAACTATGTGATATGAAAAATATGAATCATCCTATTTTACACTATAATCCTATCTACTATTTTTCACCTTCCTCCCTAGGATTTGTTTAATTTCCCTATTTGACACCTCAACATGCCTGCTTTTTTGCGGGTGGTAGGGAGTACCAATGTTATATTGAATTATATGATTTTAAAGAAATCCTTCCACAAAATTATTGGTGAAGTGAGTTCCTCAATCACTAATGGGTAATCAGGGAAATCTAAATCTGTAAAATATATTTTCTTTAAAAATTCATTAACACTTTTTTTGTATCATGAGTAGTGGCTTTGGATTCAACCCATTTTGAGACATAGTCAATACTGACTAGGATGTAATATGTACTATGATAATTAGGTAATGGTCCCAAAAAATCAATCCCACATACATCAAAGCTTTTGACTTGTAGTATGAGATATTGGGGCATTTCATTTTTTTCACTATAGTTCATATCCATTGGCAATGGTCACAGGTTTGAAAAAAGTTACTTGCATCTTGATCAAGTGTGGGCCAGAATATCCCACTTTGAGTTATTTTATTCATGGTATGTTTGGGTCCATGATTCCCTCCTAATGGTGACATATGACACATTTTTAGTATTTTTTTTATTTTGTCTTCTTGGATGTAGTGTCATATTAATTCATTAGTACAATATTTAAAAAGTAGAAGCTCATCCCAGTAGTAATGTGAGGATTCAGCTAAAAATCTATTCTTCTACTTATAGTTAAGTTTAGGATAGATTGATCTAGTGTTGAGATAATTTGAAATATCTATAAATAATGGTTGAACTTGGGTATTTATCACAAAAAGGGTTTCATTGTGTAATTCATCCTTGATGTCAATATTATCATAATCTATGATATTGGGAAGTGGAGGTCTCGATAAATTTTATGTGATAACATTCTCGGTTCCTTTTGTTTCCTTGATTATGATTTCAAAATATTGAAGCAGTAGGACCATGGTATCAGACATGGTTTGGAATCCTTTTTGTTTAGTAGATATTTATGTGTTTCATGATCAGTGTAGATCACTACTTTAGATAGTAAAAGGTATGAGTGAAACTTTTCCAACACATAGATAGCTATCATAAGTTCCATTTAAATAGTTGTATAATTTACCTAATCTTAATTAAATGTGTGACAAGTATAGTAAATAATACAAAATATATTTCTTATTCGCTGTCCTAAGACAGTGCCAATAGTGAGGTCGCTTGCATCACACATCAATTTGAAGTTTGTGTCCCAATATAATGAAATTATAAAATGATTGACCACCAAACTATACTTTATTATATTGAATTCCCATATACACTCTTTAGTGAACTCAAACATGGTTTCTTTAGACATTAAGTGTGTTAAGGGGTTTGATACTTCTGAAAAGTATTTAACAAAGAGGTGGTAGAATCCTACTGGCCTAAAAAATCTCCTTATCCCTTTCACCATTGTAGTCTTAGGTAATTATTTTATCACATTGAATTTAGTTGGATCCACTTACATGCCTTGTTTTGAGATTTTATGTCTGGGGAATATGCCTCCTTGTACCATGAAGTGACACTTTTCTCAATTTGATACGAGGAATTTTTCTTCACAATGTTGCAAGACTATATCTAAATTAATCAGTAACACCTCGAAGGATCTTCCATATATCAAAAATCCATCCACAAAGATATATAGTAATTCTTACACAATATCATAGAATATTTGTTTCATGCACTATTGAAAAGTTTATAGTGTGTTACACATACCAAAATTACATACATCAATAAGAAATGTTTTAGAAGGGACAAGTGAACGTAGTTTTAGAATAGTCATCTAGATCAACTGAAATTTGTTTATATCCTAAATATATATCTAGGAAACAATAGAATTATTGTCCGTCATTTATTTCCAACATTAGATCTATAAATGGTAATGGAAAATGATATTTTTGGATTTCTATATTTTGGTTCCTATAATCGACGCATACCCGTTATCTAAGGATGGATCAAGTAGAGATTAACTCATCTTCATCATTATTCAAAATAGTTAAAACACCCTTTTTTGGAATGAATTGTAGTGGACTCACCCATTCTCTATTAGATATTGAAAATATTATTCGAGTATCAAAATGCTTTAGCACTTCTTTATTAATTACTTCTTTCATTGGTGGGTTGAGTCTCCTTTGGGTTTGGCATTTGGGTTTAGCACCTTCTTCCAACAAACTTTTGTGGGTACATATTGTGGGTTTCATCCCCTTAAGGTCATCCACTCCCCATGAAATTTTGTTTTTTCCTTTTTGGGACTTCAATAATCTCATCCTCTTATTTTTGGGTTATTTATGAGCTGATAATGACGACCAGTGTTGCCATAGTCTCAAGGAATGAGTACTTGCATGTGCTTATAAAAGTTTTTTGTTCTAATTTTGGTGGCTTAATGAAAGAGGGTATGAATGGTGGGATAGTGTCCCTTGTCAATGGTTTAAATTATTTTCCATTCTCATGATCACTGTATTCATCTTTATCAGGGGACTAAATCTCTCTATCACCCTTAATGTCCATAAACTCATCTCTTTCTTCAGTAAAAAAGATGGATTGATAATCAAATGAATCATTATATTTCTTAGAATCATTTTTTAAGTCGAACAAAAAAATTTCATTTGTAGGTCTGAAAATCATTCTCCCTTTATATATGTCTATAAAATTTTTCCTAGTGGCTTAAAATGGACATCCTAGAATAATTGGAATGTCTCCTTCTTCTTCCATGTCTAAAATTTGGTAATATAGAATAAATATAAACTTCACATCCTTAACTAAGATGTCCTCGAGATTTTATTGAGGATAAGTCACTGATCAATCATCCAATTGAGGCTCAAATCTTATTGGTTTTAATTTATCAAGACCTAGATTTCAAAATATTCTCATAGGCTTAATATTGATGCTCATGCCTAAATCACCTAATTCTCTTTTGAAATTGCAGTACCTTATAGTTCATGGAATTGAGAATCTTCTAGGGTCTCTCATCCTAGGGATAATCCTTTCTTGAATGATGTAAAATCATTTTTCATTTTAATAAATGACACCTAAGTCTTCCATATTTTTTTTGGAAAGAATGTTTTTCAATAATTTAGCGTAGGTAGGTATCTGAGTGATGGCCTTAGCGAAGGGAATATTGATGTGTTATTGTTTTCACATTCCTAGAAACTTATTCTTATGTTCTTCAATATTTCCTTGCCTGATTATTTCTTGGAATGACATAGGGGGTTTGTATTCTAGTGGTCCTTTATAAACTTTTTTCTTTTTGGGAGGCTCTTTTATTGAGGATTTTATAGTAGCTTCTGATTCTAGACTTGTTTCTTTACCAACTTCCTTCATTTTATCAGTGTTATCCTCAATGATGATTGTCTCCCATTTCTTATGTTCCTCTAGATTTTTTCCCCCTCTATTCATTATGTTTTAAATTCGTTCATTTTCCCACTACTAATAACCACTTCCTTTTCCTCTTATCTATAGTGTGTATCAGTGTTACCAGGAAATGTACTTGGTAGTTAGTATGATAAGGTCTTTAAAATTTGACCCATTTGGTACTCAAGGTTTTGTAGGGAAGCCTTGTGATTTTGAATTTATATATCTCTATTTTTCATCCTTTATTCTGGTTTCATCACAAAGGTAATCATTAGTTATTCAAGATTGTATTGGAGGGTTTGGCCATGTTCTCATAGTCTTAGTAGATATTATTGATACTTCTACTACTGAGTTGGTGGAAACTACTGAGATATTGGAATAGGTTTTTGGAATTGTTGGTGTGTTCAAGGATCTGGACCTTGTGGTGGGTACCCAGGTGGTCCCTTATTTCTTGGTGGAACATTTCAAATCCTCTACTAAAAATAACCTTGGTTTTGTTTCTTTGTCTGTTGATCTGGTCTCTACAGATAGTTTTTCTATTTACATTGTTGGGGTTATTGATACTATAGATTTTTTTATTACAATTTATATAATTTCAATCTTGTAATTGAGGTTCCTTTAAGCCTATATTGCAGTCTTTGTACTAGTGTAGACCTCCATATATCTCATATGATTTAATTTCCATTATTGATGTAGGAGGGGGTGGTTGTGTAGTATGAAGATAAAAAAGACTCCATCTTCTATTCTAGGTCTTCTACTTGTATGGATAGATATGTGATTTCCTCCACCTAATGGATTTTGTGCTGAGGTAGTCCTCTATCACTTTTCTATAGACTGGAACAGTAGGAAACCTCAAAAAAATGGCTTGGAAAACTTTTGGTATCTTGAGAAACAATATGCCATCAGCAGTGGAATCTACCACAATACGATTAGTGGGGTGGAGTCCATGATAGAATGTTTGAAGTTATATCCACACATATACTATGTGATGTGGGAACCTTTTGGTGAGATCCTTAAATCTATACCATGCCTCCCAAGTTGATTCTCTGTCCACCTTGGAGAAGTTTTTAATATCATTATAGAGCTTCCAAGTCCATATATGAGGGAAGTATTTGCCCGAAAAAAAATCTACTTCATCCCAAGTCATTATTGACTTGGGATCTTGAATTTTTATCCAACCTTGGCTCAGTCACGTAAGGAGAATAGTAAGACAATGAAACACCCTGGTTTCAAAAGGTATCACAAACCACTAATAAATTTGAAATGTGATCTTGGGGGGTCTTCTCTTTAAAGAACACTGAATCTCATCATTTTTTTTATCATATGGATGAGTCTAAGTTTTATTTAAAAGGTATACATTTGAAAAGGAGGGTGCATAATGCTGGGTGCAACACTAGTAATGGATAGAAAATCATAATCCATAATGGTGTGCTCCTGCAGTGTTGGTCACTCACCCTAATCATCAAGCGGTTAATTTTTGGGGTTTTGAATGTGTAGTGGTGTAAGATAGTTGTTCTCAACCATTTTGAAGTAGCTATGTGAAAAAAATATTCTCTCTATATCAGGATCAAAATCATGTAGTTCTTGTGCATCCGGGTTTATTAAGCAAGTCAAGGGTCCCTAGAGCAAGCACTAGCTGATAAAAACAAAGGGAGGACATAGGTTCACCTGAAGGATAAAAATGTTAAAAAATAAAAATGGGAAGGAAAAGGAATAAAGTGGAGGTGGTGATCTAATCTAGGGTTTGTTCCAAAGGCTATTGTGTCTAGAATTATACTCCCTAGATATGAAAACAAACTTTTATGTGCCTGAATGTGTCATTGAATTTTAATGGGCATTCATAAAATTTGAAAATTATATTCCAAAAATAAACTTACTAATAGGGCCTAATATAGTGTAAGTGTGAGGTCAAACCCATATGGATCACTGATAGAACATCAACTAATCAAAAAAACATCTAGAAGGATTCCCTACATTTACTCTTCAAGTTTAGTTCTTACTAAATCTTGGTACTTTTGATTTAATTAAAATAATTAATAAGGTATTGAGGTCAGTTTTAGGACTCTTAAAAGAAGATAATACTAAATTAGTTTGGGATAGTCATATGGATTAGGCTAAAAAATAGTTAAAAGGTCGCAAATTGGTTTTAGCCGAACCAATTGGATCTATCTATGATGCAACTATATTATGGTTAGGTTATAGATAATAACCTAGGTTCATTACACTTATCTTCATATACAAAAGGCATCATAAGCTAGCGGTCATAGTCCTAATCAAATCCAATTATGTTAGGTTCATTAAATTACACTTCCCATAGTCAAGGTTGTATAAACTAATCTGATGAAAAATTATTATTAAACTAATTACTAGCCATAGGGATACCAAGGTTCAATCTATAGATTCATTTGGCTCAAAAACACTCTTACTCATGACCCCTAACCCTGAATGGATTAGTCGCGAATGGTAGTGTTTATCAAAATTGTAGAAATACTAAAAATTCTACGCATAATAATTATACGGTTGAGAAATAATAAATACAAGATTAAATAAGAAAGATATTCATGATAAATAGTTAAAATCAATGTAAATACAATCAAAAACTCATTATTCACAAAGAAACAATGAAGAATCATGAAGGCATTGATGATGAACGGTGAGCGATATTGAAACAGATTTTAAAAACAAAAATGGATTCACAATAGATGAAGAACAAAAATAGGTTAACCAACAATGAAAAAAAAATTAATATAATAGGAAAAGAAAGAAATTAAAAATACTTTGGAATAAAAACATATGTAGAATGGGGGAAACATTGAGATAAAACGAAAGTCTTCGAATCTTATGTGTGTGTGGCCAGTTCTAGAATATTAATAGCCTCGATAAGTACATCATGTGTAAAGTATTAATGTCATGTACTGTCTTAAGTACTTCTTTCCTAATATCTCCATTTCATGTAATTAGTCCGCACATCATGCATTTGAGATCCTCAATTTATTTCTGAATATTGTTTCATATCTTGGATCGGGTGGAACCTCAAACCATACATGTCATATAACCTCTACACATCGTGTACTTGATTCACTTTTAGATATATTTTAAAATTAAAATTATCATGACATGTAATTCATATACACATTTTGCAAAAACTTCACATCTTTTACTATCTTTATGGGTTGGTATGTGGCATGTATGCATACTGTGAAAGAGGACTACATGTCTTGTATGTCATTCATGATATATAAAGCCTATTTTTTTATTTTTTTTACCACTTCTTACTTTGAGTCTAGAATTCCTAATTCCTATTAAAACAAACCAAAACTAGATGCATTATCGAATAAAACATGAATAAACCTAAAATAAATGTACCCAATATATATATATATATAATTTCAACTTATAAGTATGAAAAATATTTAACATTCTATTATCCACTAAAAGTTTAATATCCTTCTCATTGAGGTGTCTAAGTTGAAAGTATAACATCTTAATTTTGTTAAAAGTTATTCTTCCAAAAAATACCACTCTTTCTAATTGTCCAATCAGATATAAGTTACCATCCCATTACTCCATGTACAACCACTATCAAACCTCATGCAACCGTACATACTCTATTCAGGAAGCTAGACCTATAGCATGTTTCCTCAAGTTTCCCTAAGGAAATTATCTTCTTTTAAATCCCTAATATATTTCCATATTCTTTAACCTTAATACACTACCATTCATTGTCAAAAATTTAACATATTTTTTCATATGATATCTAGAGCTTCAATATTTTTCAAATATACCTTATTGAAATGTTTAAAAACATAATCATCCATGCATATTTTCTCTATAAAAGAATAGAAAGATTCTGTTATGTTAATCACACATGACTCCATTGAAATATTAAAAATGATCAACATTGTGTTTTCCCCACAATTGTACTAGTGAAATTTGACTATCCAAAAGTTCATTCCCTTATATGGTTTTATTTTTGACTCATGTAATCCATATTTAAGTCTCTTTTATTCCTACAACACCATCATTCTAGACCTAGACCAGCCGATTTTCCTCAACTTCTTTTTATAGATTTGTCATATGGTTTTTTTCTTCTAATTTATTCTCTCACATGTCCATTTTTTTCTTTAGAATTAATAGAAGTACTAGATGGTGTATATACTTTCCTTATATAATTTTTTTTATTGAGTAACATGTTTAATATATCCTCAAATAACAAAGTAGGTTTCCCACCTAAATTTATCACAACTATTACCATCATGTTCTTCAACTCTGAGAGTGAAGATATTAGTAAGACAACCTATAAATCATCCATGAATTTCACCTTTAATGATTTAAGCGACCCTTAGATCATATTGAAATCATTATTGTTATTTATCACTAGCATTCCATATGATAACCTTATAGTGAATAACTTCTTCATCGTGGACTCTTCATTATGTGCTATAATTTTCTCATATATATATATTATGGAATAAATGAGCTCCATTGTATTCTTCACTTCATGAATGTTAAAGGAAACATTCCAAGAAAGTGAAATCCATACAAACCTAAGTACATTTCAATATAACCTTTCCCATTCTAGTATCTCTATTTTCTCTAAAAAAACTCTATTTAATGGAACATCATAGTAATTTTGAACTAGATGATCCTCTCTCTATATTAACTAGAAGCCAAAATTTATGCCACCATACTTATCAATCTAGTCCTTAACATTTCTTGATTCCAAAAATTCTGATAATAGTAAACTCCTAATAAAAATGAAACAATGTTAAAGGAAACAATGATAAAAATAACCAATGTTTCCATTGAGTTTATTTTTGAGATAAAACTAAAAAAACTTGTTTTTTAAATGTCTAGAACAAGAACCCCTACTCTGATACAAATTTTTGGGGAGAATATCTCACCCATAGCATCTGATACTTGAATGAATCTCCCTAGAAATCATTATACTAAAATACACAAACAATAGGAAAACATTAGGTCATTAGGATAGAATACCCCCAACTAAGTGCACCGAAAAATAAGGATCATTGTACCTTAATCACCACATAAGGTTAAAACTTGCACACCAATTAGGTGAAACTCCAAAACCTCAAGAAAATTCCGGTAAAAAAATAATATAAGTGAACACTATAAATAATGTGATTTGGAAAATATATCTTACTTCCATAGGAGAAACACAATTGTCTTCATTGTAAATAGAAGATATAAAGGATACATATTTTAACTAAAAATGATAGTTTTTTTAGATTAATTTCAAATATTATATTTACTTAATTTCTTGATTACATGATTGATTACTAGACGGTTGTGTACATAGGTCCCCACTTCATTTTATAGGAATTTAAAATGGCTCATCAAGGTTGTACCGACCTTCTATATTTTTGGAGTTCCCTCAATTTTGAATGCTGACTCGTAATATCTAGTATCCTTCTGAAAAATGACCTCTTTTCCAAGTGAAATTTTCAATATATAAATTTATAGTTACTTAAAATCACTATAATGTTACGATTATCTCTTTTACACACTTCTATCAGAAAGTTTCATCATCAGATCCTCCTATAATCCACTGAAGTTTTCCACTGGTGCTACCTAATTTTGGAATATTATTACATTATTTGACTCTCTAATGTATACTTACCTATATCTGGGGAATTGAGTCAAGCCTCATATCCCAAAAAATAAGTGAATCAAAACTATATTTAAACATAATATATAACCATACCAATGACCATAAATAGAGATAATCACTAGTAATAGTATAGAGAATGCTTCTATGCTATTAAGACAATAGGACTTCCTATTAAGTTAAAGAGTGGTATGAAATTATAGCATTGATGGGGAAAATATGAATTCATTATAAAAATATAACTAGATATAATCCCCATTCATTACATAAATGGAAGTAAAAGACTCACACCCACATCCTTGTAATGAAAAATTTATAAAAAAATAAATGATAAGTGAAGTAGAAAACTTCAGATGAAGGCCCTCCATAAGTATAATTTATCCCTCCAAAGAGAATAATTCCTCCAAATCCACAGCCATGAACTTTATTTTTTGTAAAAATACCATATTTGAATCTCCGTATATATTAATAAAATCGATCTCACTTGTAATTCATATCCAACTCCATTTATATAGGTATAAATTTCCACATGAAACAACACATGAATAATTCTAATAATATATCTTCAAAAACATATAGAGAGAGATACTTGAACTAATATCTATCTACTTATATATAACATGAAGGATGACTTGAATTATGTGGCACAAACCAACACTTCATCCCAAACCTCCTCACTCCATACATAAACCTCATTGTGAGAACACATGAACCATGACATGATAAACTCCATCACATCTATTATATACACTAAATTAGGCATATTTCCTGCTAATGTGTCACCCATTCCTACCTCCACATCACCCCATTTCCTATTCTCCAATTTGTTTCTCTACCCAGCACCCAGTCCTGATCGGGATTCTCCTCCTCCCAATTTCATCGCTCGCTCGCACTATCACTCGCCCCTCCAAGGGTTCCACTGTCGCTTTGTCCTGTAGCTTCCTTCTCCCGCAGCTTCCTCCCCCTTCTCCCATAGCCTCCTTCTCCTACTCCTATGTATCCTCTGTATCCTCCACCCGTGCATTCGCAATCGGTATTTTCCTACTCCTGGTCTATGCCTTCTCCCGCAGCCTCCCTGCATACCCAACCGGTCTCCGCATGCTCCCGGTCTCCGCCTGCTCCACGTCTCTGCCTGCTCCGCATCTCCGCCTTCTTCACATCTTTGCCTTATCCGCATCTCCACCTAATCCCAGTCTTTTCCTGCTCCCCGTCGCTACCTGATCTTGGTCTCCAACAGTCCATGTGTCCCTGTCTCCATTCACCTACACCTCCTCAGCCACATCTGCTATACCTCCTCGTTCAAAATCTACAGCAGGTCTGTTCTTCGGGTTTCATATATGTTTTCACCCTTCTGTCCATCGTGATTAAACACAATTTACTCAGACAATTAATTTGCAGTTTGACACGATTTTCAGTTGGACACGATTTGCAGTTGGACATGATTTACAGGGTTGGTATGTGTAACTGATTCCTCAACGCATCAAATTCTATGGCATAGTCGGTATGTGTAACTGATTCCATTCAACATTGAATTTTTCCACTGTCATTCCTGGAAACATATTATTTTCATTTTTTATTACATGTATGAAATAGCAAGGTAATACTGAAAAGTGATTGATTTTATTTTTAAATTAATTATTTGCATTATAATTAACAGTATAAACTATATCAGATATTCTAGATTACCTATAAGTTGTTTGAACATGTTTTCTAAATTAATTATTTTCGTTTTTTATTCAGGTCTCTTCTTCAAACCTGGGCACTGGTTTGACTATGATGGCCTTCATCAGGTTCTTTTACATGGTTCATATTTCGTCGACTCTCATCCTAATGTAGGTGTATCCCGCATAAGGTGTTTTTTTGTTCATGTGTACTTTGTGACATACTTCTACCTTTTAAGTTATTCATTTCACTCTATTCAGAAAAAATTTCCATATTACAATACAATACATATGCTTTCATGAGGTTCACTTCATTCAGAACTCTATCATTTCTATATGTATAATGTCACATTATTATAATGTGGATTTTGGTAAATTTATAAGACTTATATGCACCCATTAAATGCTTCTTTATTACTTACGCTAGCTTATAAGAGTGATGTAGATATTGTGAAGGAATCAACACTTTATAATCATGTATGAAAATATCAATGGTCAAGGTAAAAATAAGGTGATTTCAGAATGCATTTCTTTACCTTATGATTCACCATGTTCCGCGTCATATTAAATTTCATTGTGTCCAAATTTTTGATTACTGACAATGAATATTATTACATTACTCATCATTCGTTTTATGCCATTTATTTGTAATTGAATATTTTCTTTCTTCATTTTACATTAATGGTTTAGATGATCATACTTTAATGTCATAAATACGGGTAATGAATTATGATTTTGAAGGTAATATCAAAAAAAATACTTCCAGTCAAGTTTTTCATTCTTTCAATTATATTAAAATTATCATTTTATAACATGCAGTTTACTGTGTTCTCTTGTATTTACGGATCATTAGTGCATACCTCATAATCACTATGTTGGAGCTTTCCATCTCCTCTTATCATGATTTGAATGAATCTGTTATTTAGAGGGGATTTATGTTATTGTTACAGGTTATTGTGGACAGTAATTTTGTAAAGATGAAAGACATTCTGATTGTGGGTTATGGCACAACCTAGTACAGCTAAGTCTGTTAATTTTTTTACATTCTACGCTATATGGAATTTAATGTAATCATTATAATTGAGATTTTCAATTATTCAAATTGTACAAATGCTTAAGTCTCTTTCATTAAGAAATTATTGGGCTACCATGTTTTTTTATGTATTGACTACCCACTCTGATCAATTTTTAAACTCATATACCATTATAATGAGTTTTTTACTACCCACTCCCATCAAACATTTGATGGATCTTTTATGCTGATATATTGTTTTTCCTTTATTTTATTTTTATATTCTATAAAACCTGCATCTATATTTACTTAATGAAGGGTTTTTTTATATTCTTAACTAATTTTTTTCAAATTTAATTGAAATGGGATGTATGGATTAGTGTTATTTAGTCACAATGCATGCGAATCAGTTCAGAACACACAGTGAAGATGACAATGATATAGTAAGGAAATATTTGGTTTTTTGAAATTTTATGCACTTATATGTATTTTCATATTCTGTATGTACCTAATATTTTTACAAATTCAAATTAGTTTCTATTTTCATAGGTATTATTTTTGTGAATCTTCACAATTTAGCATTATGATTGACCATAACAATGTAATATTGTTTTTATTTTTTCCATTTAAATTAATTATAAAACAGACAACAATATTGTATTATTCATTTTATCCTTGCATGATAGGAATATGAAATCACTGGATTATAATGAAGATCATGTATGAAAATATCGATGGTCAAGGTAAAAATAAGGTGATTTCAGAATGCATTTCTCTGCCTTATGATTCACCATGTTTTGAATCATATTAAATTTCATTGTGTTCAAATTTGTGATTACTGACAACGAATATTATTACATTACTCATCATCCGTTTTATGACATTTATTTGTAATTGAATCTTTTCTTTCTCCATTTTACATTAATAGTTCATGAGATCATACTTTAATGTCACAAAGACGGGTAAAGAATTATGCTTTTGAAGGTAATATCACAAAATGTTTTATAATTCCAATCAAGTTTTTCATTCGTTCAATTATATTAAAATTCTCATTTTATAACATGCAGTTTACTGTATTCTCTTGTATTTACAGATCATTAGTGAATACCTCATAATCACGATGTTGGAGCTTTCCATCTCCTGTTATCATGATTTGAATGAATCTGTTATTTAGAGGGGATTAATGTTATTGTTACAGGTTATTGTGGACATTCATTTTCTCAAGATGACAGACATTATTGTTGTGGGTTATGCAAAAACCTATTACAGCTAAGTCTGTTAATTTTTTTACCTCTTCTGCTATAGGGAATTTAATGTAATCATCAGAATTATTATTTTCGATTATTCAAATTATATAAATGCTTAAGTATCTTTAATTAAGATATTATTAGGCTACCATGTTTTTTATGTATTGACTACCCACTCCGATCAATTTTGAAACTCATATTCCATTATAATGAGTTTTTTTCTACCCACTCCCATCAAACCTTTTATAGATCTTTCATGATGATATATTGTTTTTCCTTCATGTTATTTTTATATTCTATAAAACCTGCATCTATATTTACTTAATGAAGGGTTTCTTAATATTTTTAAATAAATTTTTTCTCACATTTCATTGAAATGGGATGTATGGATTAGTGTTATTTAGTCATAATGCATGAGAATCAGTTCAAAACACGCAGTGACGATGACAATGATATAGTAAGGAAATATTTTGTTTTTTGAAATTTTATACACTTATATTTATTTTCATATTATGTATGTACTTAATATTTTTACAGATTCGAATTAGTTTCTATTATCATTGGAATTTTTTTTAGTGAATCTTCATGATTTAGCATTATGATTGACCATAACAATGTAATATTGTTTTTATTTTGTCCATTTAGATTAATTATAAAACAGACAACATTATTGTATTATTCATTTTATCCTTGCATGATAGGAATATGAAAGCAATGGATCATTAGGAGTCGTTTTCAATACTGAAGATGGGTATGTTTCAATAACTACAAATATTTCTTCTACTTAGGTATGTTTTTTCTATTTTAATTCACTACTATTATTATAAAATCATTTAAACAAACAATAATGAATTTTTTCAGGTCTTATGAATTTCCTATAATTATCAGATATCCTTCATTTCTTCTTCTCTATTGGAAACTGTTAGAATTATGCTTCAATGAATTCATTTTTCAATATTATCTGCTACATTTTCATTAATCCTATATCCACTTTTATGTCTACTCATATTATATTGTACTAATAAACTATAAAACATATCCATTTTAATGTCTACTCATATTATAGTGTACTAATACACTTTAAAACATATTTCCCATTTTCTGATATGACATGTTTATTTCTGGTAAGACAGGTTTCCAAATTTATGATTTTTCAATATTTTTACTACTACAACGGTGGACTATATTGAAAATTTTTCAATTTTTTTACTACTATAGTGGTGGACTATATTGCAAAGAAAACCTTTTCATGTGGGATTTCTCTTCAGAAAAAACTCACAGATCTGCCACACATTTAGTAACATGAGTTTCCAAACATTTTTGTATTGTATCCACACTCATAAAAATAACAAAACATTAATGTGTCCATTTCATTTACCACCATTTTTTTCCTTGAAAATAATCTATCTGTACATACTGTCATGTCTCAATTATTTACATTTATCATTTCAATTTTCATGTTTCATATTTCATTATTATTTTATGATATGTGTTTTGATTATTTCAATTGCTGCATATTCTAACTTCAAATCTTCTAACAATATTTTATATGTAGAAAAATATGTCATGTGATTTTGATAATGAGAATGAAATGCAATATAATGTCCAAATAGGTTGAGACAATGAGGCTACAATGAGTCAATATACTGAATTACACAGAAGAACGAAGGGAAATGTAAATGGGAAAACTGAAAAAACATACTGAAATGTGATGCTGCAAAGATATGGTAAACCTACATGTTCACTGTCTAATTTTTTTTCATTACTATTTTATGAATTCCTATTTACAGTTAAATTATTATTAAATTTCATACTATACAGAAACAGTAATTGAAATTTAGGTTGTTCAATAGAAAGCATTCAGCCATTTCATTATCCTGTTATCTATGTGTTCAATCTACATTTCTTAAATTTTTATACTGTACAAAAACGACGTGGTTGTTGCCTTCTATCAATTCAATTTACTGTTTTCATACTGTAAAAAACACTATCTTGGTATGTAATATATAAATAGCAGATTAGTCACTATTATGGTTTGTAAACCTCTATAATGATGACTGTAAAAAACAGTCAGTTTTATTAGACTATGATAGTGTTCATTGTTAGTATATTTCATCTACTGGTTCAATGTTCTGTTAAATTGTTTGGATGTATCAAATATTGTGCCACTGACATGTGAAAACTATTTGTTTCATTGATAGGATGTATTAAATTGATGAAATTTATATTAAATTTTTTCTACTTCATCATTTTGTAGTACCTATTTTTTCAATGATGTACAAAAACACCATGTGTTATACCTCTTTTCATTATTGTTTCCTGTTTGTATACTTTACAAAAAATCCATCTTCATATACTGCTAAAAAACTCCATATTAGATAGATTTACAATATCATGTTTGATATTTTTAGATTTTTTTACTATCCATTATATTGTGCATTTTTAGAACAATAATTATTATTACTACTACATTGTTCTGTTTAATTGCTACATTTGATTTTCATATTTAAATATTCATTACTAATTAATCTATATAATTTTATTTTCATCTACAGAATGCATTTTCTAGACAATGAAGCTGAAGATATATTACAACGACCCTTTAGTCCTTGCACGCTTCACAGAAATATCTTATCTCAAAAACTTCTACAAACATGCAGTTCATAGACTATTGTGAAATTAAAGATTGGGTTCTGACATTTTTTATTCAAATTAATCATCTTATCATAATGGAAGAGAAACATGATATGAATGCATTTGGAAATTATTTTCGAACTTCCTCCAAAAATAGAAAATATTTTTCCTGCATCCCTTCTATGTTAACATATTGTTTTTATGTCTCTAGATTTTATCCCCTTCTATTCCATTTATATGTACCAATACTATCTGATTACAAATTAATAAACATAACTATTATAGGGTAACTTGTACAAATAGCTGTATTTTTTAATGAATAGTATTCTATGCTTAATAATTATTATTATTTTATAGTTTCATGCATCTCACGAGCAGAGTACTAGTATATTATATTTGAAAAAAAATTATAAACATGGAATGAAAGTGTATACCGAAGAATGTCATCTTTTTTTTATCTTAAAAAATTATGCATCTTAATTTATTGAATGGCGGATACTCACCTTAATCCCTCAGGATTTTGTACTTATTATCATCATCAACAACACCTATATCACGTTGTAGTATCATCTCTATTTCCATGACCACAATTGTGATAGTAGGCACTCCTATCATGAATAATGTCATCAATAATTCCCTCATATATCCCCATGCTATCAAGGAAACAACATGAACAAGACATAGAATGAATAGAATTCTTGAAAACTCTATACTTCCTAGACAACAAAAGTGAGGATGTATCTCTCTAAGTTACAGTCATGCTTCCAAACATAAAAATCTCATAAAGGTCTATAACCTTACGCAAAAACATAATACTATAATGAAAAATACTGAAAATCTAATACTTTATCATAGTGTGAATCCTCCCAATCATGGTGGAGAAATTTATTATAAAATAACATGTATGGAATTTTGTGTCATGATATTAACAAGAATCATTAAAATCACTCCTTCACACAGGGTCAACATCATGTTCCTTATGCTTTTTTGGTTTACTGTAGTATTTACAAAGGGACATCAAGCCAAACTATGTTCTCCCAACTCATGTCCACGAATTTCACAAGATAATTGCGATATTAACATGCTCATTATGATATTTTGAAACTCTAATGGTGAGGGAGATGACCCAAGCAATTTAATATCACATATTTTCATATACATTATAAAATATGAATAGTGCATGCATAACTTATTTCCTTGCATCAGAAATTCTATTCTTCCACTATCACTTGATATAATAGGGTATTTCAAGGATCACCATTGTCATCCAATGGTTCCACCACACACTATTACCACTCTCCCACACTGCCTCCCTGCACTGCAATTATTCCTCTAACCTAGAGCCAGTTCGTGCGAGCTATGTTACTCAACTACCTCCCTGGGTAGTGCTACCATTGATATTATTTTCTCTTCAATTAGTCTTAATCCAATGGTGTTGGATAATTCTAGGGATATATCTTAAAACTTTAAATTCATTTATTTTTTATATAAATTTTTTAACTTTTACAAATCCCACTAAAATTGGATTCCAAGATATAAATTTATAAAAAACACATTTAATTTGGCAAGGATAATGAATAAATCACTAAAATCTATAAATTTCATAACAAAAATCAATGAATGTAACTGGAATATAAAATCCATACACACTTAAACTCTTTATTTTTGTAAATCATAAAATCCCTACATGGTCACAATGTAAACACATCTTAACAAGGTTTAAATATCATAAAATCAATCAATTTTCTATAATGAATAAATTTTTAATTGTCACCCAAGATATAATTTTCCAAATCCCCATTTTTTAAGAAAATAAATTAACCATATATTTTACTTTTACTTTTTAATATAGTATACTTCTATTAACATATAATAAAGTCTATTAACTTATTATTATTATGAATGGAACTTTTTGATCTACCTCATATGAAAATTTCCCCTCATCACCCAGGGTACATATGACTACATTTATGATCATACCTTAAGTACAATAATCCTAACCATTATCTTGAAACTCATCTCAAATTTACACCCCATGAATAAAATAATAAATAGTAAAATGATGGATTTAATTAAAAGGATCAAATGAATCTGATTTTGGGGGTTAGAAGGTAATTGATGTTAAAAATAAAATTCCATAAAAAATTAATTAAACTCAAATGTACCATTAATGATAATTGAAAAAAAATATCAATATAAACTCCTACACTAAGAATTATAGTAAAAAACTTCTCATTCTAACAATATTGGCTCACAAATCATGAAAATAAAAATAATTTAGTATTTAACCTCTTGTCACTAATAATACTTTTTCCAAATAATTTTTCAATTTCATGCCCTTTTTCCCAAGATTGATTTTTCTTTATTTTTTCTATTATTTTTTTAAAAATGATTTTTATTCTTTTAGAGGATATATGATGAAATATAATAAAATTTAATTCATGATTTTTTCTTTAATAACTATTGAAAATACCTCACATCCCACATTTTAATATAATATATCCCTTTAACTCAACGGAGTAACATATTCCCTAAAATTTATTCAATTTTAAATCATGAAAATAACCTAGAGTACAGTAAGAAGAATAAAATATGATAGTAATATTGCTCCATTATCATAGACATTCATTTCTTATACATTCTCAAATGAATTTTTATGTTTATAGGTAGTCCTTGAAGGTATAAAGGGTATAAAACCCCGAAAATATTCTTAATTCAACAATTTCATTGTTTTGATAAGATATAAATGTATTGTTATAGTAGACTACATACCCTGAGTACCTCCCAATAATTAAGGTATAAGAAATAATATAGAAAAATGGAATAGAAACCTCTCAAGAATGGGAAATATAATTAAATGGATAATCACTCATGAAATGAATAACATTAACAAATTAATCAACATAAACATCAAAAAAAACATAAAAATGTCATAGGGATTTCATCTATATAAATTAATCAGTCCCCCTAAATCGTGATTCATCAAATTAATAATCTCATGTTTATACTTACTCATTGAACCCTCATCGTACTCATTAAATCATATAAATAATGATATATAAAACTTGTAATGATGGAATTTATATGAAATAGTTATATCATAGGTAAAAATTATAGCATAAAGTCTAATTAAGGTATGAAAATTTCCTTAAATAAAAAAATGAAAATAAATACAAGTAAATTAAAAGATATATTTAATTTAAATCAACACTCCCCAATCTAATTAATTTATTCCAATTTCTTTTTCATCCTTATCACCATGTGAATTCATCATCATGGACCTATAAAAACACAACAATGTAAAATGTCTCGTCTATTAAAGTTATAAATATTAATATTTTTTTTGAGGAAACATTTTAAAATACATTCTTATGATAAATACTAAAAACTTATTTAAAAAGAAAAATAAACTATGGTTACCTCCTAAAAGTAAATTTTTAAATGTTTTTGAGGTGTATATTACCTCATCATTATCATGTAATAGAAGGTTAAAAATAAGTAACTTGATCTAGATTAATAAATGGTCAATTTTTATATCCATCCAAATAGATATGTCTCCTTACATTATATAAAATCATCTTCACTCTTCCTTGAGGTAGTAATCTCTCTAATTCAATACGGATAATCCATCAGTTTTTAGTCATTCTTGAAAAATCAAAGGGAAATTCATTGACTAACCAAACATGATTGTATTCTTTTAATATCTCTTTGATAAATATTTTAGCGTATATAATTCTCTCTAGAAGCCTTATTTTCTCTTTTATTGTCCTTAATTTTACCTCTTTATTTCATCTTCATAAAAAAAATTCCCTTTTTGTCAATAGAAGCAACATCCCTTAATTCAATCATACTATATTTAATAAAATATTCTTTCCATTCATAAAAATTATTCATAACATGATGGATATTAAACATCATATGCTCACCAACAACCCTTAAAGATAACTCCCCATTTTGTACATCTATCAAGGACGTTCCTATTACTATAAATTTCTTTCCAGGAATAAGGGGTGTCCCCTCTTCATCCATCTTGAGCACAAGTAAGTCTATAAAAAATTAAATTTATCAAATTTAACCCAAATATCCTCAATAAAACCACTTTAATATCTCACTAGTCTATCTTCCAACTGAAGAGAAACTCTTGTTCTCTTTATCTCCTATATTATCAATATTTTTATTGTTTAGTATAACATGATATTTAAATTCACTTCATGATCACACAAAATTTAATAAAACTCATAATATCCTAGATTAAAATTAATTTAAAAACTACCATGATCGTTTTTATTCATCATAATAATCCTTTAAAACATATATTATCATTATCTCATGAGTTCTATTATTCCAATCTACTCAAGATACCTCTTATTCAAAACCAACTATTTCAATAACTTCATATATGTGGGAATATTTACTAATGCTTAAAAAATGTATGTTAATCACAAGTTTCATAAATTTATCTAGAAACTTAAATCTCCTTTTTTATTGCATTTTCCCTTTCTTCTTATTTTCTGGATGTGGTATTAGTGGTTCGTAATGTGTTGGTGCTTCTTTTATAGCATCCTTATAAGCTCCTTTCTCCTTTTCCTTCTTCTTTTCCTCTATTAAATTTTTTATTATTTATATTTATATTTTATTATTTCTTCATCATTTTATTCAATGATCATTCCAATTCTCAAGGTAATATCCTTCAATTCCACCAATGGTTTGACCTTTATGTCACCAGGTAGAAATCCACTTCAAATATTCTTGATTTGGGTTACAATATTTTAAAACTTGAATTCTATATTATTCATTGAAACTTATTTATCATTCGATTCTTAATTCATATCATTGATAGTTTACTTAGTTGTTTTAATGAATGTCAAAAAGTCTCTTTTAATTAATTTATTTTATTTAAAGATATGTTACTTATTATTTTTAGATCATCAGTGTTCTTTTTCGGCACCATGGACAATGTGGTTTTTTCCTCCAACCCTTAAAATTATTTTAATCATCATAATAAATATAATTAGAATATTCAGTGTATTTTCCATGGGGTTGGTTCATGGACATAATAAGGTCAATTTTCCTCATCTATAACACTAATGTTTTAGTCATCCATCCATTGGTTCCTACCATATGGACACATCTCTTTTGAACTCCTTCAGTTTTCCATTGGATGTAGTTTCTAAACATAATATCAAACAATTCATAACTCTCTCCTGAAAACTTCTTCCTTAGTGTTTCTCTATTTGAGTCATATATGACTGACAAATTAACCTAATAAATACACATATAAAAAAATATTTGAAACTACATTTCAATACCATGATGCGCACATTTTAAACAAATCCTTGAACCTCTCACATGAAATGTATAGTGATTCATTTCCAAATTAATTGAAATATTAAATATTGATATGAAAATTAATATATTTAGAGGGAGGAATGAACCTTGATAGGAATTTACTTTCTATATCATCCCATGATTCTTTGGAATGTGGTGTTAATCTTTGAAACCACTCTATTAGTTTATTTTTAGAGAAAAGTTTAATAACCTTAATCTCACCGCATAATTGGAAACAGTGTTGAATTAGAAGCTATCACGGTGATAAAGAAAACTCCATAAGTGTATGTTTATATATTTATATATTAGTCCTAAAAAAATTCAAACTTGAGATCTTTTTTATGATTACCTGCTTCAATACAAAATAGTCCACTATGAACTATATTACTTCTTTTTACCCATACACGTGAAGATCGACTATGCTCATTTAAATTTGTTTTCTTCGTCTATCCTCTTCACACACCTTGTTCACTTTGGATTAATATGGATATAACATATGGTATCTTGTTCTTTTAGAAACTCTTTTCCAACATTTTGTCATATTCAATCACTTATTTTCCTTTTCCCCAAGTGTAATACTCATGCCTCAAAAAAAATTAACTTGAAAGTCACAATAAGATAAAACCAAGTGTAACAAAAAAAAATAAAACCTAAAAACAGAAATTAAAAGGATTGAATATCCTATGTTTCAAAAAGAAGAGGCCCTAAAAATGGTGTAACAACATTTACATCCGGAAGAAAGTTCTAAATTTTATTGGTTAATAAAGTTTATAATTTATAATATTACTCTTCCTCGCTACTAACTAATAGTTATAGTAAATCGTAGTTTAAGATCAAACCCACATTGTTGAATTTTATAAATCAATATAGATAAATTAGAATAATGAAATTAAATATGGATGGTATTTAAATAAACATAGATGTAGAAAGAATTTAAAATCTATGTTCGTGCACTAGTGAAGTGAAATAAATAATGAATTAGTCAGGTTGTCATAGGTATTGGGTCTAAGAGAATCTTTTCCCTAGTTAAAACTATATATCATAAAAAAATTCATTTTTATGTACAAATACTATAGTAAATTAAAAAATAGGAGACACAAATCCATATTTAAAACTAATACACTCAATGGTGTTTGAGATAACTAAGAAATCCTAATTTCATTAAAAAAACACTCCCCCACTCTTAGGAAAATAGAAATTCCTAATAGGTTAAGGATATATATGAAAGAATGGAAAAAATTTCAAAACCTAACATGATTTCATAATTAAAACAATGTAAAATTCACTAGATACAATCCCACTTCATTATATACATATAAATAAAAGACTCACCCCATCACACTAGTCTTTAGAGAGTATAAAAATAAAAATAAAACTCTAGTATTAGAAACAAAATTAATCCAAAAATCTATACATGTATGGACTTGAACCCTCAAAATTGAATTTTTTATCCAAAACAGTAGGTACGGAATTTATTTATAGGAAAAAATCATCATTTTAATAACTATATATATATATATATATTCATCATATTTATATCACTTTTAATCCATCACAAAATCCTTAGATTTTGGGCATAAATATCTAAAAGAAATAACTCTTATATCACCTAGACAATATATCTTAAAAAAAGTATGGTGAGTGATATGAAAATTTTTATCTACCTATAGATATATAACTCATGGAATTACTTTAATTGTATGGAATAAACCAAAATGTCATCCTAAACCTCCTTACTCCAAAGATAAACCTAGTTCCATGAACACATGAACAATAATGTGACAAAATCCTTTCCACTCACAATCTTATAATTCTTCTGTAGAAATTTTGTGAGATATTTTATACCTTAGATCATCATATTATTCATTATATTTTAAAATTAAGTATCTTATCTACATTCATTATTACTATGAAACAAAAACCCTAATGGACACAAACTTATTCTAACTATTAAAACACTCAGACCATGGTGTTATCTGGTATCTACTTCCACCACCATATCCATGTTATTAGGTACACATAGCATGAATAAATTCACCATGAAATCCTTCATTTATACTCACACAGTCATTATTGAGATCTAAATAAGTTGTTACATGAATATAATTCATTAAAACTCCATAGGTCTCAAGAGAAAACAACATCATACATTTCTCCAAGTCACGACAGCACTTCCAAACACCAAAAGGTCACAAAGGACATGACCCTTATTCATAAACATATTACACTTATGAAAAATAAAAATAATCTTAAAATTTTATCACGATGTAAACCCAACATGGTGTGGTGTGGAGAAGTTTTATGAAACAAATCCTTTGGAAATTTGTAGTATGATCTTAACAATCTTAACATGAATAAATTTTTCATGAAGGGATAGTGTCATGCTCAATAGGTGTTATGGGTGTGTTTCAATCTTCACAGATGGAAATGGGGACAATATTCATGATCCCCAATAGTGTTCGTGGAATTAATAGTTACATATAGATATTAAAATTTATATAATGATAGTTATAAACCATAAAGTCTAGGGAGAAGACCCATGCGATGTTGTATCACTTTTGTTGGGTATGTTTTAAAACATGAATTGTGCTTGTATACTTAATTTTCACATATCAAACATTTCATTAATTTTTGATTCTTTATATACTCATATCTAGAAAAAAAATCACATTATTCCTCTTACAGTACCACCTATCACTATAACCACTCTCTTATGGTATCTCCCCACATTACGGCTCTACCTCTCACCCATTGTTGCCTTGTATTGGATTTTTTTCTTCCTTTTCCTCTCAGGTTAGTGTTGTCATTGAGTTTGTTTCTAATTTGACTATCCTTTAAAAGGCAGAGTTGGCTGAGAAAGGATCCATTTTTTAACTCTAGAAATATGTTTCCTTTACATCTATATTTTTCATTTTTTATAAAGTACACTAAAATTTAATTCCCTTCTATAAAATAACACAAACAATATTTAATTAATAAAGGACAGTCAATAAATCAGTAAAATAAAAAAAAATTATGAGATTTAGATACCATGTATTAATCTTGGTTTTTATAAATTGTATTGAGTGTTTTCCTTATTTTCTCTTCACATTAAATAAATTTGTATTATTTTAATGTGTAATTTTAATGTTTATAGTCTGGATTTCATGTTTTTTATAAGCCTCCATTTATATGATTCACATATGAAATTATTATATAAAATTTTATTATGTTTTATTAATTTAAAAAGTAGTTTTTTGGATCATTTTTATCTGTTGAAACTTGTGTAATTTTCATAAAATGTTGAATATGTAATTTTGATTTTGGTTTTTGAATAAGTAGGAATATAAATTGGATTTATTTCTATTATAACATCATTAATACATAAATAATGAGTATAAATTATGGTTCATAAATAAAAATATTCTGGAATAAAACTTTCACACCTTGACTAAGAAAATGTTTTATGTGTGAGGTTGGTTTTTAAAGATAATTTTTATTTTATAAATACTAGTGGTGATAATTTAATAAATTGTCTAAGAGTAAAATTGGTTGTAAGACAATCATTAAATTTACAAATAAATGTTATACTTTTTTTTAAATATTTTTTATTTTAATTTTTTTTTAAACTATTCTTGAATCATATGAATAGTAATTGTAATATTTTTTATAAAGTGAAATGCTTATAGTTAATTTTTAAACAAAAAATTAATTACATAAATACTAGTAATTTATGTGTTAATTAATTTTTTCATTTGAATTAATTACTTTAAATGACACTACTAAATATTGAAATTTTTCTTATTCCATGAATAGTTCCCTATTTGGATTTATACTAGTACATCATAAATGGTTTCTTAATCAATGCTTGGTTCCAGTTTTATCTTTGGTCTTAAAAATATTGAATATCATATTATTTCATTTTATGTTCCTTGAATGGATTACCACTGGTAAATATTGAATTATTGATTCTTGTTTTCATAATTTTTTGTTTGGATTTTGTATATAAAATCATGAATTATTTCTTATCATACACTTAGTAACTTTATTAGGTTTCCCTTAGAGATTCTTAAAATATTTATTAATCCATGTGTTGTACCTTTTCTTCTTAATAATATTATACTTAATTAATCACCATGTTGTATTTTATCCATATATTATCCTAGTATAAATGTTCAGTACACGTATGAAATTAAATTATATTGTATTAGAATTATAATTATGAACCTATCCCACTAAGACTTCTTCTGATCTAGGAATGAGATCTAAAGTGACCCCTAAATCCCACCATTAATATCACATAGGGTGGAAACTCGTTCTATGGGTATAAAAAATATTTGAGAGGCATTGACCCTTTTAAGTATAATCAACCACTCTAACAGACACTATAAACTTAAAATAGGATAAACTTAATATTTATAACTAAATTAACATATTTATGAGTATGTAAATAATAAACCCACATAAACACTAAATAATGACCACAAAATAAATATACATATATTTTTATACCTTCTATATAACAACCTGCTTATCATACACATAATATTACATCATTTTTAATGTAAAATATCCACAAAACCCAAATAAATCTAGAGGTCTTCTATATTTTGGTGAATAGATACATAATGTATAAACTTAAAAAAATACCACATAATTTTTATTTCCATAATTATTTAGGCTCTCAAATCACATCGCACTTCTATCACTACATATGATACCATTGGGAAATATAAAAAAATGGTTGATCTATAATGCTTAGTATGTTCATGACTAAAAGGGTAACAAGGAGAGAATAATCATCATTAGATAAATGGAAGAATAATCAAATTACATATAATAATGATTATAAAGGAAACATGAATTATATAAGCATGGAATACAAGAGCTTCAATAAAGGATGTGTGGAAACAACATGAAACATGACATCATAAAATTAACTCAAGGATCTCTACCAAGAAATTATAAAATAATGTTCTAGACTCATTAAACATACACCATGCATGGTATCTCATGTGATTAAAGAATTTAATGATTAATTGGGATCTATACCATTCTAGGTCCATCTATAACATCATAATATATAAATCCATATGTATACCATATAATAAAATAGAACATACCTTAATTATATGCATAATAACACATCCTAAAGAAATGGGATACAAAAAAAATCATAAAAAATCATCACATCACAATGAATAAAAAATCATTTCATTACAAGATATAGAAGAGTAATATTTGGTGTGAAATAATATATTTTTTTAGGATTAAAAGAGTTTATTTACATGTCTATTACTATAGAAGTTCATAATGAATAAAAACCTAGGAGGATCCTCTTTTTTAAAATGAAATGTTTAAAAGGGGATTTTGAATAGTGAATAAAGGGTACGAATATATTATAGCATCCTCAACCTCGATCCTTAACATAACTAGTGATCTCAATCACCCCTAAAATCCATTTTTCACCAATAGTGTATATGTCCACTATAATGATGGTCAACACCATCACCCCAAACCACCTATAAATACCACCTCATGGGACCTTCCATGTTTACACAAAACTTTAATGGACTCCACCCCCATAGTAAAATATAGTCACTATGAAATTGTGGCCATAAAATATCTGATAATTCTATGTCACTTGATAATCAAACAATCCACATCTGTTATGTTCCTATGTAACTCTGTTAAGTACAACCTCACGAGAATGAACATGTTACATGATACAAAATCTTTCCAAGAAATCTTCCAAGTCACAAAATCTAAAAACAACTACATCCATTACAAATATCGATACTTCTCAGTCAACTCATCAATCCATGACCACTATATTACACCCCACAAACATAATTCAAGTTGTATCTAAACACAAAAACTATAGAAACTTAAGATTTTTATACATAGATATTAAATATTTTTAGATTAAAATTAATTACATTACAAAAACACAAACTAAAGGATTTTAAAGGTATAGTGACTTTGGAAACTTATAAATGTAAATAATTTGTTTATATATGAATTATATCATCTCTCACTAGGTTATTCACATATAGAAACATTCTTAAAAAATCATACATAATATATTTTTTTATAATCTGGGGAAAGGAAACATAAGAAAGGGTGATCTTAGATAATCATTAAGGGTAAACAAGGGAGACAAGTAATCATAACATGAACATAAGGGTATCAGAACATGAGAATAACATTTGAAAACCATACCATGAAAATCAAAGATCACAATCTTGATCCATGGAGTAATGATTGGCATATCATAAGACGTGAATAATAAGGAAATCAAATAATATTATCTATAAGAGAATAACATTATCAAATGACATAAAATTGTGGCATACACATAAACATAAATAATCATTTCTATAGTAGTCAAGGCTTTGTGAAAAGGCTATCATAGTGGAATGTGTTCACTCCCCAAACCATCATAGTAGTCAAGGTTCACTCCCAATATCATTATAGCAGAAAAGGTCATTTACTGATCTAGTATCGCTCCTAGTTCCAATCATGTCTATCTCATGAGATATAAATCTTTACCCAATTTATTAGAGGGAGATATAAGTATCACTAATCACATGATGAAAATCATAGGTATGTGTGCCACAAGACCACAAAACATTCATCATATCATAACCCAAGAAATGAAATGGATTTCATAAACCTTTAATCATATTATGACCTATATAAATGGATAGGTTTTGTAATTATTTCATCATTTCAAATAGAATAACCCATGGGAAAAGAAGCGGGTTTTATAAGAATTTTATCATGGTATATCCCGTGCAAGAGAAATAAGTTTCATAAAAATATTTTCATTATAAACCATTCAGATAAACAATAATAATGTTATATTTGGTTTATATCCCCCATTAAATCAGAATCTACATTAAAGGGTGTCATCTTATATGGAAAATTATTTTGAAAGAAAAATCACATGGAACATTCATTGAGGAAAATATTTTTTCTTGGAAAATAATTTCAAAAACTAAAAAATCATAAAATAATTTTGAAATAATTTTCATTTAAAATAAACATGAAAATTTATTAATTATTCTTTAAAACATTGTATGTTCATGATGTTGGAGAATTATATACATGTCGCACATGTTAAAACAAATATTCCTTTCACATTTTCTATAAAATCTAAACAGGCATTGTTTGGAAAACGACATAAATATTATTTCCAAAAAAATTGTAAAAAAGTAAAAAAAAGAGAAAAATTTCTTTAATGAATCATTTTTAGAATGTTTAAAAATTTGAAAATAGTTTTTTAAAACAAGTTTTTGGAATAAAATAGGTTTTTGACTGATGAGAGAAATAACGATGATTTTCTTTAAAAACTTATTTTGAACTCTTGAGTACATAAAGAGAGGAAAATGAAGGTGAAACTTTTATTCCCATTAAATGAAAATATGAGAGGAAAATAGATGATTTTATTTAGATATATATCATAATATTTCATCATTGACATAATAATAATGAACAATCTTGTAAAATAATGAGATCGTATCATCAAACCCTTACCACTTTGGTAACTTTGAATCGTAAGTCACATGAAAGAATAATGTTAAATGAAACATTGAATATAATTAGAATAAAAAAAATCATTATATTAAATGTAAAATGGTATGTATATACACCTCATAAAATAATATAGGTCCATAATATAACATATGTCCCAAATAATGCAAATTGAGACAAAAATGCCTTACCTTAAGTCTCAACTTCTGTCGTACAAAATCAAACATCCTATATAATAAATATAAGTTTATTATAAATATATGATATATATATATATATATATCAACCCACATATTACTTATTTGTGACTATTAATATACTTTGTATTAATGATTCCATGTTAAAGTCACATTTTGGGAAATAACTACATTATTTTTCATGTATATTTTGATTTTTTATTTTTGTTCTGACTAATTTGATCGTGGTTACATCATATAAATAATTTTAAACTTGATTTAAATATATTATATATTCTTTATATATGTTTTTATAGTAATCCTTAATATTTAGAGATGTAAAATGAAATACACCGTTTATAGATAAGGTATGTCGTATGTACGCATGAATGTTGTTTTCATTTTCTCAGTGTATTAAAAGAAAGGAAGGTAAATAATATATTAAAATTATATAATCATATTCATTAAATATATAACACATATTTTTATTAAACTGATTTTTATTACCTTCTATGTAAATCTTGAATGAATCACATTGCATCCTGAGGTGGTTGTCTGTCGCGCACACGATTGTCATTATCATATTCCCACAGAATGGAAAGTATGATGTTATATGTGATATAATGATTAAAAAAGTAAAATAATATAATAAATATCATATATAAACATTTAATTCATCCTTATATCCATTCGTTAGAGGTGGTGATTAAAATAATAATAACATTGGTTTGCGAGATGGTAGTCTATCGTACACACAAATGATGATTTCACATCCGGCATGATGGAAGTGGAGATGTTTTTAGGTAATTACATTAACATAACAGCATATAATTATAAATAATATATTTAGTTTATTATATCATAATTCTTTAATAATAATTTAATGATATGTGAGAATATATAAAATAAAATGCTTGGTTAAAGGTGTTACCTCTTCTATGAAAAAATAATTTTGGTTTACACCAAAAGGATAATAGAATAGATTTAGAAACCAAATAATCCTTATTTAATTGGAATATGTAATTAATTAACTGATTTTATCTGGTATTTTCTAAACCAAATGGTTTTGGAAGCGTGAATATGAGATGAAAAGAGGAGACTATTTTTTATGTCAAGTGAGTGGCGTGCTTGTAATTTTTTGAAAATAAAAAGGTCTACCCACATTATTCTCATAAAAAAAGCACAAAAATGGACCATTATTTAAAATAGAATATATAAGGTCTAAATATTTCCATAAATTTTGTTTTGGAAAATTTTTGTGTAATTTTTAACCCTTGTCTTTTTAGTTTAACCCCAAGTAACCCCATTTTTGTCGTAACCGTTGTAAATATTTTAATATATTTACTATTCATTATAGTCAAAAAATTTGTTGAAATTATAAGATAATATAAATTATTATAACTCAAAATATTTAATCCATTTTTCTAAATTCAATCCATATAATTATCAAATTTTAATTTGAATTTAATCCCGCAGACGTGGTGAGATAGCGTTTTCTTCTAAACAGGAAATGTTCAAATGTTTAAACAGATTTTATACCAAAATTCAATATTAAAATGATTACAATGAACTAAAATTTATTAATTTATATATAATTTAAGAATTTTTACTTTTAACCCTATTTTAAAATAAAAAAAATTACCCTATAAATTCTTTAAATGAAATGGAAGTTTTCAATAAAAATCAGTATTTTTTACTATTCACTGAAAATTTAATCTTCTCAGAAAAATCCAAAAAATTCATCCAAATATAATTTTTACATTATGATTTCATAAATTAATATTCTTTTATAAAATAATTTTTATATAAATGATAAAAAAATTATTATTCTTCACAAAAATAAATAAATAACATTTTTTTAGAGAATAACATTTTTGAAACATATAAGGACTTTTCTAAAAATTAAGTTATTTTTTTATCAATATGTTTTCTTTATATAAATACATTATAATTAATATTTAAAAATTATTTATTACTATTTTTATCTCTATGTTTAATGTATATTTTATAACAACCACGTTTAAATAATAATATGAATAATATATAACAGTTTGTTTATTTTCGTTGTCGCGTGAAACACATGATATCAAAGATATTTAATTTATTTAAAAATAAATATTCATAAAAACTCAAGGTGTTGTATAATTTACTTGTTTTCCCATGAATCTTATTCAAACAAGTTGTTTTTTCATAAAAATTTGACTAGTTTAGTGTTTTTCTTTCACATCACTTTGCCTCTATGGTCCATAATCTCCAATAGTCGTTCTATGTAAGAAAAATCCTAATCTAGAGGTATGACATATACGTTTAGTAAATTTGAAGGATTAGGTATGTACCTCTTCATAATATATACATGTAACACTTCATGAACTTTAGAGAGTTTCATTGGAAGTGGAAACTGATAGGCAACCATCTCAATATGATCAAGAATTTTAAAGGGACCGACATACATAGGGATTAGTTTCCCTTATTTCCAAATCACATTTAATTAATCCATGGAGAAATTATTATAGAAACTTTTTCACCAACTTCAATTATAGATCACTCTGATGATTGTCATCCTAAATTTTCTTCCAACTTTGAGCTTCCTTGATGTGTTACTGAATGGATCTAACCTTCTCTGCCATTTATTTAGATATCTCGTGTCCCAATTGATTTCTTTATCTAACTTCATTACAACACATTGAAAATATACAATTATTTTAAAATAGAGATTCATAAGGATCTATATAAATTCTCGAGTGAAATCTATTATTTTATGAAAACTCAACTTGGGGAAGGTGTTGATCCCAACCGACTTTTAAATCCATAGAATAATATCTCAAAATATCTTTTAGTGTTTGAATTTTTCTCTAAGACTAACCATCTATTTGAGGATGATATGTAGTGTTAAAAAATAAATTCATATCTAGATCATGTTTAATACTTATCTAGAACTTTGAGGTAAACCTACAATCCCAATTAGACACAATGGAATGTGGTACTCCATGAAACCTTACCACTTCATTAATGTATATTCTGGAAAAATGATCAAGGGAGAAGTCTTCTTTGATAGAGATAAAGTGTACTGAATTTTTAATTCGATAGACTACAACCCATATAGCATTATTTTTTTAGATTTTTTAGGGAGTTCGATGATGAAATCCATGGTGATATTTTCCCATTTTAATTATAATATAGGTCATGGATGTAACATCCCCTTAGACTTTTATCACTCAGCCTCAACTTACTAACATACCAAGCACCGAGATAAAAACTCTAAGATATCTATCTTCTGTTATCCCACCATAAATACTCTTTCAAATCATTATATATCTTTGTACTTCCATGATGAATATATAATTAAGAACTGTGAGATTCCTCTAATAACTCCTTCCTCAAATATGGTATGGATGGAATACATACACAGTTTTCGAACCTTATCATTCCATAATGAAAGAGGTTAAACTGAGGTACATTTCAAACCTTCCTTTGTATCTCTACATATTCTTTTTGGGCATCTTTAATCTTTACTTGGATATATGGTGGAAAATTTAATTTATCAAGAACATATTTCTCCCCTTACTTTAGGATTTCCATAAAAATCCTTTTAAAATCTAAAAATATTGGATCTTTTTTTATTCTCATCATGGATAATCTATCAAGATCCTTTTGACGCAAGGTATCATCCACTTTGTTATGTTTCCCAAGGTGGTAATGTATTGAGTATTCATAATCTTTAATCATCTCTAACTATATTCTCTGGTGAATATTCAACTCCTTATATATGAACATATACTTTTAACTTTATTTATTGGTATATATATCACACTTTTATCCATAAAGATAATGCCTATGTATCTTTAATGAAAAAAATTCTACCAATAACTCCAAATCATGAATTGGGTAATTTTTCTCATGAATCATCAATTTTAATTATGAATAAGTTGTAAACATGTATTTTTTATGATAAAAAATTTCAATACCTTCTTTGATGTATCATTATAGATTAAAAACCCTTCTCTACTGAAGGGTAATGTAAGAATAGGTGTGCTAACTAATATTCTCTTCAGTTCCTTGAAATTTTTCTCACATTCATCTGTCCAAAGTAACTTGGCTCCCTTATAATTTAAATTGGTGTGTGGGTTAGATATTTGTAAAAAAATATCCATAAAACATTGATAATATCCTGCTAAACCAAGAAAACTATGGATCTGAGTCATAGTGTTTAGTCGGATCCAACACTCTATAGACTTCACCTTTAATAGATATACCAATATATCCTCTATTGAGATTATATGAGCTAAAATGAAACCTTTTTATCAAAAATTCAAACTTTATAAACTTTTCCTATAGTTTCTAATTTCATGGGGTCTTTAGTATAATTCTAAACTGATCTTTATGCTCTTATTTACCCTTTGAATAGATAATAATGTCATCTATAAAGACTACCAAAACTGATCAAGGCAATCTCTAAATACTCTATTCATTAAATCCATTAAGATGGATGTAAAATTAGTAAGACTGAATGGAATCACAATTTATTCAGTGTCAATACCTTATACGGAATGTTTAATTGGGTATATCGTTCTTCTTGAACCTTAATTGATGACATCCAGAATGAAGGTCAATCATGGAAACGTATTGATATCTAGATAATTGATCAAATAAGTCATTAGTACATGGTAGAGGATACTTATTCTTGATCGTGATCTTGTTCATATCTCGATAATCAATGCAAACTCACATTGATCTATATTTATTTCCAGAAAATAGAATAAGTTCCCCCCAAGATGACACACTTGTCTAAATTATTCCGTTATCAAGGACTTCTGAGAGTTTCTTTTTCAATTTTTACAAATTAATTAGGGCCAATATTTAGTGAGAATTTGAAATAGTTATGGCACCATATATGAGTTCTATTGAGAACTCAACTTCATGTTTTTGTGGAAGGCTTGGAAACACTTTTATAAAGAAATTAAAAAAATCCTAAATAATATGTGTATAATCGATGTTGAGTTTCTCCCCAATAATATGATATAAACACCCCTCTGGAATTGGAATCAAAACACATAAAATTGATGTGATTTCCATAGTAATTTTATATTTATAATTTCAATGATAGATTATAATAGTTTTTTTTTGGATTATCAAATGTGGATTCCCTTCCTCAAAAATTGATATGTATTTTATGTAGATAAATACAATCTATTCCTAAGATAACATCAAATTCAATTAAAGGAATAATGACATGATTTATAGGATGCACATTCTCATAAACTTTAATAGGATAAGAATCATAGACTTGATGTGAAATCATCATACCATTATGGTTTTTCAATACTAATTATATATCTAATAATTTGGGTGGAATCTTGATAGCATTAACATATTATTCATATATGAAATAATTGGTAGATCCATAGTTAATAAGAAATTATTAGTTCTAGAGTGGATGTTAAGTGTACCATTCACCATGTCATTATTGCACCCATCATAAAAAATAATTATCACATAATACTTCACTTTTTATATTGGATTAAGAGGTTGTTTACTTTGATCCTCATCACTAACCTTCATATTTGGGAACTATTTAGAATAATTCCCAAACTCCATTTATTTGAAACATTGGATTGTGGGTGGTGTATTATTTAGATATTTATCTCTAATTTCATCATTATCTAACTCCTTACCACCACTTTAGCATTTGATTACCCAATGACCTTACCTTACACACTTAAAACATTTACTATTCCCCTTAAGAAAATTTCCTCTATGTTTTTTTCCACACTTTTATCATAAAGGAAAGATCATCTTCTTCTCTCCATTATTTTTATTATTTATTTTGAATTATATTTTTTTTTCTTATTATCAAAACCATGAGATTGATACCTAACTCAAAACTTCATTTCCACATTGATGGAACTTTGAAAAATCTATTCATAGATACTTAATCCTCTAATTGATAATTCCCTTCATATAATTGGTTTTAAACCACTAAATAATTGATCAAAATTATTTTTAGGTTGGATAATAATAATTAAAACATACCCTACAAGTCTTGTAAAATTTTCCTTTTATGTACCAATAGATTCATCATCCTTTTACTTTATCCCAATTAACTCCTTAACCATATTCATATGAAGAATATAAATAAATTAATTATTGAAAATAAGTTCTTGAACTCATCCCAATCCATGGAGTCAATTTAATCATGTTCCCTTCTATTCTAGAGGAGATTATACCATTGATCCACTTCATCTTCCAAATGATAGACATCAAAAATGATTTTTTCATGCTCCAAACACTGAAGAATATAAAATATCATTTTAGTGGTACTGATCCATTTCTTAGAGACTATTGGATCAGTGGATCCACGGAAGGAAGGTGTATGTTTCCTCGTGGAGGACTAAATATAATTTTGTTCCCTCCTTTTCTTATTTGTAATTTCAGCATGATTCATGGATTGAGAAAGTTGTGTGAGTATAGTAATGTGATTTTTTATTCCACATCCCATAATTTTTGGATACTCAATAAGAAATCATTGAATTTTCCATAACACTCAACATTAACATGGTTCTTTTGGGTTCCAATCATTAACTAAAACCAAAAATCATAGTGTAAGCAATAATTATCATAGTGGGGATCCACATAATCATGAAAAATCACTTATATAATGTCTAAATCATGACACATTATTTTTACTCTATGAAACATTATATTTATCCTAGGTCACATGTAGTAATCATCTATTTAAATCCTTTATAATAGTTCCTAAATATTCTATGAATTTCTAAAGCATATCCCCTAGGAGTGTCAAATCAGGTGTGTAGACAGGCTCATTGTCATGAACTAGGTGACAATAAAGCCTAGTTAAAGGATCGATTTTTTGATTAAGTAACCCTAAGTAACTATGTTCCAAATACACATCTAGTTTTAGTATCCAAATACATATATAATTTCTTAAAAACCAATCACTCTATCCTTTACCAAATTCTAGGACATTTTCTTATACTTTGAATCATCCTTATATTCATCCTTAGACGTGTAATAAAGTATTTCACTAAGGTTTTCACATCCTAGATTCCAAAGTTTAACTAAACATGTCCTCTGATACCAAATATAGTTATCAAGTATTTTCATATAAAGATATTACATTTTTTTATATGAAAATTCAATACATTATATAAACACATGTCTGAGTATCGTAAAGGTATAGTGCCTTTGAAAACATGGACACATAAACAACTAGTTCATAGGTAAACTACATAATCTCCTAGTGATTTATTCATGTCTATAACCCTTATTAAAAAAATAATACATAATACATTTCTTAATAACATTTGGAAATGAAACATAAGAAATGGTGAGCTCAGATGCTCAGTAATGGTAAACAATGGAGATACGTAATAATAATAAGAACTTAAGGGTATGAGAACATGATCTTAACATTTGAAAATAACAAAATTTATATAAAAGATCATAATATTGATTCATGGGACAAATATTGGTATTTCATAAGAAATGAAACATAAGGAAAATAAAGAACATGGGCCATGAGAGCATAACATTGGAATAAGATATAGAATTTTGGAATACACATAACCATAGAAAATCATTTCCAAAGTAGTTATGGATCACTACCAAGACCATCATAGTGGAAAAATTCCTTTACTAAACTAGGTTCATTCCCAATTCCAGACGTGTCTATATCATGAGATATAAATATTTACCCAGATCATTGTAGGGAGATATTGGTCTCACCCCTCACATAATGAAAAGCATACATATGTGTGACACGATATCATAAAAAAATTCCATATCATAATACATGAAATGAAATGGGTTTCATTAATATTTCATCATATCATAAATTGAGTAAAAATATAGGTTTCATAAACATTTCATCATTTCATCATATCATAACCCATGAAAAAAGAAGTGGGTTTCATATGAATTTTATCATGGTATAACCCATGGAAGAGAAATGGGTTTCATAAACATCCTATAATCATAAAACATTAATATAAATAACAATAATTATATCCTTGGTTTATATCCCCATTAAATCATAAGTTACATTAAAGGATTCCATCTTAGATGGATATTTTTTTCAATGATAAATTACTTGGAATGTTTCTTGAGGAAGATAAATTTTCTTTGAAAATAACTTTTTAAAACTAAAAATTCCTAAAATATTTTTGAAATAATTTTATTTGAAAATAAACTTTAAAACTTATAAATTAATCTTTATAAAAATTTGAGTTCAGTAATGTGGAAAATTCTATACATGTAGTACTTGTTAAAACAAAGATTCCTTTAACATTTTCAGTAAAATCCAAACAGTCATTGTGTGAAAAACAACATGAAGATTCATTTCAAAAAAATTCTTATAAAAGTAAAACATGGGTGAAAATTTATTTAATAAATCAATTTTAGAATGTTAAAAATATTTTTTAAAACACTTTTAGAAAGCATTGTTTTGGAAGAAAAACGGGTTTTCGAAAGAAGAGAGAAATAAAGACAAATTTTATTAAAAGTATTACTTTGAAATATAGAGTTCATAAAGAGAGTAAAATTAAGTGAAAATATGTATACTCATGAAATAACCAAATTATAAGAAAAATAATTAATTAATTTAGATATATATCATAATATTTCATTATTGGAATCATAATGATGAACAATCCTGATAAATGATGAGACTGTATCATAAAACCCTTACCACATTGGTAACTTTGAATCATAAGTATCATGAAAGAATAAAATTAAATGAAAATTATCATACCATGAGTAAAAATAAATTTATGATATTATATGTAAAATGGGTTGTATATACACCTCATAAAAGAAGATAGGTTCCAAACAAAACATATGACTCAAATAAGGTAAATTGAGACAAAAATCTCTTACCTTAAGTCTTGAATTCCATCATAAATATTAAAAACTCTTGTATAATAAATATAAGTTTATTATAAATATATTACGGATCCATACATATATATATATAATACAATATATGATTTACTTTTGAACTTTTATTACCTGTTTATTAATGATTCCATGTTAAAGTCACATTCTTAACAATAACTACTTTGTTTTTCATGTATGTTTTGATTTTTTATTTTTGGTACTTTAAATTTTATCATGGTTATATCATCTAAAAAAATTAATAATTATATAAATATAATATATATTCATTATATTTGTTTTTATAGTAATCCATAAGAGTTAGAGATAGAAAATGAAACGCATTGTTCATGGAGATGATAGGTCGTACATACACATGAACATTGTTAACATTTTATCAATATATTGAAATAAAGAAAGTTAAATAATATATTACCATTATAGAATAATTTCTATTTCATATATATCATATATAATAATTAAACCCATCCTTATTACCTTCTATGTAAATGGTGAATGAATCACATCACTTCGTGTGGTGGTAGTTCATCATACACACAAGCTATGTTATAATATTCTAATAGAATGGAAAGTATGAAGGTATATGTGATATAATATTTCAAAAAGTACAATAATATCATAAATATCATATATAAACATTTAATACATAATTATATCTAGTCATGAGAGGTGGTTGTGGTAAAAAAAATAACATCAGTTCACGAGGAGGTTGTCTGCCGTACTCAAGAATGATGATTTTGTGTAACATTTAATAGAAGAGGAGATAGTTGTAGGTCATGCACTTTATATAATAACATATTATAATATATAAGATACTAAGGTTATTATATCATAATGGTTTAATAATTCACTATTATAAACTAGGGCTATACCCATTCACCTATACCAAGAGTTCTAAAAATCGTTGGTATAGGTAGTTTATATATACATTATACCAATGGTTTTGAAAAACCATTAGTATATAAACCTTAAACATAACAAGTTACAAAGGTTATAAAAAACCATTGGAATATATTAACTCTATACCAATTTTTTCTTTAAAATGTTGGTATATATTATGATAGACCAATGCTATACCAACAGTTCATGGAAATTGTTGCGATGTATGCTGTTATGCAAATGGTTTTTTAAAATATTTGGTATATAATTCAGATTCTATTATCAAATGGTTTTTAAAAACCATTGGTATATCCCAATACACATATTCTATCTCGTGGACTCCTCCTCTCATATGACTCCCATCTAGAACCCTACAAGTAGTGTTCCATTTTCTTCCCCATCCATAGGGATTTATCCTAAATTTCTATTTATATTCCATTATTATTCAACATAAAATTAGTGAGTACCAAATCGATAGTATCTTCTACCAACATTAATTTTCATTATTTATAGGTATAAAACATTAACCTATATTTTTTAAAATATTCATTGAAAATGGTTTAGTTTTTATTACATTTGTTAATGTATTGCATAATCAATATGATAATTGGTGATGTAATTATTTTTTAATTCAGTTGCTCTCTACTTCTATATAATCTAATATTTCCCCTTGTGTAGTTGTGTGAGATTTGATTCTTGGTTTCTTTAAAAAAACAATGATCTAGAAATTGATTAATACAGGTACTCATGTATTTTGGTGAAATTCATGTTACGTGTTTTCTTATTTTGCTAAAAATGAGTCTCTAGGGGTTATTGTATAAAATAGTAAAATTTATATTGCACAAAATCAATTCAAAAAACTTTAATTCAAACATAAAAATTTTATGTTTATTATATTCATTTATTATTTTGGTATATATTATGATTACTCATACTTAGGGTGATACATAGGATAAGTAAGGTTTTATTCGACCTCTTCGACCCTGCTATGATATTTCATTCTATTAGATAGGCTTAAAAATCATATGATCCTATATTATTTTTTATTGGGTTATTGCTAGATGTTTGTTATAGATGCATTGATATAAGAAATTACTTTGAATTTGATACACATAATGTGTGTGTGTGATTTTTATATAGTGTATATTAATGTTTATATAGACATAAGTTTGATTCATGACTTCTGCATGATGCTAGAAGCACTTGAAGGATTAATTTTAAAATAATTGAGGCTAAAAGAAGAAAAAATAATGATATAGAATATATATTTTTTAAATTATATTATTTCATTAATTAATTCTATATTTGATATGTATTCATTGTAAATCATTATTGTTATTATCAACATGTGAAAGTAAACTTATTTAGGGGATTGGAATGAATTGAATTGAACATTATTTTCTTATTCTTAAATTTTATTCATAGTTTTTTTTGTTATTACTAGATTGTTATGAAAACTTATTTTCTCATTTAAATTATGGTTAATTGAAAAATTTTGTTATAGTTAAATTATCTTCATCAGTTGACAATCAATTCATGTGCTCCAAAATTAAAAAATCGAGGTTGTTTTTAGTAGAAGTTTAGTAGTGTAATCATTTAATTCATTGTTCTCATTATTTTTCTTCATGGAAATCATTTTTATAATAATTTATATACCAACTTGTAAAAATTATTTGTTCTATCGCCATATAAACATCAACAATAGTAAATTATTTGGAAATGATTTTTTTTCATTCTCTATGCAAGCATCATCTATTTTCTTAGTTATGATAGACATTTCACTCTGTAGAATGGTTTACAGAGATATGATGATCCAAAAAACATATATGTGGTTTATATCACTTACTTAATTGCTTCCAGGACTATTATATTTAAAATTTATATAGGGTTAGAGATTATTAAATAAACTCATCTCAGTTTTGTTTCCATATTTTCACTCGATGTTCAATCTTTATAATCTTTTTCCATCACTTTTATTTTAGTTGTTATCTTTATTTTTGTTTTTCTAATTTTCATTTCACTCCATATATAAAACTTTTGATTTCTATTTATTTTACAATTTTTATTGATAATTTTTTATTTGGTTATGGATTCGGTATAATTTTCATTTTCCTGGGTTCAACCATACATAATTATATAATAATGTTTTGCGTTGGTTTATAAAATGTCTTTTTCATATTTAATGACCAAATTTCCCTTCCCTTCATTTTTTTCTAGGGAATTTAACCAACCTTGAACATTAGTATAGTAGTAACTAGGGTCTAACCCATGGGAAGGAAAATGATTTTAAATTAAAAACCAAAGAAAAATAAAATAAAAATGATAAAAAAAATTGAAAACACAAATTATATTGATGGGGTGAAATGAAAAATAGTAAAAAAAAAATAAATAAATAAATAATAAAAAAATTGAGTGAAAAAATATGGAAAGGATTAAAAAATGGATAAAAATAATGGAACCATACTAAATTAAATTTATTAAACAGTTTTTATTCATACATAAAGATTTAGAATTGTAGTTCGGATGCTTTGACGGAAGTTTTTTGGAACACTTATATATCATTTGGTGATCAAGTTTTCTCAGTAAAATATCCTATATAGTGATATTTCTTTCAAAATATAGGAAATGTATTATTCTTTAATGGAGAAGACATACTTCATCCTACTCTAACTAATGTACATTAGTTGAAGTTACTAATGAAATTAATCCACTACTCTTCACTTTTAAAAACAATTCTTATTGTAAAAATTATGCTCTGGAAGAATGAAAATGAGAAAAAATATCGTAAAGAATACATAGCTAAAATTCTAGTGAAAACCACCTCAATTTTTCAATTCTTTTAGAGTGTAAAATTATTTTAAAATTAAAACAGTACATTAACTGTAACTTAATTTTTTTAATTATTCATCATATAAATGATAAAATAAGGATATGAAAAAATTAACGTAAAAAAACCCTATTGATAAAACAAAACAAGAATAGGAAAATAAATTTCAATTCAATTAATTCCATCCCCTAAAAGGAGTTTAGTTACACATTATCATATTAATAATACAGATACATAATGTATACATCTCAAATATATAACGGGGAGAATTTATATATTTCTAATACTAAGTAATACCATGTTAAATTATTCTCTCAAGGTAAGGTGTAAGTTGAAAATGTTACTGAATCTTGTAGGGATAAACTTTAAAATAAGAAGAAATGGAATATGGAAGACAAACATGTGAATTTTCATGAAATCTATCATGGTATGTCATTCCAAGGAAGAACATGTTTTGTTTTGTGAGGTGTAGAAAATAAAATTCCTAAATGAAGTTGATGTTGAGTCTAATTCCATTAGAACAAATGAAAATTTATAAATGGATTCCAAAGTTTAAGTTAAAGGGAAAAACTATGTTTTGTAGTGTGTAACCATCTTTCTCAACATGAGTAAAGTAGAAGAAACTCTATTCCCCATGTACATAACTATTTTATAAATGAGTTTATAGTAGTGTTCAATTTATGGGTATGTACAAACCATGGGGTAGATGTTCTCACAAATCATATATTATTGGACAGAAATAAAATATGATTATATAAGAAAAAATATATCAAGTAAGTAGGGTTAATCAATCATTTTATTCTATTAAATTAGAGCTCAATGTTTTATATGGTGGTGAAGTTCCCTGATGAATCTTAATATGCATGAAAAATGGACTAAATTGTTAGAAGAAAAGGGTGAAATTCACACCTTCTCAACTAGTGGCATAATGTTGAAATTAATTTGTTAAAAGTGATTTTAGATCATGAATTTTGTAGTAGCGTTTTTTTAAAAAAAGAAAAATGGTATGATTAAAATCTAAAAAGTACTTATAATATTTTTAATAATTGGAATCATGGGGATCTTAGAACTACATGCTATAATGATTTATAATTCTAAAACTAGTGAAGGATGGATGAATCTAGATATAATTTGGTACATTAGGACATATTTGTCTTAATTACTTATATCATGTTAAAATTAGATTTATTTAAGTAATTTGTTACCATGTGGTTAACATTATATATCCACTAAAATATGAAAATATATTATGGGAACATCATATATGAAACTTATATTTATTTAGATATCTCAAAACTATTTATATCATCTATTTTTTTACTAGATATTAAAATTAGCTGATTAGGATGAAATGTTCCCAAGATTTAGTTTCCCTGAATTAAATAACATTTCAATACATATGGTTCTTTAATTAAGGGTAATTTGGGTGGTACTTTTTTGGGGGTGCGGGTGGGTGATGGATTTGGGAAACATGAAAGTAACATATAGCTAGATTGGGAGGAGATGTATAATTTTTTGATTTTTTGACATAATTCTTAAACATTGTCGCATAATTCTAGAATTCTTGGACTCTAAAAAATATAGAGACTCCAAAAAAATTACATGTTTATAGATAAAGCATCTTAAAAGTGATAAAATTTTGTGGAAAAATCATTCCTTGAGAGTATAATACCTAATTTCCAAAATGATAGAAACTCAAACAGGGGATGAACATACAATTTCTATACAATGGTGGCAAAATTTTTCTTAATTTATTAAATGAATATAGATCATGGAAAATATTTTGTTTAAACTTGGAAAATATGTTGGAACAAAAAAATGATAAAAAACTAATAGAAAATAATATAGTTAAAATTATATTTAATTTTATAGAAATATATATGTGAAAATATATAATAAAAAAGATATATTCTATTAAATACTACACTTATGGAATTATGTTTTATTAATCCAGTGAATGTTCTTTAATTTTTTATCAATAATTAAGTAATTAAATTTATTTTATTTCTATATAATTTTCTAGTAAAAATATATATTGTTATAGTGTTAAATCTATTTCTATTCCCAAAAATATATATTTTTGTTCTAAAGGGTATTTGTTTAATCTAATTAGAACAAAATTTATATTAGCATCATAATCATAGTGTCTCAAGAAACAATTTTGGTACATATGTAATGGGTTTTAAAGACACATTAAGGGAGACACATCATTGTTTCAAACATTTCTAATTTGTAATATAAGTAATATAATTTTTAGATAAATTTATAATGTTAAATCAATGTTTTCTTATGGTCATAATTTCAGATTCAAAAGAATCTATAAAATAGATCTTAAATTAAAAATTGATTGTTGAATTTTTATAACTGAGGAAATATTCCTTGGATAAAAAAACCCCCAAAAATTCTTTTGTAAATCCACAATTGATAGTGGATGATTAAACTAAAATAAAAATTGAGGATCAATAAAAATTTAAGAGAAAATGATCTTGGGATGAGATAGAAATTTTTAATGATGATATAGTAGAATTTGTACCTATCATTCAAAGACTTCATGAATTATTCAAATTTGATATAAATGTTCCCTGAAGTCATAAATGAACTATTCAGGATTCAATATATGATATTATAGATGGTAACATTTTTGAATTTATGTCCAAATACATGGAATATAAAGGGAACCACTTTCCTCTTATGAAATTAAAACACCAAGGGTTAAGAAGTAGTATTTCAAAATATAAAGAAGGGGCCAAACCTAAAACAAGCATGTAATTTTCATCCATGTTTATCTATATTTTTAACATTTTGGTTATAATATAGAATTAATAAAGAGAAAGGATTCTTTATTTACTCTTAATCACTTAAAACAATTTAAAAAAAGCTACTGTGGAACTTGAAACACCAAGTAAGAAGAAAAAATATATGAATGGTAAACCACTTAATTATTTATTGTATTATTTAATAATTATAATAGATTTTACAATTATTAGATAATCCTAAGGATAGGGAAATATAATAAGAGATTAATTATGAACCATAAACCTAATTTTTAATCACTTCTCTTTGATGGATGATCATCCTAGGGTTATAGTGGCCCCATCATCTATCCTCCCCCAAATGATTCATACATTAACCCATAATCCTAACCTATATCTAATCTTGTAACCTAAAACAAATCCCTTTAAACTTTTATCACCTAACCTATAACTCCCAAACCTATACTATAAAACATAATCCTTTAATCTAAATCTGGACATATCACGTAAAACTAAAACATAAAAATGAACTCTAAACCAAGATCATAAATCTAAACCCCAAAAAACTGACCTCTAATAAAATACATAAACCTAACACCTATATTAATCCGATAATATCCCCATATATCAAGTCTAAATATATACCCTAAACCTAATAACCTAAATGAAAAATCAATGTTAACCTCTTACATGGAATAGTGGACTATTGAACTGTCAATTTATCCTTAGACCTTGACTAAATTTTTATATGCTTTCTTCCCTTTATTACATAATACAAAGATTCCTCTAAAAATAAATAATAACCATTCATGAAAAAAATATTGTGTATTGATAACAAAAAAACCCCACTACTAAGACATCCAATAAAACTGGAATTTCAAAATCCATCTCACTTAACACATAAATATATAATTGAATCCACACTGAATTCATGGAGGAGTCCTCTTTCATAGAATAATCCATATCTAAAATGGGAAGTTTTAAACTTAATATGAAAACACACAACCAATTTCCTTTAAACGTCATTAATGATCATCTTCAACACTTCTAAAACACCCAAGACATAAAGTACAAGACTTTAGGACTTCTAGGACACTATAAAAACATATAATTATTTATGGATCATTAAATATTAGTATTTTCCATGAAAAGTATAAACCCTCAAATATCAATGTGATATTTATCTTTAGTGTCCAACCAGCATGTTTCATACCTTATAAACCTAGTTAAATGGTTTATTTTTATTATACATATTTTTATAAAGAAATATCACTTTCATATACTATGTGGATTATCTATATTTGATGTTATTATTTTATTTTTTCGGTTTATCATGTTTTGATGGGTTTTATTTTGATGGTATTTCCCACTGAATTTAGATAGACTCTCTCAATAGTGGTAGATTATATCCCTCTCACTTTTTTGATAAAAATAATTTTTAAATTGAATCATTAAATTGGGATTATATGTGTAAAATAAGTGCATAAATTATTTTTAATATTTTATGAGTCTGAAAAAAACATATCAATTTTATGTTTTTTCAAATTGTAGAAGGGGTTGTTTGGGTGATTTTATATAATTTCTAGTTGATGAATATCATTTTTCTATTGATGTTATAAAATATTCAAATTCATTGTAGAGATAATTATTGAACATTAAAGGTTGTGTTCCTTAATAAAAAAAATCTTGAGTGGAAAGAATAAAGATGGAAGTGTGGTGATGGTGATGGTTATAGTGATGATTATGGTGATGAGTAAGTTGGTGATGATAGTGGTTATAATGAGGTAGATATTGATCCTTTACATTTTTTATTTATATTTATGAAATATGAAGTTTTATGACTAAATGTGATCACGTATATGTGTTGTGTATTATAACCAATTTAATATATTAGTTTGTTTCTAGATTTTCCTATATTGGGTGATACTTGTTTGGGGGTGTGGGTATAGGTGTTTGGGGTGTGTGATGGATTTGGTAAAGTATATGAGGTGTTTTTTTATGGTGGGAATATGTATAAAGGATATAAAAATTGTTTTTAAAACCATTGGTATAGACCTATAAAAAATCAAGGCTTCCTATACCAATGGTTTAAAAACCATTGGTATAACTTAAACCCAAACACATTTACCAATGGTTTAATAAAACCATTGGTATAAAATAAATCCAATCATCATATATCAACTTTTATTCAAAACATTGGTATCAGAAATCTATACTAATTGTTTCACTAAATCGTTGGGATAGGGTAACTCAATATTACCTATACCAATGGTTTCATAAAAACAGTTGGTATAGGGTTATACTCACACCATATAATACAAAGGATTAAGGAACCATTGGTACAGCCTGTAAAAATAGTTCCAATGGATATACCAATGGTTTAACACTATTTATATAGGGTGAATTTTAATTAGTGAGGATTGAAAGAGCTAGAGGAATAAATAAAATAAAATGATCAGTTAGGGGTGTTGCCTCTTCTTCAGACAACTTCTTTTGGTTTTCAACAAAAAGCTTCTTAGGTTGTCTTCCTAACCAAGCTAAGGCCTATAGAATGGGATGAGGTAATTAAGGAAGTTATTTTTATTGTTATTCATTGAACCAAAAGGTTTTGTAAGTTTTAATATGCGAGGATAAGGGTGGTTATTTGTATGTGAGGTGAGTAGCACACTTGTAATTTTTTGAAAATAACAAGGAGTACCCATGTTTTTTCCATTCCAAAGGGATCCAAAACAAACAATCCTAAGTAATATAAGATATAAGAACTTAGTATTTTCATAAAATGGGTTTTTCAAAAGTTTTTTACATTTTTAACACTTAAATTTTTAGTTTAACCCCTCAATAAACCCATCTTTACCTTAACTATGCTAAACAATTTTTACTATTTTTACTATTCATTATAGTAAAATGTTATTAGATAATATAAATTATTTTGATTCAAAATATGGAATCTATTTTTGAAAATTTCATTCACATAATTTTAAATTTTAATTTAAAATTAATCTCAAAGATGGACGTGAAATCAATTTTTTCCAAAGAGAAAATTTTTCAGAAGTTTAAAAAGTTTTTATACCAAAATTTAAAATAAAAATGATTAAAATTAACTAAATTGTATTGATTTATATATAATTTAAGTAACTATACTTTTAACCCTGTTTTAAAATAAATAGGAACATTATAAATTCTTTAAACAAAAATCCAATTTTTAATATAAACTAATATTTTCACTCTTCACAAAAAAACAGCCTTTTAAGAAAAATCCCAAAAATTCACCCTAAGATAATTTTGACATGATGACCTCAATAATTATATTTTTCTTATAAATTTATTTTCCTAAAAGTTTCAAAAATTAATTTCATTATTATTCACAAAAATAAATAAAAGGAATTTTTTTAGAAAATGATATTTTTGAAACAAATAAAGACTTTTTCTAAAAATTAAGTAATTTTTTACCAATATGTTTTCTTTATATAAAACCATTATACTTCATATTTAAAAATTAGTTATTATTTTTAATGACCTGCAAATTCCCATTGGCTGGAGAGTACAACGAGTCATTATTGGGCCTTAAGCGACATCCCTAAGACACCAAAGGCTGGAAATAAATGCCTAAGTGTTTCAAAGTAAGTGGGGGATGATTTACCCTTTAATAAATAAAACCAAAAACTAAATAAACCAACAAAAAACATCTCACTATATGGTTCATGAAATAGACTAAGACATTTATATTATTCTCTTTATAATAACCAACCAAAATATGATACAGTAGAAGACAATCCCACATCAAAGTAAATAGTATAAAGACAATGAATAAAATCCAAGAGGACAATAAGACTCCATGCTAGACAAGCTCCATGCTCCAAAATCCCCCAATTAGTCCAAAGTATCATGACTTGGTGATAAATAAGTGTGATACTTTACCTTTTCCCATTTCCTAAAAGGTAGTATCTACAAAAGCACCAAAGTTCCAAAGTAGGGGTGATTATATAACTCATTATGTTTTAGCAATGACTTCCCTACTCATGCCACTATTTTATAATGTTTATCACATTATATAAATTTTTTTATATAAAATAATTTACCATAATAGTTTATAACTAAAGATAAACAAGTTCAAAAACCAATTATAACCAAGTGGAACCAAAAGTAAATGAAACCAATTCCCAGTAAGTTATTGTTCCATAAAATAACTATTCGAGGCTTAAAACCCAATTCTTATTATCATTTTGGCATACCCATTCCAAAATTCAGAACACACTGACATGTGTATGCTTTATCTGACAGTTCCATACACATAAGAGATCTCTAGTCCAATTACCTTGTGTCCCAATGACACACACCCCCAATACAGTTCACACACCTTGTACCCCAATGGTACACATCCCTTATTTATGGGTATGTCAAACACAGATGAACACCACAAATATATTCCAAAACCATTCAAATAAACCACTTCAAACCATTTCAATAAAACTATAATTTTATTGAAAACCAAAGGACAAGCCAATTTCAAAACAACCATTTCCTTTCAATAAAACATCCCCTTTTTATTAAAAACATCTAATAAAATCCATGTGCCACAATTCTAGAAAATTCAAATTTTAAAATCCATATTTTAAAACCAAAAAAAGCACTTTATTCAAATACCCACTTTTCTAGATTTCCCCAATTTTTCAAACCTTCACAAAGAAGGGTTTTTAATGTTTTTAAATAGGCAAATCAAAACCAATTCCACACAAGATATTCAATTTGGAAACATTCCCATTAGTTATACTTAGCGGAGTTAAGATATAATCCACCTACCTCAAAGGTTTTGACCAAACTTGACAACGGATTAAGAATGCTTGAGAAAATTAGGTCGATTCTTCACAGAACCTCCTTAGAACTCTTCTCCTAGAAAGATCAAGAAAAAATCTCAAATTATTTGGAATCCACAATAATTGATATACCCATAACGGGTGTAGATCTAATAAACCAAGAATAGAGGAGAAGTAGATCTAAGAAACCTATTAAGAACGATGAATAATGATCACATACCTCAAGAATTTGGCTTCAAAACACCAAGGAAAGCCTTCAAATTGATTCCAAATTTCTTAGGAGAGGTTATTCTACCTTCAAGGAAGAGAAATCCTGAGTTATGGCTTCTTAGGGGAAAAAACAAGCCACTTATAGGCAAAAATGTGTGAGATCCACTTTTTTAGGATCTCACTTAAACCATCCACATGGTTAGTTCACATGTTTAGACAAATCGTGTGTTAACTATTCATTATCAATTGCCTAGGAAGACCCTCACATGGCCTCCTCGCATGGTCTCCCTAACTGTGTGCACACCATACCATTACTCTCTACCTCAAACCTTCTATTTCACATGGTTTCTACTAGGATGTATGCATGATTTTCATAAATCGTGTGCATCCTGTGAGCCCCTCCTTTCATCCCAAAAAAATAGTGAAAGATCACCAAAATCTCCCAACTTTAATTCTTATACTTTATATCCATAAAAACACAAAGAAAGGGATATATACTAGAAAACAAGGGTATTACATTCTCCACACCATCTGTATTTTGGTCCCTAGAAAGTAAAAAACCAATGCTTCTCTAAAAGAGTTCTGGCCACTGCTCTTTCATTTTCTTCTCACGTTCCCAATTTTCTTCCTAAATATTACCATGATTTCATAAAACCTGCACCATACTGATTCTTTTTTCATTCAATACTTTCTCTTTACTATCCAAAATTCATACTGGGATATGTATCAATGAAGAATCCAGCTCTAGGTCAATGTGATCCCATCTAATCACATGGTCAGGATCAGGCTGATAATTTTTCAACTGAGATATGTAGAACATATTATGTACCTAAGTGAACCATGGTGGTAATGCCAACGGATATTTAACCTCTCAGATTTGTTCCAATATCTCGAAAGGGATAATGTATCTAGGAGATAACTTGCCCTGATTCCTGAAATAATGATGTCCAAGTCTTGGAGAGATCCTCGTGAACATATGATCACTCACAGAAAATAACAATGGCCTTTGACGATGATTCGCATAAGATTTTTGAAGAATTTGAGCCATCCATATCCACTTTATAATTAACTGAATCTTCTCTGTTGTTTCTTGGAAAAGGCTCAGTCCACCTTGTGAAGTTTCACCTATTTCCAACCAGCATAGTGAAGAACAACAAGGACGCCCATACAATTCTTCAAATGAAGCCATATGTATCGAGTCCTGATAGATGTTATTATATGAGAACTCCATTAAGAGTAATTGCTCCTCCCATGAGCCAATAAAATCCCTTACACAAGCCCACAATGTGTATTCCAAGGTCTGTATTGTCCTCCCCGATTGGACGTCTTTCTGAGGATGATATGTCATGCTCATATTCAACTATGTGCTAAGGGATTTCTGTAAGGATTTCCAGAAACAACATGTGAACCTCAAATATCTATCTGAGACGATTGAAATCAGTATTACATGTCTCTTTACCACTTCATGGATATAGATTTTGGACAGATCCTCCACCATATGAGTTTCAAAAATAGGTATGAATGGGATGACTAGGTAAGATGATCCACTATCACCCATATGGAATCATGTTTATGGACCGTTCTTAGAAGACCTGTAACAAAATCAATCCCTATCTTCTCCCATTTCCACACTATGATAGGTAAAGACCGCAACATATCCACTGGTCTTTTATGCTTTTCCTTAACTTGTTAATAAGTTAAGAACTTATAAATGAACTCAGCCACCTTCCTTTTCATGCCTCTCCACCAAAATTGTTCCTTCAATTCCTTATACATCTTCTGTGTACCTCGATGTATAGCCCATCTTGAATAGTGGTAAGCATGAAGGAGTTGTTCCTGACAAGCCATAGGTACAACCATGTGATCTCTAAAACCCAAAACTAAACTCCCATCATGTTTCCAGGCCTTAATGGTCTCCCCACCATTGAGTTTTGAACTCATAATCAGACATTATTCATTAGATGTTTATGCCTCTTTGACCATATTTACAAAATTAGGAACAAGCATAAATGAAAAGAAAAATGCAACACCACTTTAGTCTTCACATTCTACATTCATGTCAGCTAATACTGACATCAACTACCATTCATCTGAATCTTCGTTTGCTAACTAATAATATGAAATTCTACTCAAGACATATTCCACTGAATTCCTTTTTCCTGGTGTATACATAAAGTCAAAGTCAAACATTTGGAGATACTCTATCTGTCTCATTTTCCTAATATTCAAATCTCATTGTGAGAAAATGTGTTTCAAGATTTTATGGTTCATGAACACAGTAAATCTCCCACCAAATAGATAAATATGTCATGTCTTCAAGGCATGGATGAATGTAGTTAATTCCAAATCATTTGTTGGGTAATTCTTCTCATGCACCCGCAACTACCTTGAACCTTAAGCAACCACATGGTCTCCTTGCATGAAAACACAGCCTAAACCTGATCCTGAAGCATCATAGTACACCACATACCCCTGTCTTGATTCTAGAAAAAATAAATATGAGTTCCAATTTAAGAAGAAATTTCAGTTCCTAGAAATACTTCTAGCATTCATCTATACATTGGAATGGATAATTCCTCTTTTTCAAAGTTTTCATTAGAAAATATAGTCATGAGAAATCACAGACAAAGCATCAGTACTAACTATCTAGACCAAGAAAACTTCATATCTCAAAGACATTATTCGGTGGTTTCCAGGATATAATAGATTCTGTATTTTCACTATCAACAAAAAAAAATTCTTATAAATGACATGTCCATGAAAACGTACTTCCTGTATCCAAAAAACACACTTTGATAATTTGGCATAAAAATGGTGATCTCTCAAGATTTCTAACACTGAACCTAGGTGTTCCTCATTGTCATCCCTTATCTTTTAATACACCAATATGTCGCCCACAAACACCATAAAAAAAGAGTCCAGATATCACTAAAATATCTGATTCATCATATCTATAAAGACCTTTGGTGCATTTATTAGACTAAAAGGCATGACTACATATTCATAGTGGCCATATCTTCTTCTGAAAGATATCTTTGGTATATCTTCCTTCAAAACTCACAATTTATGATATTCTAATCACAAGTAAATTTTAGAGAACCATTGAGTTCCCCTTAATTGATCGAACAGATCATCAATGCATGGAAGTGAATATTTTTCTTTATCATAACTTGGTTAATCTTACGATGATCGACACAGAGCCAAAGAGTTCCATCTGCTTTCTTCACGAACAAGAAAAGTACTACCAATGGAGAAATACTTGTCTGAATAAAACCCTTACTTTTCATATCCACCAACCTCATTTTCAATTACCATAACTCTTTTGGTGCCATCCTATAAAATGGATGGTAAATTGGACTGGTCCCCAGAAGGAGTTCAATCGTAAACTCCACTTCCCTTATAGGTGGTAACCTTGAGAAGTTATCGAGAAAGAAATCTGGAAATTGATCCAAAACTATTAGAAAACTATTTTCCTCGATATTTTCCATTGATTCCAAATAAAATGATTCCAATTGAGAAGATAATTTTCCCACCATTGATGCCAACAATCTCTTTTTACCTTTCGTTACCATCATATCTCCTCTGAAGAGATGTTTGATGTCATCCTCAATTGTGAAACTAATTGTTCTCCAATAATATTAAATGTGATTATTAAACGTTGTCAACCAATCCATACCCAGGATTATGTCATAGACATCCATTTTAAAGACTGAGAAGTCCTATTTCAGCTCAACTCCATCAACATTTATAGCACATGCTCTTCACACAAAGGCTTGACATTCTCTTTCCTCGACATGAGTTTGCAGTTTAAAAATAGAAGGCATCACTTCCAATTTTAAGCATAGAAAACCAATATCATGAGAATAAATTAAATAATGTGATTCACCAGTATTGAAGAGTACTTTCACAAGGGTAGAATTCAAAAGAATCGTACCTCTCACCATAGATGGTATAACCTGATCATCCACAATCATCTGCTCAGCTACATACAATTGCTTTTCCGCTACACTGTTCTCCTTGTTTCCTTGTTGATATTTCCCTCGTTGAGGAGTCCTAGTAATTCTAGAATCACCATGGCTATCTTTACTCTACGTAAAAGACTAATTATGTTGTCCTCGCCCTGTAGAAGCATACGATGCTTGCGACACCTGACAAGTGTCTTGAGCACCAAACCTTGGAGAACGATGAAAATAGAACTAAAGATGCCCCATATACTTTCAGTTATGACATACTATAGGTTTTTTCATACCCTCTCACTTTATGTGGTCAAATAAACCACATTGAAAACAACCTTCTTTGCTCTTGGGTCATAGAGGAAGATTCACTAATCCAGTTGTCTGATTCTGATTTCTACTTCCACCTTGGAAATAGGTGTTCCTTTTCCACTTCCTCAATGAATTTGAGTTCCCACCATTCCTTGAAGGTATCATCATACCTCCTCATATAGATATTGAGATATCACATTCATCCATAGTCGCTCTGTTCATCATCTCTGTATAATCTATAATAAATAGCACCGCAATCTTTAATCGAATCTCCTACCTTATCCTTGATTTGAAGATTGTTCCTTTAAGGATGCACTTACTACAAATTCTAGTACAAAGCACACTAAATTCATGAATTTATCTGAATATTATGTGAAATATAAATTATCCATCTTTAGGCTAAATAAGTCTTTCATTTTATAAATTTTGAACGTATGAGGATAGAATTTTTTGTTGAACAATTCCTCAAAATCCTCATATATAACGCCTTCATCCAATTTTTCCTGCACTACTAAATCCCACCACTATCATACAATATCCTAAAGGATATAATTCACCAAGTTTACCTTGAGATCCTATTGGGTGCCGATGAAATTGAAGATACAATTCATCCTACTTAGCCACACATCCGCCTTTTCAGGTTCAGAATCATCCCTAAAGATGGGTGGATTCTGCTTTAGGAACTGGATGGTATGATCAATATACCTTGGCTCATTCCTCTTTTTCCCCATATCCATAGCTTGAAAATCATGGATAATACTCTGAACTAGCTCTTGGTTCACTCATGGTTCAGGTGCAACCACATTCTCTGCAACTTCTTCTGGTTGTTTTGGACAATGCCTACTGGGTGTCATTTTCTAAACCAACAACAAACTCCATCAATCTCACTCTCTAGTAACTGATGGCTTAGAATTTCAAATTCTATCACATCAACTATCACAACCTTGTTTTACAAAAATAAACTTTTTCCATTTTCAATCTTCTTTAAAACTTTCAATTTGTTTTTTGAAAATTAAACCATTTTCTAAATACCATAAGAATTTCCTTTTTCAAAATATTTCATTTTAAAAACAATTTCATACTTTTTCAAAAATAAACACTTTTTTACAACATGAATCATTCTTCAAAATGATGTATGCACTCCTAGTGGGAATTCATTTCTCTATAATGCATGTCATGATTATCTCATTGGTTAAACCCATGACAATGATATTTCCAACATTCTAGAAGTTTCTACAAACACTTATGTACCCAACTCCCTCGTAACTTGAAGTTCAACATAAATAGGTTAGCTACATCCTTTTACGTTATACATTTCAAGTTACAACAATACAACTCCTTTTTAATATTCCAACCCATGGAATAAATAAGAAGGGATTTCAACTCCAAGACCAAGAACATTGATGACTAATTATTAGGAAAGGACTGAAAAAGCTGATACCATTTGTAATGACCCGCAAATTCCTATTGGCTTGAGAGTAAAATGATTCATTACTGGGTGTTAAGTTCCATCCCCAAGGTGCCAAAGTTAGGCAATAAATTTCAAAGGGCTTCAAAGTAAGTGGGGTTGATTTACCCTTTAATGACTAAAACTAAAAAACAAACATACCAACAGAAAATAGAACATTATATGATGAAAGAAATAAACTAAGACATTAAGATCATTCTATTTATAAAAACCAACCAAAGTATACTACTGAGGAAGACAATCCAATATCAATTTAAATAGAAAAAAGACAACGAATAAACTCCAAGATGACAACACGACTCCATGCTCCAACATCCCCAAGTAGTCTAAAGTATCAAGATGTGGTGCTAAAGAAGTGTCATACTTCACCTATGCCCATGTCCTGAAAGGTAGCATCTTCAAAAGCACCATAGTGCCAAAGAAGGGGTGAGTATATAACTTAGTAGGATTTCCCAATGACTTCCCTACTCACACCACTAGAATAGAATGGTTAGCACACTATTTAAAACATTTTATATAAAAAAAATTACCAAAAACAATTTATAACCAAATATAAACAATTTTGAAAACCAATTATAACCAAGTGAAACCAAAATTAAATGAAACCAATTTCCTGCAAGTTATTTTTCTAGAAAATAACTAACCAATGATTAAAAACGAATTATTATTATAATTTTGGCATACCAATTCCATAGTTCACAACACACACACACATGCATGCTTTGTTTTACAATTCCATACTCATGAGTAGTCTCTCATCCAATTTCCTTGTGTCCCAATGACACCCCCCTTGATCCAAGTTCATGCACATTGTACCCCAATGGTACACATCCCATATTCAGGGGCATGTGAAACATGAACGAACACCATGCATATATTCCAAAACCATTCAAATAAACCACTTCAACCCATTTCAATAAAACAATACTTTTATTGAAAACCAAAGGACAAACCAATTTCAAAACAACTATTTTTTTCAATAAAACATCCCCTTTTTATTGAAAACATCTACTCAAATCCATGTTCCACAATTCCAAAAAATTCCCATTTTAAATTCCATATTTTAAAACTAAGAACAAAAGCACTTTATTCAAATACCCAATTTCCCAGATTTCCCCAATTTTCCAAACCATCACAAAGAAGGGTTTCCATTGATTATTAAACATTAAAATCACAACCAATTCCACACAAGATATTCAGTTTCAAAGTATTCCCATCAGTTCTACAAAGTTGAGCTGAGATAGAATCTTCCAACCTCAATGGTTTTGACAAAACATGATAACAGACGAGGAACGCTTAAGAAAAATGGGTTGATTCTTCACGGAACCTCCTTAGATCTCTTCTCCTAGCAAGATCAAGACCAAATATAAACATATTTGGCATCCAAACTCATATAACTACCTATAACACATGTATATCTGAGAAACCAATAAGAGATGATAAATAGATCTAAGTAGATCTAAGAAACCCATCAAGAACGATAAAGAATGATCATATACTTCAAAATCTTGGTTCGAAACACCATTGGAAGCCTTCAGATTGATTCCAAATCACATGGTAGAGGTTATTATACCTTCAAGGAAGATAAATAATGGGTTATGTTTACTTAGGAGAATAAACGATCCAATTAGAGGAAAAATGTGTGAGATGCACTTTTTTAGGATCTCACTTAAACCACCCACACTGTTAGTTCACACGGTTAGACAAACTGTGTGTTAACCGTGCATTATTTACTAACTAGGAATAACCTCACATAGCCTCCTCGCATGGTCTTCATAACCATGCACACACTATGCTAAATTTCTCTACCTTAAACCTTTCATTTGAGATAGTTTCTACTAGGATGTTCGCACGGTTTGGATAAACTGTGCGACTCTCCTTTTGTCCCCAAAACCTAGTGAAAGATCCCCAAACTCTCTCAACTTTCTCTCTTATCCTTTATATCCATAAAAACAAAAATAAATGGTTACATAACAGAGACTATGGGTACTACATTATTATTCATATTTCTAAGTTTAGTGGCTAGGTTATAATGGTAACGTTTAAATAATAATATTAATAATATATTGTGGTTTGTTAAAACTTGGTGTTGTGCGTAATATAAGGTATCAATGAAATTTAATTTATTTGAACAAAATAATTCATAAAAACTCAGGGTTATACAATAACCCTATACCACCTTAGGATAATCCACTATTATCCTAGAGACCATAACTATTTACAATTTTGGTGATTTATACAACTCAACACACTCCCTCATTTCACAATAATCATAAAACACACCTATAACATAATAAATTTATAGGAATCATAGAAATGTTATAAATAGGGTCTTACACATCAAGAATCATTAGACAATTAAAATTTAGGAAGAATAAATCAAATAATTGGAGAAAAGTAATTGTAATGGAAATATTAGATGAAACATTCTACAATGGACACAATATCAGAAACTAATAGAAGTGGACATTGAACCTTAGTTTGTGGGATGCATATGGTTCAACCGTATAATGAAACAATAAGAATAATGTGAAAATACCTCAAGGAAGAAGACATAAATAAAATATATGAGGTTTAGGTAGATCACTTTACTAAACAAGTATCCTAGTAATGTTCCCCCATTTAAATAAATAAAGAAAATAAATTAATTTTCATGAATGGACCGAAGGCCTTCTTTTTATTGATTTTGATAACCCCATTTCAAGGGATGAGGGGGGACCCTTACAAGTCCCGTAGACGGAGAAATTAAATTTCCTGTTGGCTTGGAGACATTAAAGGACTCGTAGGTCTTAAGGAAATCATACATACTATGACTACATGAAACTGCCCCTCCTAGCATTTTCATCGTGATCATCTCTCCACCTTTGCATGGTTATTCGGCTAGCATGTCCATCTAAAAATACATAGGCATGGTACCGATGTAAAATGGAATACCCTCTCTTTCTTCCTAAATATGTTTATCCCATGCTCTTGGTGAATGCGTCCTACTCTTGAATCCTCTTCTGGGGTGGTTCCTTGTAGAATCTATCTTTGAAACTGCATATCAGGTGTCCCTGAAGGACTTGAGGTGGCCCGAAGACCATGAGGTGGCCCGAAATCCTTATTGACCAAAAGGCCTTGGGTGTCCTGATGGCCTTAAGGACACCAAGCCCAAACCAATGGCCCAAGGTGAATAGTTCTGGCTGCTATAGTACCGAATAATACCTACTACAGTAACTAATATAGTAACCTAGAATTATGCCTCCTCTCAGTTTTGAACCTGGGTCTTGTGGATGCACTTAGAGAGACCTCACCAATTGGGTTGAGGCTCATGTTCAAATAAATAAATTTAAATAAATAAAATTAAAAAAAAACATATATCACCAAATGGGTACCGGGTCACTAACCATGGTGTACCCACTAGCCATTGGGTACCAACCCTTGATTCACTAGGTGTCCAATGGACCTAATATGTCCTCCTACTCCATTTTCATCTCTACCAGGTACCTAGTGACTTCTCACCAGCTACCCTGGTGTCTTATATCTTCAAAAGGAAGATCCTAATACCTAGGTTAATAAAAAACCACTATTAGGGCCTTTTCCAACACATCTTACACCTTAAAGAAGCCTAAAAATTCATGTTTATGCTTCTCCATCTCTCAAATTACCTCACTTGAGGTGGAAAGCCATTAAAACATCCTTAACATTCAATAAATCATCCACAAAAAATATTGGGACATGACACCAACCAAATCTACTTGAAACCTAAGCGTCTCACTCACCACACTCTTGAAACACTAAGACAATGTCAAACACATATTTATCTTCTTGATTGATATTATTAACTAACACAGACCAATTAACTACTTCTATAGTAACTCCCCAACATAAGGATCAATTACCTAGTCTCACCGCACCAAAGATAACTGACACATCGATGTTATTGTACCTACCCATCAACCTTAGTTTCATATGTACCATCAATTAGAACACATCCATAATTATACCATTTCCACACATCATACCCAGCACCTAAATTTCCCCTAGTTTCCAATCATCTAGCATGATGATCATACCTCAATTAGTGTTCGGTTTTTCCATCATACACATATGCACACAATTCCCCAATATACATCACAAAAAACTATAAACCAATATAGTCTTGGTGGACCTATTATTATCGGTTTCTCTCGAGAAAACCCTCAATACATTGGATAAATCACATATTACTTACACAAATCTTAAATCCCTAATTCCCCCCCCTATGGAGCCACAATCAGCATCGACCACAACCCACACTATTGGGTATCATATCCACTACTATAAATAATGTGTATAAATGGATTTTATTTTTTCCACCTCTCATAGCTTAAACCCCTATGTTATATTCATTATTCTTAACCAATACCTTGTATATAACTCACTATGAAATAATATAACAAAACTTCTCTAAAATTCATATTTTTTTGTAAGCTAGGAACTCCTTCATTGGTCGATCACACTAGGCCCAAACATTTCCTCTCTGTCCTCACTATAAAATATTTACTAATAACCCACATTGTTGTGGAAACATAAAAATACTACTCTAACCACCATTTTAGGTTGCCTAATTTCCTTATTTATAACACCCCAATTATCCATTATTAATTCCACTTGGTGCCATATTCTAGCATGGTATACTCTCATCAGTCAAGTTCCACTCCACTATCAATTACAGGTTCACTATCATGAAAAATGATGTTAACCTAAATATATTTACCACTACACATATATCATGATAAATTTCTTCCATGAATCATAGAAAATTTATGATCTCATCTCCCACTAGTATCAGAAAAAATCATAACATATATGTGAACCGAGTAGCATAATCCATCACTAAAGTCTCTCCCTATTCCAGATGAATAAACTCAAAGTCTCGATCTATATTTAGTGCCTCAGTAAACAAATTATTGAAGAATCTCACCATGAAATTTTTACTCGTTGTACCCTCATGCCTACCAATATGTACCCACACATCCCACAATGGTTTTATTGGTCCCCTGGTAAAATATGTATCAATATTTAACCTCTTCTCTTGAAGTGTCCTGATCTGATTAAAAAATATCCAAGACAACTCAGTCTAGTACTTGGTTTTATGGGTTTCACCCTCTCTATAAAACAATTTAGGATGTTGTGATTCGATATATCATGTCATATATTCCATCTATATCTCAGATCCCCATTCTCTTAGTCATTACTCTATATAAACCATACCAAGTGCACCCTAATCTACTCATCAAACCACTTCCCCATCTCCTTTGGCAGATAAGGTAGATCCACCAAAATTGTATCCTCTACAAAAAATCTACTTCTTATCCCTATCATCAAGAGAATAAAAAATTTTATTCCTTGGTAGCACTATATATATGCCCTCATAATGCTCTAATGGAGGCCATCTTGGTGGAATGTCAATAAGAATTAAATATAATTCTCAATACAAATTTAAGATCCCAAATATTTCAAGTAGGGGTATTTATAATATGGATTGAAAGTTGATTTTTATTATAAAACACTTTTATAGAAAAAGATTGAAACCTACAAGTACAACCGAGAGCATCAAACATCTTAACAGATGACAAAGTTGTTAAAGACCAACTTAAAACGATCAGATGCATCCTCCCTGTATAATTTCCAGGAAAGAGATGATACATGTTTAACTAGATATTCCATGATGGAAACTTTAAATTGATTGTCCACCTTGTCCCATGCCTACATGATTTCTTCCACTGTTAACTTCTTGGCATTGAAGCCTCTGGTCAATATTAAATGTTGTTTAATGATCCAATCTTCTTGCTATGTGGTTAACTCCACTTGAAACGGTATCCCATTTATCCTCTCCTCATCCACCTTAGATGCTCGAATGATAATGCTCTTATCTAACATCTCTTCATCGTAGTTCATGAGAAAATCCCATGGGTTGTCAATAATCTTTGTCTCAGTATCCCACTATGATCTATCTGTATTAATTAATGGATCTTCCCCAACGTAAGCCTAATTTCTTTATGACCCCTGAGCCCCAGTTAGAGGTCCATCAGAAGCCATACCAACTTTCTGGAGCCAAGAACCTTTGGCCATACCAGCCTCCTTCCCTCAGCCTTGCTATTTAGAGGAGAAGCTTTCAATTGTGCCACTCCCACTCACAGTTTTCAAGTTTCCCTCCATCTATTTTATTTTTGTAAGATTCATCATCCATCACTTTGGGCCCTCCTTTTTTAGCTGACCTTGTCTCCATAGGCCTTGGAAGATATGAATAATCCTTGCGACCTTTGGATTTCCCTCTCTTGCTCACAATGCAACTACCCAGATCCATGTTCTCTTTCTGTCCCTTCTTTCTTCTTGGCATGTGGATCCTTCTTCCTCCCTTTGAGTTATCCTCTAAAAGTTGTTCATCATTGTCTCCACCCCCCCCCCCCCGACTCTATCCCTAATAACCACCATGATCCCTTTGGATCTTGATCAAGAGTATCAGAATCCAGCCCATCAAAGCGATTGTTAATGTAAATTGGAGAGAGGGTCAACCTCTGGTTTTCCCTTCTCCCAGCTTTCACCCACTACCCCAGTTTTCCTGGTAGCTCCTTCATCTAAAAATTAATCTCATTGTTGTTCACTTCTTTGATCCCATGTCCAATTCGCACAACATCTGCATAAGAGGGCATGGAAGACTCAGATTGTAGATGATCAATGTTACCAGTAACCCCTGACCTTGGAACAGCATGTTCATCCAGTTTACATCCCAACAAGTCGTTCCTCAACCTATTCAAAATATCAACCACCTTAGTATTGGTTGGCCTTACCTCCTTCTGGAGGTTAGTATCAACTAGCTCCATGCTATTAAAATGGTTCACTAGGGGGGCCTCTGGCATAGGAGAGTTCCTAGGTCCTTGATGGAAAAATCAGTAGGAATGTCCTAAGAGGTTACAGGCCAAGAAAAACTCAATCCAGGATTTGAAAACAACCTCCTATTTCCATATAACTTTTTCCCTATAAATGATCCAAATTCACTCCACTGGTGGTCTTAACACATCAACTTCGATGCAAATTCAAGGTGAGATCAAGTGACACAGAGCAGTAGTCTGGCTATCCGAGCACATAAATCATCATACCACGTTCCTTATCATGCGTAAAATAGAGGTATTCTCAAAGGGAAGCGGAAGGTTTGGAAACCTTACCGATAGTTCCATCATTGGAGTATCACACTCCATGTGAAAGTTGAACGACCAGTGGAAGAGATAAAAGGGGAACCCGTTGCATACTCTTTGGCCTCTAGATTAGGCAAGGATCAAATCTTTTTTGGATGCAAAGAGAACCATTATGTGTCGTTTTTCAAGGATACCCATGACCGCATGGTCCTAAAGACCCCAATATCCAAAAACGTACCTATCAAAGGAGTTGAATTAGGTCATATGTCAACTAAATCGAGCCACCAAAGTAAAGTGATGAAGAGCTAATGCCTCTAAAAACTCCAAAGTCGAGATCAAAAGTTATAGCGAGCCATTGTAAATATTTGGAACCTTCGGGCTGAGATCAATAGCAGGAAAAGAAGGAAGTTAGTCTGGGTTATAGAAGGGTAGGAAAGGGGGTGGATGGGTTGAAGGGACAAGAAGATCATCCCCCACTTCAGGGGAGGAGGGGGTGGTGAAGGATCCACCATCGACCTAGGGCATTGCGGCCCGAAGGGGTCTAGTAAGAGAATTTTGAATAGATCAATAGGTATACCAATACTGTGTTGGGATATTTATAATATGGTGTGAATAAAATTCACCCATAAACCACCATACCTAAAGCCAAATCCCATTTCATCTGTCCTCTAGGCCCCACTTACTTGTTTTAGAATCATGTACAACACACACCACATGCATGCAGGATCAGCATACTCAATAACACTAAGAATTACATCCCTTGTCTTGTTGATTAGAATTACACTAATAATATATATGGGAATAAAATATATTTTTACTTACACATTAAATTTATAAAACACTTCCTATTCAAAAACTAGAATTGAAATGGAATCTACATGTAAGAACATGCATGTCATGTGTTTCCTACATGCCTAGTTTTATACATGAGTACCATTTGTTTCTTCACGGGTCCAAGAGAGAAAAATAGAAATTAATAATATCAAGTAAAATATTTTTCTAGATCAAATAACACAGATTCAATCTCAAAACCATAATAGATATCTAGCTTCCTTGAAAACTTTGACTCCAACTCAAACTTTTTATGGTCATGTACAAATGATGAAATCTAAAATATGTACTAAAACATCATTAAACCTTTATATACCACCTCACAAATAAAAAATAAATTCTACTATGTATTATTTTATCTTAAGGTTCCCTGATACCACTTTTTAGCATCCCCAACTTGAACTTCCCAAATGATACCTGAGTTGGAGACCCAATAGACCTCTGGATCACCTCCCTATATTCTAGAGTATAATAACATGCAATGAGGGTCTAAGATAAAATATTAGAGAGAAAATACCCTCTATGAATAATTAATAATAATAAAATATTAGAAGTATAAAAATAAAAAATCAATTATAATCAAGAGTATATATCAAAATAAACATGTATTCTATCTTGAAAGACATTCAGTTGATAATAGGAATGATCATCAGATAATTATATCTTAAGATATACAAAAGACTAAAAGAAACCCCAACTCGATATTGAGGAACTACCCATTCCACCTCTAAAAACCGTAAACAACCATACCATGATTCCAAGACACCTAAATATACAATTATACAATCATTGAGTCTTCTCTGCTTCATCCATCATGAGATATAATGTTTTCATTCATCTTGGAGGTATCATTAAGGGTGTGAGTATAAACTCATAATACCATCACCAATGGTATCCCTATATAATATCCATACATATACCAATGTATAAAAATAGAAAATTATGACATCCAAAGAAAATTACTCAACTGAATCCACTGATTCTTGACATGTCATGAGTTTGTATTTTCTTAATTTGACCAATTCCAGAGTGATACAAGATACCCACATTCATTCATATAGTAAGAGCCTCAAAATTCCATATAATATTGTATTATATGGAATATCATGCCAATAGAAACCATAAAAACAATATTGAACCATTTTTAATTCCCAAAAATATATCCTCATATCATATAACAAGTTATATGGGCATCCAAACCATTTTAAAAATTTCCAACTCAATGGCCCAATGAAACCCAAGGAACAAAAAAAAACATGTTCTTAATCAAGTCCAGAAAATTGACCATAACATAACCTAGATAAACTGTAAGCTTCCAACTCCAAAATGTTGATCTCAATATCCCCAAATATCTCATGGTAACATATGAAATATCCCTCCTCTGAAACATTGTTAAACCCCACCATCCCCAAGCCACTCAATCTATGGTGGATATCTCTAAAAACTAGTGCTCAATACAGCCTCATGATCCCTATATTGTGTGAATATGATAATAAAATGACTCAATTGTGAGTAAAAATAACTATAAACTTATGTCCATAACACATACATTAATTCCCCATCTTCAAAAGACCACGCAAACAAAATCCATTATGTTATAAAGGAACCATGTTAAGAAATTATTTACAAGAATAAAACATTTACATCACACTGCCACTTAACAAGAAATCATTAAAGTCACAAAAACCAAAAAACTCATTATATATCCCATAAGGTGACCACATGCTCAAATTATCAGTACATAACCACCACATGACATTATATCAACATATATCAAGTCATATCCAAACAAAATAACCTTATACCACCCTAATAAAATCTCTAGGTGCCCCCGAGACCATAACTGATTCCAGTTCTAGTTCTTCAAATGGACATATCCATGCCTAAATTTCATAAAAATAATAAGTACATGTGTAACATAGGTAATATATAGGCACCATATACATGGTATACACTGGAGATTTCACATTGAGGATCATCAACTCTTTAAACTTAAGGAAAAAAGAAATCAAAGAACCCAAATAAATACCTAAAATGAAAAAATCAGATAAAACTACCAATTTTTTAAACTATAACAAAAAATGAATTAAATAAATCATTACCTACTAAGACTCCTAGGGACCAACAATAATAATAAATGGTGTGATTCATTATAGAAACCCTCATGGAAGAAGAGATAAATAAGAGAGATGTATTTGGGTCAAGATCCCTCTTAAATGATCCTCAAAGTGAGGTTCACAATATGAAATAAATAAAATAAATATTTTTGTTAAAAATTTAAAAATTATAATCTAGAATCAACTATGTACCTGATCACTAACCATTAGGTTCCTTCTATCCACTGGATACCCACCCTAGGTTCATCTGTGACTAGTGGTTCCACCGGGTACCCAACCATGAGAAATTTTATAACACCTTAAACACACTTAATCACACATGGTTAGGACACTCTCAGGACTAAATTACCCCAACCAAGAACTAAGGCTGTAAAATAAAATTATGTCCCAATGAAAGAAAAAAATCATGTAGTTTAGAAGTTTTATATAACATAAATAGAAGATACAAGATGAAGATAAAAATTAAAATCTTTAAGAATATAACTATTCAAGATTATCACATAATATAGATTTTATCATTAAAAATAAAAACAAATTTGAATGTATTTTGAAGATAAGGCATGATAATAATATTTTTTTAGTAAATAAAATGGTTAAATTATTTTATAATATGATAAAAACTCATTATAAAAATATTTACAATGAAGAGGGATCAAATAACCAATTGAAAGAGTTTCATAGAGAATAACCATAGAATAAGTTTTGGTTTCCTTATAATGGTCCTTTAGTTTCATGGATCAAAGAATTACAATGATTATTTATTGGTTTTAGAACCATATTCATGATTTTAAAAAATCTATCTATTTACATAAATTTATTCTGAAATTATTATTTCTATATTGCATATGTTGATTATTTCAACAAGTTTGTTAAATGGTTTGTGATGTTGTGTTATCATAGTGATAAAGTTCTCCTTTCTTTATCACATGAATTCATTAAATCTCTTAGATTAATTGTATAAAGTTCATGATGTTCTAAAAATTATTTTTTTTTAAATTGTTTAGGTTTATGTATTATTTTAGACATGGTTTTGTAACTCTTTTTTAGTTGGTGAAAGAAACCATTAATTTTTATTCTATATTTCATTAATGAAAAATTAATTTTAACATTAAAAAATATTAAACATGTTTTAATTAATTTATTTATACCATAATTATACTTGAATAAAATATTAAATCCATCCATAAAAGTAATGATAAAAAATGAAATACATTTTCCATGGAGTTGGTGTACTGACTATAATATGCCCAATGTTTAAATTTTAAAAGAAAGGAGATAGAGTTAGATGATATATATTCTATTAAAAAATAATTTTTAAGTATACATAATATAATAATGTCATTATATCATTATGGTTAGAAGAGATTTATAGTATATTGAAAAAGAAGAAGACTCAAAATAGTTGGGTTTGGATAATCAACCTCTTCCTTTGGAAGTTATCCTTTAAGATAATGCTTGGGATTTAAGTAATGGTTTAATAATAAGGCCAAAGCCTCAAAAAAATTGTATGGGGGAGTTTGGGAAGGGATTTTGGTAGGTATTTGGTAAAGGGGCGAAGTTTTATAAGTGAGACGAAATGAGTAAAAGATGGGTACATTTATAGGTGAAGGGGGTCACATTTTTTGAATAAAATATAGATAAAATTTTTATTTTATATCAACACTAGGAATAATATTGATTATTTTGACTAAATAAAATAGTCCATTCATGTGAGGTAGAACCAATGATTTTATACCTCATACAGATAACATGAATAATGTTTTTTCTTTGTATTTACCTTATTATAAGATATTGTATTTTACTATATTTCACTATTCACTAGTGTATTTTACTATATGTGAAAATTAAGAAACATTGTCATTATAATATTGAAAAGTGTTGATTTGGTAAATTAGATTCATTTTTTTAAAATTTATTTTTTAATTACATTCCAAAATAGATATTTATTTATATTATTTAATTATTTCAATAAAATTAGTTTTTTATTAAATAATGTATAAAACTTTTTACTAAAAATGGATTCTTATACTTACATTATGATACATTTATTGAGTAATAATTTTATTTTATTTTAATTAAAATATTTACTTATTTAATTTATAGAAAACATTATTTATAAGGTTAGTTCATTATTTACCCTAATATACATTTTATTATTATGATGTTTAGGTTAATATTCTATGATTTACGCCACTATTCTAACATCTATATTTCCAATGTTCATATAATACCTACACATCCTATAAATACCACTTATTTCCATCATTCTTCATTCTCTCAATTTTCTCTACAAGTTTTATATAATTCATTTAAAATAATTTTTTTTTAACATTTTGTTTTATTTTTATATTGTTTTTCACGTTTTTGATAATTCTAAGAGATTTCAATGTGCTGTAATTTAAAATTTTTGTCCAGTTATTTAATTTTCTTTATTATCCCAATGTACAATTTTTTAACTTTATGTTGTATATTTATATTTCATCTGTAATTTTTTATATTGATGAAATAAAATAGATTTGCCTTATACTTATTGATATATGGTATTTATAATATAATTTATACATAAATATATTGCATATATATATATTGAATGATTGATATTTATATTGAAAAGTTTAAGGCATCACATTATACCTCATTTGGAAGTTTTATCCTTGAAATATCAGTTCATACTCTAAAATAAAAATATAGCAGGTTACTTATGTTTCATTTCATCCTCAGGTTCCTATGATTCTTGTTCATGAATATGTTTTATCCATATTACTTTGACAAGGTTGATTGTCCTGTTGTATAGAACTTTACCTATATGATTTACGATCCTTACTGAATTACCCTATTAAGATAGATAATGCTCTAACTACACCACCACTAGATTCAATACATGTGATGGATTTAGTTTGTTATTCCTATAGAGAGATACATGGAAAAATAATGTACTTGAGATAGGTTTGGTTGGAGTTCTATTTGATAGGACACAACTCTAATGAGATCAAGCATCTCAGTGAGGAAAACATACCTGATGAGTTTTTTGGGACATCAATGTGTCTTATTAAAATAGAATAATGTATGACATATATGGAAATGTTGACCAGGATATGTATCTATTGAATAAAATAACAAAAACCAAAAATAGTTTAACCCACTCTATATTAATGTCACCTTCATTGGCTATGTGTTTGATTTAATTCCTAGATAAACGACCAATGGTTCCTTACAAATGATAATATCCACCAACCATTGGAATCAAAAAACACTTCAGTTGGACCTCTTCTCAATAATGGTGTGTTAGGACTCATCTTTGAAGGAAAATATAAAGAAGATAGTTTGATAGAGTTCTTACCAACTAAGAATCAACACCGGTCAAATGAATAAGACCTAATAAACCATATATATAATCCTCCTTCATCGAATTAAGGAGTGTCTTAAAGTTCTAACATTTCTTATGTTATAAAACCAAAAATATTTTTTTATTTCACCTCATTTATTATTCTAGTTATTAAAATCCTTCGTTATTCAAATTTTCATAAACACGTTATTATTTTAATTTTAAATGAGTTGAAATAAATGTGAAAATCAAAATAGGGGAGTTTATCCAATGATATTGTATATCATTCTTCTTGGGAACTTCACTATAGTAGTAAGCACAAAGGCAAAAAACTCCCCATGATGTGATGGATTTCATCATGTTATATTTCATGATTCATTTCACCATAATCAAAAATCTAAAAACTTCACTAAATCCTCATATAATTCATGAAAAACATCATAATTCAATATGAATCTATCAAAAGTTCATAGGATATGGTTATAATAATCTCTCTCGAATTTTGGAAAAACACTTTATACAAAAATTAATCCTTATTAGAGGGAATTTGTGTAACCATGTAGGACTTTATTTTGTAAAATAAAATTATAAATTCCCTAATCTAAAATTTTAAGTAAAGATAATCCTCATGTAAAACTTCATTTCCACTCAAGATATAAAGTTTAATGTTGTGATATCCATAAAAAATAATTATATATCTATATAAATATTTCCACAAAAATAACTATCTATATAGGTCATATATATTTTTATATAATAAATTTCTCCAAAACATCAAGTATGAAATATACATGTAATATAACAATGTAGTACAGGCCAACCAATATGTTCATAATTCTTCAAAATTGACTAAATAGTTTAAATAAATATGTCACATGTTATTCATTAAAGTAGTTTTGAACATCCATATCACTAAAATAATAATGGACAAAAATTTACCTAGTTTAATTAAATCATGGTCCCAACCACCCCATGATTAGCTCTACCTTAGGGATAGTGTTAGAATGGTATTAAACTATTAAGTTTCACATACTAATTATCTTTAACAATTAAAGTAAGGGGTATTTCTTATAAAGATACACCCATAAGTATATAAATGACCATATAACATTCCATGTGATATAAATTCATGGGATATTCTAGATAATAAGTTTCTGCATACTATCTCAATGATCAAATCTTTTTATCATATATAATATCTGACTCAAACTAATCTTGGCATATCATCACAACCCACAATACTACCTAATGATCATAAATTAGGTATAAATCAAAGTCATAATATTATGTGTATTTATAATTCCATTGTTAATGTAATTTAGGAAAACACACCTAAATAAATTATAAAGGAGATATCATTTATTAAAAACCCTTTTATATAATATCATTTAAAATAGTCATTTCAATCATTATATCATGTATTTAATACTAAGATACTTAACATGATCTTCATGCTTCAATTGTATTATTTTATTTACAAATAGACCTACTAAATTCTCCTATGTGGACACCAAAATGATCTTTAAACCACCCCTACTAATGATATCTAAAATTATATGGTATTTTTGAATTATATTTTTGGTCCTTAGGTCATATTGGGGTTATTTATCATAATTAATAACTCTATTATTTTAAAAAATAATTTTTAATTGGTCCAAAAATTCTAAAAACCACCCCAAGTTTATTAGTAAACTTCTTTATCAAAATAGCTTCATTTCTAGAATCTCATATAATTATGTACCCTATATATGATGTTTATGTCTTCTATGGAACCTTTTTTGGAAAAAAATGAAACTATATTGAGGTCTAACATTATCCTTAATGGTATGAAAAACTATAATCAAGGTAAAAATATATATTGAGTTCATAAATACCTAAAAATAAAAAGAACATATACTTTTTATCAAGTACTTGAGGATGTTCTTGAGAGTAATCCAACGAATCTCTTCAATATTTTTTTGGTATAAACATATTATTATTAAATAATTAGAAACATAATTTTGAGTATATGTAATGTAATACATGTTAAACCTTGTGGAAGATGAATAAGGAATTGTATCCATCCTTTTTAACATCATAGAAGGATCTAGAATCAACTTAAGATTCAAGAAATGAAGCACTGAAAAAGATCCCTTATTGAATTTATCTATAATAAACCATTTAATCACTTTACCAACATATATGATTTGGAATAGTCTAATAAACCTCTTTAATATATCTTTATAGATCTTTATACCCTATATATAGGCTAATTCATTTATTTTTTCCAACAATAAGCACTTTCCCTATCATACATTTAAAAAGTTTAATGTTGGGATGTCATTTCTGATAAGTATATCATCCATATATAATTTCATAAATGTCACTACACTCCCACTAACATACTAGTATACAAAATAATCATTTATTTTTATGATGAAACAAAACTCCTTGATTGCATCATTAAACTGCATGTTCCAACTCTATGAATTTAATTTATTATCGCAACATGAAAATATTTTTCTTTATAGTCAATATTGTGAATTTATTTATAAACATTATCTACCAAAAACTTTATAGGTAGACATTCTACCATACATATCATTTTTCAAATCTAAAAACCAAATTTCACTCTATGGGTATTGTAACACCCCAGGTAAATAGAGAGTATGAAATTTTCACATTTATCCATATTTGTGAAGAAAATATTAATATAACATTAAAGGTGACACTATGCTCGATGGCGTACCCAACACGCAACAACAAGTTTCTTGGGAATCTTACGTTGCACTCTAAAAATAAAATAATATTATTTTAAATGGTAGTTAGCACGTAGCCATTGTATTGGAGATAATGAATAGAAATAACTAAAATATGATTATATATGTTTTTTAAATGTTTTTACATTTATCCAATAAAGTATAAAGGCTGAAAACACGAAAAGAATTCAATTTTAGACATATATACTCTAATATTCACAAAAAGGTCGATTTATCGTCTTTAGATGGCGAACCCTCTTTAAAAAAAGTTTTGATCACTCTTATAAATTATATTGGACCAAATAAAACTCTTCTTTGGAATCGGGACATAAAATTTACTTTGTGTAAATTTTTGGTATTTTTCCGAAAAAGTTCAATATTTAATGAATAGTGAAAAATGTTGTATTTTAATTCAAAACCACTTTTTAATCTAATTTATTTATATGATTAGATTATCTTTTTAATTAGTTATAAAGTGAAATTAGAATATATTTTTACCATTTAATCCAATAGTGGTCCTTGGAGTTAATTTCACTTTGGAATCAGACTTAAACTAGTGTCAATATTTTGATACATTTTGTTTCATAAAAACATGCTATTTGTTTTGACAGCGGGAATTAATTATTAAATTAATTAATGCAACTTATATGTTTTGAATTTTTTAAAATAGACATAATTTTTGAATTCGGAATATCAAATATAGCTTTGGGTTAATTTTTGGCAATTTTCTGAAAAACTTCAATTTTGATGAATAGTGAAACCACTAAGTGGTACTTATAAAAATTGATTTTCCGTTTAAATGAAATTTTTCCATATTTGTGATTTGAATTTCAAAAATCCGACATACATGGTTTTCATTAAGAAGTAAAATGTGGTTCAATGGGATTAAAATAATTTTTTCGTGAATAGTAACTTATTAAGTTTTTAATCGTGATTAGAGGTAATTAGTGTAGTTTAAGGTAAGAATAATGTTTTAATAAAATGAAATGACCTAGAAACATGTCCTACCCTAATTGGATGAGTCATGTCCGACCAAGACAACCCATGGGTCAACTTGGGGACCCCATGGAGCCACTTTGGTTGGAAAATGACATAAATACCTTTTTATTTAATGTTAAAGTAAAAATGACACAAACAAGAAATGTTTTACTAAAACAATTTTTACATGGGGTTATACAAGTCATATATTTTACTATAAATAGTAATTGGAAAGATAAAAAGATTTCCTACATCATGATATTTTTTTTATAATTTTTAGACATTAAATGTATTAAATTATTTATGACATCATAATGATGCAGTGATTACCTCATTAATAAAGGATTTAAATAAAATGAAAATATACTGTAAAATCTATGACCTACACATATCCAAAACCTATTGTATGGGTATATTTCAAACCCTTATCACCTTATCCTCTAATTATATCAATGTGGGACCTTTTAAATCCGAAACCCATTTTAAAATAAAGGAACATTTCTTTACTTTCCAAGGGTGCCCCTCCTCTCCTCATATAAAAGGCCCCCACCTCTACCTCCTTACCTACACTTCCAAAGCCTTTGGCTCGTCCAAACCCTGCCCATTTTGTCTCTAAACATCCCTCTATAACTCATTAAAGCCTCACATTGGGAACAAGTCTTCCCACGGAAGCCTTTGAGCTCAAAACAAAGGGAGTTACCCAATTTTAAGGTAATGTCTTCACTTGAGTCCTTTTGTTTTATTTTGCTTCTCCAACCCCATAAACTCTTTTTATTCATTTATTTTGTAACGAATACAGTATCTTCAATATACTAGGATGTTTTTATAAGAATTATTCCAGCTAAAATTACACACACCTTCGTCTAATGGTTAATGAAAATACTGTTTCTGTGGTTGGCGATTTTCTGCCTCACGAAACGATGATTGTTCAATATTCTTTTAACACCTTTAAATGTGGCCATTAAGATGTAACTATATTTATATATGATATATAATAGGTTTATGTTTTCCTTAAGCTTATGTATTTTTCATTTATGGCATACCCTTATGGTTTCCATTATGGGTAAACACGATATCTTCATTTTAGGAAGTGCAGACTACCGCCCCCTCAAAGTGATTTGATTCGTTAATGCCATATGTGGGACGTATAAAGGATTGAATTAATGGTATTACATATGTTATACTACTGTAATTATAATTTAACTTTATATCTTTATTATTTCATTCATTTGAATACAAAAAAAAGAAATCAAAGTAGCGTTCATGCGTACGTACGGCTTACTGTCTCCATGAACGGTACATTTCATTTCTTATCTCCAAATGTTATGTACTATTATAGGTACATATATATAATGTATATATATGTAATATATTACATCTAAACGATGGGTATCATTCTGTAATTATAATATATATATATATATATCTCATTTTGTTTTAATTCCATTAATATGGCAAAAAAAAATGAAAGTAGAGTTCATGCGTACGTACGGCCTACCGTCTCCAAGAACGGTGATTTTAATTTTTTTATCTCCAAATGCTATGGAATAGTATAAAATGAATATATAATGGATATATATGATATTTAAAACATAAATATTATTCTTGAAATGATGTACCTATAACTACATGGAAAATTCTTTTCTAACAAGTTCAATTTTTACTCATGTACTGAACATCGACAAAAACGTCTGATACGAACTCAATTTATTAACCAATTATTATAACATTATAATATGTGATATAAACTGAATAATAATATTTAAAGGAGGTCCTTGATCAATTTTAAATTGACCAAATTTTATTATTCAGGAGATTAAAGAATGATCGGGTCATGTCGGACACGAGGTAAGGGATCCTACTCCTCTCTTTCTTTTTAAGTACTCTCTTTTATGTCATTCCTTTTAAAGATCATATTTCTTGTTATTAGGATGTTATTTTATATTAATATTACTGTAATTTTTATGTTCATATGATGAGAGACCCTATTCTCTCTCATCAATCCATTTTGGAAGTTTTGAGTGGCGCCATTAGGCTGCCAAAATTTTCGTAAGAGATCTAACCCCTCTCTTTCTTTTTAAGTACTCTCCTTTATGTCACTTCCTTTAAGCTCCTCTTTGTTATGTTGTGGGATGTTCTTTTATATTCCTATTTCTGTAAACTTTATGTTAATATGATGATAGACCCTATTTTATCTCATAAATCCATTTTTGTAAGTTTTATTTGGCGTCGTTAGGCTGCCGAGTTTTCGTAAGGGATTTTTCATCTCACTTTTATTCCCGTGAGATTTATGCTACATTTTACACAATTTCCTTTTAGTGGTGTATATACTGCCCATTATTTTACTCATTGTGTAATATACTTTCATTAATGAGTATTTAAATCAAATTTGTATTGTCCTTCCTTCACGAGGTGTATGTTTCGAAAGATACCCATGTCGGTAAGGGAACCTTTCACCCTCCTCTTTTTAAAAGACTTCTTTTGTTATATCTTTTAATTCACATACTATTATGTTGGGATATGTTATTATATATCCTTATTGATGTAAATTTTATGTCCATGTGATGAGATACCCTTTTTATCTCTCATCAACTCTTTTTCTGAATTTTGTAGTGACGCTGTTAGGCTGTCAAATTTTTGCAAGGGAGCTTCTTATCCCAAATTTGATTCTTTGGGATAAACTTGTACTCCATGAATATGTCATTCTATGAATATGTGTGAATAAACTCTGATTTTTTTACACTTAATATCCACTTATATTTGGTGTATTCATTTGTCACACATAATTATGTAATTGATTTATCCTTAAACCAAGGATATCGTCTTTGTAAGGGACTTCGTCTCAATCTCCTTTCATTGAGGAATATTTATTTTTATACACAACTTTCTTTTATACGGTGTGTAAACCCCTTTGACTTTTACTTTTATACAAAAGGAATATTTTTCTACAAAACGTTTTACTAAACGACAAAAAGGAATTTTTCTTTTAACGTACGTGGTGACAACGACCTTTTCCGCCGCCGCTAGTATTATTTGGTCTTTGGCTTCCTCAACAAGTCGTAATGCTTTTAAAATGAAATAAAAACCATATACTCTTTTATGTATTTTGGTATTGAAAATGGTTTTTTATAATGGATTTGTTATGTCAATATATTTAATTGATATATTGTGATCAAAGTGTGGAAATGTTTTTTTCCATTATATTGTTTTATGTCTTATGATTTTACAATGGTACTTGGACATTTGACGGGTGGTTACGTGATAAACCATATGACGGGTGGTGCCGTGAATATCAGGACGGGTGGTTACGTTATTAACTCCAATGCATTGGGTATGGAAGTTGGCCGTATGGCTATTCCATTAAGTATGTATGGAAGTTGGCCAAATTTCTATTCCATTAAGTGATATGTGTGGAAGTCAACCTTATGGTTCTTCCACTTAAGTATGCTTATGTCCCAAGTTACCTTTATATGTTATGTGATCTTTATATGGGTTTTATGATAATCTTTTGGTTATAGAAGGGTAAGTAATGAACTTTTATTCAATGAAGAGTTTTTACTACTTCGAAAAGGTGAAAAGTTTTACTTTGATAAAGTATACATGGTTTACTTGTTGTTTTGAAAAACTAACAGTTTTCATTCTTTGTGTATCCCTTACTGAGCTTTTTATGCTCATCCCAAGTTTTTGAAATGTTTTTCACAGGACTTAATGTGGAATAGGGTCAAGGATGGGATCAAGGGAAAGTCATGCTACCTAAAACATGGAACTAGACATGTTTCTTTTTAAGAGTTTTTATTTTATGGAAACCTAGTAGAAGTTTCTACTTTGTAATCTTTTGAGATGTAATAGTTATGTCGTAATTTTATAAAACTCTAAACCTGAAAAGATCCTCAATGTGAATTATTCATTTAATTAAATATTAAGTAAGGTTTAAGGTCGGGGCCTTATAGTTGGTATCAGAGGTCGGTTTAGATTACTTTAGAAGTTAGGGTATCCTCTAAGCCTAAGTGACATTACCATAATGGTTAGGATTTCAGAAAGAGTCCTAGTTTTAGATAAAGTGAATGAGTAAGTATATATTAGTTTTTATCTTCCTCATTAGTACATGATGGTTTTGTTGATATACTCACACTGACATTTCTGTTTTTAGTGAATGGATGGATCTAGAAGGCACCAAAGAGACAATAGGTTTGAAGGAAAATATGGTGGTTCTCTGATTAGGATACTAGATAAAATGGGGGATTCAATGAGGAAACTTGTGGTTGTTCTAAACCAACTATCAAGGAGTTATGATCAACCACTTGAACCTTGGTATGATCTGTAATGCATCATGTACGAGATGACCAATCGATGTGGAAGTTCAGGTAATAATTATAAAGGTAACCATTAGAGTTTATATGATCCTTACTTTTGAGGTAATTATGGGTTATTATATTTTATGCTGGAAAATGAAGGGCATGAGATAAACTTGAGGTTAAAATATGTTATGATCATTTTTGAAGATTTTATCTCGGTTTGGGGAATGTTTTAAAGTTATATAGTTTTGGAAAAAGGACAACACGCAGACCGTGTGACAACCCGTCGCGTCGGACAAAGCTGCGGGAATCGAACCCACAACCAAAGTGCAACTGGTATTTATCACCTACCACTGGACTACGTGAAGTCCCTGGTTAGTTTGACTGATTCTTTTTAGTTAGATGATTTTATGAATTGAGAGTAAGTTGATTTTGGGTTATCTATGAAAATTTATTAACCTATCATGGAGGATATGTGATTAGGTTAATTACTTTTCAATACGAGACATTAAGAGCAACTGATGTTGTTTGGAGATAAATGTTACGATTTAACTTGGAAGACTATGTGACTAAATCCTTCAAATATTTGGGTTTCAAACTTAGTTTGGTTTACTTTGAAGAATTTTATGGAGAAATTGTTTATCGGATGGTCCTTGTTGAACTTTGGGTTTTGTTGGACAAATTTTGGAGATTAAGAATAGATTTTCTTTTTATAAAGGGTTATCCTTTTCTGGATTATCTGATCTTGTACTAACCTTTTTGGTTTTGGTTTTGGTTAGAGTCTAAAGACATGGGAATTATATAGTTCTCTTTTGTGGATTAGGTGATTCTCTAGAAGTGATTATAGTACTCTTAATGTGAACAAGTCTTCCTAAATACTCGTCTTTTGGAGAAAATATGAGTTCATGTAAGAAATCTAGTAAAATTTGAAAGTCAACAATACAAGTAAGTATGTTTCCTTATGATTTAGTTAAACTCAAAAATAAATTCCCCAATGAAGAGTAACTTAAAACAAAAATGTTGTCTGTTAACTTTTCCTACTGGGGAATCTAATACCGTTTAACCCATCACAAGTTTGTTATTTTCTTATGGTTAACTTTCTCCTAGACATGTTTACTATCACTCTCCATCAGAACATGACCCTTTGTTTTCTCCTCCATATCCATATTTTCTTACTTTGAATCCTAGTATGGGTTAACTCGGGTGACCTTTGTACTTATCTTTCTTTATTTTAAAGTGATTGTTTTACTGACTCTTGTTCCGATGTGGGATTTTTAATGAAGTTTCCAAGCCCAATTTTAAAAATTGCGAGGACGCAATTCCAAAAAGGGGGGAAGGATGTAACACCCCAGGTAAATAGAGAGTATTAAATTTTCACATTTATCCATATTTGTGAATAAAATATTAATATAACTTTAAAGGGGACACTATGCTTGATGGCGTACCCAACACGCAACAACGAGTTTCTTGGGAATCTTACGTTGCACTCTAAAAATAAAATAATATTATTTTAAATAGTAGTTAGAACGTAGCCGTTGTATTGGTGATAATGAATATAAATAACTAAAATATGAATATATATGTTTGTTAAATGTTTTTACATTTATCCAATAAAGGATAAAGGCTCAAAACATGAAAAGAATTCAATTTTAGACATATATACTCTAATATTCACAAAAAGGTCGATTTATCGCCTTTAGATGGTGAACCCTCTTTAAAAAAAGTTTTGGTCACTCTTATAAATTATATTGGACCAAATAAAACTCCTCTTTGGAATCAGGACATAAAAATTTACTTTGTGTAAATTTTTGGTATTTTTCCGAAAAAGTTCAATTTTTAATGAATAGTGAAAAATGTTGTATTTTAATTCAAAACCTCTTTTTAATATAATTTGTTTATATGATTATATTATCTTTTTAATTGGTTTTAAAGTGAAATTATAATATATTTTTACCATTTAATCCAATAGTGGTCGTTGGAGTTAATTTCACTTTGGAATCGGACTTAAACTAGTGTCAATATTTTGATACATTTTGTTTCATAAAAACACGCTATTTGTTTTGATAGTGGGAATTAATTATTAAATTAATTAATGAAACTTATATGTTTTGAATTTTTTAAAATAGACATCATTTTTTAATTCGGAATATCAAATATAGATTCGGGTTAATTTTTGGTAATTTTCTGAAAAACATCAATTTTGATGAATAGTGAAACCACTAAGTTGTACTTATAAAAACATATTTTCCGTTTAAATGAAATTTTTCCATATTTGTGTTTTGAATTTCAAAAATCCAACATAAATGGTTCTCATTAAGAAGTAAAATGTGGTTCAATGGGATTAAAATAATTTTTTGGTAAATAGTAACTTATTAAGTTTTTTATCGTGATTAGAGGTAATTAGTGTAGTTTAAGGTAAGAATAATGTTTTAATAAAATTAAATGACCTATAAACATGTAATACCCTCATTTGATGAGTCATGTCTGACCAATACAACCCATGGGTCAACTTGGGGACCCCATGGAGCCACTTTGGTTGGAAAATGACATAAATACCTTTTTATTTAATGTTAAAGTAAAAAAGACACAAACAAGAAATGTTTTACTAAAACAATTGTTACATGGGGTTATACAAGTCAGATGTTTTACTATAAATAGTCATTGTAAAGATAAAAATATTTCCTACATCATGATATTTTTTTTTATAATTTTTAGACATTAAATATATTAAATTATTAATGACATCATAATGATGCAGTGATTACCTCATTAATAAAGGATTTAAATAAAATGAAAATATAATGTAACATCTATGAAATAAACATTTCCAAAACCTATTTTATGGGTATATTTAGAAACTTTATCACATTATCCTCGAATTATAGCAATGTGGGACCTTTTAAATCCGAAACTCATTTTAAAATAAAGGAACATTTCTTTACTTTCCAAGGGTGCCCCTCCTCTCCTCTTATAAAAGGCCCCCACCTCTACCTCCTTACCCACACTTCCAATGCCTTTGGATCGGCCAACCCCTACCCATTGTGTCTCTCCACATCCCTCTATAACTCATTGAAGCCTCACATTGGGCAGAAGTCTTCCCAAGGAAGCCTTTGATCTCAAAACAATGGGAGTTATCCGATTTTAAGGTAATGTCTTCACTTGAGTCCTTTTGTTTTATTTTGCTTCTCCAACCCCATAAACTCTTTTTATTCATTTTTTTTGTAACAAATACAGTATCTTCAATATACTAGGATGTTTTTATAATAAGTATTCGAGCTAAAATTACACACACCTTCATCTAATGGTTAATGAAAATACTGTTTCTGTGGTTGGCGATTTTCTGCCTCACGAAACGATGATTGTTCAATATTATTTTAACACATTTAAAGGTGTCCATTAAGATGTCACTATATTTATATATGATATATAATATGTTTATGTTTTCCTTAAGCTTCTGTATTTTTCATTTATGGCATACATTTATAGTTTCCATTATGGGTAAACGCGATATCTTCATTTTAGGAAGTGCGGACTACCGCCCCCTCAAAGTGATTTGATTCGTTAATGCCATATGTGGGACGTATAAAGGATTGAATTAATGGTATTACATATTTTATACTACTTGAATTATAATTTAACTTTATATCTTTATTATTTCATTCAGTTGAATACAAAAAAAAAAGAAATGAAAGTAGCGTTCATGCGTACGTACGGCTTACTGTCTCCATGAACGGTACATTTCATTTCTTATCTCCAAATGTTATGTACTATTATAGGTACATATATATAATGGATATATATGTAATATATTACATCTAAATTATGGGTATCATTCTGGAATTATAATATATATATCTCCCATTTTGTTTTAATTCCATTAATATGGCAAAAAAAATGAAAGTAGTGTTCATGCGTACGTATGGCCTACCGTCTCCATGAACGGTGCTTTTAATTTTTTTATCTCCAAATGTTATGGAATAGTATAAAATGAATATATACTGGATATATATGATATTTAAAACATAAATACTATTCTGGAAATGATGTACCTATAACTACATGGAAAATTCTTTTCCAACAAGTTCAATTTTTACTCATGTACTGAACATCGACAAAAACGTCTGATACGAACTCACTTTATTAACCAATTATTATAACATTATAATATTTGATATAAACTGAATAATAATATTTAAAGGAGATCCTTGATCAATTATAAATTGACCAAATTTTATTATTCAGGATATTAAAGAATGATCGAGTCATGTCGGACACGAGGTAAGGGATCCTACTCCCCTCTTTCTTTTTAAGTACGCTCTTTTATGTCATTCCTTTTAAAGATCATATTTCTTGTTATTAGGATGTTATTTTATATTAATCTTACTGTAATTTTTATGTTCATATGATGAGAGACCCTATTCTATCTCATCAATCCATTTTGGAAGTTTTGAGTGGCGCCCTTAGGCTGCCGAAATTTTCGTAAGAGATCTAACCCCTATCTTTCTTTTTAAGAACTCTCCTTTATGTCACTTCTTTTAAGCTCCTATTTGTTATGTTGGGGGATGTTCTTTTATATTCCTATTTCTGTAAACTCTATGTTAATATGATGAGAGACCCTGTTTGATCTCATCAATCCATTTTTGTAAGTTTTATGTTGCGCCGTTAGGCTGCCGAGTTTTCGTAAGGGATTTTTCATCTCACTTTTATTACCGTGATATTTATGCTACATTTGCCACAATTTCCTTTGAGTGGTGTATGTACTGCCCATTATTTTACTCATTGTGTAATATACTTTCATTTATGAGTATTTACATCAATTTTTTATTGTCCTTCTTTCACGAGGTGTATGTTTCGAAAGATACCCATGTCGGTAAGGGAACCTTTCACCCTCCTCTTTTTAAAAGACTTCTTTTGTTATGTCTTTTAATTCACATACTATTATGTTGGGATATGTTCTTATATATACTTATTGATGTAAATTTTATGTACATGTGATGAGATACCCTTTTATCTCTCATCAACTCTTTTTCTGAATTTTGTAGTAACGCCGTTAGGCTGTCAAATTTTTGCAAGGGAGCTTCTTATCCCAAATTTGATTCTTTGGGACAAACTTATACTCCTTGAATATGTAGTTCTATGAATATGTGTGAATAACCTCTGATTTTGTTACACTTAATATCCACTTATATTTTGTGTATTCATTTTTCACACATAATTATGTAATTGATTTATCCTTAAACCAAGGATATCGTCTTTATAAGGGACTTCATCTCAATCTCCTTTCATTGAGGAATATTTAGTTTTATACACAACTTTCTTTTATATGGTGTGTAAACCCCTTTGACTTTTACTTTTATACAAAAGGAATCTTTTTATACAAAAAGTTTTACTAAACGACAAAAAGGAATGTTTCTTTTAACGTACGCGGTGACAACGACCTTTTCCGCCACCGCGAGTATTATTTGGTCTTTGTCTTCCTCAACAAGCCTTAATGTTTTTAAAATTAAATTAATACCATATACTCTTTTATGTATTTTGGTATTGAAAATGGTTTTTTATAATGGATTTGTTATGTCAATATATTTAAGTGATATATTTTGATCAAAGTGTGGAAATGTTTTTTTCCCATTATATTGTTTTATGTCTTATGATTTTATAATGGTACTTGGATATTTGACGGGTGGTTACCTGATAAACCATATGACGGGTGGTGTCGTGAATACCAGGACGGGTGGTTACGTTATAACCTCCAATTCATTGGTTATGGAAGTCGTCCATATGGCTATTCCATTAAGTGATATGTGTGGAAGTCAACCTTATGGTTCTTCCACTTAAGTATGTTTATGTCCCAAGTTACCTTTATATGTTATGTGATCTTTATATGGGTTTTATGGTAATCTTTTGGTTATAGAAGGGTAAGTAATGAACTTTTATTCAGTGAAGAGTTTTTACTACTTCGAAAAGGTGAAAATTATTACTTTGATAAAGTATAAATGGTTTACTTGTTGTTTTGAAAAACTAACAGTTTTCATTCTTTGTGTATCCCTTACTGAGCTTTTTATGCTCATCCCAAGTTTTTGAAATGTTTTTCACAGGGCTTAATTTGGAATAGGGTCAAGGATGGGATCAAGGGAAAGTCATGCTACCTAAAACATGGAACTAGACATGTTTCTTTTTAAGAGTTTTTATTTTATGGAAACTTAGTAGAAGTTTCTACTTTGTAATCTTTTGAGATGTAATAGTTATGTCGTAATTCTCTAAAATTCTAAACCTGAAAAGATCCTCTATGTGAATTATTCATTTAATTCAATATTAAGTAAGTTGTAAGGCCGGGGCCTTATAGGTATCACCCTTCAGGTACATCTACCAAGTTAATAACATGGTTAGTATATGTGGAATCTATCTCAGATTTCATCTTCTTTAACCTTTCATAGAATTATATATATTGATGGTATATTAATAGGTTTATGTTCATCATCTAATAACATTTAATCATCATTAGTTTCCATAATATATCCACATATTTTGGTATCCTAATGAATCCTACCAAAACATCCAATTTCATGTATAACATGATTCACCTCTTATTCCATAACTCTTTGAAGAATCTGCTCTACATATATCATAGGAAAACTTCCTATTTATAAGTATTGAAATTTTGAATGTTTAATATTCCTCCCACTAATATAAAAACTTTATGATATATATTATTATAGAATTAATATCTCATTATCTACTTGAAAAAAAAACAAAAAAATGATTTAGAGTTATTTTTTTCATAAACCAAATATCATACATTTCCTTTACAACCCAAAATCCTCATAAAATACAAGTTATTACAATTCCCAATAAATTTATCAAATGATTTCATTATGAATTATTTATATAGAATATGGTTAAATAAGAATGTAGCAGTTTCCAAATAATTTCCTAGAATAAAATAATAAGGTCACACTAACTCATAATAAATTGAACCACATTCAACAAGGTATAGTCCCACCTCTCAGACACACCATTGTACTATATTGTTTCGGTATGAGTATGTTGTGAAACAATTTAAAAATATATAATATGATCAGTAAATTATTAGCTTAAGTATTCACCACCCCAATTTGATCAAAGAATCATAATATTGTTTCCAAGTAGATTCTCTACTTTACTATTGAATGTTTGAAATTTTTAAATGTTACCACTTGTGTCTCATTTTAAAAAATAATAAAAAATACCGAATTCATAAATAAAGGTTAAAAGTAAATATTTACAATAACTTTATTGAGTTCCCATTAATCCACATACTTCACTGTGTATTAGATTCATTATTCTACTAGTCATCTCAAATTTTCCATTAAAAGATTATATGGTAATTTTTTATAGTGAAAAATATTTTTTATATAAAATAATTAATATTTTAATGAATCAATAATCCATATATATAAATTAATTTAATTCATTTCACATTTATATTTACATAGAGAAATTCTAAAGGTATGTGGTGTTAAAATAAACCTTGAACTTATTACTTTGAATGTTATAGACTATAGCAACCATATATAAAATGTAAAAATGATTCATTATATTATCAGTAACATAATAAATTTCATTCATATATATAGATCAACTATTTTTCTTCATAATTAATGAAAATTCTCTCTTTCTCAAACCATATATAGAAATAAATTTTTCTAATTACGGAAAGAACATAATAACAGTTTTCTAATACCAAAACTATTCCACTTGGGAGACTTAGATCATAAGTAATGACCTCCAATATAGTAACTCTTGATCCTTTCCCAATATGTTTTTCAAAATATCATTTCATCAATTACCTATTATTTTTTAGATTAAATTTATCAGAAAAAAATTATGTTTCAAAGCTAGTATCCAAAACCCTTGAGTCGAAATTAGATAAGTTTATTTTTATAACATTAACCACTATATTCTTAGTGTGAATCTAATTGATAACACGTATTCAAATTAGAAATACATTATAGTTCATGATTATAATATGTATCAATATGGTAACCATGATAAATGAAAAAATCAATAACAAATACATATCTAAGTGTGAGTATCATGTTTAATTTCTTTTCATTGAGGATATTTAATGAAATTGCTACTACTAAAATTATGACTCTATAAATCATTACCAATAGTATCCTAGGATTTGAATTTCACTATGTTTTGGTTCAATTTAGTGTTTCTCCCATTATATAGTTATTTAGGTAGGTCATTATTATAAGGCCCCAGCCTTAAACCTTACTTAATATTGAATTAAATGAATAATTCACATTGAGGATCTTTTCAGGTTTAGATTTTTAGAGAATTAGGACATAACTATTACATCTAAAAAGATTACAAAGTAGACACTTCTACTAAGTTTCCATAAAATAAAAAACTCTTAAAAAGAAACATGTCTAGTTCCATGTTTTAGGTTGCATGACTTTCCCTTGATCCCATCCTTGACCCTATTCCACGTTAAGTCTTGTGAAAAACATTTCAAAAACTTGGGATGAGCATAAAAAGCTTAGTAAGGGATACACAAAGAATGAAAACTATTAGTTTTTCAAAACAACAAATAAACCATGTATACTTTATCAAAGTAATACTTTTCACCTTTTCGAAGTAGTAAAAACTCTTCACTGAATAAAAGTTCATTACTTACCCGTATGTAACCAAAAGATTACCATAAAACCCATATAAAGATCACATAACATATAAAGGTAACTTGGGACATAAACATACTTAAGTGGAATAACCATAAGGTCTACTTCCACACATATCACTTAATGGAATAGCCATTCGGCTAACTTCCATAAATACTTAATGGAATAGCCATACGGCCGACTTCCATACCCAATGCATTGGAGGTTATAATGTAACCACCCGTCCTGGTATTCACAGAACCACCCGTCATATGGTTTATCACGTAACCACATGTAATATGTCCAAGTACCATTATAAAATTATAACACATAAAACCAATATAAAGGAATGATAACATTTCCAAATTTCAATCACAATATATCATTTAAATATATTGACATAATAGAATCCTTTATCAAAACCGTTTTCAATACCAAAATACATAAAAGAGTTTATGGTATTAATTTTATTTTAAAAACATTACGGCTTGTTGAGGAAGCCAAAGATAAAATAATACTCGTGGCGGCGGAAAAGGTCGTTGTCACTACGTACGTTAAAAGAAACATTCCTTTTTGTCATTTAGTAAAACGCTTTGTAGAAAAAGATTTTTTTTGTATAAAAGTAAAAGTCAAAGGGTTTTATACACCATATAAAATAAAGTTGTGTATAAAACAAAATATGCCTCAATGAAAGGAGATTGAGATGAATTCCCTTACAAAGATGGTATCCTTGGTTTAAGGATAAATCAATTACATAATTATGTGTGACAAACGAATACACCAAATATAAGTGGATATTAAGTGTAAAATAATCAGAGTTTATTCACACATATTCATAAAACGACATATTCAAGGAGTATAAGTTTATCCCAAAGAATCAAATTTGGGTTAAGAAGTTCCCTTGCAAAAATTTGACAGCCTAATGGCGTCACTACAAAATTCAGAAAATGAGTTGATCAGAGATAAAAAGGGTATCTCATCACATGGAAATAAAATTTAAATCAAAAAGGATATAGAAGAACATATCCCAACATAATAGTATGTGAATTAAAAGACATAACAAAAGAATTATTTTAAAAAGAGGAGGGTGAAAGGTTCCCTTACCGACATTGGTATCTTTCGAAACATACACCCCGTGAAAGAAGGACAATACAACTTTGATGTAAATACTCATAAATGAAAGTATATTACACAATGAGTAAAATAATGGGTAGTACATACACCACTCAAAGTAAATTGTGTCAAATGTAGCATAAATCCCACGGTAATAAAAGTGAGATGAAAAATCCCTTACGAAAACATGGGAGCCTAACGGCGCCACATAAAACTTACAAAAATGGATTGATGAGATCCAATAGGGTATCTCATCATATTAAAATAAATTTTATCGAATGAGGAATATAAAATAACATCCCCAACATAACAAATAGGATCTTAAAAGAAGTGACATAAAGGAGAGTACTTAAAAAGAAAGAGAGAGGTTAGATCTCTTATGAAAATTCGGCAGCCTAACGGCGCCACTCAAAACTTCCAAAATGGATTTATGAGAGAGAATAGGGTCTATCATCATATGAACATAAAAATTACAGTAATATTAATATAAAATAACATCCCAATAACAAGAAAGATGATCTTTAAAAGGAATGACATAAAAGAGCGTACTTAAAAAGAAAGAGAGGAGTAGGATCCCTTACCTCGGGTCCGACTTGACTCGATCGTTCTTTAACGTCCTGAATAATAAACTTGAGTTAATTTCTACTTGCTTAATAACCTTTTTCAATTTCATTATTCATTTTATATCAATTATTGACATGTTATAAACATTATGTAATCATTTATGTTAATAATGTTTGTTTTGTCGGTATTTGGTTCTTAAGTCAAAAGTGGACTTCTTACAATTACATGTTGTTCGTGTGGTCAAAGGTTCATTATATCCAGAATGACATTCCTGATTTGTATATCATATATATCATATATATCCAGCATATACATGTATTTATAATATTACATAATCATTTAGAGGTAAGAAATGAAATGCACCGTTCATGGAGACGGTAAGTCATACGTACGCATGAACGCTACTTTCATTTCTATCTCATACTTTAATGGAAAGAAACAAATAATGATATAAAGGTATATTATAATTCCAGTATAACATAATATATAATAACTTTAAATCCATCCTTTATACATCCCACATATGGCATTAACGAATCAAATCACTTTGAGGGGGCGGTAGTCCGCACTTCCTAAAATGAAGATATCGTGTATACCCATAATGGAAGCCATAAAGGTATGCCACAAATGAAAAATAAAGAAGATTAAGTAAAACATAAAAATATTATATATCATATATAAACATAGTAACATCTTAATGGCCACCTTTGAAGGTGTTATATGAGTGTTGAACAATCATCGTTCCGTTAGGCAGAAATTCTTCATCCACAGAAACTATATGTTCTTTAACCATTAAATGAAGGTGTGTATAAGTGTATCTCGAATATTTATTTTAAAAACATCCTAGTATATTGAAGATACTGTAGTTGTCACAAAAGAAATGAATAAAAAGATTTTAGGGGGTTGGAGAAGCAAAATAAAACAAAAGAGCACAAGTGAAGACGTTACCTTAAAATTGGGTAACTCCCTTTGGTTTGAACCAAAAGGGTTTCTTGAAGAGCTTCCTCCCTAAGTTAAGAATTCTAGGATGAGGAGAGGGATTTGGAGAGACAAAATGATCATATCTTGGACGAACCAAAGGTTTGAGATGTGTGGGTAAGGTGGTAGAGGTGGGGGCCTTTTATAAGAGGAGAGGAGGGGCACTCTTGGAAAAGTATAAAATGATACTTTATTTTCAAATGGTTTTCAGATTTTAATTGTCCCAAATTGATGTTTTTCTAGGATAAGGTGATAAGGGTTAGAAATCCACCCATCCAATATGTTTTTTACATGTGTAGTTCCTATATTTTTCATTATCTTTCCATTTTATTTAAATCGTTAAATAATGAGGTCATCACTGCATCATCATGATGTCATAAATAATTTAATTTATTTAATGTCTAAAAATTATAAAAAAAATACTATGATGTAGGAAATCTTTTTAGCTTTCCAATGAATATTTATAGTCAAAATTCGGACTTGTATAACCACATATAAAAATTCTTTTAGTAAAACAAATCATGTTTGTGACATTTTTATTTTAACTTTAAATAAAAGGCATAAATGTCATTATCAAACCCAAGTGGCTCCATGGGGTACCGAAAATCGACCCATGGGTTTTCTTGGTCGGCCATAACTCATCCAATAGGGTTAGGACAAGTGTAAAGATATTTTAATTTTATTATAATATCATTTTTACCTTAAATCACACTAATTACCTTTAATCGCAATTAATAAAACTTAAAAGTTACTTTTCATCAAAAATTATTTTCATCCCATTGAACCACATTTTACTTAACAATTAAAATCATTTAAATTGGATTTTTTAAATTCAAATCACAGAAGTGGTAAAGTCTCATTTAAACGAAAAATCAAATTTTGTAACCACCACTTTGTGGTTTCACTATTCATCAAAAATTGATGTTTTTCAGAAAAAATACCAAAAAATCACCCTAAGGAATATTTGATATTCTGAATTCAACAATGATGTCTATTTTACCAAATTCATAACATAGAAGTTTCATTAATTAATTTTGTAATTAAATTCTACTGTTAAAACAAATAGCGTGTTTTTATGAAACAATATCTTTCAAAAGATTGACACTCGTTTATGTCCAATCTAAAAGTGATATTAATTACAATGACCACCATTCGATTAAATGGTAAAAATATATCCTATTTATACTTTAAAACCAATTAAAAAGATAATCTAATCATATAAATAAATTAGATTAAAAAGAGGTTTTGAATTAAAATACAACATTTTTCACTATTCATTAAAAATTGAACTTTTCGGAAAAATACCAAAAATTTACACAAAGTAAATTTTGATGTCCCGATTATAAAGAAGAATTTTATTTTTTCAAATATAACACATAAAATTGTCAAAAATTGGATTTAAAATAGGTTCTCCATCAAAAGGCGGTTAATCGACCTTTTAAAGAATTTTAGACTGTCTACGCTTAAAATTGGATTCATTCGCATTTTTAATCCTCTAAAATTTATTGTAAAGAGTAAAAATATTTGACAAACATATATAATAATTTTGTAGTTAGTTCTGTTCATTCCCGCCATTACAACGGCTATGCATTAACTACCATTTAAAATAATATTATTTTATTATTAGAGTGCAACGTAAGATTCCCAAGAAACTCGTTGTTGCGTATTGGGTACGCCATCAAGCATATCATCCCCTTTAAAGTAATATTAATATTTTATTCACAAATATGGATAAATGTGAATATTTCATACTCTTTATTTACCTAGGGTGTTACATCCTTCCCCCCTTTTGGTAATTGCGTCCTCGCAATTTTAAAATTGGGCTTGGATACTTCATTGAAAGCCCCACATCGGAAAAGGAGTAAATTAAACTATCACTTTAAAAGAAAGAAAGGAAAGTACAAAGGTCACCCGAGTTAACCCATACTAGGATTCCAAGTATGAAAATATGGACATGGAGGAAAAAACAAAGGGTCATGTTCTGATGGAGAGTGATAGTAAACATGTCTAGGAGAAAGTTAACCATAAGAAAATCACAAACTTGTGATGGGTTAAATGGTATTCGATTCCCCAGTAGGAAAAGCTAACAGAAAACATTTTTGTTTTAAGTTACTTTTCATGGAGGAATTTATTTTTGAACTTAACTAAATCATAATGAAACATACTTACTTGTCATGTAGACTTTCAACTTTTACTAGATTCCTTAATCAAACTCATATTTTCTCCAAAAGATGGGTATTTAGGAATACTTGTTCGCATTAAGAGTACCATAATCAATTTCTAGAGAATCACCTAATCCACAAAAGAGAACTATACACTTCCCATGTCATTAAACTCTAACCAAAACCAAAACCAAAAAGGTTAGTAGAAGATCAGATAATCCAGAAAAGGATAACCCTTTATAAAAAGAAAATCTATTTTTAATCTCCAAAATTTGTCCAACAAAACCCAAAGTTCAACGAGGACCATTCGATAAACAATTTGTCCATAAAATTCCTCAAAGTAAACCAAACTAAGATTGAAACCCAAATTTTTGAAGGATTTAGTCACATAGTCTTCCAAGTTAAATCGTAACATTTATCTCCAAACAACATCAGTTGCTCCTAAAGTCTCGTATTGAAAAGTAATTAACCTAATCACATATCCTCCATGATAGGTTAATAAATTTCCATAGATATCCCAAAATCAACATACTCTTAATTCATAAAATCATTTAACTAAAAAGAATTAGTCAAACTAACCAGGGACTCCACGTAGTCCAGTGGTCGGCGATAAATACCCATTGCACTTTGGTTGTGGGTTCGATTCCCGCAGCCTTGTCCGACGTGATGGGTTTTCACACGGTCTGCGTGTTGTCCTTTTTCCAAAACTACATAATTCTTAAAACATTCCCCAATAACGAGATAAAATCTTTAAAAATAACCATAATGTAATTTAACCTCAATTTTATCTCATGACTTTCACTTTCCATCATTACATATAGTAACCCATAATTACCTCGAAAGTAAGGATAATATAAACCCAAATGGTTCTTTATAACTATGTCCACAAAAGAACAGATTACTATTCTTTGTATAAAATTTTCATATATCAAACATCAGTGTTACACATACTATAAAAAGTCTTCTAATGTACCCCATCATCAAAAGACACTTAATACTCTTAAGAATTTCACCATAACTCTTGAAGCCCTTATATGTTGACTTCTTACTCATTCAACATTCTTCATGATCCATTAACCATTCCTTTCCAACTTATTCTAAAATACTTCTTTCCTACAAACAAAATCATGAATCATATCCTAAGATTCCAAAATAGAAAACAAAAGTTAAGAAATAATCCATACCTTTGATTGGTCATTGTCAGTTTCTTCATCCTCAATCGGAATGGCATTAGGTATTGGTAAATGAGTATTTTTATGATCTTGGTGATCCCATTCACGAAACTTCTTCATAGGACATGTGTTTGCATAATGACCATGCACACCACATTTAAAACATTCAATTGATCCCTCCGAAAGAACTTCTTTCCCTTTCCTCGAGTCAACTTGATGCTTCCTTTTTCCATGGAAGGTTCTTGCTTTATGACCTTCATTTCCACATCTATAGCATATTTATGTCCCTTTGAAACATTTTCCTAGGTGTTTCTTTCCACATCTATGACACATAGGTTTTTGAACACACTTACCTTTATGATTATTACCTGTAGTTCCGTAGGGATTTGTTTCTCTCATATATGATGCCTTATAGAAATCACCAAGGTTTAGGTGGTCAATCATGAATCCAGATAGTTGGTTGAGGATAAACACAAGAGTTCTCATTGCAGCTCCCATATCATTCAGTTTCTCGCTCAGAAAACTGTCACAGTTTCATTCACATCCACCGTTACTTTGGTTCCTGCTAGATCCAGCCATTTACTAAAACCAAAAAGGTCAGTGTGAGTATATCAAAAAAACCATCATGTACTAAATAGGAAGATAAACACTAAGATATACTTACTCATTCAATTTATCTAAAACTAGGACTGTTTATGAAATCCTAACCATTATGGTCATGTCACTTATGCTTAAAAAATACCCTAACCTCTAAAGTTATCTAAACTGACCTCTGATACCAACTATAAGGCCCCAGCCTTAAACCTTACTTAATATTGAATTAAATGAATAATTCACATTGAGGATCTTTTCAGGTTTAGAGTTTTAGAGAATTAGGACATAATTATTACATCTCAAAAGATTACAAAGTAGACACTTCTACTAAGTTTCCATAAAATAAAAAACTCTTAAAAAGAAACATGTCTACTTCCATGTTTTAGGTTGCATGACTTTCCCTTGATTCCATCCTTGACCCTATTCCACGTTAAGCCCTGTGAAAAACATTTCAAAAACTTGGGATGGGCATAAAAAGCTTAGCAAGGGATACACAATGAATGAAAACTGTTAGTTTTTCAAAACAACAAGTAAACCATGTATACTTTATCAAAGTAATACTTTTCACCTTTTCGAAGTAGTAAAAACTCTTCACTGAATAAAAGTTCATTACTTACCCTTCTGTAACCAAAAGATTACCATAAAACCCATATAAAGATCACATAACATATAAATGTAACTTGGGACATAAACATACTTAAGTGGAATAACCATAAGGTCGACTTCCACACATATCACTTAATGGAATATCCATTCGGCCAACTTCCATACATACTTAATGGAATAGCCATACGGCTGACTTCCATACCCAATGAATTGGAGGTTATAACGTAACCACCCGTCCTGGTATTCACGGCACCACCTGTCATATGGTTTATCACGTAACCACCCGTAATATGTTCAAGTACCATTATAAAATTATAACACATAAAACCAATATAAATGAATGATAACATTTCCACATTTCAATCAAAATATATCATTTAAATATATTGACATAATAGTTACCTTTATCAAAACCATTTTCAATACCAAAATACATAAAATAGTATATGGTATTTATTTTATTTTAAAGACATTACGGATTGTTGAGGAAGCCAAAGATCAAATAATACTCGTGGTGGCGGAAAAGGTCATTGTCACCGCGTACGTTAAAAGAAACATTCCTTTTTGTCGTTTAGTAAAACGCTTTGTAGAAAAAGATTCCTTTTGTATAAAAGTAAAAGTCAAAGGGGTTTATACACCGTATAAAATAAAGTTGTGTATAAAACGAAATATGCTTCAATGAAAGGATATTGAGACGAAGTCCCTTACAAAGACGGTATCCTTGGTTTAAGGATAAATCAATTACATAATTATGTGTGACAAACAAATACACCAAATATAAGTGGATATTAAGTGTAAAATAATCAGAGGTTATTCACACATATTCATAGAACGACATATTCAAGGAGTATAAGTTTATCCCAAAGAATCAAATTTGGGTTAAGAAGTTCCCTTGCAAAAATTTGACAGCCTAATGGCGTCACTACAAAATTCATAAAATGAGTTGATGAGAGATAAAAAGGGTATCTCATCACATGGAAATAAAATTTAAATAAATAAGGATATAGAATAACATATCCCAACATAATAGTATGTGAATTAAAAGACATAACAAAAGATATCTTTTAAAAAGAGGAGGGTGAAAGGTTCCCTTACCGACATGGGTATCTTTCGAAACATACACCCCGTGAAAGAAGGACAATACAACTTTGATGTAAATACTCATAAATAAACGTATATTACACAATGAGTAAAATAATGGGCAGTACATACACCACTCAAAGGAAATTTTGGCAAATGTAGCATAAATCCCATGGGAATAAAAGTGAGATGAAAAATCCCTTACGAAAACTCGGTAGCCTAACGGCGCCACATAAAACTTACAAAAATGGATTGATGAGATCAAATAGGGTATCTCATAATATTAACATAAAGTTTATAGAAATGGGAATATAAAAGAACATCCCCCAACATAACAAAGAGAAGCTTAAAAGAAGTGACATAAAAGAGAGTACTTAAAAAGAAAGAGAGAGGTTAGATCTCTTACGAAAATTCGGCAGCCTAACGGAGCCACTCAAAACATCCAAAATGGATTGATGAGAGAGAATAGGGTCTCTCATCATATGAACATAAAAATTAAAGTAAGAGTAATATAAAATAACATCCCAATAACAAGAAATATTATCTTTAAAAGGAATGACATAAAAGAGCGTACTTAAAAAGAAAGAGAGGAGTAAGATCCCTTACCTCGGGTCTGACTTGACTCGATCGTTCTTTAACGTCCTGAATAATAAACTTGAGTTAATTTATACTTGCTTAAGAACCTTTTTCAAGTTCATTATTCCTTTTATATAAATTATTTACATGTTATAAACATTATTTAATCATTTAAGTTAATAATGTTTGTTTTGTCGATATTTGGTTCTTAAGTCAAAAGTGGACTTCTTACAATTACATGTTGTTCGTGTGGTCAAAGGTTCTTTATATCCATAATGAAATTACTGATTTGGATATCATATATATAATATATATCCAGCATATACATGTATTTATAATATTACATAATCATTTAGAGGTAAGAAATGAAATGCACCGTTCATGGAGACGGTAAGCCGTACGTACGCATGAACGCTACTTTCATTTCTATCTCATACTTTAATGGAACGAAAACAATAATGATATAAAGGTATATTATAATTCCAGTATAACATCATATATAATAACTTTAAATCCATCCTTTATACATCCCACATATGGAATTAACGAATCAAATCACTTTGAGGGGGCGGTAGTCCGCACTTCCTAAAATGAAGATATTGCGTATACCCATAATAGAGGACTTAAAGGTATGCCACAAAGGAAAAATACAGAAGCTTAAGTAAAACATAAAAATATTATATATCATATATAAACATAGTGACATATTAATGGCCACCTTTGAAGGTGTTATATGAGTGTTGAACAATCATCGTTTCGTGAGGCAGAAATTCGTCATCCACAGAAACTGTATGTTCTTTAACCATTAGATGAAGGTGTGTGTAATTTTATCTCTAATACTTATTATAAAAACATCCTAGTATATTTAAGATATTATAGTATTTACAAAAGAAATGAATAAAAATAGTTTAGGGGGTTGGAGAAGCAAAATAAAACAAAAGAGCACAAGTGAAGACGTTACCTTAAAATTGGGTAACTCCCTTGGGTTTGAACCAAAAGGGTTTCTTGAAGAGATTCCTGCCTAAATTAAGGATTCTAGGATGAGTAGAGAGATTTTGAGAGACAAAATTATCAGATCTTGGCCAAACCAAAGGTTTTAGAGGTGTGGGTAAGGTGGTAGAGGTGGGGGCCTTTTATAAGAGGAGAGGAGGGGCACTCTTGGAAAAGTATAAAATGTTACTTTATTTTCAAATGGTTTTCGGATTTTAATGGTCCCACATTGATTTGTTTCGAGGATAAGGTGATAAGGGTTCGAAATCCACCCATACAATAGGTTTTTGACATGTTTAGGTCCTAGATTTTGCATTATCTTTCCATTTTATTTAAAACGTTAAATAATGAGGTCATCGCTGCATCATCATGATGTCATAAAGAATTTAATTTATTTAATTTTTAAAAATTATAAAAAAATTACTATGATATAGGAAATCATTTTATCTTTCCAATGACTATTTATAGTCAAACTTCTTACTTGTATAACCACATGTAAAAAAAAATTAGTAAAACAAATCATGTTTGTGACATTTTTATTTTAACTTTAAATAAAAGGCATAAATGTCATTATCAAACCCAAGTGGCTCCATGGGGTACCACAAATCTACCCATGGGTTGTCTTGGTCGGCCATAACTCATTCAATAGGGTTAGTACAAGTGTCAAGATATTTTCATTTTATTATAATATCATTTTTACCTTAAATCACACTAATTACCTTTAATCGCGATTAATAAAACTTAAAAGTTACTTTTCATCAAAAATTATTTTCATCCCATTGAACCAAATTTTACTTAACAATTAAAATCATTTAAATTTGATTTTTGAAATTCAAATCACAGAAGTGGTAAAGTCCCATTTAAACAAAAAATCAAATTTTGTAACCACCACTTTGTGGTTTCACTATTCATCAAAAATTGATGTTTTTCAGAAAAATACCAAAAATTCACCCTAAGATATATTTGATATTCTGAATTCAAAAATGAATTCTATTTTACCAAATTCATAACATAGAAGTTGCATTAATTAATTTTATAATTAAATTCTGTTGTTAAAACAAATAGCGTGTTTTTATGAAACAATATCTTTCAAAAGATTGACACTCGTTTATGTCCAATCTAAAAGTGATATTAATTACAATGACCACCATTGTATTAAATGGTAAAAATATATCCTATTTACACTTTAAAACCAATTAAAAATATAATCTAATCATATAAATAAATTATATTAAAAAGAGGTTTTGAATTAAAATACAACATTTTTCACTATTCATTAAAAAATGAACTTTTTTGGAAAAATACCAAAAATTTACACAAAGTAAATTTTGATGTCCAGATTATAAAGAAGAATTTTATTTTGTCAAATATAACACATAAAATTGTCAAAAAGTGGATTTAAAAGAGGTTAGCCATCAAAAGGCGGTTAATCGATCTTTTAAAGAATATTAGACTGTCTACGCTTAAAATTGGATTCATTCACATTTTTAATCCTCTAACATTTATTGTAAAGAGTAAAACTATTTGAAAAACATATATAATAATTTTGTAGTTAGTTCTGTTCATTCTCGCCATTACAACGGCTAGGCATTAACTACCATTTAAAATAATATTATTTTATTATTAGAGTGCAACGTAAGATTCCCAAGAAACTCGTTGTTGCGTATTGGGTACGCCATCAAGCATATAATCCCCTTTAAAGTAATATTAATATTTTATTCACAAATATGGATAAATGTGAAAATGTAATACTCTTTATTTACCTGGGGTGTTACAATTATTCTAATCATATTAAATATAACTCTTGGATAACTTAGGGGACTACCCTTTCCCAAATCCATTATATGGATAAACTTAACTATATTATTTTGATATCTTAATAATATTGGGGTTTCCCAATTAAGTGTAAACCAATGTTTAAAATTGGATATGGTTACCCAATCCTATTAGGTTCACCCATACTCTACATTACTTACATAATATAATCTATTGGATCATAGCTTTATCATGACCTATCCATTTGGATGATCAAGGATATGACATGATCATGATTTGGAAAGAATCCTACACATATTATTTAGGGGTTTTTCTCAATCTCTCTATTTATATATGTATCTAGTGAATATTATTTATAACTATTTCATTCTCTAAAACCAATATATTTCTTTTTATCCCTATATTCATTCTTCTAAAAAACCCATAATTTATGCCATGCATAATATTCACATTACATAAATAATTTATATATTTAAATATTTAAATATGAATTTCAAAAATAAATGAATGATTCAATTATTTAACATTATATATAATATATTTGAAAAAATATTAGCAAAAACAAATTTTAAAATCTCTTAATTCACATCATCCTACATTAGTGAAGGTTTTTGAGAAAAAAATATATTATTTTTTCTATACACCATGAAATTGTAATATTATCTAATATATTTTAGATTTCAAAGGACCCTCCTAAAAACAATATATATTAAAGATCCATATTTTGTTTTATACTTTTATTCATACCAAGGACCATATATTTTCTAAACCATTTTGGATCCATAATATGTTTTAGATCATCAACATAATAAATAACTATAATAGCTTGTTGATACCCACCACAACAAGGTGGGTAACCATGGGGACTCTAAACGTTTTATAATATTAGGCTAACCACACTGTGGGGATGTTGAAATGATTATATATTTTTTATTTATTCCAAAAACCAAAAACAATTATTAAAATTATCCATTTTCTCTATAAAAATAAACTGATTGCATCATAGTAGTGAGTTTACCATTCCATTTATAAGGTAAAGCCTTACAGGACATGGAATAGTAGTGTTACCAGAAACAATTACCTAAAAAGTGAATATTTAAGTTTTCTAAACTTATATTCATATGATCAATTAATCCCTGGTTTATTCTCAAATACCACTGATGGGTTTTATAGGACATCGCTATGTCTTATTATAGTGGAATAATGCATAAAATAAAAGTTAAGATCAACTAATAGAGGAATGAATAAGATGAAAGAAAAATACCATAATTTAGTAAAACTCGCTATTTAATCATTTAATATTCATTGTTAGTAGGTTTTAACATTTTACATCAGATAAAACTAATGGGTTCTTACCACTGATGATATCTATCATCCTCTAGAATCAACAAATTATTTGATAGGACCTCTTCTCTGTGATATTGTACTATCACCTCCACCATGAAATAAATAAAGGTAAGAGAGTATAATATAGTTTTGATTAACATTGAATCAATAATATTATAAAAAATTTGGTCAATTAAATACCATTAATTGGTCTCCTTAATTAAATAATGGATCCTCTTAGAGTTCTAACATTTAATATGTTTTGAAATAGCTAGAGGTTTTTTCTTCCAACTAATTTATTAATCTAACTATTTAGTTCATTAATAATACATAGTATATCTAAAAATTATCATATAATGTATAAATGAGCTTCAAAACATTATAATTATTATGTTATATTCGATCCAATCATACCATATATCATTCTTTATGGTCACTTTGATGTAGCACCAAGATTTATAGGAAGACACTCACCATGGTGTGCTTACTTTCACTATGTCAAAGTGGGTGATTTTGTATAAAATAATCAATAGTATCTAGGAATTAGTTTTCCATTATTAAAAAACCTCATGACTCTATTCCATGAAAATATAAAAATGAACACTTTATATCAAACCTAGAACTCTTGGTCTCATTGATGATTATCAATAAAACACTTATATTGACTCTATAATTTAATTTATTGATTAATATATTTGAACTTATCTTTTATTTCGTCGACTATATCAATTCATAATAGTATACACAGTACAACATTATCTCAATATATTGAATTTTTATAAATAATTATATATTGGTATTCATAAGGACCTATTTGAATGATTTATTGTAAGTTATTGTTATATGAGTACTCTATTAGAGGAATATATTGATCCATATCCCCTTTGAGGTTCCCATTTAAAGCTCAGAGCATGTCTTATAGAGTTTGAATTGTCATTTTAGATTTTTCATCTATATAAAGGTTATATAGTGTATAATAGTTTGAATTTATATTCTAATAATGTTTATTAATCCATTAAAACAAAGTGGGGAACCCTATATCTCTATCAAATATATTTAATAATGGTTTTCTATGAATCCTCACTACTTTAATAACGTATATCATGGAAATTTTATTGAGTGAAAATTTTATTAAATAATGATGATGTTGGAAGGATTTATAAGAAGATACACCAAAATTCATATAGAATTATTTGTTTGATATGTATTAATAACACTCATGAAAATGACCATGCATATTACATCCCATTTCCATATTGGTAAGACCAAATGGCCCAAAGGCCTTCATTTTTATTGATTTTTAATAACCCCCCTTTCAAGTGATGAGGGGGAACCCTTACAAGGCCCATAGATTTAGAGATTACATGGCCCATAGGCTTAAGATATTACATGACCTGAAGGTCATAGGGAATTCAACCAGACTATAACTACAAGGAACTACCCCTCACCATCATCTGCATCATGATGACAGCTCTCCAACTTCACATATATTTCTGGATAGGCATCCCATGAAAGCATAGGCTAGTACCAATGGCTTACCCATACCCTCTCATTCTTCTAAATCCATATGGTTCTACTCCGGTGAGTTCACTTGCTCTGAATCCTCCTTTGGGGCTGCTCTTTTTTTGTAGAGTCTGTTGGGGGAAACTACACTGATCTTGTGGCCCAAAGGCCTAGAAGTGGCCCAAATTCATTAATGGTGGCCTGAAATACTTACTGACCTGAAGGCCTGGGTGGATCGAAGGCCTTAAAGTTTGCATCATTCTATTTGAATTATAACATTCTGCCTTAACTATTTGGAATATCAAGCACATTGATGTATATTTTGAAATATTTTTCTTTATATTGTCCCTAAAAAATATTTCTAAGAGATATTTATATATTTTTATGCTCCCTATATTTATAGATAATCTGGAATTATGAGCTTTATATAATAGATCCTTCTTTATCTTAGGTTTTGATGGTAAACATAATCATGTCCCAAAAATTATAACTCCATGTTTATCAATGATGAATTCTGAGACACACCTCTTACAAATTCCATCAACCTTATTTTGTGTCTCAATATCATTCCTTTCAAGATCCTTAATCTCTAATAGGATATATAATTAAGTAATCATTTGGGTAAGGTTGGATTTTTATTATAACGCCCTGACCCCAAAGGCCCAAAGCCGGTGCACTATTTTATTACATTGGCATGATTATAAGGAATCAAATCACAAAGGATAGATCATTTTAGTAGTACTGGAAATCCATATTACATAAATGATACCAATAATACATTTTAAAATAGTAAATATAGATGTGATATATAAAAATAAAATAAATTTCTCCCTTTAATGATTATTCAAGGATTTCTTCTTCATAACCTAGGGAAAGGAAACATAATAAGGGTGAAGTTAAATGCTAAGTAAGGGTAACTGAAGTGGAAGAAATAATGAATAAATGGAAATAAATTAACATGGAAAGTTAAATAACTAATAACACATTCTATTCAATAACTATATAATTCAATATCAATATGGAAAGGTAAGAAAATGAAAACACATGCCATTAAATCAATGAAAGAAAAATGAAATGAATCCACAGATATGTCGATGGAAAATCTCATGGATAAATAATAACTTAATTATCAATAAAGTAAATTCTTAATTATAGGATTTAATTTTTCTCATGCACATGATACCTTTACTTTAAAGAGATATTTTAAACTATTTTTCCAACTAATTCATATCATGAGACTACTGACGCATCGAGGGGCTTGCATTAACCGGTCCCCAACCTATAGGGCTTTCCTTAAATGGTCCTCAACCTATGTATTTAATTTAAAAATAATTCCTCATAAATTTAATAAAGAATTTTCCTTATCAAAATGTATCTTTATTGAATATAACATATGGATTTATCAATAATTCTTAGTTAATCAAATAACTGTTAAAGTGAACACAGTATGTAAAATGATATATGGTTTAGGAAATAATAATATCCATTGTTTTATATTATGGATATTAAAGGTAATTTACAATGAAAAAGGATTAAAATAAATTTATTATTTTAATAAATAGCTAACAATCACAAAAGTGATATTACATAGATAATCATTAAGATCATTCTTGAGAAAAATAATCTTTAAACATTCTAAAGTGTCCCATACCACTTTGAAACATTTGAATCATAATCTCCAAAAAGTAATGACATTAAATGAAACTTATAATATCATGTTAATAATGTGATTGATGACATAACATGAAAAAGTAAGTATATACACCAAATGAAAGTGAATTTTCACATAATAACAAATAAGACTCAACGGAATGTAAATTAAGACGAAATTACCTTACATAATCCTTAATTTTTGTGTGGTATTTATCCTTCTATATAGTGGTTTAAAATATGTTACTAACTAATATAATAACCATAATCATTTTTATAATAGCATATATTAACTTCTTATATTATCTCATTGTCCTTTTGTTAAGAACTTTCATTAATTTTACTATTTCTGGTGTTAATTTCCTAGTTTTCTTGAGTAAGTTTTAACTTTTTATTTATTGTTATCATTAATTATATCATGGTTTCATCATATAAATAATATAAAACATGAATTAATTATCATATAAAATCATTATATATTTATTTATAGTACTCCAGGATATTTGGATATTAGAAATGAAGTTCACCGTTCATGGGGACGATAGGTTGTACGTACACATGAATACTACTTTCATTTCTTTATTATATTAAAATAATGAAAAATAAATTAAACATATATATATTATAATTATAGTATCATATATATTTTATATATGTTACATATTTTTATTGAAATTGTCCTTTATATGTTCCATGTATGGCATGAATGAGTCATATCACTTTGAGGGGCGGTAGTCCACACTTCCTCAAATGAAATTATCATATTTACATAAGATGGAAAGAATAAAGGTATGTTATAAATAAAAATTAAATAATCAGAAATAAATTATAAATATAATATATAACATATATGAATAAATTTTATATCATAATGTCTACCATGATTGGTGGTAAAGAAAAAATGAACAAATATCGTTTCGTGAGGTAGTATTTCATCATACACAGAAACAATATGCTCATTACCCATTAGATAGAGGTGTGTATAAGACTAGGTTAAAAAATTTACATAAAATAGTGTATTTATTATAAATTTTTTGTAATATAAGAATGTAATGAAGATATTTTAGGATGTGGATAATGGAAATGAAACTAGAGATCTTGAGAGAAGACGCTACCTCTTAACTGGGTAACTTATTTTGGTTTGTACCAAAAGGATTCCTTGGAATGATTTATTCCCAAATTTGGTGTTAAAGGTATAGTGGAGTGGATTTGGGAAGATATATGGGTATATATTGGCCAAAAATAAGTGTTTTTAGATGTGTGAGGAATGGGGAGAGGTGGTGGCCTTTTACAATGGAGGAAAAGGACTCACTTGGTATTTTTGAAAAGAAGTTTGGTGTACCCAAGTTTTTACCTATCAAAAGTCTTAAAAAACCAAAAAAACTCAATAATTTAAGGTTAATGGACGAATTATTTATATCCAATTGGTTTTAGATATGTTGATAGGTCATGTGGGATCTTAAGTTAAAGGATTAGTCCTTTATTAAACTTAATTTTACCTTAATAATTGTAATTAATTTTAATTACTTTCACTAATAATTTTTTACCAAAACAAATTTTTTCTTATTATAAAATATAAATTATTATGATTAAAAATATTTAATCAATTTTTTCAAATTATAATCATATAAGTGGTTGAAATTAATTTAAAAATCATCCTGCAAGTGGGATGACAATGCGGGTTTTAAAAGTAAAAATGATCAAAAGATTAATAAGTTTTTTACATTCAATTTAAAAATGAAATTAATCCCAATGATCTAAATTTTATTAAATGATAAAATTATGATATAATTAAACTTTAAAAACAATTAAAATTATAGTTTAACCACATAAATAAATTAGATGAAAATACAGTTTTGAACTAAAATTCAGTATTTTTAACTATTCACTAAAAAAAAACTTCACGGAAAATTACCAAAAATTAAACATAATATAATTTTGATATTTATATTAAAAATATGAAGTTTATTTTGACATATTAAATAAATTAAAGTTTAAAATTTTAGATTTAAAATGGGTTTTCCATTAAAAAGTGGTAAAATTGCCTTTATAAAAATATAGGTTTTTATGTGTGAATTTGGGTTTGTTCTTATCTTATGCCTACCAAAACAAGTGGATGAATATCAAAAATATTTTATTGAATATATAACATAGATATTTCATTAAAATCATTAACTAATTGTAATTAATTATGTTTGTTAAGACAAAACTCTTTTGAAAGAATAAAAATAATAATATTTCTTTTTATATCCAATTGGTTATTATTTTTATTTCTCATTAATTGGTAACCAATTAATTCATTTTATATTTATATAAAACATAAATTTTCATAATTTAGTTAATATTATTCATAACCTATAACATAATGGCTAGTTTATATCATATAATATTAAATAATAATAATTTAATAATATATTATTATTCAGTAAAACTCGGTCTTGCATGTAACACAAGTCATCAAAGAAGGTTTCTCCAGCATGTAATGAATGCTAAATCGATGTTGTGTGCCTTACAAGAAATAGAATATATTATATTTATTTAACATGGTCAATATATTGTAATGTATTGGGATAATATATTCCCCTTTTACACTTGGTGTTACGTGTTATAAATACTATTGAATATAAAGTTGTAATTTAGAATTTTGGGGTGTTACATTCTCTCCACCTTAATTAAACTACATCCTCAAAATTTAAAATTTATCTCGATAATTAGGGGATTTATATATGGAAATAACTATTTTTGAAAAACCTATATCTTGAATAGGGTTAATAACACATCTTCTTAGTAAGATAGAAAATAAATTATAGTGGTCATGTATATAGAGACCGAGTTTTTTCCTTCTAAGACTTTCAAATATATCTGCATATATTTCTAGAGTTAGGTGCTAAGACTATGTTCGATTCCATGGCCCAGAGTGCATAGAATAAATTTAACAAAACTATTAAGTATATTTTATACTATAAAAATGGAGGAAAAGTGATATCTATAAAATGGTAGTTTGGATCAAAAATATGAGGACAAAGTTGCGTTCGGAGCATGGAGTTTACCCTAGGTGGGACATAATTTTTGTCGATGATGGCCTTTTGTAGAAAACACTATGGAGGAAATAACCATAAATAAAATAACTAAATAAAATTATTTTATTTGGATGAAACTTTGAATAACATATAAATGGGGACTTGGGATGGAAATATGATACCACCGTTGAGTTTTTAGTGTGGTGTTTACCCCAGGCACGACCTCAAGTGAAAGGGAATGGTATGTTCAGATCTTGTGACCATTGTTGGGTGACTTATAGAATTTATATTAGTCATTAAGGAAATGAGAAAGTGTTTGGATCATTTCCTCCTATAACTGGCGAGATCTCTCCTCTCATTCTGATGTAAAATCGATGTCAGATCCATGACATATCGCAAAGAAACTTCATATCAGAATAGATCAGAGCACAGTGAATGCGATAAAGGATCCAAAATCTAGGTAGGATTCTTTTTTCAGATTATGCATTCCCCGATTGAATTTTTTTTCAGAATTAATTCTTTATCATTTTCACTACTTCACCCATGATTTTCAATGGCTAGACTAACACACCCAATGAAATATTTTTTAGAACCCTTATTCTTAGTCATTCTTCATTGTTCTTGGTGTTTTTCATTAGAAACTATTCACTTCTTTGAAATGTCGATGAATCGCGAGGTGAAGCATAGGTCTGTGAAGCTCTCAGTCCTATCAGGACAGTGCTATGATCGATTTTGAGTTTTGGATGTCTAAGGAGGTGTAGAGGTAATCAAAATATCTGCCTACCTTTCATCATGTAAAAATGTAGAGGAATATTTGATCAGAGATTAGCTATGTGATGATCTTGTCACAAGGAGCCCAGATCTTGTTTCGGTTTAGAGATCAAGCAACTAAAGTTGTCCAGGTGGTCCATGGAAGGGACCACTAGTGGGTGGCAGTCCAGTAGTGGTTCGGCTGTAGAAGGTGGTATTTTGGACATGGTAGGCAGCAGCAGCCATGAGGGGATAGTGGTGGAGCTCTAGGGTGGCGAGGGAATGTGGGGCGGCACGGGCGCATGGAGTGGTGCGGGCGGGCTGGGCGCGCAACAGAGCATCGGGGAGATAGCAGGGTCAGCAAGATGTGGCGGAGGGCTGGGCTGTAGTGGTGGGCTGGTGGAGTGGGATGGTGAGGTGGTCCATGGGGTGGCGAACGGGACGTTCGGATCGTGCCAGGCCCAGGTGGAGTAGATCAAGCCGGAGTGGGTCGGTCCAGCCTTCAGGCGCACCTTCAAATCACTGTATCATCTAAACCAGGCATCTATTTTACATGTCATCTATGGCCACACATTCCTATTATCATGATGGTACTTTTAAGGATGGTTTGAAAATTTTTATATTTTGGTCTCGTGGTTTGGGGCCTAGAAACGCTCAAATAATAATAATATATTATTATTATTACAACTTTGACCCGCCATAACTTCTGTAAATGATGTTTCATCGATGTGTTGTTAGTGGCGATGTGACCCTTAAATTGAGTTAGAATTTTCGAGAAAAATTTCGAGTGCTTAAACCAAAATTTAGGTGTGGGGGCTACGAAGCCCGGTTTGGGTGTTTTGCTGTAAAATGTGATTTCTCCACTAGGTTTCCATTTGGGGTGAATGAATAGATGATATCGTGTGTTTTTTCATGAGTATCACAATGGTGTGATCTGTTTGATATATTTCAGGATTGAGTCACGGGCCCCATGAAGCACTATTCGTGCGTAATGCTATGAAATGCAGTTTCTTCCCAAGGTGTCCAATTTGGATGAATGAATAGTCTATTCTATGTGCTTTTCCACAATTATCATAATGGTGTGATCCATTTGGTTATCTGGGGGTGCCTAAGGAGGAAAGTCAGTAAAGTTACATTTTTTCCCTTCAAACCAACAACGAGCATTGTGTGCCTATCCGGATTTTTTCCAGATGTTTCATGTACTCTGGGAGTACAATGGCATGCCTATGGGTACTAGTTCACAATTTGGTACCTGATTATGGCTAGATACACATCCAATCAATGAGGTGGGGTCACATGTCATGTGGGCCTCACACGTGCCATGTACCACTTTACGAATGTTCTGCCGCTTGTATCTCCTTCTTTTGTACTCAGATTTTGGCCAGTGAGTAGTCCATCCTGAGTTTTTTTTCATGTATAACACAATTATTCCCTCTGTAGTGGATCTCATGATATGATATGACATGTTCGGGGTGCACCGCCTATCTGAGGAAACGCTCAAAGTTCTAGGCATGACACCTATCTAAGGCGATAATCAATGGTAGTAGTGGTCAGGTGATGACATCAGAGTATTCTGAGTGGAACCCACTTGCCAAGATGGGAATGGGTCCTTATTTACACTAGAGTGGAACACGGTTGTCGGGATGGGAATGGTTCCTTGACCTATTCAGATTGGAACCCCCCAGCCATGCAGGGCATGGGTCTTCGATGACACTTGACTGGAACCCTCTAGTTGGACTGAGCATGGGTCATCGATCTTTTCTAAGTGGAACACTCTAGTCAGGCTAAGAAGGGTCTCTCAATGAAACTAGAGTTGAACCCTCCAGTCGGGCTGGGCATGGGTCATCGATCAAACTTGAGTGGAACCCTCCAGTTGGACTGGTATGGTTCTTAAATATTAATGCATGACCTCTTAGCTATGTGGATCAGTGATGATACATGATTTGACATGCCTTGGGACTCTCGAGGAAGAGGGATGTTTTCCCCACCAAGACATATCCTTGTGACATGACCTAAAATTGTGCAGGTGTGACAGATCCACCCAAATCAGATAGTATCAAGGTGTGTTGATTGAGTCCCTTTGATTTTAATGTTCAAGGAAAACATGAGGGATGTTGGGCATCATTGGTGGTTACTATTGGAACTGTTAGGATCTATTTTCCTAGGCTGATCTATGAGACTAAGATCCCTTTACTCTCTCATTTGGGATTCTTTAACTAAGAATATATATATCCTATTGCAGTACCCACTCCTTGGGTTTTGGTTACTCTCCTTCCATAAGTGGAGAAGATGTGTGTGGAATTCCATGTGATTTATGTGTTTAGATTCTCATGGTTGGGTGATTTTACTATCCTACTATAGGTAGCGAAGACTCTACAATAAGTTTATCTTCTCACCACATAAATATCCTTGTGTTTGGATGAGTTTTCTTTCACTCTCTTGTTGGGTTGAGCTGTACTCTTTTATCGTACTATGTTATGTCTGCTATTTCTCTCTTCTGTATATCTCCAATTTCTCCCCCTTATCCTTTTTGGGGTGTCCTAATGATTATTTTTATACTCAAACCTAGATGGGCTTTTTCTGCACACGTCGTTCCTTATGCAGATGATGGATAGGTTGACCGTGACTTTAGAGGAGCATGGGGATATGGAGTGCTTCGATTGTATATGGTGGTCATACGTTGGGATCCAGGAGTGGGGCTCTCTCAGATGTTTTAATTTTTAGTTACAGCCAATTTGTGGCACTTTTCTAGTTGGGCATGTATTTTTTCCATTTTCACTTTCATTTTACTTTATAGTACCTGTTCTTATACTATTTATAGGTCAATTCATGTTTGTGGTTTATTTATTGCATTGTTGTATTTATTTAGTTCCGTCAACAATTTCTTATTTAGTTGGATGCATGTGTGTGTATAGGTTCTTATGCAAGTGCTTCCTTGAGTTCTTTGTGCCTTCGGCTCTTTTCACCACCCCATGCCTATGGAGGCGGGTTTGGGGTAGTTGCAACTCGAGCCCCGACATGGTTCGGGTCATGAAAAAAGTATTATTAGAGGTGGTTCATCCCTTAGGACGTTTTTCAAACATTTCACTAAAAATTTATTGGTTGGGTTTATGGAAATAGTTTCAACGTGTCTCAAGTGAGGCTCTCAAGCTAGGGAGTCCAGTGATGGTACAGTGACTAATGTAGCCATTCACCAGGACCCTGAGTACCCATTTTTTGACTCGACTCCCTAAGACATCTATTGTATGGAACATTAGTACATGAATTATATATGATTTATTCCTTGACTATCCTTCTTGATTCATATCCTTATTCTTGTTGTTATATATATATATATATGCTCATTTGATTATGGTACTCCTGAATGGATTTGGGATTCCTCTGCGATAACATCTAGCCAGGATACCAGCTTCGGTTCATGATGAGGATCCCGTGAGAGAAGAGGCCTTGGTTAAGGATCAATCATTTGATCCCCTTCCTCCAAGTGGGCAGGTAGCAGCACCATCACCTATTGAGTAGTAGATAGTCCCAATGGAGTAGGCTGAGGACATTCGTATGTAGAGCACACTCTGTGTGTTCCAGCATCAGAGACTGTTGAGGTTATGTGGTGATCTATATCCTTAGGCAAAAAAGGTTTAGATAGATTTGGTGGTCCACCACTTTAGGATTTTTTAGAAACCAATGGATGAGATGGTGGCTTTGGTAGCTAGTCCTTTACATGGAGCATCTGGGCATTGGTGGAATCTAGTTACTCAGATGCCTGTTGGGTCGGTACTCTAATGGTTTGACTTCCAACAGCTATTTCGTGAGGAGTACTACCCCTCTTTCTTATGATATATTTGGATTCATGGATATTTTGGAGCTTTAGTAGGGGGATAACAGTGTTTGAGTACATGACTAGGTTCACAGACCTTACTCGGTACTAATTGGACGTGGTCCATGATAGTAAATTCTGAGCCCAGAAGTTTGAGAAGGGTCTCCATATGAGATTTATGCCAACGTAGTACCCTTTTGAATTCCCACCTATGTCGGGGTGATGGATTAGGCACTTGTGACAGATATATTTCTATCAGAGGGGAGAAATTTATCTATTTTTGGAAGTGGGGATGCCAGAGCTGAGACGTCTACTGCAGCTAACAATATCAGTTGGAAGGGCCTCAACATAGGCAGCCTCCCCATGATGAGACTCAGGAACATGGTTGTGGATATCATAGAGCATCGGGGCGGCCCATGGAGGGATGGTACTATGCTTGTGATGTAAAAAAGGTCGCATGGCATGAGACTACCCGACCAGACGTGCTGAGCTTCCCAGGCCGATGGTAAATGAATCGCTACGGCAGAGACAACACCATGATCCGGGATCTCCTATGTGAGGACTGGGTGGTCCCTAGAGAGAAGGTACTGGTAGAGGATTATTAGGATATGTGGGTGGTGTACATCACTACAATATCCTTCAACCACCACTAGGAAATGCACATTAGGCTTAGGGAGCTGGCGATCGGGGCCGCGGGCAGCTGCATGTTATGGATGTCTACGATACTGCAGCGTTCGAGATGATAAGAGGTATTCTCTATGTCTCATATAATTTTTTTAGTAGAAATTTTTAGACATTGTGTGAGGTACTCCTTTTTCAGCTTCTTTCTTGAGGTTTTAATAGGGTGATGTGGGGTATCAGTGTAATGCTATGTCGGTGTTGTTCGAAATAATTTTGAATGCACAAGGAAGAGGTGTCCTTCCCCCATTGATATTATTTTTTTTACGCAATAAAAACTATGAGGCTGAGTCAGTGCCACCCAGAGTGAATAATATCAAACTATGTTGGATTAGTCCCTTTGACTTGTGTGTTCATGGTGGGGTTGTATAATGGAGTTTCAAAACAGGTCCTGGAATTTCCAGTGGAGTTTTCTTCTTGACCTCCTTTTTCTTGGAATTCCACTAGTGGGAGTGGAAGAGTGTCTTTTTGGGGGATTACTCTCCTTCTAAGAGAAGTGAAGACACCCAGGATATGCCATGTGATTTCCATGTCTAGATTCTTATAGTTGGATGATTTTACTAACTTTACATATTCATTGGTAACTTTTCATGCTCAACATCAACCTTGATACAGCATTTATCAAGTACAGGTCAAGGTGATGGAGACCCCATGAATAGGACTACATGACTCACCACCTAGTGCTGGTAGTGGTAGTCTTATCTTTGAGGATGTGAAGACACTACCTTCTGGGAGATTTCTTTGTGGTTTTCATATACCACCATAGTTTCAGGTACGTCTTCACCCAAAGAGACTTGAACCTGAGGTGGAGATGCTAGTTGAACTTCGTACGGGACTATGACTTCAAGATAGTATATACACCAGTAAAGGGAAAATTTATAGAAGATTCCCTTATCAAGAAGTCTCAGGTTCTCCTAATGTGGGAAGTTTTGGAGTAGTTAACTTCCCTATACCTAACCCTATTATAGCAGAAGGGTACAGTTTTTCTTCAGTCGATGGTGTTTACTCCTTCACATCATGAGTGTGTGAGACAGTCCCAGGTATGAGGCATCGAATGAGATATCTTGCATGACTCGGATATCTACAGGCGATGCACTATATGGATATTTTTAAGGAGGGAATCATGAGATCTTATTCTAGGGGACAATAGTGGTTCCAGTCGCGTTGTGGGAGGAGGTGATGTAGGAGTTCCACACTTTTCCCTTATCTATATATCCCAGTGTGGGGAAGATGTATAGGGATATTTAGTGGAAATTTTGGTGGTCTTACATGAGATAATTTTTAGCTGAGTTCGTCTCATGATGCCTCACCTTTTATTAGGTGAAATGTGAGCATCAAGTTCCAGATGGTTTGTTGTAACCTTTTGAAATCCCAGAGTGGATATGGGAAGGTATATCCATGGACTTCATCATAGGGATTCTATGAAAATTGAAGGTCCATAAATCCATCTTGGTGATAGTGGACCGACTCATAAAGTTTTCCCACTTGATATCAGGGGAGTTCAGTTATGTGGAAATTTTGGGGAAGTTTTATGTGCGGGAGATCGTCCTCCTTCATGGGGTACCCTCAATGAATGTCTATTATCAGGACGCGTAGTTTATGTAACAATTGTAAAGAATCCTGAATGAGGCATTTGGGACCCAACTACGGATGAGTACATCCTTTTACCCTCATAACGATGGGCATACCAAGCACAAAATCTATCTATGGGAGGATATGATGAGGGATTGTGTGTTAGTTTTTTGGATGGGGAGGCAAGCCATCCTCGAGGTTCTTCAAGCCATTCAAAATCATGCCATAGGTTGGTGAGGTTGTGTAACATCCCAAGTAAGTAATGAATAATATATTATCATATCAATTTCTATTTATGAATTATATAGTGTTTTAAGAGTCTTAAAATGAGAATAAATTCAATCCTAAGCAAAAAATTCTCTAATATTTTAAAAAGATTGTTTTACCGCCTTTTGATGGTGAACCATTTTTAAATATATCTTTTGAAATTTTATAAGATCTATTTTTCAAAATAAACTTATTATTTAGGATTGAGAAATTGAAATTTACTTTGGAAAATTTTTTGGTATTTTTCTAACAATGTTCAATTTTTAATGAATAGTGAAAAATACTGCATTTTACTTCAAAACTGCTTTTCCATCTAATTTAATTATATGGTTAGATTATCTTTTTAATTTCTTTTAAAGTATAATTATAATATATTTTTTCTATTTAATCCAATGGTGGTCATTATAATTATTTTCACTTTGTAATTGGGCATAAACAAGTGCCAAACTTTTCATAGATATTGTTTCAAAAAAACCCGCTATTTGTTTTGACAACGGGAATTATTTTTAAATTAATTATTGAAATTTATATGTTTGTAATTTGGTAAAATGGATTCCATATTTGGAATCATAAGTTCCAAATTATGTAATTAATACTCTCTTTTTTTTGGACATTATGAATAGTAAGGACGGTAATTATCTTTAATTATCGTGATTAATTAGTAATCGGGTAGTTAAGGATAATAAAATAAGATCATAATAATAAAAAATGACCCCAAAATGTGTTCTAATTCTACGTTTTGTTTCATGGCCTACCATGGGATTCCTTGTGCCAAACTTAGGGACCCCATGGAATCACTTTTGGGTAAAAGTGACACTTTATCATTTTATTTTTAAAGAAAGGAGAATATCACTAAAGAATGTATCACCCGAGTAAAACATTTTTAGTTTTGTCTTTCTAAATACTATATTAGACTATAAATATTCATTGGAAATATAAAAATATTTCCTATATCATAGTATTTTTTTATAATTTTTATACATTAAATAAATTAATTTATTTATGACATCATGATGATGCAGCAATTATCTCATTAATGAACGAATTAAATAAAATGAAAAGATAATGTTAAATCTAAGACTTAAACTTGTCAAAAACCTATTGTATGAGTCTATTTCTAACCCTTATCACCTTATCCACGAAATATATCAATGTGGGACCTTTTAAATCCGAAACTCATTTTAAAATAAAGTAACATTTCTTGACTTTCCAAGAGTGCCCCTCCTCCCTCTTATAAAAGGCTCCCACCTCTACCTCTTTACCCACACTTCTAAAGCCATTGTCTCGGACAAACTCTACTAATTTTATCTCTCCACATCCCTCTCTTCATCTTAGAATCCTTACCTTAGGCAGAAAGCTCTTCAAGAAATCCTTTTGGTTCAAACCAAGAGGAGTTACCCGATTTAAAGGTAAAGTCTTCTCTAATGTTATTTTGTTTTATTTTGATTCTCCAACCCCCTAAACTCTTTTTATTTCATTAATTTGTAAAAAAAATTGTCTTAAATATAATATTATGTTTCTATTTGAATTATTCGAGCTACACTTACACACACCTCCGTCTAAGGGTTAAAGAACATAATGTTTCTGTGGATGGCAAATTTCTGCCTCACGAAATGATGATTGTTCAATCTTATTCTAACACCTTAAAAGGTGGACATTAAGATGTCACTATATTTATATATGATATATAATATTTTTATGTTTTCCTTAATCTTCTGTATTTTTCATTTATGGCATACCTTTATGGTTTCCATTATGGTTAAACGCGATATCTTCATTTCAGGAAGTGCGGACTATCGCCCCCTCAAAGTGATTTGATTCGTTAATGACATATATTGGATGTATAAAGGATGGAGTTAATGATATTATATATGATATTATACTGGAATTATAATATACCTTAATTTCATTATGATTCCATTCCATAAAATATGAAATAGAAATGAAAGTAGTGTTCATGCGTACGTACGGCTTACCGTCTCCATGAACGGTGCATTTCATTTCTTACCTCTAAATGTTATGTAATATTATAAATGCATGTATATACTGGATATATATGATATATATGATATATACATAATGAATATAATTCTATATATAATGGATATTTTACCACATGAACAAATTGTAATTATAAGGAGTTTATTTTTGACTCAAGTACCAATGATCGACAAAACGACCGTTATTAACTTAAATAATTACATAGTATTCATAACATGGTAATAAGTGATATAAAAGGAATAATGAACTTGAAAAAGGTTCTTAAGAAAGTATAAATTAACTCAAGTTTATTATTCAGGAGATTAAATAACGATCGAGTCAAGTCGGACACGAGGTAAGGGACTTTGTCTCAATCTCCTTTCATTGAGGCATATTTTTTTTATACACAACTTTCATTTATATGGTGTATAAACCCCTTTTAATTTTATGTTTATTCAAAAGGAATATTTTTTATACGAAGCGTTTTACTAAATGACAAAAGGGAATGTTTTTGTCGTACGTATGCAGCGACAATGACTTCTCCGCCGCCGTGACCATTATTTGAGTTTCAGCTTCCTCTAAAAGCCATAAATTTTTTTAAATGAAAAATAAATACCATGTTTTGATTTTATTTTATTTTGGTATTGAAAATGGTTTTGATAATGTTTTTATAAATGTGTTATTGATATCTTGTTATTGAAATGTAAAAATGTTATGTTTCCTTTATGCATGTTTTATGTGATACGATTATGTTATGGTTCTTGGGCATTGTTTATGAAGACGGGTGGTTCTGTGATAAACTAAGGGTGATTGATCCCGATATAGTTCTCCAATTCATTGGGTAACGTGAAGGAGTTAAATGATAAGGTTTCTCCGAAGAGATTTAGGGAACATACTGTGATGGGTATTCCAAATGTAACCATGGGGGTTACTCCCTACGTAAGAATGTTATGAATTCCTCAAGTTACCTTTTTATCTTATGATTTCTATGAGTTATTCATGATTTGATGAGGTATGTTAAATTTCTTATGTTTTATGAGTAAAGTATGATTTCATCAATTCTTATATATACATGGACTAATGTTTTCATTCTGTAATTTTATATCCCTTACTGAGATTTTTATGCTCAACCCAAATTTTTGAAATGTTTTTCACAGGTCAAGTGAAAAGTACATGATGTGATGATAGTGTCGAGGAAGTGTCAAGAAATAATCCATGTTTTATTTTAAATATGTCTCCTTTGATGAGAAAAATGAATATTGTCTTTTTTGTAACCGCCTTGTTTAAATGTGGAATGTAATGCATGATTTATGATCTAATTCTCTAAAACTCTAAACCTAAAAAGATCCTCAATGTGTATTCTTGAAATAACTCAAGATTAAGTAAGGTTTAAGGATGGGGCCTTATAGTTGGTATCAGAGGTCGGTTTAGATAACTTTAGGAGTTATAACTCTATTAAATGATTATCCAAAAATATTTTTTTATGGTCAAATTGAAATGATATAGCATTTGAAGATTACCATGTTGCTTCATCTAAGACATGTTTGTTCAGAATGGTTTTCCATAGAGGAAATAGGGAAGTAGTGCTAGGAAGGCATACGGAAGGAAATGACCTTCCGAATCAGCATCCTGAGATGGTAGGAATTGGAACTGAACAGTTTATTGCAGTAATGGCACAGTTGACTCTAGTGATAAATGGTGGTGGTATTCATGCACGAGATCAGCCAGATCAACCACAGAGGAACATGTCAGTGGTGGAACATTTCATGAGGCAACATCCCCCATCATCCATAGGATCATCTGACCCCATGCTAGCTGAAGGGTGGATTAAAGCACTGGAGAAGATTTTCGATGTCATTGGGTGTTCAGACAATCAGAAGGTTAGTCTTGCAATTTACCGTTTGGAGGGTGAAGCGGATCAATGGTGGTCGATGGTTAAAAATATTAGGGACGCTGATGAGATTGATTCTCTCGACTGGGATGAATTCAAAGGTATGTTTCTTGAGAAGTATTTTCCTAAGGCTGTTCGACTTACGATGGAAAAAACAATTCTTGGAATTGAGGAAAGAGGATGACTCAGTGGATGCTTATGAAGAAAGGTTCACCAAATTTTCAAGGTATTCTCTAAATTTTATCTGATACCTTGATAGTAAAATCAATCGTTTTTACTCAGGATTAAAGCCAAAATATTGAAGGGCTTTAGCTTCTCGTGATTTCAAGAGTTATGAAAATCTTGTTCGATGTGCTGAGAAGGTGGAAATGGAGTTTGCCGATGATCAAGTGTTCTATAACAACCAATATAAGAAGAGACCGAGGTGGAAGGAGAAAGGGAAGAATTCTTAAAAAATGTATGATGGTAAGAAAACTAAGTTTTCAATTTGTGATAAATGTGGTAAAAAGAATATTGTGGAATCTCTTTTGAATTCTGGAAAGTGCTACCGATGTGGTAATCTGGGACATAAGGCTCGTGATTGCACTGGAAAAGATCAAGGTGATGGTAAGACCAAATTTGATTTATAGTTAGTGAAATGTTTTAAGTGCAATGAGATGGGTCATTATGAAAACGAGTGTCCGACAAAGAGCTCGAGTGATGGGAAGAAGTTAGACTAAAAGCAGAATGGGGTGGTGAAATCCTTTGCAACTACTTCAGAAGATGTTGAGCCATCAAATGAAGTGGTATCAGGTAATTTGTTTGTTTTTTTTAGATTATGCCTGTGTGTTGTTTGATTCAGGTTCTACACATTCTTTCAACTTTGAAAAAATTTCTAGTAAATTGGGAATACCATCTCAAGAAATGACTCCTAAACTTGTTGTAAAAACACCTGGGGGAAATGTTGAGGCAAAAAGAATTTATAAGAATCTTTCTATCCTTATCCGTGGAAAGAACTTACTTGAAAACCTTGTTATTTTACCTCTAGTAAAGTTTGATGTTATCATGGGTATGGATTGGATCTCTGTTTACCATGCTAAGATTTATTGTAGAGATAAAGAAGTTTCTTTTTAGAAATACTTTCAGTTTGTGTACAAGAATGAACCCTTACTGTTGATAACATATCAAGAGGCTGAGAAACTTGTAAAAGAGGGAAATGAATGTTACCTTGCACATATTGTTGAAAACAAAGGAACTGTTCAGATTAATGATTTTCCAGTGGTAAATGAGTATCCTGATGTTTTCTCTGATGAGTTTCCTGGAATAATACCAGATCGGGAAGTTGAATTTACTGTTGACTTAGTTCCTGATTCTAAGCCAATTTCAAAACCCCCTTTTCGAATGGCTCAAATTGAACTTTTAGAGTTGAAGGAGAAATTGCAAGATTTATTGGAGAAAGGTTTCATTCGACCTAGCACATCACCATGGGGTGCTCCTGTCTTGTTTGTTAAAAAGAAAGATGGTTCTATGAGACTTTTCATTGATTATAGATCCTTGAATAACATCACTGTTAAGAACAAATATCTTTTTCCTCATATCGATGATTTGTTTGATCATCTCCATGGAGATCAGTATTTTTCAAAGATTGACCTGAGATCGGGGTACCATCAGTTGAAGGTAAAGGAAGCAGATGTTCAGAAGACCATGTTTCGTACAAGATATGGCCATTATGAATTTGTAGTAATGCCTTTTGGGCTAACCAATGCACCTGTTGTATTCATGGACCTTATGAATAGAATTTTCCATGAGTTCTTGGATAAGTTTGTGGTTGTTTTCATTGACAATATTTTGTTGTTTTCTAAAAGTAAAGAGGATCATGAAAGACATTTAAGGGTTATTTTTCAAACCATAAAATAAAATAAATTGTATGTAAAATTCAACAAGTGAGAGTTTTGGTTGCAACAAATTTCTTTCCTTGGTCATATTATTTCTAAAGATGGAATAACTGTTGATCCTACAAAAACAAGGGTTGTGGAAGAATGGCCAAGACCCACAAATGTAACCGAGATTCGTAGTTTTCTTGGTTTGGCAAGCTATTACCGAAGGTTTGTTAAAAAAATTCATGGATATCTAGTCCAACTACTAATCTAACTCGGAAGGGTGTTAAGTTTATCTGGACAAAAGAATGTGATGATTGTTTTCAGGAACTGAAAAGAATATTGGTGAATGCTCCAGTTTTGGCACTACCTTCCAGGAATGGGGAGTTTGTTATCTACAATGATGCTTCATTAAAAGGACTTAGTTGCATCCTAATATAGAATGATCAGCTAATTTCTTATACTTCACGTCAGTTGAAAACTCATGAAGTAAATTACCCTACACATGATATGGAATTAGCTGCTGTTGTTATCGCTTTAAAAATTTGGAGTCATCATTTGTATAGAGTAAAGTGTGAAATATATACCGATCACAAAATTTTAAAGTATATATTCACTCAGAAAGTATTGAACATGAGATATAGGAGATGGCTATAATTAATCAAGGATTATGATTGTATAATTCATTACCAACCGGGAAAATCAAATAAAGTGGTTGATGCTTTGAGTCGAAAAAGTAATGCTTCATTAACAATGTTGCATTTGGAATGTGATCCTTTGGTTAAGTATTTGATGAAATTTGGCATATAAGTTGTTGGTTCAGGATTTCCTTCTATTTTGTTTCAGGTATTAGTGAAATCTTCTTTATCTGATAGAATTAAGCAAGCACAGAAGCAAGACAGTGAGTTGAAGAAAAGGGTAGAGCTGGTTCAAAAGGGTAAGTTTCCTGGATTCAACATTGATAATGATTGTGTTTTGATATTTGGGAAGAGATTGTGTGTGTCGTGTGATTCACATTTGAAGAGAGATTTGTTATGTGAAGCTCATAGTTCTCCGTTTTCAATTAATCCTGGCAGTACTAAGATGTATAGAGATCTTCGGGAGTATTACTGGTGGGATGGAATGAAAAGAGATATTGTTGATTTTACTATGAAGTGTTTGACTTGTTGACAGGTTAAAGAAGAGTAGAAGTTACCAAAAGGGATGCTTTAACCTTTACCATTACCAGAGTGGAAATGAGAGAATATATCCATGGACTTCATTTTTGGATTTTCAAAGACACCTTGAGGTAATAATGCAATCTGGGTTATTGTTGATCGCTTGACTAAATCTGCTCATTTCCTTGCTATACGAGATACTTTTTCCCTAGATCAACTTTCTCATTTGTATCTTAAAGAGATATTCAGGTTACATGGATTTCCCCTCTCCATTGTATCTGAACGTGATCACAGGTTTACTTCTAACTTTTGGAAAGGCCTTCAGAAGTCATTGGGTACTGAATTAAATTTTAGTACAGCTTTTCATCCTCAATCAAATGGGCAGTCAGAATAAAAATGTCAGACTTTGGAGGATATTCTACGTGATTGTTCGATGGATTATCAGGAATGTTGGGACCAACATCTTTCTTTGGTTGAGTTTTCTTATAATAACAGTTTTCATTCTAGTATACAGATGGCACCATTTGAGGCATTATATGGGAAGCGGTGTCGAACTCCATATTTCTGGGATGAAGTGGGTGAAAGGAAGTTGATGGGACCAGAATTAGTAGAAGAGTTGGCAGAAAAAGTTCATCTGATACAGAGACACATGAGAACAGCTTAGAGCAGGCAGAAAAGTTATGCATACAACAGGAGGAAGGATATCTCTTTTGAGGTAGGTGATCATGTTTTTCTCAAAGTAGCACCATTGAAAAGTGTGATGTAATTTGGTAAGAAAGGAAAGTTGAGTCCAAGGTTCATTGGACCATAATAAATTCTAGAGAGAGTTGGATTAGTTGCATACCGAGTGGCTTTACCTCCGAGTTTATCTCAGGTACACAATGTTTTTCATGTTTCAATGTTAAGGAAGTACATGTCAGATCTATCTCATGTTTTGAGTCCAGAGGTAGTCCAACTGGAAGAGAATCTATCTTATGAGGAATAACCAGTTCATATTCTTGACCACAGGGAGAAATTGTTGCAGAATAAGGTGATTCTTCAAGTAAAGTTTTTGTAGAAAAACCTCATGATTGAAGAGGCAACATGGGAATCTGAAAATGCAATGAGGGATAAATACCCCCACTTATTTGATAAGTAAATAAATTGCGGGGATGCAATTTTCTAAAGTGGGAAGGATGTAACATCCCAAGTAAGTAATGAATAATATATTTTCATATCAATTTCTATTTATGAATTAGATAGTGTTTTAATAGGCTTAAAATGAGAATAAATCCAATCTTAAGCATAGAATTCTCTAATATTTTAAAAAGATTGTTTTACCGCCTTTTGATGGAGAACCATTTTTAAATCTATATTTTGACAATTTTATAAGCTATATTTGTCAAAAAAACTTATTATTTAGGATTGGGACATTGAAATTTACTTTGGATAAATTTTTGGTATTTTTCTGACAATGTTCAATTTTTAATGAATAGTAAAAAATACTGCATTTTACATCAAAACTACTTTCTCATCTAATTTAATTATATGGTTAGATTATATTTTAAATTGGTTTTAAAGTTTAATTAAAATATATTTTTACCATTTAATCCAATGTTAGTAATTATAATTAGTTTCATTTTGAAATTGGGAAAAAACAAGTGCCAAACTTTTCATAGATATTGTTTCAAAAAAACCCGCTATTTGTTTTGACAACGGGAATTGTTTTTAAATTAATTATTTCAATTTATGTGTTTGAAATTTGGTAAAATTGATTCCATATTTGTAATCATAAGGTAAAAATTATGTAATTAAGACTCATTTGTTTTTGGACATTGTGAATAGTAACGATAGTAATTATCTTTAATTATCGTGATTAATTAGTAATCAGGTAGTTAAGGATAATAAAATAATATCATAATAATAAAAAATGACCCCAATATGTTTCCTAATTCTACTTTTTGTGTCATGGTCGACCATGGGATTCCTTGTTCCAAACTTAGGGACCCCATGGAATCACTTTTGGGTGAAAGTGACACTTTATCATTTTATTTTTAAAGGAGAATATCACTAAAGAATGTATCACCCGAGTAAAACATTTTTAGTTTTGTCTATGTAAATTATCTCTTAGACTATAAATATTTATTGGAAATATAAAAATATTTCATAAATCATAGTGTTTTTTTATAATTTTTAGACACTAAATAAATTAATTTATTTATGACATCAGGATGATGCAGCGATTATCTCATTAATGAATGAATTAAATAAAATGAAAAGATAATGTAAAATCTAAAACATACACTTGTAAAAAACCTATTGTATGAGTATATTTCAAAACCTTATCACCTTATCCTCTAAATATATCAATGTGGGGCCTTTTAAATCCGAAACTCATTTTAAAATAAAGTAACATTTCTTGACTTTCCAAGAGTGCCCCTCCTCCCTCTTATAAAAGGCCCCCACCTATACCTCCTTACCCACACTTATCAAGCCATTGGATCGGCCAAACTCTAATAATTTTATCTCTCTACATCCCTCTATTCATCCTATAGGCCTTACCTTAGGCATAAAGCTCTTCAAGAAAACCTTTTGGTTCAAACCAAGAGGAGTTACCCGATTTAAAGGTAAAGTCTTCTCTAATGTTCTTTTGATTCATTTTCCTTCTCCAACCCCCTAAACTCTTTTTATTCCTTTAATTTATAACAAAACCAGTATCTTCAATATACTAGGATGTTGTTATGTGAATTATTCGATCTACACTTACACACACTTCCGTCTAATGGTTAAAGAACATATTGTTTCTGCGGATGGCGAATTTCTGCCTCACGAAACGATGATTGTTCAATCTTCTTCTAACACCTTCAAAGGTGGCCATTAAGATGTCACTATATTTATATATGATATATAATATTTTTATGTTTTCCTTAATCTTCTGTATTTTTCATTTATGACATACCTTTATGGTTTCCATTATGGGTAAATGCGATATCTTCATTTTAGGAAGTGCGGACTACCGCCCCCTCAAAGTGATTTGATTCGTTAATTCCATATGTGGGACGTATAAAGGATAGAGTTAATGATATTATATATGATATTATACTGGAATTATAATATACCTTTATTTCATTATGATTTCATTCTATAAAATACGAAATAGAAATTAAAGTAGCGTTCATGTGTACGTACGGCTTACCGTCTCCATGAACGGTGCATTTCATTTCTTACCTCTAAATGTTTTGTAATATTATAAATGCATGTATATAATGGATATATATGATATATATGACATCTACATAATGAATATAATTCTGTATATAATGGATATTTTACCACATGAACAACTTGTAATTATAAGGAGTTTATTTTTGACTCAAGTACCAATGATCGACAAAACGACCGTTATTAACTTAAATAATTACATAGTGTTCATAACATGATAATAAGTGATATAAAAGTAATAATGAACTTGAAAAAGGTTCTTAATCAAGCATAAATTAACTCAAGTTTATTATTCAGGAGATTAAATAACGATCGAGTCAAGTCAGACATGAGGTAAGGGACTTCGTCTCAATCTCCTTTCATTGAGGCATATTTTGTTTTATACACAACTTTATTTTATATGGTGTATAAACCCCTTTGACTTTTATGTTTATTCAAAAGGAATCTTTTTTATACGAATAGTTCTACTAAATGACAAAATGGAATGTTTTTGTCTTATGTATGCGGCGACAACGACTTCTCCGCCGTCGTGACCATTATTTGAGTCTCAGCTTCCTCTACAAGCCATAACTTTTTTTAAATGAAAAATAAATACCATGTTTTACTTTTATTTTATTTTGGTATTGAAAATGGTTTTGATAATGTTTTTATCAATGTGTTATTAATATCTTATGATTGAAATGTGGAAATGTTATGTTTCCTTTATGCATGTTTTATATGATACAATTATGTTATGGTTCTTGGGAATTGTTTATGAAGACGGGTGGTTCCGTGATAAACTAAGGGTGGGTGAGCCTGATATGAAGGACCCCGGGACACCCTGAGAGGGGAGGGGTGAATCAGGGTGACCACTTTTTCTTTTTAATGTGATGGATCTTGTTCCCACGTTGGTAGGAACTTATTGAACCTGTATGAAGATTATGATTAGAAAGCAAACATTCACATGCACAGAGAAGACACAACCCTTTTTACTAGGTTCACCACTAAGGGATACATCCAAGGAGAATACGCCAACAGGTTGTCGGTCGTACCAAAATCCACTATGCTTCACTAGCTGTAGATTACAAAAGTTCGGGTACAGTCACTCTGTCCCAGGCTCATTGCCTTTACAAAGTTTCTGAGATAGCTCACTGCTTCCCTCGGGTCACTCCCGTTGAATCCCCCTGGCTCACTACCATTGGTGAAGTCACACTCAGTTTATAGACGTGAAGGTCTCTTCAATTGATAGTCATGAGGTTCATTGTCTCATGTTCAGCATGAGACTTTGCTTGCATCAGAGTCCTGAGTTTAATGCTCTGTTAAGATCCAAATTTCAACCACTGAAGAATAACCCCTTTTCCCTTGTCCACAGGGCAAACAACCTTTGGAAAAGGCCTTCGCAGAGTACCCTACTTCGCGAGGCTCCCAATTTTTCAAAGCTCAAACAAGACTTCGCAGAGCCCCTTCCATTTCACGAAGCTCAATCGCGAAGCACTCTCGCGATGCTCCAGCCTTCACAATGCTTGGCTATCATGAAGCTCTAGCCTCTTCGCGAAGATCACTGAGCCAACACGGGGCGCACGTCTTTCGCGGAGCTAGAATAGCCGCCGCGAAGCTCCACTTTCGCGAAGCACACTGCCTTCGCGAGAGACCTTTGCGAACCGAGAGCAAAGGACTTTCTATGAAATTCTCTCTGCTTCTCTTGAGGGGGTCGGCCTCTATTTATAGGAGATTCCACCAACCCTCGACCCTTCCGCGCGAAGTCAGCGCCACATCAGCTCAAATCGCGAAGCTCCAAAGTTTCCGCCGGAATTTTGTCCAAAACGCGAAGCACCACGACAATTTGTCGTTCGCGAATCTTGACGTAGTCGCGAAGAATCACCGTCAACATTCCTTTGCGCCTTCACCGCGAAGCTCCCTCGTGAATCCCTTCTCCGCCGCGATGCGCTTCAGCCTCTGCCGTTCGCGAAGCTTGACGTAATCACGAAGACTCACCGCCTCCATTCTTCTAGTCTTTGCGATTTCCAAACAAGAATCCTATCTTCGTGAAATTCACACCTTTTCCATATTAAATCATGATCTTCATGGAAATCCTATTTTCGCGATGCTCACCAAATCCCAAATTTTGGACCCCAAAAATTTGGCAAACACTGGGAAACAGCGCCACCTTCAATATTGTTGTCTGCTTGTACGGTATGATCTCTTTGCTGGTACACGATCCTAACTTCCAAATATGATTCACAAAAAACACAAACCAGACTCCACATCATGCATAGAAGACCATGGTTCCAACACGATATAGCTCTCCAATGCATTGGGTAATGCGAAGGAGTTAAACGCTAAGGTTTCTCCGAAGAGATTTAGGGAATATACTATGATGGGTATTCCAAATGTAACCATGAGGGTTACTCCCTACGTAAGAATGTTATGAATGCCTCAAGTTACCTTTTTGTCTTATGATTTCTATGAGTTATTCATGATTTGATGAGGTATGTTAAATTGATTATGTTTTATGAGTGAAGTATGATTTCGTCAATTCTTATGTATACGTGGACTAATGTTTTCATTCCGTACTTTTATATCCCTTACTGAGCTATTTATGCTCATCCCAAGTTTTTGAAATGTTTTTCACAGGTCAAGGGAAAAGTACATGATGTGATGATAGTGTCGAGGAAGTGTCAAGAAAGAATCCATGTTTTATTTTAAATATGTCTCCTTTGATGAGAAAAATGAATACTGTCTTTTATGTAACCGCCTTGTTTAAATGTGGAATGTAATGCATGATTTATGATCTAATTATCTAAAACTCTAAACTTGAAAAGATCCTCAATGTGTATTCTTGAAATAACTCAATATTAAGTAAGGTTTAAGGTCGGGTCCTTATAGGTTGCCTACCACCTTTACCTACCCCCATATCTAGAGCGGGTGCACGATGTTTTTCCACATGTCACAGCTAAGGAGATACTTACATAACCCTATGCATGTCATCGATAGGAGTGGACCATTTGTGGAAATACCATCCCTTTGGTTTTCATGTTGCGACAGCATAAAAATTTGTAGGATTTTCCCTGGGAATTAGTGATCCAGGTGCGGGCTCAGTATCCCAGGTTGTTTCCCTAGTTTTCTTTTCGGGGATGAAAATCTTGAAGGAGGGAATGATTGAGAGACCCGGTTTTTTCCTCGTAAGACTTAAGAATATTTATACATATATTTTCAAAGTTATGAGCTAAGACAGAGTGTGATTTCAAGGCCCTAAGTGCCTATAAAAAATTTTATAAAAATATTTAGTATATTTTATCCTATGCATTTTGAGGAAATGTTATATCTCTCAAACGTTTGCTCGAATCAAAAATATGAGGGTACGGTTGAGTCTGAAGCATGGTGTTTACCATAGGGGGAATAACTTTTGTTGGCATGGGTCTTCTATAGAAAATTCGATAGAGGGTCTAACAGTAAATAAAATTATTAAATAAAATTATTTTATTTGGATGCTAAATCGAATAACATCTGATCAGGGACTCGGGTTGGAAATCTAATACCACCATTGAGTTCGTAGCGTGTTGTTTACCATATGCATGACCTCAAGTGAGAGGGTGCGAGATGTTCGGATCTTGCAATCATTGGAAGGTGACTTATGGAATCTCTAAATAGTTCATTAAGGGAATGAGAAATGTTTTGTTTTATTTACTACCACCTCCAATGAGAGATATCCTCTATTCCAATGGAAAATTGACATTGGATCCATGATGGATCATGATGAAACTTCAGATTTGAGTAAATCAGAGTGGAGCGAACATGAAGACATATCCAAAATCTATTTTTGGTCTTTTTTCAGATTCTACATTTTCTAATTAAAGTGTTTGTTGTCAGAATTACTCCTTTATCCTTTTTTTTATTCACCTATGATTTTTGATGGCCAAAATAACACATCCATTGAGAGATTCATTTTTTGAACCCTTGTTCTTCATCGTTCTTCATGTTCTTCATTGGTAACATTTTACTTCCACAAAACATCGATGAATCATAGGGTGAAGCATAGGTCTATAAAGCCATTGATCCTAGGAGTCTAGATCTATGATTGGTTTCAAGTTTTGGGTGCTGAAGGAGGTGTGGTGGTGAGTAGAAGATCCTCCTACTTTTCTTCATGTTGAAGCATCAACGAATCTTTGCGCAGAGCTTAGTTATATGAAGATCTTGTCTTGAGGATCCCATATATGGTTTCGGTTTGGATATTGGGAAATTGGAGTGGTCTTGGTTGCCTGTGGAAGGGACCACCAGTGTGCAGTGGTCTGATGGCGGCATGCCCATAACAGGAGGTGGCAGCTGTGAGGTGATAGCGGCGGAGTGCGGAGTGCAGTGTCGGGGTGGCTTGGGCGCGTGGGGGAGTGTCAGGGCGACGCAGGTACGTGGGGCATCCGATGGAGCACCTAGAGACCGGTCGGGTCGATGGGATATAGCAATGGGCCGGGTTGTAGTGGAAGTTTGGTGGAGTGGTGTGTCGAGGTGGGCCACTGAGTGGCGGACAGGTCAGCTAGAGTGGACCGGGCTAGAGCGGGTCAGGTAAGCCTTCGGGCGCACTTTTAAGCCTCTGTATCTTCTAAAATGGGTGTTTATTTTACTTTCCATCTATGACCACATGTTCATATCATCGAGATGGTACTTTTGAGTTTGGTTTGAGAATTTTTATGTTTTGGACTCCTGGCTCGAGCCCCTGAAATGCTCAAATAATAATAATATATTATTATTATTAAAATTTTGACCTTCCATTTCTTCTTCATACGATGTCTGATCGACGTGACGTCAGCGGCATTGCGACCCTAAAATTGTTTCATATGTTTTGAGAACAATTTCGAGCACTTAAACTAAATTTGAGGTGTGAGCCTCATGAATCCTGGTTTGGGCGTTTGCAGTGAAATGTGACTTCTTCACCTGGTGTCAGTGTGGGACAAATGAATAGACGATCCTGTCTATTTTTTCATGAGAATCGAAATGGTGTGATCCATTTGATGTGTTTCAAGATTGATTTGTGGGCCCTATAAATCACCATTCATGTGTAATGTTTTGAAATGAAGTTTCTTCACCTGGTGTCTGATTTGGGTGAATGAATAGTCGATCATGTATGTTTTCTACAAGGATCATGACTGTGTGATCTGTTTGGTTTTCTAAGGCCTCCTAAAGAGGCAAGTTAGTAAATTTACATTTTTTCTCTTCGAATCAATGATGATAATCAGGTGCTTGTCATCCTTTTGGTTAGATTTTCCATGTACTCTGGGAGTACAATGGCACACCAAGGGGTACTAGTTCATAGTTTGGTACCCGAGTATGGCTAGGTACACAACCTGGCGATGAGATAGGGTTACACATAGTGTGGGCCCCACACATGTCATGTACCACTTTACGAGTCTTCTACCTCTCATATATCCTTCTTATATACTTGGATTTTGGACAACGAGTAGCCTATCCTTAGTTTTTTTCTATGTGAAACGTGATGATTCCCTCTATAGTGGATTTTGAGATATGATGAAATAGATTCTGAGTGTGATCCCTGTATAAGGAGAGGCTTGATCTTCCGAGTGTGATGCCTATCTATGGCAATGATCGACGATATTATTGTTCGGGTGATGACATCAGAGTATTCTGAGTGAAAACCTCCAACCAGGATGGGAATGAGTCCTTGATGACACTATATTGGTACCCTCTAATCGGGATGGGCATGGGTCCTTAACCTATTATGAGTTGAACCCTCCAGATGGTCTAGAAATGGGTCTTCAATTACAGTAGGGTAGAACACTCTAGACGGTCTGGGAATGGGTCCTCGATCTTTTTTGAGTGGAACCCTCAAGCCAGGTTGGACATGGGTCCTCAATGACACAACATTGGAACCCTCCATCCAGGCTAGGCATGGGTCCTCGATAACACTAAAGTGGAACCCTCTAGATGGACTGGTCATGGGTCCTCAATATTAGGGCATGACCTCTTGGCTATGTGTATCAATAGAGATACATGCTTTGACGTACCTATAGACTCTTGAGTAAGAGGGATGCTTTCCCCCAGTTATATGCATCGTTATGAAGCGACTTAAAACCATGCGGGTGAGACAAATCCACCCAAAGTGGATAGTATCAAGGTGTGGTGATTGATTCCTTTTGAATTGAGTGTGCAGGGTAGATGTGATATATGCTAGGCATCGTTAGTGGTTACTCTTGGAACTGGTTGCGTCTCTTTTCCTAGGTTGAGTTGTGAGATAGAGATCCCTTTACTCTTTCATTTGGGATTCTTTGACTGGGCATATATATATTCTATTGTAGTGCCCACTTCATGGGTTTTGGTTACTCTCCTTCTAGGAGAGAAGAATACATGTGGGGTATGCCATGTTTTTTCTATTTATAGCTTCTCATTGTGGGATGAGTCTACTCTCATACTATAGGTAGTGAAGACTCGATGAGAAGTTCATCTTCTCACTACTTTGAGGTCCTTGTGTTTGGATGAGTTTTCTTTCACTCTCTTGTTGGGTTGAGTTGTACTCTTTTATCATAACATGTTTTGTCTGTTGTTTTCCTCTTCAGTGTATCTCCTACTTCTCCCAATTATTATTTTCAGGGAATCCTACTAAGTATTTTTATACTCACCCCTGCATGGCCTTTTTCTTCACATGTTGTGCCTTATGAAGATGACGAACAAGTTGATTGTGACTTTATAGGATCTTGGGGATACGTGGTTCTTAGACCACGTATGGTGTTCATAGTTTGGGATCTAAGAGCAGGGCTCTCTTAGATATTTTAATTTTTAGTTACTACTAGGTTGTGGAACATTTCTGGTTAGGAATGTATTTTTCCCCTTTTTCCTTTTAGTTTACTTTACATCACCCATACTTGTATTGTTTAGAGGTTAATTCATGTTTTTTGTTTATTTATAGTAGTGTTGTATCTTTTTTTTCCTCTACACTTTTGAATTGAGTTTCTTTTGTGTGTAGGTTCTTAGGAAAAGTAATCCCCAAGTTTGTTGTGTCTTTATCATTTGTCGCTATCCACTGGCCTATGGAGTTGGGCTTGAGGTAGTTGTGGCTCGAGCCCCGACATGGGTCAGGTAATGACAACATAACTAGGTTACCTAGTTGGAGAACAAAGGTGGGAAATGGAAACATGGATATGGAATAAAAATACAACAGTAAGGTTATTATGGAGAGTTCTAGAGAAGATGGTCAGATGAAATTTGTTGACCACAAAACCATAAACCATAGGTATGAATAAAGGTCATTGATATCATCAAAAATTTTGATTATAGGACAATATTTTTGTTTCAAAACCATTTTTTATATATTTAAGGAGTTATTTAACTTTATAAGAATATAAGTAAATATAAATTTCTATAAACATAATCATTTCCTTTGATTATTCCTTGAACTATTTCTACTTCATCTCTTAGAACATGATGCATCATATGGTGAAGTAATGCATCAATCCCAAAAATCTCATCCAATGATAAAATTAAACCATTTTATAAGTGGTTAATTTTTTCAACAGATTATTATCCAATCACTTTAAAAAGAAAGACACTGAATTTTCAATAATTATCTTATCATTATCCTTTAATCAATATGAATTATCACATACTGAATATCTGAACACCTTCACCATGTATACTTTTGAAATGTGATAATAACTTAAATGAAAATAAAACCTTATTATAAACATGAATTCTTCCTTATTCTTTAAGTAAGACACAAGTTATTGGATATTTTCCTTAAATCCAAAAGTTTTGTAAAATCTATCAATGATATCATAGACTACTTTTTGACAAGTCATTAATCAGTTCCAAGGTAGTCAACACTTTTCCAAATCAATCATTTCTTCATTATTATCTCAACAACAGAAATATATTAAGGGTTGTCTTCCACTAAATAATGTGTTTTCCAAAAAGTTTAAAATTATAATTAATAAGTTTTCTTGGTACCATTCAACATATAATCTCAAATACTTAATAAAAAATACTATAGTACAATCCTTATGTATTTCATAAATCATATGATAAGAACATAATAAATAAAATACTTTTACAACATATTTCTTAGATCCAAAATCAAATTCACATTAATAATTCCACTTTAGTTGTGTCAATAAAATATTCTTTACCTTGACCACTTAGCTTCTTCAGATGTATATTCCCTTGATTCTTAGGGCATTATTTTTCACAGTTCCCCATCTCCTTGCAGTCGTAACATTGAATAATAGTGTTTTAATTCTTTGATTTTCATTCTTTTTCTCAGGGACCCATTTTTACACACTTATAACAAACTCCCAAACCTTTCAAGCATTTACCAAGGTGATTCTTTCCACAATTATCACATTTTGGAAAATCATTCTTTCCCTTTATCTTCTTTGACTCTTCCCACTTTTCATGGTGTTCATAAGACATATTCTTTTCTTGGTTTACCTTGAATCCATAGAACTTGGAGAATTAATTCTCTCTCTTGATAGCAAATAAAACTATTTCATTATATAAAGAAAAGTTTTGATACATGAGAACCCTTCTAAGACTTTTCTTATGTCTTTAAAATAAGTGTTCAATCATGAACTCTGTGTTGCGTATATAATATATATCATACCTAGCTAACCTTGTAAAGGTAGCTTCATAATATGCAACACTCTCTTATTCCTTATTCTTTAAGCTAAGGAACTTACTATTCATATCAATTTATTGATCATGATGAAAGTATTTATCAATGAATTTCTCCTTAAAAGTTATTGATTCCCTGAGTTCAATTTCTTCTTCATCCATTGTATTCTGGATCAGAGGACACTATTGGCTAGTATCACCTTGGAGAAAATAGACTAAAAGTGTAACATTATCCTTTTCAAGGCATTAAAAGGTAATAAATATCTTTTCTTGAGACTTAATTCATTTCTCAAATACAATTTAATTAGTATTCCCACTAAACTATGGGGGATTATACTACATAATGTGATCCATCATGGGAGATTATATCTACGGAATAGGTTTCTCCATTCAGGAAAGTTTATTTTTCATAACATGAATAATCGTTCCTAATATATCCATAACTTACTCCGTTTTTATACTAGCTATATTTATTTCCTCATAATGGAAATATCTAAATTTTCATTGAGTACTGATACCATTCTTCATTATATCTACCATTTAGAAACAATATAATACACCATATTATCTCACAAACTTTTGAACTTTGTATAAATCTAAATATGGTATCGAACATAACAAAAATGTATGCATCATGAATCATATAATCATAAACTTTTGTTACTTTGGGGAAATATTTAATTTTAAATCCTTCATAATGGTCGTTATAAAAAATGTGAACTATCCTAAGCGTATCCCCCAGAAGTTCAAACCAGGTGTACAGTAAGGCCCATTGGCATGTACCAAGTAACCCCAAGTCAGGACCGGAATACCTTTTCATGGTTATTACTCTTAGGTAAATCTATTCTTGAACCACATCCAATTGTAGTATCCAAATAGGGATGTGTTTCTAAAAATACCCACATAATCACTACCTTAACAAAATTCTAGGATGTTATTGTATACTTATCCTAAATTTCTATTTTAAGGTTTTTCCTCTAATCTATGTTTTCTAAATATAGTTTCCAATTTTTTTGTTAAACTTCTTATGATACTAACTGTAATTCCCTAACCCCAGAATCTCAAAGCCAGTGCAATAATTTATTACATTGGCATGAATACAATGAATCAAATCCCAGAATACCAATCATTTTAGCAGTCTTGTAAATCCATATTACATACATCATACCCATAATACATTGGGAAATAGTAAATTCAAACATTATACAAAAAAATATTCCCTTGAATGATTATTCAAATATTTATTCTTCATAACTAGGGGAAAGGAAACATAATAAGGGTGAGCTCAAATACTCGATAAGGGTAAGTAAAGTGAAATAAATAATTAATCAATGGTAATTCACAACTTCAATTATTTATAAGATTCCAAAAGTTCTAATATACATGGGGATCAGTTTCCCTATCTCACTAAACCTTATAAAACCCTTTCAATATATAATTTCAAGAAATTGTGATCTCCTACTTGAAATTCCAAATCATTCCTATGGTCATCATCATATCTATTTTTCCTACTTTGAGAAACTTTGATATGGGTTTGAATGGTCTTCACCTTTAATTTTATTTCCTCCAAAAGTTATGGGCCTATAATCTTCCTTTCACTATCTTCATTCCAATAAGTTTTAGTACAACATCTCTTTCTATATAATTCTTCATAAAGTGCCATTTAAATACTTGAATGAAAGTTATTATTATAAGATAACTCTACCAAAGGTAAATACAAATCCCACATACCTTGAAAATAAATAGATCACAACCTCAAAATATATTATAATTTTTTAATAGTACTTTATCTGAATGGCCCGAAGGCATTCATTTTTATTTGATTTTTGATAACCCCCCTTTCAAGGGATGAGCGTGAACCCTTACAAGGCTCGTAGGCTTAGAGATTACATGGCCCATAGGCTTAGGAGATTACATGACCCGAAGGTATTATGGAATTCAACCAGACTATCTACAAGGAACTGCCCCTCCCCAGCATCTGTATCTTGATAGTATCTCTCCACCTTTGCATGATCGTCTGGCTAGGCTTCCCGTGCAAGCACAAGCTAGTACCGATGGCATAGCCATACCCTCTCATTCTGACAATCCATTTGGCTCTGCTCTGGTGAGTGCACCTGCTCTGAATCCTCATCTGGGGCTGCTCCTTTTTTGTAGTGTGTCTGGGGCCTGCATTCATGTGGCCTGAAGGCCTTAAGGTGGCCCGAAGGGCTTGAGAATCAACTGACCCGAAGGCCTTGGGTGGCCTGAAATCCTTACAAGACCCGAGGACCAAACCGGTGGCCCGAAGGCCCAGATGGATGAATAGTTCTGGCTGCTACAGTACCGAACTGTGCATGCTACAATACTACTACAGTAACCCGAAAATATGCCTCCATCCAGATTTGATCTTGAGTCTCTTGGATGCACCTAGCGATTCCTCACCAATTGGGATGAGGCTCTTGTGCCTTTGGGATTATCCATTAGTTTTAGGGTGATAATTGGTTCTTAAATGATGTTCGGTATCAAGATCCTTCTAAATAATTTTCAAGAATTTTTAGGTAAATTTTGGATCATGATTAGTCATAATTGAAAGAGGTAAAACATGAAGACTTGAAACTTTATTAATATAGATTCATGCAAGAAGATCATGAGGTAAATATTCTCTTATAGTGAGGAAATTTTTATATTTGGTAATGTGATCAATAATAACCCATATTGTATCATTCTTTAAAGTATTATTTAGTAATCCAATGATAAAGTCCATAGTAATGTCATCTCATTTACTTGTAAGAATAGGGATCAGTTTCACGACTCCATTGGAATGTTTTATTCCAACCTTCACCTATTAAAACCAAAATATCTTGAAACATAATCAGTAATTTTCTACTTCATATTGTCCTAGAAAAAACTTTCCATCAAATCTATATGCACCATGGTGCTACCTAAGTGCGTAGAGAAATTTGAGCTATGGAAATCATCCAAAAATTATCTCTTTAACTCAAGTATAGATGGAACACATAGTCACTTTACAAATTTTAGAACACCATCTTCATAAATGAAATACACAAATTTTATATCATTTACATATTTATTTTTCTTTTGTAAATTATCTTCATCTGGATGAGAAATTTTTATATTTTCCAACAAATATGGTTTTGTAATCATTTAAAAAATGATTGACATCTCCCCTTACTCAATAATTCTCATATCCATCTTTACTAGATCCAATAACATAGGATCCCTATCGATACTCATTTTGGTCATAACCTCGTGATCTTTCCTACTCAATGCATACACTTCCTTATTTACCTTCCCTCGATAGTATTTTATTGAGAAATCATAATCCTTGAGTATCTCAAGCCATCTCCTTTACCCCCATGTTGATCTCTTTCTATGAAAAGATTTATTTTATACTCTTATAATCGATGTATATCCATATATTTTGATATAGAGATAATGACTCCAAATATTCAAAGAAATGATTATGGATACCAACTCAATATCATGATTTGGATATATATTTTCACGAATATTTAACTTCCTTGATGAATATGAAATGAATTTATCATTATGGATAAGGAGACAACCAAGTCCCTTATTTTATGCATCACTATACAACATAAATAAATCATTTACCAATGATAAATTTAAAATATAATAATTCACATATCACCTCATTAATTATTTAAAACATTCTTTAAATTCCTTTTTTCAAATGAACTTAACCCATTTATGAGTAAGATCAGTTAACAGGTTATCTAATTGGAAACAATTGAACAGATAGTTGGTAGTTTCCTTCCAAACCAATGAAACTATATACCACAGTTATGTTTTTTGATGTAGAACATTCTAGAAATACCTTTGTCTTTATAGGACAACTGAGGTCCTATAATTGGAGGAAATATAGCCAAGAAAATAAATTTTCAAAAGTCATAATTCACACTTGTAAAATTTTCCATATAACACTTTTATTTTAAAAGTGTCGAGAATGATTAGTAAGTGATATTAATGGTCATAATTGATCTTAGAGTACACCAATATATCATTAATAAATTCCAAAAAAATCATTGTGATATTCCTTAAACTCTATGTTCATTATATCCATAATAATACAGGGTATATTTATTAATCCAAATGGCATTACTATAAACTCATAATGTCTATACCACGTACAAAAATTTTTCTTCATAATATCTTCCTTCTTTACTCACAATTAATGATACCCAGAATGATTTCAATATTTGAAAAATATTAACCTTTGTGAATTTTATCAAATAATTCATCAATTAAAGGTAAAATATACTTATTGTTTATTGTAATAGAATTAATTTCACTGTAATCAATGAACAACCTCATATATCTGTCTTTCTTATTAATAAAAAGAACATGGGAACCTCATGGAAAAACACTAGGGCATATAAATCCCTTATCACGCAACTCCTCTAGTTTTTTCTTCAATTACACTAATTCCATAGTGTAAATTCTGTACAAATTCATTGATATAGGTCTTTCATCATTGATTAAGTCAATGGAAAAATAAACTTTACACGCTAGTGGATTTTTAGGTAATTACTCGGGAAATTAGTCAATGTATTCATGTATAATATGTGAATCCTCAATTTAAAGATTACATTTTTCATATGTAAATTTTGTATTCTATTCTTCCCTAAGAATCTCATTAATAAGGTCTATTAGGGGTGGATCTAAACATGACTCAGATGATTAAGTCTCCCCTATAAAGATAAGAAATTTCATATCTACATCATAAATCATAATTTCCTTATATTTTCAATAAACTTTTTCATAATATTCTGAAATTTCATCCATAACAAGAATGATATCAAAATAAACCACATATATAATAATTAATTAATAAAATATAGCATGATTAAGTGTTATAATAGGAACTAACTATTGCATCCTTATTGTAGTATGAATTCCACTAATAGTCTTGACAGGTAACTCCCTTCATAAGGTTCTAGGGAAATATATAATTTTCTTGGAAAACTTGGATGATATAAAATATTTTGAAAGTCAATAATCAAATAAATCATTAACTAAATTTGATGATATGATTAAATTTCCATTCATAACATATTTAGAAACTTCAACCTCATCTTTTGTGATCACATAATATTAGCCTTTCTCCTTTGTCCTTTTTCTAGGTTAAATTACCTTGATTTATAGGACAATCCCGAATGGCAAGAAGGCCTTCATTTTCATAGTTCCCCATATATTTTTAATTGAAGCATTAAACATTCGAAATTTATTTCTTACCCTTTTGATCATGAGCTTGGTAGCCTTTCTATACACACATATAGAAAATTCATATTCCCACCAAGCATGTTCCATAGTGATTATTTCCACATTTATTACAAGTTATAAATTATAACCTTCCCTTCTTACCTTTTTCCATATTTCCTTTTCCAAAGTGTCAAGTCTAACTTTTCTTATCTTTATTTACTTTTAAATAAAAAATAATTAGATAATTATTTCTATGTCTTAATAGTACATGATACTATGTCCTTGCATGATAAGAAGGTTTGTGGGATTGGTTCCATTAGAAGTATTAGATTTATCCCATAAAAGAAATTTTAAATATTACTATTTGGATTATATACATAGTTTTTATAATGTATTGATAAGATGATAAAGTTAGCTTCATACTTAGCAACATTTTTCTCATCATTTTGTCACATAATCAAGAATTTTCTCTCCATATCCACTTATTGTTTGTGACGAAAATATTTTCCCAAGAAATGTTCCTTAAAAAAATTTCATTCCATTCTCACTATTTCCTCCTCATCCTTAGTTTTTTTAATCAATGGACACCATTGATCCGTATCCCCTGAGAGATGATAAAAATTTATGACAACTTAATACCTTTAATTACGTCCCAAAGAGAGAAATATATTCTCTAAGGAACTTATCCAATGCTTAACTATAAATATATTTGTAGTCCCATTGAATGGTGGAGATCTCTAATGCATGAAGTGGTATAAAATTGTTACACCAAATTATGGGCCAGTAGGATGATCTATATGGGTAATTTTATTGGTCATAACCTAAGTTAGCTTCCTTGATATAGTTATAATTTGTTCAGCTCTAGCTTTAGCTCCATCTCCAACTTCATTATCATGCTTATGAGGGAAATCCCAACATAGATTACATGCATTGATATGGTTTCCATTATTTACACTAGGATCTATTTTTAAATAATTTCATGCACTAGATTAGATAATAACTTTATGAATCATAATGTTTAATTTCAAAACTACTTAATATAAATTGAAAATTTCATACATATCAAATCTCAAAATCATAAACATGGTATCTTTGGGAATATTCTAAAGACATAAAAAATCAAATCCTTCTTAATATTTTGTAAAAAAAATTGAATTAACATAAGAATATCCCTTGGGAGTGTTAAACTAGGCATGCATTAAGGCCTGTTATCATGAACTAAGTAATAATTGAGTCATTCCCCAATGTGCCCTTTTTAGAGTTATTACCCCTGGGTATAACTATGATATAGCCATATAAGTTTTTAATATCTAAACAGGGGTGTATTTCTAGAAAAACCACATAATATCTACCTTAAAAAACTTTAAGATGTTATCCTATACATAAAAATATCCTCAAAGTTAGTCATATGAATATATTCCTTAGTCTATATTTTTCTAAATATAGTTCCCCAGTTTTCTACTAAACTTTCTCTGATACCAACTATAAATACCCCAACCCTAGTGTCCCAGAGTTGGTGGTTACTTTATTACATTGGTTCTATATTTAAATGATCGCATCCCAAGGATTGAATATTTTAGTATTCTTGGAAAACAAGATACATACATGAAACTCATATTATATTTGAAAACTTAAAATACAATATATTAATTTCTTTGATACCACTATTATTTCATATAGAATATCATTGTATGTCGATCATAAACCACTTCCTGACATCCTAGGGAAAGGAAACATAAGAAGGGGGTGAGATCAGATGCTCAGTAAGGGTATGAATATATGAGAAGCTATAATAAATAAGGCATAATAATTATGACAAGGTAAGTATCTAGAAACACATTCCACTTAATCAATAACTTGATCATGAATCATAAAACGTAAGTAATTAATTATGATCAAATAATTACATATAAATAATAACATAGGCTTGAAAATTATTCATGTATATCATAACTAATCAAATAATCACATGGACGTCAATAAATAATATCATAATAAGGGAATGAATAATGTCATACATCATAAACATATCATCAAGTCCTTGTTTTGAGACATCTTACATAAATCAGTAGGGCCTCATCCAAATACCCAAGCTGGTTTGTCTCTTGAGACCAACTAATGCATCGAGGGGCTATAGTAGGCCTCATCTATCACTTACTAATTCCAATGAAACTCTAAAATGAATGGGGTGAAACATAATCAAAATAAATATTTTAATTGAAAAACTATAATATGAAATGTTAATACTTTTCCCAATCAATAATCATAAACCAACCATAATAATATGGTGAATGGTATCAGAATTGTATATCCCCAGTCAAACTGATCGTAAAACATATAGAGAAAAAATAAGGATGATATCATTTAATTACATATCTAGTATATAATAAGTAAAATAATTATAATTTTCATTTATGAATCTAAATACTATAAAATTTCATTAAAAATATTCTTGAGGAAAATATTGTTTCCGGTATGAAAATAAATTTTAAAAACTAAACAATTTATAGAATATTTAGAAAAAAAATTTATTTTAAAATAATAATTGAAAATTGTAAAGGAATATTCAAATAATTGATCATTCATTATGGTTTAAAATACCATTCATGTCAAATAAGTTAAAATAAAACATTTATTCCACACTTTTATAAAAAAAATCAAGAAATACCTCATTCGTAAAATGACAGGAGTATTCCTTCTTAAAAAAATTGTAAAAAATAAATCTTGGGTGAAACTTAATTTAAAAAAATCATGATTTAAATATCATATATTTTTATTATTTATATATTTATTTTCATCCATAAAGTTATTGATTGAAAAATTAGTTACATTGATCATTGAGATAATAGGTCGTACATACGCATGAACATAGTTTTCATTTTTCGATGGATAGAATAAAAGAAAGGTAAATAATAATTCACCTTTAAAAGTAATTATTATATAATTTTAATCATATATGTTCATAAAATCCATACCTATTACAATCCATGTGAATTAAAAATGAAAAACAAATCATATCTCTTCGTGGAGGCGGTAGTCCACACGTACGTACGAGTGACATTATCGTTTTTCAAAAGAACATAAGGTAATAAGGTAGATATGATATTATAATTATATAAGTATAAATATTTCATAAATATAATATAATGTTTATTTATTTATTTAATCCACCATTATATCCATCTGTGAGAGGAAGTTAAGGAAAAATAATCACATCGGTTCGTGATGTGGTAGTCTTCCGTACACATGATCGATGATTTTGTTTCCTATTTTATAGAAGAGGTGATGGATGTAGGTTATGTCATAAACATAATAAAATATTATTATATGATATATTATAGTGTAAATATATTTTAATTATTAAGACTTGAATGAAAGTGGTGAGATAATAATTAAAAATAATGAGCTTAGTGAAGATAATTATCTTCTCTTAGAAAAATTACATTTGGATCTCTTATTAAAGACCCTATGGTTGGTATTTTTTAAGATAAGTAGATCTATAACATGGATAAGGATGTTGGCGATATATTTCTATAGTTTTTGGTTGAGATAAATGGTTTAATAGGTGCGAATGAGTGAGGTTAGGAGGTTCCATTTAATAATTGAGAGGAGTCACATTTTTGTAAATACCCAAAACTATTCAATAATAGGAAGTCACTATTAACCCAAGTGTATCCAATTATTATAAATACAATATCTATTTTACCAAATAAAACTCATATGTGTGTGGAAAAATAATCTTTACACCGTCCCATGTAACACGCAAAACCATGTTTTAACCTTACTCATGGTAATTAATTTTTACTATTTTCACTATGCATTATGACCAAAAAATAAGGAGAAATTATTAACTAAAATTAATAAGGATGATTAAAAATATTGAATCTATTTTATAAAATTTAATTAATATAAGTGGAATAATTGGATTTAAAATTAAACTCACAAGCGCGATGAAAATGTGGGTTTCTAAAGAAATTTTTTTCTTCAATATAAAACAAATATATTAAAATTAAACATAAAATTGATTACAATGACCAAAATTTGATTACTAATAATAAAATTTAATTAATTTTACTTTTAAAATAATTTTAAACAAAATTTATGTAATATTATAATATATTAAAAAATAATGACAATTTTTGATAGCGTACAAGATATGCAACACTAAACATAAACGAACAAAGAAATATTATGATTTAAATGTGACCATTATAAACTAAGTGTTAAATTGGAGGGATTGAATAATATTAACCTAATTATGAAATATATAAGTTTCCTACTCATTACTAATATATTAATTAATTATTAGGAAACAAGAAATCCATTTTTAGTAAAGTAATTTTATTCTTCAAAAATACATTTTCTGAAAAAATGGGTTTTCTTTCTTTTTATGAGTGAATATTATAAATAATTTCTAGAAATTTTATAATATATTTTTGATTAAGTGAATTTCATTTTTTTAATTTATCATGTTAAAATTATCTTAGAATTAATGTTTTATAATTTTCTATAATGATTGATTTTTTAATGAATAGTGGAAAATACTGATTTTTATTGAAAATTGTATTTTATTTTCTAGTATTTACAAAGTAAAATTATGTTTTTGATTTTTTTTATAATATAATTAATTAATTTTAATTTAAAATAATCTAAATATGGTTTTCTAAATTAATTTTATATTTTAATTTATTATAAAAACATTTTACATTTAAAAGGGGCATATTTTTAAAAAAACTATTTTCCGTCGTGTTTTGCCGGTTTAATTTTAAATTAAATTCTTCCAATTATATATTTTTAACATTTAAAAATATATTACATATTTTGAATAATTGGGTATAAATTTGGTAAATATTACCCTTAAATTTTTAATCATTATGAATATTAATCATAGTAATTTTTGTTACCATGGTAAAGGGTAAATCAGGTAACTAAGGGTTAAAAATAATATGATAAGGAGTATAAAATAACCCTAAAACTTGCCTCAATTTTATTGTATGATTCCATTTTATCTATAATAATCCAATTTTTCGTTATATGATCTTTTTTTTCATTATGATGTGATTCTTACCTTTATATTATTTTATGTAAAGAAAAGTGAAAAATGTTGTACTCTTGTTTTTTTAATGACAATAATATTTTTAAAATGGGGATAACTAGTGTATATGTTTGGTTATAAATATTATTTTTCAATATAAAATATTTATATTCATCATGGTAATTTATTTTTAATTTTTTTTGGAATGAATAATTACATTAATTCTTACTTAACATCGACGCCACACTTATTCAATTAATGGAAAAATAAAATAAATGATACTAAAATATTAAAATTAATATAATTATAAAGAATTAATGTTATCCAAAAAAAATTATAAATTAATATAACATTATATATATTAATAAAAATATTTTATGAAAATTCAATTTTTTTATTGATGTAATAAATCTAAAGTAAATGAATTGTTCTAAAAATGAAATTATTTATATTTTATGAAAATAATATTTTATTATGTGAATTTAAAATCCTAAATATTTTATAATTGAAAAAATAAAATTAATATGGTTTATAATATACAGAATTTTCTATTTATAGTCTCTTTTCCATTTATAATAACTATCTTGACCCTCAAAGAGTAAAAAATGTTTTTGTTGTGGTAAGTGTGAAAAGGGTTAATAGAGGGTTAAAACTAAAAGATAAGGGTGAAAAAATTGTCATAACTTGTAAAGATTTTCTTTTATGGGATTATTTTGACTCTTAATCATATTATCTTTAAATGTTACTAGTTTTTAGGTATTTATAATTGAAAATTAATTTATATTAATTTAATACTTTAAAATAATACAAGAGTGCTCTCCCCCTCTCTTATAAAAGGTCGCCTATTATCCTCCTTTATTCACACTTAAAAAGTCTTTTTTTTTCACCCAATATCTAACCAAATCCATTATTTACGTCCATAATAAAATCATAGAGTCTATTTTTTTATCATAAAGCCAACCAATCAATTAATTTAGTGTAAACATTAATAGATTATTCAAAGAAGAGGTATCATTCTTAACTGATTGTTTTTGTTTTATTTCTTATTCCACCAACTTAGGACATTATTTAACCATGATGAGATAATAAAATCAGTTTATACCATGTAATTATATTTTATTATGTTAATTTTATAACCCTCATCCATCTCTAACCTCCGTCAAATGGGAAAGGAATTCATCATTCATGTGTACGACGAACTACCGCCCCACGAACTGATGTTATTCATTTTTTATCACAGCCTATAATGGATGATTATAATGATAGAATTAATGATTATATATGATATAAATTACATATTTATCATTACAAAAATATAATATATCATATATTTTCTTACGTTTCCATTTACTAAAAATGATAATGTTGTTCATGTATACGTGTGGACTGTCACCTCCACAAAGCGATGTGATTCATTTTTCATCACCACATCACATGGATGATATATAAATATAAGTTTATTTAAATAAATAATATGATATTTATGATATTATTATAATTCTATAAATACATAATAATACTTAACTTTTTTTCATAATGGTCTTTGAAAAATGGAAACGTTACTCATGTGTATGTATGACTTAGCGTATCCGTGATTGTAATGTATTTTAATTTTCAAAAAAAAATTAATAGTTTTATTTAAAAGTGTAATTGATTTATAAAATTTATTATTATGAACTAATTATTTTTATATGTATGATGGAATAATAATCTTTTCACCATATTCAACTACTGAAGTCATTTGGGACTTTTGAACATAATATCATTAAAACGTCTTACATAAACTCAAATGATTAAGTAATTATATAAAACAAAATATTAAATAAAATAAAAGGAAAAATAAAATTGAAAAATATTCTTAATAATATAATAAATTAATATAATTCTGTTATTCATTAATATAAATAACATACATGACAAATCAGATTATAGGTAAGGGACACTTTAACTTAAAATTATAAGGACTAGTTTTTAAAAATAGTTCACTTCCATGTCTATGTTTTTAAAATTATTTGATGAATGTATTTTAATAGACATAAAATATTTATAAAGGATATTTTATGTTTCTTTCTTGCCAAGGTTTTCAGAAAAAGGAATCTTTTATGAAATGTTTTGACTTTCTTAACAAAAGACAAAAGGAATATTGAATTTTAGCATATATAGAAATAATAGATTTTCCCTACCACAAAATCCATTATTTAAAGTTTTTATTCCTTTATAAACTTATTTTTTATTCAAATAAAAACCCTCGTTCCATTTTCTTAGGTATTTTGGTATTGAAAATGATTTTTTTAAAAGAAATAGGTATTTTGATATCCGAAAGTGTTTTGAACATGGGTTTATAAGATATTTTCAAGGTTTTTATTAATGATATAGTCTGTAGACATTGTTTATGAAGGATTGATCCCCATTATATCTCAATTTTTATCCTGATACAGCTTATACAAAGGTTTGAGCCCTATTATAGATCATAGGTGATCCTTATATAGCTTCTATAATGGGTTCACCCAGATAGAGCTCTAATTCATTGGGTAATTATTTATTATATATATAATTATATTGTAAGTTGGATATGTGATTATTCCAATTGTAAGGGTTTTATAAGGGTCTTATTAATACGAAATCCCAAGGCACCTGCATGACTTTTTTATCCTTGCTAATGAGTTTTCAAGGAAATAAATTAATTTCAAAAGGTAAGATAATTAGAGTTTTTTTAAACATAATGCCCTTTCTGAGGAAAAAGTTTTGTTTTTTAGAAAATATTTTCCATGGTATTTCAGGTTTTTCAATGGATTAATGGATTTTTTTATTTATATGTCCCTTATTGAGATTTTTGTGCTCATATCATGTTTTTAAAATATTTTTCATAGGGTTTAAGTATTAGTAAGGAAAAATAAGAAGTTGTGTTGAAATTCATAAAGATTTTTCGTGAAATGAAATCATGTTTTAATTTAAAAGTTTTATATTGTGAAAAAAATGAAAACTAAGTAGAAGTATCTGATTTTCTATATAATAGATTTTTATGTATGATTTATGACCTAATTCTCCAAAACTATAGTCCTAAAATTTATTTGGGAGTGAATGGAAGTTAATTCTAGTCTAAAGATGCTAGATTATGTGATTTTTAAGTTTGGTTCATTATAGTTGGTATTATATCAAGGTTTAGACAATTTTGATATTGGGATGTTTTCATGTGAGGTTGTTTTCAGAGTACCATTATTGGTTTACAAGTTTGAGGATGGTCATAATTTCAAAGACATAGAAACCCCTTTCGAGGTTTTCAGTAATAGATTTTGAGGTGGTTAATGATATTATTAGTGACTGGATTTAGAAGGGTAATCAAATTAAGTATCAAGGATTTTAATGTTAAATTATTATACAGTTTTTATTGGTATTGTCTTTACAATGAACATTTTCATTTAAACATGAAGTAATTAATTTGATGGTTTAATTATATTATTTTTTAAATATTAAATATCACTTAAAATATATAAGGAAATATGTAACACCCTGATATTTTATGAAATATTTTTTTTCAAATAAATTTATTTTTTTGATTCTTGTGTTACACGCAACATCGAGTTTAAACGAACCACAATATACTATTAAAATATAATTATTCAATATGATAGTTATCATCTAGACATTATATTGGAGGGTATGAATAGAAATCAATAAATTAATAAAATTTTATAGTTTAAAACTATATAAAATAAATTAATTGGCTATCAATTGATTAGAAATTAAAATAAAAAACATTTGAAAGTAAAAGAAATATTTTTATGAAAAAGAATTTTTATGCATGCAAATAGGTTTTATCTTAATAAATTAAATTAATCACTATTGAAGAATGATTTTAATAAAATTAATATAATATATATTCAATAAAACAAATTATCATTCATCTGAATTTTTTTCTTGGAATGATACAAGAATAATTTTTTCTAGAAATGGGACAAGAATAAATCCAATTTTATTCTTAAAAACTGTTTTTTCTAATAAATGATTTCATCACGTTTTTCTCACTTATTTTAAAATTAATTTTTCAAAATTTAAGAAATTTATTTGAAAAAATTGACATAATATTTTAAATTAACACATTAAAATTATATTTTTGTTAATTTTTTATAATTTTCTAAAAATATTAATTTCTTTAATGAATAGTAAAAAATATTGATTTTTATTCAAAATTTCCTTTTTATTTAAAGAATTTTAAATTTTAAACTATGTTTTAAAATGGTTTAAATTTAAATTAGTTAAATTATACAATTTTTTATCTAATATAGTTAATTGGAATCAATTTTAAGTTTAACTTTGATATAAAAACTTTTATACTTATGTAAATTTTTCTTTGTAAAATAGCTTTTTTATCACATATGTGGATTTAATTTTAAATTAAACTCAAAATTTTATGTGAAATGAATTTTACAAAATGTATTCTTTATTTTTAATAATAATAATTAATATTATTTAATAATTTCAATTTAATTTTTAGTCGTAATTAATAGTAAAAATAAGAAAAATTAATTATTGTGATTAAGGATAAAATATGGTTTTTCACATTACATGTGCTTGTGTTAAAATTAATTTTCCACACAAATAGTTTTTTTATTTAATAAATTGGATTTAATATTTATTATATTTGGTTCCAATTTATCTAATAATACCCATTTTATTTTTAGTTTTAAAGGATAAATTACCTAGGTAAATAAAAAGAGACGGGTTGCTATACTGAAAACTAAAATGGTAAAAGTGAGTAAACTTAGAGGCTAAGGTTATAAAATTTTGAAAACATGTGTTTTTTTGTTTTGGAGGTGTATATTGACCATTTATTTCTTTCACTCCATTATTTAACAATTTTTTAGGCACATTTTCTTAGATTGACTTCCCATTATTGAATAGTTTTGGGTATTTACAAAAATGTCGCTCCTCCCCAATTATAAAAGGAAACCTCCTCCCATCACTTCTTCACACCTCATAATACATTTTTATAAAAAAAAACCTACCAAAATATATCCCCAAAATCCTTATCCATTTTATAGAGCTAATTTTCTTCCCAAAATACCAACCCTAGAGTCCTTAATAAGAGATCAAAAGGAGGTTGTTCTAAATGAATGTGGTTGTCTTCCCTAAGCTCTTTATTTTTACTCCTTCCCTTACCACCTTCATTAAAGTATTAATAATTAAAATATAATAAAAAAGTATATAAAATATACTTATATGTTATTATGTTTATGTAATAACCTATATTCATCTCCCCTTCCATCAAATGGGAAATGAAACCGTTGATCGGGTGTATGGAGGACTACCATCTTGTGCATCGATGTAATTCATTTTCCATCACCACCTATCAAGGATGGATATAATTATGTATTTAACATATTTAAATTATATTTATGACATAATTATATATCTATAATTATAATATCACATTTACCTTCTTATCTTCCAAACTATTGGAAAATGATAACGACACTCATACGTACGTGTAGACTATTGCCTCCACAAAATGATGTGATAAGTTTTTCATTTAATTTTGAAATGGATAGTAATTATGGTATATTTAATAAATATATGTGATATATATTATATAAAAAATATTCTTAAAATTTTAATTAATATTTACCATTCTTTCATTCCATCCGTCGAGAAAATGGAAACAATGTTTATGCATACATACGGTCTACCGTCTCCATGAATGGTGTAATTAATTTTATATCTATAACTTTAATGGATTACTATAAATAATTTTTTAATGAATATATATTATATTTATATCATGTTTAAAATTATTTATATGATATAAACATGGTCAAATTAAAAGGACCAAAAAAACCAAACCCAAACATACTTGAAAAACGAAGCAGATATTACCCAAAATATGATTTTTACAATAAATTATAAATAAATGGATAATAAAACGTCAAAATTAAACCATATATGGTGTAATATATATTATTATGGTTTTTTAATGGATTTATAATAAATCTATATTTATTATATAGTATTTTTGAATCTATATGAAGAAATTCAAGACTTGAGGTAAGGGATTTCTAGTCTCTCTTTTATTTCTAGGAGACATATGTCATATTCACCACTCATTTATTTTTTGTTGTGTTTATACTTACCATTATACATTTTATATAATTAATATACCAATTTTAATGATATTTAATGTTTCACTTTATTTTATTCTTTTGTTTGGTATTATGATTCAAAAAATTCTAAAGTGGTAAGGGGTTTTCATCTCACTTTTATTTCTATGGGACACATGCCATATTCACCACTTTTTTCTTTTGTGTGGTGTATATATGGACTATAAATGTATTTTATTATTATTATAATAAAGTTATGGGATATATATCCATATATTTTTATTTATTTTGTGGGTATAATGATTCAAAAGATACCAAAGTGGTAAAGGTTTTATGTCACAATCTCATTGTTTATCAGGATTGTTTATGATTAAGTTTCTGATGATGAAATCATATGATATATCTCTCAATAAACTAATGAATTTTATTATCCTATGGTTATTTATTTAAAATACATGTTTTATTTTTATTTTACTCCCTTTATGTACTCAAAATATCAAATTAAGGTTTTTAAAGTAAAGCCAACTTTATTTCTTTATTCTATCAAAAATCCTTTTCTTCCGTGTCCATGTTTTCTAAAATTATTTAAAGAAAGTTTTCAGTATTTTACAATGATGTTTTAAAAACATTTTTGTATCCATCTTTTACTTTTTAGAAAAAAAAACTTTTAATGAATTTTCTTGTCATTTTTCGAATAAGGATCTTTTGACTTTTTATCGAAAATGGGAAAGAAGTGTTAATTTTCATATATACAAAAATAAATAGTATTTTCTTCCATCATGACCACTAAATTATTTAAATATTACATTAAAATTTTCCACAGTTATTTTTAAATAAAAATTTTCCTTTCATATTTGGAAAGAAATTATATTTTAAGTAATTTATTTCAAAATAGAAAGGATATATTCCTTAATAAATGTTCTTAGTGGTCTTTAAAAATAATTTCCTATATAATATGAAATAATTTGATGTTACTTAAGTTTAATTGGGTATATTACCCAATAATACCATCCTTATTATTTCTCTGGATGGTTTAGGTTTATGATGATAATATTTTTATGAAACCAATTTCTTTAACATGGATGAAAAAATGTTTATAAAACCCATTTTCTTTCTATGGGTTATGATATTATGAATGTTTTATGATCTTGTGGAACAAAATTGTATGGATTATGTGATCGGTGGGACCTATATCTCCCTCTAATACATTATGTAACTATTAATTTTCTATAATCTCAAAGGGTACATAAGAGTTTATCCTAAGCCCGAAAAAGGGTACATTGGAGGTTATACCAAGCCCAAAATAGGGTACATGGAAGGTTATCCCAAGCCCAAAAGAGGGTACATAGGAGGTTATACCAAGTCCTAAAGAGGGTACATGGGTGGTTATCCAAATCTCAAAGCAGGTACATGGGTAGTTACCCCAAGCCTAACATGTTATTAATGTCTTAGTGGGTAGCCTTGATATAATATTTTATATGCTTATGTTTATGCCACAATTCTATGTATTATTTCAATGTTATGATATCATGGATTATTTTCATTTATTCCTTTATGATTCATGACTTATAAACTGCCAAGATTTATTCCATTCTCAAGATTATGATATTTTATATGTAGGGTCTTGTTTTCAAATGTTAAGATTATGTTCTCATACCATTATACTTATGTGATCATTGATATCTACCTTTATTACCCATACGGATCAGCTTAGCTCACCCTTTCTTATGTTTATTTTCCCCTAATTATGAATAACTTTACTATGTATTATATGACTAAGTAGGGTTCTAACTATTAATAAATTAGTGGGATATGATGTAGTTCACCTAAGAACTAGTTTTTTATTTGTCTATGTTTCCAAAGTCACTAGACCTAAATAATTATGGAATGGATCATTATGTTATGAAATTAATATTCATCTATTTAGATGTGATATCTATATATAAAAATAATGGCTCATTAAATTGATCGTCATAAGGATTTATTTTAAGTATAATTATTTTCAACATTATATTGTATAATTTAAAGGTTTCCTAGCATATGAAGAAGTTGGTTGATTTATAGAGGCTCCATATATTTTCTTATCATGTTACAGCTACTAAAAACAGGTATTTATGACCTATTGGATGATTTTTTAAAGTGATTGAGAAGTCCCATATTTTATTTTATTATGGTTAGAATTTATTTGAATTCAATCTATATGTACAGTACAAGATTCAAAAACTAGAAAAATAAAATATCTGATGATAAGGATCATGTAATAAAATTGATATCAAAATTGGATGTTTTAATAAATGATAAAGGAAAATATCATGCATGCTTATCTTATTTTATAAATTTTTTGAGCCCTGTATGATATTTGATAAGTTCATATAATTATTTTGATCCACATACAATAATTCATCTATGTGGTTGAATCTTAGAGGGAAATAGATAACGGGATTTATCTTACACATTGGTGTTTTAAGGATATTGTAAGATAATTAAGTTATGAGAATATTTCATAAGATAATTTAGCTATGCAGAATGCATACAATGATTTACTTGGTGAAACTATAAAAACCTTGAATCATGAATTGTATAGAATATAATTAAATAAGATATATTCATACTTAAATATTTTCTTAAAAGAAGATTTAAATATAATGATCCATGTGAAATGTTACTTATGGATCAAACATAATGATAAAAAACATGATCATTATTCTTAATAAAATCAAAGGAATGTGATCTGGAGGAAAATTTCAGGGTATTGAGATGATTTCCACACTAAAGAATAAAATTTTTCATCACCATGACTATATAGAAATATCAAGATATCTGGATGATGTGGTTTTCATGAAGGAATTGATTTTTTAAAAATACTATGGTAATTAAAATATCATACCTATTAAATAATGAAGTCTTCATCTAGAATTTAAGTAATAATCTTAATGAATAATTTACTTTAAGATTATGAGTTTGAATAATTTGGAACCTATATAAAATCAATGATATTTATATAAATATTATGGAAATAATATTTCTAAGATACTCTGTGTGTGTGTGTTAGGAACCAAAGAAAAAAAGACACTTTGGTTCTCCACTATGTATACTTTTGAATATACTACAAGTCTAAAGAATAAGAGAAAGATAAGAATTAACTATGCGCGTGATGTAAATTCTCTGAGTCAACAAAATAATAAGGTATTCCAAAGTTATGAAAATCCTTTCACACTAAAGAAGGAGGAGAATATTTAGATGTCTAACTTATATCCTTCATTCACTATAGAATATTGAAGAAGAGAGAGTTTTGTTGTGTTGTTGTCGATCACATTCCAATATGAAGTTTTGAGAGAGCTAGTATACATTATTTTACTATATAATCCTTAATAACATTGAGGTAGACCATATGATAGCTATAAGTGAGGAATAATATCAATACATATAATCTAGGAGGGACTAGATCCATCACAGGTATTGTTTCTTCAAAGGAAGTACAGACCCATTTTCTTGTATGAAGGAACAATAATCCCTCTCTTTCATTACACCTAGTCGATGTCAATATAATATGTTCAATTTTATGCCCTTTCTTAGGATTATTTTGATAATAAGAGTGAATTCATGCATGTGGTGTAATAACCATGATGCACCAATAGTTTAGTCATCCGAAATTATAAAGACCTTGTTAACAAACCTCGGTATTCTCTTGTATTGCTTTCTTATTTTATATCTACATATCAACTAAAGTAAAAATGAGGAGATTGGCCCATTCACTAAATAATTTAATAATTAATTAAGGGATAAAACTAAAATTGTATTGAAAAATTTATTTCACATTGATTCCCCCACCCCACCTTCAGTTTGGGTATATCCCAAAGTGATCCTAATAAGTATGAAGGAAAAAAGAGTATAATATCCTTCAGAATCATAAACCTAAAATGGTTGTATTTTGAGATGAGCAGTTTTCGGTTGTGTTAACTCAATTAATATAGGTTATAAACAGTGGTACCCATGCAAGATATCAACAAAATTATCTATAAAGTAATATGTAAATAATATGGTATTTCATGAAATATCACCCTCTAACATTAGGTGTAACCTCATAACCAGCATCAGATATGGATAGATTAATGATTTAGAGAAAATATTTTATGTTTTTGGTTGTTCAGAGAAATAGAAGGTAACTCTTTTTATTTCTTATCTTAAATTTAAATCTAATCATGGTAGTTTCTTATTAAGAATACCAAGGAGAATAATTTAATTTTTTCTATGGAATGTATGGTATTTAAATATATTTTTCTTAAAAAATATTTTCCTAATGATTTTATATTTATAATGGAAAGAAAATTTATAGAGTTAAAGTAGAATTATGAGGACTCATTTTATAGTTATGAAGAAAATTTTATCAAATTGGAATGGTATGCACTAAATTTTATTATGGAACATGAAATTAAAATTGATATATTTTACATAGTATTGAAACTTATTTGACAAATGTATTTGGTTACTCATTAATTTGAAATTTATAAGGAAATGGTTTTATGTTCTAATAAGGTTGAGATGGGGTTTTTTAATATTTATGGATCTCATAATAATAAGTATAAATAGCAGTCAAGGTGGAAAGAAACTGGGAAACATTTTGTGAGTAAATCTTAAGGTAAGAGAATTTCATTTCCTTTCTATCAAAAATAAGGTATTAATCATTCTAGGGAGTTTATCATAATATTGAGAAAGTTTTATTAGTGTGGTAAAATTAAATATTTGTTTTGTGACTAAAAAAAATGAGTAATGTTCAGAACACTAATGGTCGGAATAAAGTGAAATGTATTAATTATAATGAGATGTTTCATTGTAAAAATTTGTTTCTAAATATAATTATGAAGGGTGGAAATCATCAAGACCATAAGCATAATGTTGTGTCAAGTTCATTTTATACTAACTTGGAAATTTTAGAACATAGAATTAAGTGGTGATAGGTATATTATTTTTTTACTCAAATTATATCAATGTCTTACTTGAATTTGGATTTACACATTCTTTTATTTCTCAGAAAGTTTCTAGTAAAATGGAAATATCACCTCAATAATAGAGGTATAACTTTTGGTAAAAACATCTTGTGGAGGTATTAAAGTAATAAGGATTTATAGGAATATTATTATAGTTATGTGTGGAATGGTTTTTCTTGAAAATATTATTATCTTACCCATAGTATAGTTTGATTTTATTTTGAGTATGTATTAGATTTCAGGTATGGATTGGCTTTTGAGTTATCATGTTCGGACATATTATAGAGAAAAATAATAAATATTCAATTTTTGGAATAAGTTTTTATTTCTATATAAGAATTAGTTTATACCAATGATAACATATCAATAATATAATAAATTGATTAAATATGGGGTGAACGGTATCTTTCACATATCCTTGAAAAGAAGGAAACTCTTTATCTTAGTGATGTGCATGTGGTAAATGAATATGTGTACGTGTTTCCTAATGATTTTCTCAATGTTATTCCTGGTCAGGAGATCAAATTCACCATTGACTTAGTACCCAATGTTGAGCCAATTTCAAAACCTCTTTATTGAATGGATCTAGTGAATCTATTGGAATTGAAAATGAAATTACAATAATTAATTGATAAGGGTTTAATTATCCATTTCACTTCACCTTGGTATTCTATTATTTTTATTTTTAAAAAATAAATATAGTTCAATGAGGCTTTACAATGATTATAGAGAACTCTATAATATTTTTATTAGGAAAAAATATATTTTTCAACATATTAATGACTTGTTTGATCAGCTTTATGGAGATCAATATTTTTCAAAGATTATCCTCAGGTATAGATACCATCAGCTAAAGGTAATGTAAAATATATATTCCAAGGATAGTGTTTCAAGTTAGATATATCCATTGTGAGATTTTGGTTATTCCTTTGGGTTAAAATATGAACCCATTGTATTTATAGATCTAATGAATAGATTATTATGTGGTTATTTGGATAAATTTGTTATGGTATTCATTTATGATATGGTATTATATTCCAAAAAATATGAGGATAACTAGAAACATTTAAGTATTATTCTATAAACCCTAAATTAAAATAATTTTAATAGAAAATTTAGTAAATATGAATTTTGGTAGTATTATATTTCATTCCTTGAGAATATTGAAACTAAATATAGAATAATAGTTGATCCTACTAAAATATAAGTGGTTAAATAATGGTAAATACTAATTGATGACTCTAAGATTTGAATTTTTCATGGACTAATGGGTTATTATCGAGGTTTTGTTGAAAATTTTACTTGGTTAGATAACCCACTAACCAAGTTAACCTAAAAAGGAGTTAGATTGATTTGGAAAAAGGAATGTAATGGATGTTTTTATGAATTAAAAATAATATTGGTTAATGCTCTAGTACTATAATTTCCATCAAGAAATGAGGAATTTTTTATTTACAGTGATGTTTCATTAAAAATCTTTGGTTGTGTTTTGATGAAATATTATCAGGTAATAAACCCCATGATAAAAATTATCCAAAACATGATCTTGAAATTTTTGTGGTATTTTTTTATTTAAAAATTTGGAGGTATCATTTATATGGGGATAAATTTGATATATATATATATATATATATATCATAAAAATTTTAAGTATATATTCATTCTAAAATAATTGAACATAAAGAAAATAATATTACTTAAACTGATAAAGGATTATGATTGTTTGATTCACTATGATTGTAACATCATCCAATAGTTAATTATTTAATGAAAGTTGAACTATATTTTGTTTATCCAAAAACTTTTTCTCTTTTGGATTAAGTATCACTCCAATCATCCTTGATGGAAAGAATTAAATAAACTCAAAATGAAGATTTTGTTTTGTAAATAAATATAGAACTAGTTAAGGAAGGAAAATTTATTAATTTTAATATTAACAAAGAAGGTGTAATATGATTTGGAAAGAGGTTGTGTGTACTGGGTGACTTTCAATTGAAAAGGTAATTATTGAGGGAGTCTCACATCTCTCCATATTTTATTCATCTTGGTAACACTAATATGTATATAGATGTTTGGTAATATTATTGGTGGGAAGGAATGAAGAAAGATATTGTTGATTATATCTTGAAATGTTTTATTTTTCAATAGGTTAAAGTTGAACAACAAAAATTGAAGGGAATGATTTAGTTATTTTCAATTCCAAAACGGAAATTGGAGCATATATTTATTGATTTCATCGTGGGGTTACCTAATAGATATTGAGGTAATAATGAAATATGGGTTATTATTGACTATTTGACTAAATCTTCTCATTTTCTTCCTATTTGAGATGATATGTCATTGGATAAACTTTTATGAATTTATCATAAATATATGTTTAAGTTACATGGTGTTCCTCTCTATATTGTATCTGATCATGATCTAATATTTACATCCAATTTTTGAAAGGGACTTCAGAAGTCATTGGGTACCAAGTTAAGTTTTAGTACAACATTTTTTCCTTAATTTGAAGGATAATTAGAGTGGAAAATTTAGAAATTAGTGGATATGATTTGGTATTATTCATTGTATTATCATATATGTAAGGATAAAAACTTTTTATTAGTGTAATTTTATTATAATAACAATTTTTATCCAAGTATTTACATGGAAATATTTGAGGAATTATATGGAAAGTGATATTGAACACTAGAAAGTTGGTATGAAGCGAGAGAAAGAAAATTGTTAGGAACTAAATTATTAGAAGAGATAGTTGAAAAGGTACAAATAATTCAGAATCATATGATGGAATCTCAGAGAATATAGAATATCTATGTAGATAACCATATTAATGACCTTTTTTTTGAGGTAGGGGGACATGTTTTTCTTAAAATATTTCCACATAAAGGTGAGATGTGTATTGAAAAAAAATGAAATTAAACATGCATCTTATTAGTCAGTATGAAATTCTAGAAAAAGTGTAATTTTTTTATTACCAAGTATCCTTACCTCTAATTTTATCCAAGGTAAATTATGTGTTTTATGTTTCATTTTTAAGGAAATATATACCTGATGTATCTCATGTATTAATCCCCAAAGTGGTAAAATTAAAGGAGAATCATTCTTATAAGGATAAATCAGTTAAGATTCTTGATCATAAAGAGAAGGTGTTCAAAATAAATTTATTCACTTGGTTAAAGTTTCATGGATGATTCATTTCATTGAAGAATAAATATGGGAACCTAAAACAGCTATGAGAGAAAAATATCCCCACCTATTTATCAATGAATAAAAAACTATTTTTGGTTATTTTCATTTAATTATATATTCAAATAATGGGATTCAGTTTTTGATTGCATTGAAATTTTTATAACAATCATTTGATTAAACATAAACTAATAAATTTCAAGGTAATCAATACTATATAGTATTTTGGTGTGAATTCATTTTTATGTTTAAAAAAGTTATTTTTCTAAAAATTGTTTTTGTTCCCTTAAGTAAACTTTTATTAAAATTAATTTTTACCACCTATATAAATTGAATCTTATAAAATGGTTTTCAAATTTGGAATCATAATTTTCAAATTAGGTAATAATTTCGATTTAATTTTTAATCATAAAAATAATTTTCTATGGTACAATTTTTTCATATCGGTAAGGGTTAAATGTGGTAAAATGATTAAATAAAGGGATAAGTTCACATATATCATAAAATATTATCTTTAAATCATTAGATATAGGATTTATTACTCTCCCACATATCTCTTGTCATTTTTTTCCATAATTGATACACTTTCCTAAAGAATAATTTACACTTTTTATATTAATAAATTAATATTACAAAAATGTCACCCCTCTCGTCTATAAAAGGACGCATTCACCACCTCAATACTACACACATATTGAGAACATTATATTGAACAATACCTATAAAAATAATTCTATAAATATCTTTTAAACATCCTATAGGTTCTTTTATCACTAAAAACTAATCCAAGTAGGATTAAAGAGAGTCTTGAAGGAGGATATCCAAAAAAAAGGTAATTGTCTTAATTGAGTTCCTTCAACTTTCCTTCTTCTTCCACATACTCAAAATATATTATAACTATAATAATATAATTGTATCAATATAATTATTAAAATAAAATTTTATTATTTTAATGGAATAACCATTATCTATCTTCCTTATATCTATTGGAAAATGAAAACTTCACCCATGTTACATGTAGACTACCACCTCTAGGAACGACATATTTCATTTTTCATCACTACCTTACATTTATGGTTATAAAAATGAATTTAATGAATTAATATGATATTTATAACATTATTAAGTTTATTTAAATATAAATTATTAATTATATTAAAAATATTAATAATAAATTTTTATTGTAATATTGTCCTTCCTAAAATGAGCATACCTAGAAACATTTCTTAATTTGATTATATTCTTAACAACTTATTAAACTGTAAAAATTTTGTTCTACTAGAATTATAAAGAAAATATATCAATAAAATTATGAAAATTGTGAAACTATTTTATAACCACTTTTTCCAACACCAACATACTTAATAAGTTTAATAGTAATCGACTAAACATGCCCAAAATAACTAATATCGATTTAGTAAATAAATAAAACACGAAAAAAATGAAATAAAATGGGTAATAATAAGGAAATTAAAATTAAATAAGGGTTTTTATTATGTAAATAATTGATATAATCTTATTAATAATGAGCATATATGGCTTATGAAATTAGTCAGGACTCAATATTTTTCATTTAAAACTTACTTTAATGCTTTCAAGTTTTCCTTTCATCTTTTTTATCCATGTTCATATTCTTTCAAGAATTTTATTATATAAACTTAAATGATTTATTAAATTAATTTTTTATTATCTTTTAATTACTTTACTAAGGTTTAAAATGAATATTTTTAATTTTTTTGGAATGGATCATTTTTTATTTCTTTATAAAGGTTGGAAAAGAATGTTTTTTTTTTAAATTACACTTGATTTAATTTTCCCATTGTTATGTTTATTATTCATTATAAACCACACTTTTCATTTTATCATGGTTTTCCAAATTAAATTCAATTCCTATTTTTCTATATTTTTTTATTTTAAGTATTTTTCAATGAAAATGATATTTCCTATTATTTTTATGTGATAATTATATGTGCTTGTGTTTATGGGTTCAAATGAATGCGCTTATGTTTTTTACGATGAAATTGTAAGACCTTATGTGTTTTATTCATTTTATGGTTCATTTAAATTATATATTATGATGGGTGGATCTGATATAACCCTCAAATTAATTAGGTAATAATTTATTCTCTATATAAATTATATTGGAATTAACAGGAGAAATTATTCCATTGTAAGGGTGATTATAAGAGTAATATGAATATGATGTCCCAAGTAGCCTTTATGGTAATTTTTTCCTTTATGATTGATTACAAGATTTTTTATGAAAATATTTGGGCTGGGAAGGTGATTTTAGGAGTAAGTATGTGATTATTTAATCTCTAAGTTTATTATGTAAAAATAAAAACTTTATCAAGGGTTTTCATGTTTTTCTATGGACTAATAGGTTTATTTTGTTTTTATATCCCTTAATGGGATTTATTTTCTCATTCCATGGTTAAAATTATTTTATAGGATTTATGGATGTGTAATAACTATATCAAGGTCAATATTTCATTTATAAAGACTCGTCTTGAACAAAGAAAGTGTTTCATGCATGAAAAATGAGTGTTAATGTACGAACCTATTTTTGTGGGAAAATGTACACTATGTGGAAGTGTTATCTTTTGTAGTGTAATGGTTTTTATAATTCTCTAAATCTATAAACCTAAAAGGTCATGGGAATGTGGTAGAATGAAATTATTTCTATAAATCTTATAATTATGGGTTGATTATGTTTGGGTTTTAATAAATAACATCAAACTCCAAGTATTGTATTCTAATTAATGTTACTAAAAATTCAAAATGTAATATTAAATAAGTGATATATAAAAACTCTTATAATTATATATACTTATTATATGGTTCTTGTACATCATATAAAATTATGTGTGGGTCCTATATATCCATATAATGTATTGGGTAATGATTTATTATTTGGAGAAATTATTTTCTAATTAACTGGTGAAGTTATTCCATTATAAGGGTGATTATAAGATTGATATAAATATGATGTACCCAGTAACCTTAATGGTTATTTTTTTATCATTATGATTTATTATGGGATGTTTTATGAAAAGTCTAGTAAGTTTATTTCATGAGTAAGTAAATGATTATTTGATATCAAAGTTTATAATGTAAAAAAGGAAAATTATCCCATAGGTTTTCATGTTTTTCAATGGAATAAGGGGATTACTTTATTTTAATATCCCTTACTCGGATTTATTTCCCCGTACCATGTTTTAATATTATTTTAAAGGATTTATGGATGTGTAGAAACTATAACAAGTTCAATATTTCATTTATGAAGACTCATATTGAATGAAGAAAGGGTGTCATGAATGAAGTGGTAGTGTCAATTTAAGAACCTATTTCTATGGAAAAATGTACATTGGGTGGAAGTGTTCCATTTTTTCATGTAATGGTTTTCCTAATTATCTAAAAATTTAAACATAAAATGTTATTGGAATGTAAGAGAATGAAATTATTTATATAAATATTGTAATTATAGGTTGATTATAAACTGGATATAATAATGAAAATAACACACTCCAGGTATTTCATTCAAATTAATGTTACTAAAAAATCAACATGTAATATAAAATAAGTGATCTATAACATTTAATTATTATATGGGATAAATAAATCATGGTCTATAAGCATCATTCTAATGTTTTTTATTAGTACTTGAGAGATATTATGAGTTTTCAATGTGAAATTGCATCTTATTTGTGGCTATATTTTTCTATTCTTTTTTTGAAAAAAAATAAGATATTACATTCTAATGACTATTATATTAACTCACTGGAATTATAAGCTTTTTCATATTGTATGTTAAAACTAGGGGATGGAAGAATTGTTTTTCCAAAAGATGGTGGGCTTGAGATAGATACTCTACATGACATGCTTATTACTACCCATCATAGCCCACTTGAAAATTACACATTCCTGGGTCTTTATCACAATTACTACAATCCATATTACTTAAAATTGTAAGAAATATTAGCACTATATCATGATACTATTGAATAAATAAATGAGTACATGTTTTCCTTGATTTTTATAGTATAAAAGTGATATCACAATTCTGATTTTTTATATGGGGAAAGTTTCTATTTAGACACAATAGGATATTTGAACACACCTAACATTTCAAATGGTATAAACATATTTGGATTACCATGTTATGAAGTTATATTTATAATAAGGGTTTAAATTATGTTTCTAATTAATTATGAACAATTTTTTATTTATAATGATACCCATTTGATTGACATGGATTTGGGAGAACATATAACCAATGCTCATAATTTATCTAGAACTAATTTTAGTTAAAATATCATTTATACCAAAGATAAATATGATAGAACCATATTATAAATGTCCCATAAAACTTTTAAAATGATATTATCCTTTAATAGTTTTATATATTGTGACTATTAACAAAATTCAAGCTCAGTGTTCTTTATATGTAAGTTTATATCCTTATCCACCTATTTTTAATCATGGATAAATTATGTTGTTATATCTAGAGTTATCCAAAAAAATATTTAAAAATATTAATATAAAATAATTATTATGACAAAAACTAATATTATGTATAAGTAAATATTCAAGAATATAAAATAAGTATGCATTTAGTAAGTTTTTTAATAATAACACTTTGTAAATATTTATTAACCCTAATCTTATATGTTTACAAATAGAAAACAAAAATATATGTATTTTTAAGCATTCACATAACTTTTTATATTATTTTATATTTTAATTTTAATTTTTCTCTCTCTTAGTAATCTTTGTGAAACTACACTTAATGATGATGATACATTGAAGATTAAAGTTAGAGTGATATACATGTTGTATAAAAAATATTCTAAATTCTATAATTATATTTTTTGTATTAATCTACTTATTTTGGACTAGCATGTAAGTCTTGTTTTATAAATTTAATACTAAATATAATATTACATACATAGTAATTATAATCATATAAAATTTTATTATTGCCCACAAGGTATTTGCGACTTACCATATCAAATAAAATTGGTACTGATTTTTTTCTTGATCTACATTAATTTTTATGTCTGTATCATTTCTAATTTAATTTTTATTGTTAAATTTATTTTACTTTAAATATATTGTAACATCCCATAACATTATCAATGAATATTTTCCCTTATTATAGTTTTTTCATGCAATATAAAGCACATACATCATATAGAAAATCCAATAAAAACTTTATTCTCATAAATTAAGAATGATAAATTATTCAAGAAAACCCAATAAGAATGCCAAATATTTTTGTGGGACAATAAATATAAAATAATATAATAATAATAATCAAATATATATCTTCCTGATCCACTAGAATGACTGCACTCATGAAAAAAGTTGTAGAAATCAAACATAATGTTAATAATAATAAATTCAATTAAAATATAAAAGTACATATAACATTGGGATAAAATATATGTTATTGATGAATGTAAAAAGATGTATTTAGAGGAAGTATTTAACCCTTATGATCATTATAAATCTAACCAGTGGAATAGTAACTTAGCCATTGGAATAGTAATATGACTATAATTAATAGTAATTAGGTGGTTAAAATAATAACCTAACCTATGAAAGTGTAAATAAAATTTAGGCATCTTATAAATTAAAGTATGATATATTTAATTATGGAATAATTAAATAAATATTTTTAAAATAACAAATTAAGTGTTGGTGTTTTGTGAAATGTAAATGTTTATTTACAATTATATAATTAATATAATGATTTAAAAAAATATTTTTGTAAAAAAAAATTATAAATTAATATTATTTTTTATTATAATTATAAGATAATTTTATGATACCTTAATTAATTTTCAATGTGTTATAAAATTGGTTATAATATTAAAATCAGTATTTTTCGAATAAATGGTGATTTTAATTAAAATTAAATTTATCATATTTAGAAAATTATTTTCATAAAGTGGGATCCATTTTTAAAATATACATATTGAAAAAAATTTAGGGTGAATTTTTGTATTTTTCAAAAAAAGTTGAATTTTTAGTGAATAGTGAAATACAATAATTTATGTTATTTAAAATTTTATGCCAAATACATAAATTTTTGGGTCATTAATGATATAATAATCCATTATTTAAACATCACATTAAATATTTACTATAATTAGTCTCAATAATCAATACTATTGGTATTATTGAGCAAAAATAATAAACTAATGAATATAATAATCAAAAACACCCCTCTCCTTCCCTTATAAATACCACCCCTCACCGCCCCATCTCCTTGAACATTTTAAGACTTTTAGCTTGTCTAAATTATACCTAATTCCTATTCCAATAATCTTCCCCACATATTGGTCTTATTTATCTCAAAAAAATACCAATTCCAAGTTCCTTAAGGAGGTTCTCAAAGAGATGATATTCAAGAGGTTAAATCCTCCATCTTTCTTTTTTAAATTCTTTTTTCTTATTATCCTCTCTTCACCTCCTCTATCAAAAAAATTATAAATCTAGTATTATATATATAATATCATTTTATTAAATTAATATAATATCCATCATAAAAACTCTTATATTCCCTTTTTATCTTAAAAACAAAAACATCGTCTGTGATATGTCGATTCACCACCTTCGTGGACAATGATTTTTCATTTTACATTACCTCCTTAATGGATAGTTATAAAACCATTATAATTGTTAAACCATTTTGTAAAATTTATATTATAACTTTTTTTATGTTGTGTAACAAATATATACATAATATTAAATAATAAAACAAAATTAGTTCATGGTGATTGAAAACTGCCAAAATAATCTAAACGTTTATCAATAACATTTTATAAAATGAATCATACTCATGTAAAAAAAGAAAATTATTTATAGTAACATTTAAAATTTTGTAAGTTAATTCATACCATATAATTCTTTTGTGGATAATTATTCAAATTTTACAAGAACTTCTATAATTATACGCAATAGAATCGACCATGAAACTATGAAACGAACGCTCCTAAGACAAAAAAAATTAAACATTATAACCCATCTAAATGGATATAAATGAACTTAATAAAATTATAATAAATAAAATATATGTTTAAGGGGTTAAAAATTAAGTTATTAATCAATCTAATTTTATTATACAAGACATTAAGTGTAAGTGAAGAACACTTTCAGACATATGGTATGGGATCTCTCTAAACCTCCATTTTTTCCTTTGAGTTACGCTTTCTCTCTCTTTACACAGATTTATTTCCTCATTATTATTATGGAAATATTCTAAATTATTTTTATATGATTCAAAATTATGTATCTAGATCAATTAAACTTTCTTTTTTATGGGTAAATACATATTTTAAATGGTTCCTTTTCAATTCCTCCCGATAAGCAATTCTTAATAATGGGAACTTCCCAGTTTCTTACCCCTTTTCAAGTACAGTTTATAATCTGTCTTAATCCACCATTATTTTTATAAAATCACTCATTTAATCAAGAAAAACTATATTATTTAATTTCTTGTTTTATAAAAAATATTATACCTTTTTCCTCTTTAAAGTCTATTTAATATTTTCATTTAAACCGCACTAAAGTGTCTTATTTCTAAAGTTTCTTAAACACTCTTTTTATATGTTTTAACTTTAGTTGGAGATAATTTTTCATGATAAATTCCTATTTTACATTATAAATTCCCATGTATGATTTAAATCCATTCTTTCATGGTCAACATTATGATACAGTCATTGGTTATGCCTTATGACATGATTACGATACTCATTTCTTTCCATAGGTAACCCTTATATTTATTCCTAATGTTTGATTATTCATGTGGAACACATATGCATGAACATGTTATGAAAGGTGCACCCATATAGTGCTAAAATTTATTGGGTAATTTTTAGTCTCATGAGATTTCATATAAGTGATTATGGAGTAAACCTAATCCACATTCCAATATTTCTATTATTACATTATCCCATGTTCTATATTTTATTCTTCCATATGTTTAGTCATTTTTCATGCCTTTTTATGTCATCATGTTATGCCTTCTAACACATGTGTTATGCTTTATTCCTATGTTTATTCGCTTAATGCAATTTTTAGCTCATTCCTTTTGTCCATGCATTCCTAGATTATCCTATAAAGTTATAGGTTCTAAAAGGGATTTAGGATCTCAATATTGAGATTAATAAATAGTTTTTTTAATCTAGTTCCATGTTCTTAGTTTTATGTACCTATTTTTTCAAATACATTAGACTTTACAATCCTTGGTTTATATTTTATGGATAATTATACTTAAAATCATATAATAATACGTGTAAAAGTATAGAGTAATTATAGTTGGTATCAGAGCATATTATAGTTATTTTTGAAGATTATGTCTATAAAACTTTAGTAAGAACCCTAGGGATAATTCTATTACCATGGATAACCTAGATTGAAACTTATATGATCACAAGTTAGGATATAATTTTCATTTACAAGTTTATCTTTTGATTTTTAAAGTTTTCTTTTTATATGATTATTAGATAAGTATTCAATCCCCCCTAATTTTAATTTATTTTTCTTAGTTAATGACTAGAAATAGTAGAAACAGTTCCAATAATCAATGTGATAGGAAATGTGATGATTTTCCAAATGAGATGCCAAATCTGATGGGAACTGGAGCCCAAAACTTCATGATAGTACTAGAACAACTGCCTCAAGTTATGAATAATAACTTGAATCATGTGTAACTCCCTCTTTATACTAGGAAATATCAAGTTGAGTTCAGGTCCTTTATGTGACAAAGGACTCGTATCTTTAGTGGATCTTCTGATCCCCTCATTACAGAACATTGGATTGACACCATTAAAAAAATATTCTCTATCCTCTAGTGCTTAGAATAATAGAAAGTTGTGTTTGTGTTCTATAATTTTGATAGGGAAGATGATTGGTGGTGGAAACTAATCAAAAAATGAATTATATTGAGGAAATTGATTACATTGAATGGGAAGCATTCAAGAAAATATTTTTCAATAAATATTTTCCCTGAACTATATGTCTTAAGATGAAAAGAGAGTCCCTAATACTGAAGCAAAATGAAGATGGGTCTATTAGGGTGTAAGAGGAAAATTTTCAATGTATTCCATGACATGTCTATGGATTTTTCATGAAAATTGAAAGTAATATAGATCACTTCTTTATAAGACTAAAGCATATTCTAAGAAAATCATTGGAAATTAAAGAATTTGACAGCTATGATGTTATTGTGTGATGTTCCCTTAAGGTAGATATGGATATTGGATACTCTCATTGGTCTCATGGGGTCAAAGATAAAAATAAAAAAAATATAGTTTAATGTGGGAGGATAAACAGATAAATCCCATGATTGAAAGAAAAATTAACATCCCACGTGTCAAAAGTGTGGGAAGAATCATCCCATGAAATATGTAAGGGAACCAGAACATGCTTCAAATTTGGAAGAGAGGGGAATTAGGATAATTTTTTTTTAAGGGATATGAATAATCCCACAAATGTGGAAGAATAAATGAAGGTTCAGATCAAAACTCAACCTATAGTGCAGTGTTTAAATTACAAGTAACATAGGCATTATGTAATCTAATTCCCTAATCCAAGGGTTATTGGAGGAAATAAAAAACAACAACCTATAAGGAAACAATTAAGGGAATGTTATATCAATTCTACTAAGGTGGATCTCAACAATGATGTGGTGAAAGGTATGATGTCTATTCATTCAGGAATAGTAAATGTACTATTTGATTTTGGTTCTATGCATTCTTTCATAACATTCAAGTTTAGTATGACTATTCAAACCCCACCTCAAAATATGGAGGTTAACTTATCTGTGAGAACAAAAAAAGGAAAAAATATTGAATCCAAACTATATAACTCATCCCAAATTAATTTTTATAGACTGAACCTCCCAAAAAATATTTCCTTACTTCCTTTAGTGTATTTTGATTCTATATAGGTCATGGACTGGATATATTTATATAAATCCAACATCAACTATCGAGAAAGGTAGATCACTCTTCAAATCATGAGGCATCCTCCATTTACGTACATGTGTAAGGAGGGGGATGAATCTATTTCATAATCAAAATCTCAATTGTTGATATTATTACCATATGAACAATCATATCTAGCTTAAATGATTAAGACAAAGGAGAGAATCGTTCTCAAATACATTACCATTGTGAGGGACTACAATGATGTGTTCCCTGAAGAATTTCATAGTCTTAATCCTAATCAAGAGGTTGATTTATTAATTAAACTCATTCCAATATATTTTCCTATATAAAATACTCATTATATAATGGAAACCATTGAGTTAGAAAAATTGAAGAATTAGTTACAAGAGAATCTGTAAAATATTTTCATATCCCCGATTGATTTACTGTAGGGTGCACTAGTCTAATTTTTTATGAATAAGGATGGATAAATGTTCCCCTACATTGATTATAGTGAGATCAAAAAAAAACATGATAAATAACATGTATCCCCTTCCATGGATAAATGACTTGTTAGATCAACTACATCAGGCCAAGTATTTCTCAAAGGTGGACCTTTAGTCAGGATATCACTAATTAAAGGTGAGGAAGGAAGATATTTCCAAGACTTCCTTTTGAATGAGGTATAGAAACTATGAGTTCATAGTGGCTCCCTTTGGACTCACTAATTCTCTAGAAATATTAATGGAATTATTGAATAGAGTCTTTAGATATTACCTTGAAAAATTTATGGTAGTCTTTATAGATGATATTCTAATATACCCCAAGAGAAAGGAGGAATACAACGAGCATTTGAATACTATTCTAAATACTTAAAAGAGGTGGAAAATATATGCAAAGTATATTAAATGTGATTTATGGATGAAGTATCATTATTAAATCATTTTATCACTAGAAAATAACTATTTTTAGACCCTTCTAAGATAAAGGAAATTGAAGAGTGGCCCAGACCATCATCTTTAATGGAGATCCATAGTTTCCTGGATCAAAATGGGTAGTAATGACAATTTTTAATGAACTTATAATGATTTTAAAACCCCATAAAGAATCTTAATAAAAAGTTATTAAAGTTTTTCTTGACCAATGAATGTGGATACTACTTTAAAGAGTTGAAAATGGGGCTTATCACTTCACCAGTACTCACACTTCCAACAAGTGGGGAAATTTTTTTGGTATATATCGATTATTCAAAGAAGGGATTAGGATGTGTACTGTTGAAAAATGATAAATTGAAATCCTACACCTCAAGGTAGTTGAAATTTCATGAAAAAAATATCCCATACATGATCTGGAGTTGGAGGCTGCTATATTCATGCTAAAAATCTAGAGGAATTATCTCTATGGGGAGAAGTGTGAGATATATACTAAACATAAGAGACTCAAATATATATTCACATAGAAAGATATTAATATTTACCAATTAAAATGGTTAGATATCATCAAGTATTATGATTGTCCAATCCACTGTCATCCTAGTAAATCAAATAAAGTGGAAGATTCTCTAAGTATAAAAGATCTTACAAATTTATCAATGTTGATAATTAAGAAGGATCTAATCTTCTTATAATTGCAAAGGATGGGTATGGGAATCATGAAGGAAGGTACATAATCATTTCTTTCAAAAATTATTTCTCAAACATCCCTTATGGATAAAATAAAGGAAGATCAAATAAAGGATATAGAAATTTAGAAAAAGGTAAAAGCTATAAGAAGGAATAAATCCTCAGAGTTAGAATTTGATGATGAAGGATTTATAAGATTTGGGTCATGACTATGCATTCCATTTAATCCAGAGATAAATAAATAGATTTTTAAAAATGCACATCGCTCAATCTTATCTTTCACCCAGGGAGCACAAAGATGTATCAAGATTCTAAGAGAACTATTGGTGGGACAATATAAAGAAGGAGATCCCTGAATATACATCAAAGTTCCTGGTATGTTAGTAAGTGAAGGATGAAAGGAAAAGGTCAAAGGGGATGATGCAACCATTACCCATACCAACATGGAAATGAAAAAACATCACCATAGACTTTGTCATGAGACTTATAATAACATCCATAGTAAATAATGCTATATGGGTTATTGTGGATCGTCTTACAAAGAAAACTCACTTTATCATAGTTTTATAGGACTTCTCACTTGATCAACTAGCATAGATTTACATCAAATAAGTGGTGAGGTTTCAGGGAGTACCACTATTGATTATATTATATTGAGATATGATATTTACCTCCATGTTCTAGAAAAGTATCCAACATTCTTTAAACACTGATTTAAACTTTAGTATGGATTATCATCTTCAAACAGAAGGATAATCTGAGTAGAATATTTAGAAATTGGAATACTTTTCGATGGAATGTTCTATGGACTTTAAAGGAGGATGGGACCAACATCTACCTCTAGTCGAGTTCTCTTACAATAATAGTTTCCACTCAAGCATCCAAATGGATCCATATGACTCCATTTATGGGAAAAAAATTAGAACATTGTCATGTTGGGATGAAGTCAGTGAATGTAAGCTGATGGGACCTGAAATGGTCAAAGAAATGGTAGAAAAGGTGAAAACCATCCAACAGCACATCCAGGCATCCCAAAGTCGATAGAAGAGCTATGCAAATAATCTTAAATGGTACTTAGAGTTTTAGGTTGGTGATAAGATACTTCTTTAAATATCTCTGTGGAATATAGTCATGCGATTTTGGAAGAAAGTAAAGTCCTAGGTATATCAACCCCTTCGAGATTCTGGATCGTGTCGAAGTTTTGAACTATCTACTATCACTTCCATCAACCATGTCTCAAGTACATGATGTATTCTACATATCCCTATTGAGTAAGTACATACCATATCCCTCACATATACTGAATTCAGAGTTGGTATATCTTTAAAATGATCTTTCTTACTAGGATTAACCAGTGAAGATCTTGGACTGTGGAGATAAAGTTCTATGAAACAATACTGCTCACTTGGTCAAAGTACTATGGAGGAACCATAAATATAAAGAGACGATATAGGAACAAGAGTAATTGATGAAGGAGAAATTCCCTCACATATTTTTACCTTATTATGTAAAATGAAATTTTGAGGGTGAAATTTCATAAGGGGGAAAAAATGTAATGACCTAGAATTTTATCAATAAAAATTTTACCTTCTTATAATTATGTCAAGTAGTATAAAGCACATACATCATAGTGAGAACCAAATAAAAAATTTATTCTAATAAATAAAGAATGATAAATTAGTCAAAAAACAAATATATAATAATTCCAAATATTGTAGCGGGATAATAAATAGAAAATAAGATAATAAGAATAGGAAAATTTGGATTTACTCGATCAACTAGAATGACCACACTCATGAAAAATTTTAAAAAAAAAACAAAATTTTGATAATAAAATATTAATTTAAAATATTAAATTATATATAAACTTGGTATAAAATATAAGTGGTGGATGAATGGAATAATAGGTATTTATAAGAAGTAGTACACCCTTACGACCGTTAGAAATTTGGTTGTTTGAATAGTAACATGAGCAATGGAATAGTAATATGATTGTTAGTAATGGTAATCTGGTTTTTAGAATAATAACCCCACCTATGAAAGAATAAATAAAATTTAGGTATCTTATAAATTAAAGTATGATATATTTATATCATGGAATAAGTAAATAAAAGTTTTTAAAATGATAAATTAAGTGTTGGTATTTTTGTGAAATGTAAATATTTATTTCCAAATTTTTAATTAATATAGTGATTTAAAAGTAATTTTTTTATAAAATATATTCATAAATTAATATTAAATTTTATTATAATTATAATATAATTTTATAAAACCTTAATTAATTTTTCAAAGTGTCATAAAATTGGTTACAATATGAAAATTGGTATTTTTCAAATAAATGATGATTCTAATTAAAAATTAAATTTCTCATATTTATAAAATTATTTTCATAAAATGGATTCCATTTTTTAAATATACACATTTAAAAATGGTTAGGGTAAATTTTTTTGATTTTTCTATAATATTTGAATTTTTGTTAAATAGTGAAATACAGTAATTTACGGTATTTAACATTTTAAGCCAAATACATGAATTTTGAGGTCATTCATAATGTAAGAACCCATTATTTTGAACACATTTGCACTATATACTACAATTATTCATAATAATCAACACTATTTATAGTCTTGAGCAAAAATAATAAGCTAATGAATATAATAATAAAAAACACCCCTCTCCTCCCCTTATAAATACCACCCCTCACCACCCATTCTCATCACACCTTTGAAGACTTATATCTTGTCTAAATTATACTAAATTATTCTACCAAGACTCTTCCTCATTTATTTATCTTTCTATTCTCACCAAAAACTAATTCCAAGTGAATTAAGGAGGTTCTCAAGGAGACAATATTAAAGAGGTAAAATCCTCTTTCCTTCTCTTTTAATTTATTTTATTTTTTTATCCTCTCCTCACCTCCTCTGTCCAAAATATAATGATAACTCCCGTATCATATTTATACTATAATTTTATTGTTTTAATTGAATATCCATCATCAAAACTCTTCTCTTCTATATTTATCTTAAAAATGTAAACATTGTATATTATATGTCGATTCACCCCCTTTGTGGACGATGATTTTTCATTTTCAATCACTGCCTTCATGTCGGGTCATAAAACCATTATAATGGTTAAAATATATTTTAAAATTTATATTACAAATTTTTGTATGTTTTGGAACTAATATATACAAAATATTAAATAATAAATCAAAACTAGTTCATGATGATTGATAACTGCCAAAATAATATGAACTTTTATCATTAACATTTTATCAAATGAAGCATCCTCGTGTAAAAATTGAAAATGATATTTGAACCATTTAAAAATCTAGAATTTAATTTATATCATATAATTTCACTTCTATATAATTATTATAATTTTTCAAGAACTTCCAAAATTATACACAAGTGAACTGACCATGAAACTATGAAACGAATGATCCGAGAACAACGAAATTAAACATTATAACCCATCAAAATGGTTTTAAATAAACTGAATAAAATTTTAATAAATCAAATATATGTTTAAGGGGTTGTGAATTAAATTATTATTCAAGCTAATTTTATTATTTAAGACATTAAGTGCAATTAAAAATCACTTTTGGACATAAGGTAAGGGATCTCTCTGAACCTCTATTTTCCTTTGGGTTGCGCTTTCTCTATCTTTAAACTGATGTATTTATTCATTATTATTATGAGAATAATCTATATTATTTTTATATGTTCTATAATTATTTATTCACATCAATCCATCCTTATTTTATGAGTAAATACATATTTTAAAAGGTTCCATTTTCAATTCCTCCCTATAAGCAAGCCCGATTAAAGGGAACTTCCCAATTTCTTACCCCTTTTCAAGTACACTACATAACCTTTTTTAGTCCACAATTATTTTTATAAAATCACTCATTTCATCATGAAAAAACTATATTAGTTCATTTCTTTTTTATACAAAAAAAATTATGCTTTTTTCCTTTTTAAATTCTCTTTAATATATTCTCTTAAATCGCAAAAAAAGTGGCTCATTTCTAAAGTTTCTTAATCACTCTTTTTACATGTTCTACTCAATTTGGACATCATTTTTCATGATATATTCATAATTTAAAATATTAATGTCTAATTATGAATTAAATCCATTCTTTCATGGTCACCATTATGATACGCCCATTGGTTATGCCTTACGACATGATTGTGATATCCATTTCCTTCCATGGGTAACCCTTATGTTTATTCCTTATGTTTTATTCTTCATATGGAGAACATATACATGAACATGTTATGATGGGTGTTCCCATATAGCACTCCAATTCATTGGGTAATGTTTTCTATCATGAGACATCACGTATGGGATTAGGGAGTAAACCTAATCCATTGTGGGACTTTGTCTACCATGTGATATAGTCTTGACAGTTAGCCTCGACTCATGTTTATTTCATGTTTTATATTTCTACCAAATTCCTATGTTTCCATGATTACATGATCTCATGTTCTATATTTTATGTTTCCATATGTTTATTCATGTGTCATTCCTTTTTATGTCATTATTTTATTACTTCTATCTCATGTTCTGTGATTTATTCCTATGTTTATTCTCTTACAATGCTTTTCAACTCATTCCTTTTGTCAATGTATTTCCAAGTTATCATATGTAGTTATAGGTTCGTAAAGGTAGTTCAGATCTTAATATGTATATTAATAAAGAGTTTTTTATTCTATCTCCATGTTTTTAGTTTTATACAACCAATTTTACAAAGACACTAGACTTTACGATCCTTAGTTTGTATTTAATGGATAATTATGCTTAAAATCGTGTAATAATATGTGTAAAAAGTTAGGTACATTATATATATTACAAAAATTTTGTGACTATATAAGTTAAAATAAAAATAAATTAGTAAAAAATTTAACAACATAATAAAATATCTATAATTGAGATTGTAATATTATCGATGGAAAAAAATAATAACTTTTATCAGTATAAAACATTGAATTTATATTCTAAAAAATATATTTAATATAACTATATATTTATCCATTTAAAATATTATGATAGCATTATATGACTGTATGTGGAACACAAAAATGAAATTAATGGTTATTGGATTCCTTCTTTAAAAAATTTATATATAAATTCCATAAGAATACCTATAAGGCCCCAGCCTTAAACATTACTTAATCTTGAGTTACTTCAAGAATACACGTTGAGGATCTTTTCAGGGTTATAGTTTTAGAGAATTAGATCATAAAACATGCATTACATTCTACATTTAAAAAAAGTGGTTACATAAAAGATAGTATTCATTTTTCCCATCAACGGAAACATATTCAAAATAAAACATGGATTCTTTCTTAACACTTCCTTGTCACTATCATCATATCATGTACCTTTCCCTTGACCTGTGAAAAACATTTCAAAAACTTGGGATGAGCATAAAAAGCTCAGTAAGGGATATAAAAATATGGAAAGGAAACATGAGTACATGTATACATAATAATCAATGAAATCATACTTTACCCATAAAACATAATCACTTTAACATACCTCATCAAATCATGAATAAATCAAAGAAATCATAAGACATAAAGGTAACTTGAGTCATTCATAACATTCTTACGTAGGTAGTAACCCTCTTGGTTACGTTTGGAATACTCATCACAGTATATTCCCTAAATCTCTTCGGAGAAACCTTAACGTTTAACTCCTTCATGTTACCCAATGCATTGGAGAGCTATATCGGGATCACCTGCCCTTAGTTTATCACGGAACCACCCGTCTTCATAACAATGCCCAAGAACCATAACATAAGCGTATCACATAAAACATGCATAAAGGAAACATAACATTTTCAATTTTCAATCATAAGATATCAATACAAAACATTGATATAAAAACATTATGAAAACCATTTTCAATACCAAAATAAAAGAAAATTAAAACATGGTATTTATTTTTCATTCAAAAAAGTTATGGCTTGTAGAGGAAGCCGAAACTCAAATAATGGTCACAGCGGCGGAGAAGTCGTTGTCGCTGCATACGTACGACAAAAACATTCCCTTTTGTCGTTTAGTAAAAGGCTTCGTATAAAAAATATTTATTTTGGATAAACGTAAAAGTAAAAGGGGTTTATACACCGTATAAAAGAAGTTTGTGTATAAAATAAAATATGCCTCAATGAAAGGAGATTGAGACGAAGTCCCATACCTCGGGTCCGACTTGACTTGATCGTTCTTTAACCTCCTGAATAATAAAATTGAGTTAATTTCTACTTGCTTAAGAACCTTTTTCAAGTTCATTATTCCTTTTATATCACTTATTACCATGTTATGAACACTATGAAATTATTTAAGTTAATAATGGTCGTTTTGTCGATCATTGCTACTTGAGTCAAAAATAAACTCTTTATAATTACATGTTTGTTCATGGGGTAAAATATCCATTATATCCAGAATTATATTAATTATTTATATATCATATATATCCATTATATACATTCATTTATAATATTACATAACATTTAGAGGTAAGAAATGAAATGCACCATTCATGGAGACGGTAATCCGTACGTACGCATGAACGCTACTTCCATTTCTATTTCATATTTAATGGAATTAAAACATAATGATAAATAATAGTATGATAATTCCAGTATGGTATCATATATAATATCATTAAATATATCGTTTATATGTACTACATATGGTATTAACGAATCAAATCACTTTGAGGGGGCGGTAGTATGCACTTCCTAAAATGAAGATATCGTGTTTACCCATAATGGAAACCATAAATGTATGCCATAAATGAAAAATACAGAAGCTTAAGGAAAACATAAACATATTATATATCATATATAAATATAGTTACATCTTAATGGCCACCTTTTAAGGTGTTATAAGAATATTGAACAATCATCGTTTCATGAGGCAGAAATTCACCATCCACAAAAACAGTATGTTCTTTAACCATTAGATGTTTGTGTGTGTAAGTGTAGCTCGAATACTTCTTATAAAAACATCCTAGTATATTGAATATACTGTATTTGTTACAAAATAAATTAATAAAAAGAGTTTAGGGGGTTGGATAAGCAAAATAAAACAAAAGAACACAAGTGAAGACATTACCTTAAAATCGGGTAACTCCCTTTGGTTTGAACCAAAAGGGTTTCTTGAAGAGATTCCTGCCTGATTTAAGGATTATAGGATGAGTAGAGGTATGTTTAGAGACAAAATTATCAGAGCTTGTCCGATCCAAAGGCTTGAGAGGTGTGGGTAAGGAGGTAGAGGTGGTGTCCTTTTATAAGAGGAGAGGCGGGGCACTCTTGGAAAGGTATAAAATGTTACTTTATTTTCAAATGAGTTTCGGATTTTAAAGGTCCCACATTGATATATTTCAAGGATAAGGTGATAAGGGTTATAAATATACTCATAAAATAGGTTTTTTACATGTGTAGGTCATATATTTTACATTATCTTTTCATTTTATTTAAATCGTTAAATAATGAGGTAATCGTTGCATCATCATGATTTCATAAATAATTTAATTTATTTAATAACTAAAATTTATAAAAAAAATACTATGATGTAGGAAATATTTTTATCTTTCCAATTAATATTTATAGTCAAAAATATGACTTGTATAACCTCATTTAAAAATTGTTTTAGTAAACCAATACATGTTTGTGTCATTTTTACTTTTACTTTAAATAAAAGGCATTAATGTCATTATCTTACCCAAGTGGCTCCATGGGGTCCCAAAAATATACCCATGGGTTTTCTTGGTCGTCCATGACACATCCAATAAGTTTAGGACATGTTTCAAGGTCATTTCATATTATTAAAATATTATTTTTACCTTAAACTACACTAATTAACTCTAATCGCGATTAAAAACTTAAAAGTTACTATTCACAAAAAAATTATTTTAATCCCATTGAACCACATTTTACTTCCTAAGGACAACCATTTATGTCGGATTTTTTAAATTCAAAACACAGAGATGGTAAAATTTCATTTAAACGAAAAATCAGTTTTTTAAGTACCACTTAGTGGTTTCACTATTCATCAAAAATTGAAGTTTTTCAGAAAAATACCAAAACTTCACCCTAAGCTATATTTGGTATTCCAAATTTAAAAATGATGTCTATTTTAAAAAATTAAAAACATATAAGTTACAATAATTAATTTAATAATTAATTCCCGTTGTCATAACAAATAGAGTGTTTTTAAGAAACAATACCTATCAAAAGATTGACACTCATTTATGTCCAATCTCAAAGTGATATTAATTAAAATGACCACCATTGGATTAAATGGTAAAAATATATTATAATTTCACTTTAAAACCAATTAAAAAGATAATCTAACTATATAAATATATTATATTAAAAAGAGGTTTTGAATTAAAATACAACACTTTTCACTATTCATTAAAAAATGAACATTATCATAAAAATACCAGAAATTTATCCAAAGTAAATTTCAATTTCCCAATCATAAAGAATAATTTTATTTTGACAAATATATCTTATAAAATTGTCAAAATATATATTTAAAAAAGGTTCTCCATCAAAAGGCGGTAAAACAATCTCTTAAAAATATTAGAGTATTTCATGCTTAAGGTTGGATTTATTCTCATTTTAAGCCTCTAAAACACTATCTAATTCATAAATAGACAAAGATAACTATATATATTATTCATTACTTACTTGGGATGTTACAATAACTATTCTAATGAATTCAAAAATAAAATATATATATATATATATAATAATAATAAAAATACATACCAGATCATCACAAATATAGAATTACTTTCAATTATAAAACTCATTTAACATATTATGAATCTAATATACCATACTTAGGATATGAATCCATTCCTTTCCAAATTATTATTGCGGAAAAAATTCAAAACAACATGTGATAGGTACCTTTTCATATTCAACATGTTTCATTTTTATAACATAATTTAACTTTACCAAAATAATTATATCAATTTCACATAAATTTAACATTTATTGTTAAAATTTATGTATTTATATCTAACCTTTTAATGCTACTAAATAATCTGATTTTAAAATATATTTTATTAAATAGTTTAACACATAATGTAATTATTCATATTTTCCTTATGTTATTAACATGTATTATAGTTTAAAAACTCCAATTAAAGTGTTTAAATAATAATTAAATGTCATAGATTCTATAAATATAATACTAGAATTTTAATTATAATATATCCATATCTTTAATAACCATTCTTATTATTTAAATAAATATATAGTGTCTTATTATTTAATTCTTCTTAATTGATGTTACTTATTTTCAATAAATTGAAATTGAAAATCATTACCTTTTATAAATTATTGATAATATTAAATTTTTTTAATTCAATGCATTCATTATTTTTATTCTATGTTGTATTTTTATATGTATAATGTTCACATGTTATAATGACCCATACCATTGGGTAAGTGACATATCAAATTAAAATTTAATTATTACCTTTTAGAAATTGTAAGTTGTAAATTTTTTCCACTTTGAAGAAATTAGTAATTTTATATTATATCAATTTCCCATAATAATATGTATTATTATATATTAAAAGTTTTTATGTTATTTATTTTTTAAATTAATCTAATATAAATTTACCCATTTGTGGTATTTTAAATAAAAGACTGTATATCTTTATTTTTCATTTGAACATATTTCATTTGTTTGTTACCAAATCATAACATCCCATATTTCCAATGAATATTTTTTTAAAATTTTTATTTCTTAAGATATAAATGTAAATGATAAAAAAATTATTTTTAATAATATAAACTAAACACTTATAAATATATTTATCACATAAGTTGTTTTCTTATATATTATTAAAGTATAATGGAATTTTATTTATTAAACTTTTTTAATAGAAAAAAGTGTAGCCTATAGGTTGGGTGATAGTATATCACATTTGGTGAGACCGTGGGGCTCAAACCCATGACCAAAGGGCGATAGGGGAAAAGCACCTACCACTAGTCTATATGTTGTCCTAATTCCATTTTCTACCCTTTATATATATTTATATCTATTTTACTATATTCATAACTATTTTTATATATATTTTTTTATAATTAAATTAATTATTATATTTAGATTCATATAATCGTATTAATTAATTCATTATAATATAATCTTTAACATATTATGACACATTTCTTCAAAGTCATAAGGTTATAATATATTAAAAATAAAGTCATATAACATTTTATGTGAAACATATGATAAATGATTAAATTTAATTTTTACTCTAAAATAATACTTTATCAATTATTTTTAATTTAAATTATAGTTCATTTAATTCCTAAATGGTTGTTATCATATTTTGTGTAAAAAATTTTATTACTCTAAAATTTTCCTTTTAAAACATTAAGTTGCATGTTTTATAATAAAATAACATTATAAAATTTTATTATTTTTATTTTAAAATATAATTATGAATATTTATAATGTATTATTATCATAAAAAGTTTATTAGGTTTTCATAATAAATTTTTTAGAAAAGTAAAATGGTTGTTGACATAATATTTTAATCATAGTATATAATGTTTATTGCACAAAAATGTTTTCTCAATTATGTATTTTAATGATAAATTCCTATTAATTACAAGGGGAACATAATAAAATGTATATTTTTTACATGTAATAACAATTAATTATCAATCATATAACTATTAATATATAATAAAATACATAAAAGTAACTAATCATAATAAAAGAAATAGTTTTTATTCTAAATGAACTTTTTCCCATGTATTATATGATTTTATCTAAAAGTTAAATTAGAAAATTTTTTATTTTTAATTTTATAAAAAGGGATTCATTTTTTTAATTGATATAATGAAATAATTTTCAGGTTAATTTTTGGGAATTTTTTAAAGAAGTTTATTTTTTAGTGAGTAGTAAAAAATATTGTTTTTATGTAAACTGTAACTTTTATGACATCATCATGATACAAGTGAGACTTAAAAATTTGTAAAAAAATTATTAACTTAAAATTTATTTAATGAGTCAAATAATTTATTTAAAAATATTAATTTTAATTTATAAAACTATGATTGAAATTTTAAATCCTGAGTTATATTTTATTCGAATAAAAAACTAATTTTTTATTATATACCTTTAATGAAGTGGTTTAATGATTAAATTTGGTTTTGTAATGGTTATAATGTAAAATAACCTTTATTTTTTTAATCATAATCCAAAAAATTCATTGGAATCATCCTTATTAAAAATTATTTGTCCTAAATGATAAAATAATGAAATACTTTATTCAAGAATACCCCTCCCCTTGATTATATAAGCACGCCTCCTTTTCCCACTCCTCCTCGCTCTAGAAATTTTTTCCTTTTCCAAATATCTAAAAAAATACCTCTTTCCCCATACTTCCTCATTCCCCTAGTCCTATTTTCTTGATAAAAAAACCCTTCACCAAAGGCGTTAAGCTCAATCGAAAGGAGGCAACACAAGGGAAAGGTAAGGGTTCCTATTCCTAAACCTTTCACTTCTTTTGAGATTTATTTAGCATGATATATTTTAACCAACTATATTATATTATTAAATAATTATATATCCAATTTATTATTATCTATTTTATCCTTTATGTGTGATTCTAATAATTCCTTCTCATCAAACCCTTTGAATAACCCTTTTCTATATCAAAATAACAGTTTTCTTAATCCTCACTATTCATTTCTTGTATGGGATTATTTTTCTATAACCTCCATCAAAAAAATGTACTGAAATGATTTAATTTATGTGTTATTATCTTTATTAATAACTCTTATTTATAATATATTACCAATTTACTCACACAAAACCCATTTCATAAGTCATTATTACATCAAAATACGATTTTTTTCAAAAACAGGGTCTTTTGTTTCAATTATTCTAAAAAAACTTTTCAATAAAAAAGGTAATATATAAAATTTAACTTAAAATATAATATTTACTATAATTAAAAAATTATAATAATATAACATTTATTGTGTTTTCCCTTCTTTTAAACTATTTTGAAAAAATGTCGCTCATCTTAGTAGTTTTACGCTACCTAAGTAAACGATGATGTTTTCTTAAACTTTTTTCCTACATGTATATTTTTAAAATTGATTTAATTAATGAATATAATATTAATATTTATATAATTTCAGTATTATAATTCAATAATAGTATAATATTCATCATAATAAATAAATTAAAAGTAATCATTCAAAGTCATTTTTAACAGTCAAAAACGATCTTAAAAATGAAGAATATCAAAATGGTAATTAATTCATGCAATATTAAACTCCATTTCTTCTTTAATTAAATTAAAAATATAAATTTAATATTCTATTTCTTATTTAACCATTTTAATATGACCATTTACCATTATAATTATGCTATAATGGTTTTGGATACTACAAACCGAGAAACTGTAAAACGATCGATGTAGACTATAATAATTTATTAAATGAATTAAACATGAGAATAAATGAATTAAAAAGAATAATAATAATAAAATTAACATGTTAAATGTTATTAATAAATTAAATACTTAAGATAGTTTTATTATCCATGATGATAGAGAACTTAGGAAGTGAGTCGGGATTTAAGGTAGGGGTTTTTGTCTCAATTTCAATTCATTGAGACATGTTTCATATTGTGCATCATTATTTATTTTATATTGTATACCTAATTAACCAATAATTTATTTTTACATATTATTTCATTTAATCTATTCTATGTATAGAACCAGGTCATATTTTTTATTCAAATGTCACCTGATTTAAGCATTACTAAAGTTGTATGGGTTTTTTCATATCAATTTTTGCTTCTTCGAGACATGTTTTATATTGTGCACCTATATTATTATATAAGGTTTATAACCGTAACATTTTATATATTATAACATTATTATATCTTTATTAAATTTATTTAAAGTTTCATTTCATGTTCTATCATTAAACGGGTTTTGATTCAAAAGATACTAAAGTTGTAAGGGTTTATTTTCAAGTATTATTTATTTATTTCTTATATTATCTTCTTAGACTCAAATAAAGGTTCCTTAATGTCATTAACCATCCCAAAAGTCCCATTCTATTACTACCCCAAGACCGCCTCCAATAGTTCAGGGGCTAGCAACTAGCACTGAGTAGGCATATCCCACAAATGGGAGGCATTTGCCTAAGTACCTGTGCACATGCACACAAATCCAAGCCAAAGGTATTGAAATGTAAAAGGATAAGGAAGATTTGAATGAAAGACACTAAGTATAACACAACCAAAGTGCAGCAAAAAATAAAGTACAGGGTGAAAAACTCGGCCAGTATATAATCCCACCAAAATAAAGACAAAACACAAGTAAAGATCCAAGTCCCTAAAGCTCATCCGCTGATAACCCTACTTGAACGGTAGGTGATGGGTTGTTGCCTATAGACATAGGAGTATGCCTTGTCTATTTGATATCACTAAGAACCACCTAGTCTGAGTCCTCCATGGACTTTATCAAAGTTTTGATTGTCTGCACAAGACATGACATGTGCGGGCAAAGCCCGTGCAGGGGTGAGTAAAACAGTACTTAGTAGGACACCTCGAAACCAAAAAGGTAAAGTATAAAGGAAAACCCACAAGAAAAGCACATTCATCTCAACATAGGTATATTCCCATACATATACCAAAAACATCCAGATATACTCATTTTAGACATAAGGAATCATAAGGTTCCAACCTCATAGCCAGCATCAGGATTCTCATCGTAGGTTTGAGAGGCAACACATGAAACCAGGAGATCACACTCCATGATCTCTTCCATCCTCTATGGCACCCATCTGAGATTTACACTCCATTGGTAACAACTATACTATTCCAAATGGTACATCCAATAGAATTTTCTCCATTAGGAACATTCTACTAGGTCCAAGTTCAGTTCCCAGCACCGAAGGTTCAGTCATTGTTGTCTTGCACCCAATGCAAGACTAAAAAACCCAAGTGGAGAGGCCTTCCCTCACCACTATACACAAAAGAGGGACCCCTACTCCTAACCATCTCGTGAAACTTTTTTCACTCCTATAAGTAGTGTCTCACACCTCAGTCCTCTGAGGTAGAACTAGCTCCCATCTAGGCATCATTTTCATCAAGTGGATGGGCCCTCTCCTTGGTACTATATCTGACAACTGAGGGAGCTCCAACTCTAATTGAGGACCCACACCCTACCCAGTAGGGGAGTACTACTCGGTGACTAGAGGACCCATTCCCTGGTATAATATGGAGGTTCCAACTCTATCAGTTTACATTTGGAGCACCCGCGCCCTAGAACCACATGGGAGTACTGACTCCTATCATAGAGGACCCACACCCTACCCAATAGTGGAGTACCGACTCTATTAGATCATTTATAGAGGACCTACACCCTGGAACAGCAAGGGAGTACCTAATCCTATCATATGGGACCTTCATCCTACCTAGTAGGGGAGTACCAACTCTATGTATGTTAGAGGTGGAGGACCCGCGCCCTAGTCCTATAGGGGAGTAACGACTCCACGGATAGAGGACCCGCTCCGTGGTCCCACAGGGGAGTACCTACTCAACCTTAACAAATATCTCTAGAAAATCACACCCTATTCCTTCAGGGGAGTGACACCCCCAAAGGAAGCTACCTGAAGTAAAAAAACCTTCTCCCACGACCTGTGGAGTCCTATCTTTATGAAACATGCTAATTCCCACTCAAGAATGCTTATACTAGAAGGACCTACAACTTAAGACATTAGTTCATCTTCCAACATTCACAAATACTCACTTAGAGTATCTCAAAAGGATCGTCTCGTCAAAAGGTTCCCAACGCCATAGATGGATCATCAAATGGATGATTTGTTTGAGAGTTATGGACGTTTGAGCGAAAAGAGGGGCAGTTGGGTCTGGTTCGACCCAATTGGGATGACCTGACCCGGGACCCACCGACCCAACCAAGGTCTACCGACTCAACCTGGGTCCACAGACCCAACTCAGGTCTAACCCTTCTTGGGTCCAACCCGGCCCATTGGGCCCGCCCCAGATATCCAGGGCCCAGTCTGGCCCGATGTTGGTCTGACCCACCAACTTTAGCCCAGCCCGCATAGGAGTGGACCGGTGGTGCTCTCCCAGGACGCAATAGTCGTCGCCGCATCCCCCTTCATGATACATGGTCTGTCATTGTTGTCCACTACATCAGCACGCACGTGGATTTGAGTCGTGGTACCAAGTCAACGCCATGACCGGGGCTTCGGCTTCCTCTGCATGGACAACCACATGGATGCGGCCGCCACCATATACCACCAGTGTCGACACACCAGGGGTGGTTTTTTGGGCCACTAGACTAGCTCTGGAGGTCCAATTTTGAATCCAGAAGTTGTTTCAGATCCCTTAGGTCGCCCTCTTGCGATCCCTTCCTTCGTAAAGCACTCTATTTACAGTATCTCATATGCCTATTCTATCCACCCACCATCATCATCGTTACACTACCTTCGTTCCATGTCCGTCTACGATCTACGATATCAGCACTACTAGAAATGGAGTCTTTCCCAACAGTTCTGAACCGTTGGGAAAGCCTACAGAACCATTGGTATATGTTATACCAACAGTTTTGCAAACCGTAGGGAAGTAAGCTGTTGGGAAAAGTTATCCCAACAGTTTACAAAGAACCGTTGGTATAGGTTAGTAAAATTATCCTATGCCAATAGTTTGGCCAACCATTAGCATAAGTTTTACCAACGGTTCTCCTTGAACCGTTGGAAAAAAATTCCATAGGTCTTTCCCAACGGTTTGAGTAAACCGTTGGGAAAGGTAAATATATAAAAATGAGTTCCTGCAGAGGTTTGAACCCACAACCTCCATGTTATAAATCAATGACTTTTCCACTATCCTAGAGTATCCTTTGTGAATATATTAGGATAAATATATATATATATATATATATATATATATTAATATGCAATTTATATATTGATGTATTTGACGATATTCGGCCAATGTACTCATAAAACCTATCCCAACGGTTCTCAAAACCGTTGGGAAAGATAAGTTCCCAACCTTTCCCAACGGTTTGCCCAAACCGTTGGGAAAGCTATACCCAAGGGACTTTTCCCAACGGTTTGGACAAATTGTTGGCAAATCCATGGACTATTCCCAATGTTTTGGCCAAATTATTGGGAAATTCATACCCAAGGGACTTTTCCCAACGGTTTGGCCAAACCGTTGGGAAAGCCATGGACTTTTCCCAACTGTTTGGCCAAACCATTGGGAAAAGTGGCCACAAAAGGATTTTTTTGAATGGTTTGGGCAAACAATTTGGAAATCCATACCCTTAGTGGGCTTTCCCAATGGTTTTTACAACCATTGGAATAGAAGCATTGGGAAAGGTCAGGATTCGAGTAGTGCAGATCTTTGCACTACACGGTGAATGTGAAATGATCATTCATTCATATCGCCACGAAGAACGAAGAACATTTGGGGATAAAGAGGATAGGAAAATCCATACAACAATTCAAGGAACAAACCTTCATCGTTGTTCATCATGACATTAATCTGCTACCATTAGAAGGATCAAGAAATAAATCAAAATAGAAACTCATTTCTCCCCAATCATCCTGCAGTTAAGAACCTCCCACAAGAATGATCGAATTTCATGTAAACCTATTCATGGGTTGATCCGCATTCTTCATTTAAATCCAAGAATAAGGAAAAACATAATTTAAATAACAACCCCTATCTGGAGATCAAGTTCAATCGATGGGTGGATTTATCCTTGATGGTGATCCGTTTACAGAAGTCCTCAATCTGACATCGAAGGAGGGATCTCTTGAAGAGGATGGGTAAGTGCTCAAAATCTTTGGTGATTGTTTCTCATAGTTCATCAGTAGTGATACTCCAGAGATTCATAGTGTTTCTCCCACATCATTGAATTACCCTTGGTTAAAACATTAAAGAAGGGAACGACTTTCTGTTACCACTGCATTACAGCGTCATTACGTTGATTCATTAATAAGGTTCACTAATGAGATTAATTTTTTCCACGTTTTTGCACCACAGTGCTGATGTTCCACTATTTAATGGTGAAGAAAACAAATAAAATAACTTTTTAAGTTCTTTTATATTTTTCTTCCGAAAATTCCAAAAACTATCTTTTTCGATCGACCCTCTTTCGTCGATGTTAGGCCTTTTCTATATGAATCTCGACATTATAATTTCAATGGTTCCCCCATATTTTTGATCTGAGAACTGGTTTAAAAGTTAGAAAAAACATGCTCGCACGTTTATTTAAATGAACTTTAAAATAGTTCAAAAATTAACTTTTTCCCTTAACCCATGCAGGTCGAGGTTAAATCCTTCTTAAGGAGAATATCTCATTATAAACTCAATGGCGGTATCTGATATTTAATATGAGTTACCATTTGTGAGTTATGAGTATTTGAAAATAAAATAACTTTTATTTAAATTATTTTATTTATGGTTACGTCCCAAAAACCAAATTTCACAGCTAACCCTTGTCGACCGATGTTAGGCTCTACCAAAGGGAAGCATGCCCTCAAGAACTCAACGGTTCTCTAAAATTTCCAATATTAGTTACCATTTATGATTTATAAGGATTTTAAAATAAAATAACTTTATTCAATTATTTTATTTACGACCAAAAACTAATTTCCACTCTTGACCTGCATCGGCCAATGTTTGGATTTTCCTAAGAAAAGAATACCCTCACAAGCTCAATGGTGGTCTCATATTCTCAATCTGAGTCACCATTTGTGAGTTATAAGGATTTGAAAAATAAAATAATTTTATTTAATTATTTTATTTATGTTTATTCCATTTTAGGGTTTTCTCACTAGAGGGCCACGCCGATTAAACATATGTCGAGTCTAGGGTAAACCCACCATCCTAAACTCAATGGTTCCCTCAGAATTATGATCCAGGCACCCATTTTAGAGTTATTCTACTTTTTTAAGAAAAATGATCAAGTGTGCTATTTAAAAACATAACATTTTTCGACAGACCATTCCGGGCACACCAGGCCTCAGAATCACACGTCGTTTCAGCACATGGTCTTAGAATAATCCCATTTAATTTTCAAAAAAAATCATGGAATTATGGGGTATTACATTACTCCCCCATTTAGGGCTTTACATCCTCATAATCCAAAACAAGGGCTAATCAAAAAAATGTGGGTACTAAGCACGAATCTGAGCCTCCTGCTCCCACATTCTCTCATGGAGATCCCCATGCTGCAAGTAAACACACACTAAAGGAATCTATCATCCATGAAGGATCCCCTACAACTGATCCTCTATCTCCACTAGGTACTACTCAAATGTTTCCATGGCCAAAATCACCGTATCCCTCATAAAAGAGAGACTCGTAGGAATACATACCCCCCCCCCCTTGAACTCCAAGGGTATCCATCGCCTATCATCATAGCAATTCTGTTAGATCTATGCAGTCTTCATCCGCTCTCGGATGACCTGCACCATTTCAGTGGTAGGATGTACCATCTCTGGACCCATTAGTGCTGACTCCTTTGGTATGTCCAGCATAATGGGGACCTGCATGGTCATCCGTACAGTACCTCAAATGGTTCCATACTGATGAATTCATGAAGTTGTCCTTGACCATGTCCTCCAGCTCCCTAAGCCTGGTATGGACCTCTTGTTGCTCTTCTAGCTCCTCTACCTCACCCACCATCTTACGAAACTCCTTTCTCCAAAAGCTATCTCTTCTAAGGTGGCCCGTCAGCCAGCTCCCTCGCAGCGTCATGGATGGTCAGACAATCTCTATCTAGATGCCCACGACCATTACAAGCATAACACCACCTCTCCTATAGCTGATGTGTCTCACGGCGCTGCTCCTGTGCCATATTCCCACACGTCTAAGTTTGGGCATGGGTATTCCTCATACTCTGTGATCATGTCACCTATTGTCTGCCAAATCCTGCAAACACCTCTACCTCGTGACCTTTATTGTGGGTCACATCTATCTGTTCCTCAGCTAGAAAACACTCAACCACCAGGGCTCACTCCTACACCCTAGCATAGGTGGGAATATTCAGAGGAACCACTGACACCCTAATCTCTCAGTGTAAGCCCAAATCAAAGGTTCAAGCTATGAAAAAATGGTCTCGTACCATGTCCAGGGAGTATTATGACAAGTTAGTGAACCTCACTAAAAACATTGCCACTATCATGCTGACCTGTCGAAGCTGCAGAAGCTCCTAGAAACGTACTGACCTTAGTGGGGCTGGGTAAAACTCTTTCATGAAGAGTTTTTCTAACTCCTACCAAGTGAGTGTCACATCATCATGTGACTTTATTACCAAGCTCCACCATCATCCCTCTAAGCCTTGAAGAAGGCTCGCGGCTAGGACCACCATCTGATCAGGAAGTGTCCTCACTAAGCGGAAAACTCGAGTGACCGATTTGAGCTATTCATATACTGCCTGGGGTTCTAGATCACCCTGATATTTTGAAGGTCTCGTCCACTAGAACTCATGTAGTGAACTCATCCTATGTTCATCCTCTTCCCGAAATGTTGGTAAAATGTGATACTATGCGGGTGGTGGAATCGCCGGTAGACCACCCGTGGGAAACTCCTCAGAACTAGTGCCATGAATTGAATCCACATCATAGGGAAGATCATCATCATGATCATGCTAAAGAATCCAATTTGGATGTCAACATAGAGGAATCCTGAAATAGATCAAGATGAACCGTGGTTAATATATTATATCTAGAGAGATGACTCAAGACGGACATGGAAAACACAAATCATTCCTATATGATGCATGTACCATTTATTTCCTAGCGACTAGTGTTCTAATGCACTGAGTTAAAAATCAGGTTATCATAGTCCTAGTTAATGGATATGTTGGCCACCGTACCAACACTAGAACCTATGGCCTGAGAGCCGAACTCGAAATGTCTTAACACTATCACTATGCAACCCAAACCAAGCTCACAACATTGAGGTTCTAAGGTTTAACCGACCTCCTCTAATACCAATATTTCGTGACATGTACCCTAGGGGTCATGTCATGACTACCCTAAGCTAGCCTCTAATATTCTGGGGGCTGGTGACTAGCATTGAGTGGGAATATACCATAAATGGGAGGAATTTTTCTAAGTACCTATACACACACACACAACTCCAATCCAAAGGTATTGGAAAGTAAAAGGCTAAGGAATATATGCATGCAAGACACTAAGTAAAACACACCTAGAGTGAAATAAAAAGTAAAATACGGGGTGGAAATCTGGGTTAGTATACAAGCCCACCAAAAGAAAGATAGAACACAAGTAAAACTCCAAGTCCCTGAAGATCATCTGTCGACAACCGTACCTTAAGGGTAGGTGATGGGTAACTTCCTGTAGCCATATAAGTGGACCTCATCTATCTGATCTTACTGAGCACCACCTAGTCCTGGTCCTCCCTGGAATTTTTCAAAACATAGATCATCTACACAAGACATGACATGTATAGGCAAAGCCCGTTCAGGAGTTTTTAAAACAATACTTAGTAGGACACCCCAAAACCACAAAGGTAAAGCACAAGGGAAAAACCACAAGAAAAGCACAGTCATCTCGACATAGGTATATGACCATACATATACCAATAACATCCGGATATAATCATTTCAGACACTAGGAATCATAAGGGTTCAAACTCATAGCCAGCATTAGGATTCTCATCATAGGTTTGATAGGTAACACATGAAACCAAAAGATCACACTCTATAAGCTCAGCCATTATCTATGGCACCCGTCTGAGAGGTACATTATATCGAGAACAACTCTACCATTCCAAATGGTATGTTTGAGAGAACATGCTCTATCGATAACATTCTATTAGGTCAATCGTTAGTGCCAAGTATCATAGTTTCAGTCATCATTGTCTTGCGCCCAACGCAAGACTAAAGAAACCCAAGTGGAGAGGCATGCCCTCACCACTATATACAAAAGAGGGAGCCTTGATCCTAACCATATCATGAAACTCTATCTCTCCTATAAGGAGTGGCCCGAACCTTAGTCCATCGAGAGATAACTAGATCCTATCTAGGCATCATTTTCATTAAGTGGATAGGATCGCTCCTCCCTATTGTGTCTGATAGCAAAGGGAGATCCAACTCTAATTGAGATCCTGCACCATACTCGGTAGGGGGTACTACTCGGTGACTAGAGGACTCATTCCCCAGTATGATAGGGTAATGCCGACTCTATCATTTCATGTGTATAGGGCCCGAACCCTAGAACCACAGTGGAGTACTGACTCCTATCATAGAGGAACCCCACCCTTCCCGGTTGGGGAGTACTGACTCTATTTGATCATGTATGGAAAACTTGTACCTTGGAACAGCAGGGGAGTACCAACTCCTATCATAGAGGACTCACACCCTACCCAGTAGGGGAGTACCGACTCTATGTATGTTATAGGTGGAGGACCTGCGCCCTAGTCCTATAGGGGAGTACCGACTCCACGGATAGAGGAATCGCTCCCTGGTCCCATAGGGGAGTACCTACTCTACCTTCACAAACATCTCTAGGAACCTTTACCCTAGTCCTTCCGGGGGAGTTACACCACAATAGGAAGCTACCCAAAGTAAACAAACATGCTCCCACAACATGGGGAGTCTAATATTTAGAAAATACACTAATTCATTCTCAAGAATGATTGTACCGGAAGGACCTAAAACTCAAACCATTAGTTTGTATGCCAACATTTACAAAGACTCACTTAGAGTATATCAAAAGGACCTTCTCATCACAAGGGTCCCAATGCCACATGCAGTTCATCAAATGGACGCTTAATTGGAGAGCTAAGGATGTTTGAGTGAAAAGAGGGTCGGTTAGGTCTGGGTCTAGTCTGACCCAACCTGGGTCCCCCAACCTGACCTAGGTCCCCTGACCCGACAGGGGTCCCCCGACCTAACCCAAGATCCCCAACCCGACTTGGGACCCTCGACCCGACCTGGGACCCCCGGGTCCCCTGACCTGACCCGGTTCCCCTGACCCGACTCGAGTCTGACCCAGCCCAACCCGCCCGGATGGGCTCAGCTTGCCGGCTTCAGGCCAGCCCGCATCGAAGTGGGTTGGTGGCTCTTTCCTGGGATGAAACAGTCGTCGTCACATCCCCCTTCATGAAACAGAGTCGGTCATTACTGACCGCCAGATCAGCACACCCGTGACTTTGAGCTGCAGGACCGAGTTAATGTCGCAGCCTCTTCCATATGGACAGTCGCATGGACATACCTGTCGTTGTCACATCCATGGTATACCGCCGGCTACCGCCACCGTCGAAGCTTCAAGGGATTTTTCGTGGGCCACCGAACTCACTCTGGTGGTCGGTTTTCAAATCCGGAAGTTGTTCTAGATCCCTCGGGCTGCCCTCTTCGTTGTTGTGTGATTGTAACTTAGTTTTTATCCCTTACTATAGAAAGTGATCAATTGATGGTATCTCATGCACCACTGCGATCCACCTGTCGTCATCATCGTCGCACTACCTTCGTTCCTATTGGGAAAGATGGTAAAGTGACAAACACACAAACAATAGAAAAGTGAACACACAACAGAAATAAATTGCTTTCACTCCAAATAAAAAAGCCATAAAAATAAATTGGATGTGCATCGAACAAAGATATGAGTGTTGAAAAAGAAAAGTTGACACCATAAAATTTTTATGTGGAAAACCCAAAAGGGAAAAACCACGGGACCTAGTTCAAAAAGAGGGATCCACTAATAATAAAAAAGTCAAAAGTAGGGACTCCCAGAGATGAAAGGGATCTGAAAATAATACTTTGATAAAATAGTGGATCAAAGGTGGAGATCATATGTAGTATGAAGGCATCCTGAAAAGACGAATGCAGTCTGATAAAGAAACCCAAATATATCTAACTATGAAAGAAAGATATCATTGTCCAAACAAAAGGTGCAGATGAAAAATTCACCAAGATCGGCCCAAAGAACATTATAGATGATGGTCGATCAAATTAGAGTAGTTCTGAAGGTTTAAAATCTTAAAACCACTTCTTGAAACCATAACTTCTTCGTCTGAAGTTTATGAGGAGAGCCACACACACACAAATAGTATCCCATCACATCGTAAATCCACCATCGATGCCTCACTCATCATTGATGATGTCCCACACGGACTACTGAAAACGAGATGGTCCCTTTCCTCTTGATCTCGGTGGACTGCATCTTGGGCATCTTGTTCACCACCATCCACTTACCATTTTATAGGCTCCCATATTCCACATATCTTCTTTAAAATAGAAATCTGTAATATATCTAAAACATAGATATCATGACAACTCCTGTATCTCATGCTGTAAAATACACATACAACCTTATCATTGTGATATGATAAAAGATATATCATATTAAAAAACATATCTTATCCCAAATATGGAAAGAGTCACATGTGGGCTGAACTCCAACAATCTCCCCCATCATCCCATTAATGGAGATACCACCCAACATACATAGTTGGACTGAAAAACTTATTAGTATCTCACCAACCATTATACTCTACAAAAAAATGAAGACACCCTTTTGCAACTCTAACAAAAACCTGACTTCTCCCCCTGTAAAAAAAATCCAAATGTCAAAGTCTTCATCATACCTGTGTCTGCATCGCCAATACCAGAATCAATAATATTTGGTTCCCTCAAAATTTTGATCACCAAAAAATCTGGAGTACCAGCGGTCTTCCACCAAGCTCGGACTATCACCAATAATGGAACACACCTCATGACTCTTGCAGTTCAATTGGACTTTTGATATCCTAGAGACACCTCTGATACCACCACTATCTTTCGGTAACATCCTTCGAGCCCTTGATAAACTGATCTGCCAGATGCCTGCCACTGTATTCTACAACTGAGGACTTAAAAAATCCCTATGATACCAAATGTTGGGAAAGATAGTAAAGTGAAGAACGCGCAAACAACAGAAAAGCGAACGTGCAGCAAAAATAAATTTCTTTCCCTCTAAATAAAAAAGCCATGAAAATAAAGAGGATGCATAATGACCAAAGATATGAGTGCTGAAAAATAAAAGTTAACACTAGAAAATTTTTACATGGAAAACCCAAAAGGGAAAACCCACGGGACCTAGTCCAGAAAGAGGGATCCACCAATAATCAAAAGTACAAAGTAGATACTCCCAAAGATGAACGGGATCTCAAAAATAATACTTTGATAAAACAGTGGACCAAAAGAGGAGAGCATATGCAGTCTGAAGGTAGCCTGAAAGGAAGAATACATCCTGATAAAGAAACCCAAATAGATATGACCATGAAAGTAGGAGATCATTGTCTGAACAAAAGGTGCAGATGAAAAAGACGCCAGAATCATATCAAAGACCATCGTAAATGAAATCTAATCAGATCATAGTAGTCCAAAAGGTTTCAGATCTTAAAACCACTTCTTGAAACTATTAAATCATCATTAAAAGTTTATGAGGAGATCCACACACACACACAGTATCCCATCACATCATAAATCCATCATTGATGTTTGGTTCGCCATTGATGACAACCCACACAAACTACCACAAACGTGACAGCCCCTTTCCTCTTGATCTCTGTGGACTACAACTTGGGTAGCCCTTTCTCTATTCACCACTAGACGATTCCCCTTTTATAGGCTCTCATATTCCACATATCTTGTTTAAAAAAGAAATATGAAATATATCTAAAAAATAGATATCATGAGATCTCCTATATCTCATGTTGTAAAATACGCATGCAGCCTTATCTATGTGATATGATAAAATATATATCATATTAAAAAATATATCTTATCTTAAATATGGAAACAATCACATGTGGGATGAACTCCAATAGTTTCATGTCTGTCTATGATCTGCAATATCGGACCATTGCACCATAAGGTGAACGCATGATGATCATTCATTCATATCCCCATGAAGAATGAAGAATGTGTAGGGATAAATAGAAGAGGAAAATCCAGAAAACAATTTGAGGAATGAACCTTCGTCATCGTTTGTCATGGAATTAATCCACTCTCATTAGAAGGATCAAGAACAAAACAAAACAGAAACTCATTTCCCTCAAATCATCCCGCAATTAAGAACCTCCTACGAAAATGATCAAACTGCGGGTCAACCTGTTCATGGGTTGATATGCGTTCATTATTTAATTCCAATAATAGGAAAAGACATAATTTAAAATAAAAATCCCTGCCTAGAGATCAAGTTTGATCGAAGGGTAGATTTTTCACTGATAGTGATCTATCAAAGGAATCACTTGATCCGACATTGAAGGCGGGATCTCTCAAAGAGGAGGGGTAAGTGCTCAACGTCATTGGCAATCATCGCTCGACATTCGTCAATGGTGATCCTCCATATATTCAGAGCATTTCTCCCACATCAATGATGCACCCCTAGTTAAAACATTAAAGGATGGAATGCCTTTTCATTACCGCTGATTTGCAGCGTCATTACACTGATTCATTAATGAGGTTCATTAATGAGATTCAGTGTCGCCTCATCGCTACACCGAAGTACTAACATGCCACTTCTCAATGGTGAAGAAAACAAATAAAATAACTTTTTTAGTTATTTTATTTTTCTCCCAAAAACTCTAAAAACTAGATTTTCTGATCGACACTCACTGGTCGATGTTAGGTCTTTTCTAGGTGAATCCCAACATTTTGAGTTCAATGGTGCCCTCATATTTTTTATCTGAGCACCAGCTTAAAAGTTAGAAAAACCCACTCGCACATTTATTTAAATGAACTTTAAAATATTTCAAAAATTAAATTTTCCCCTCGACCCACACCGATCGAGGTTAGGTCCTGCCGAAGGAGAACATCTCATTATGAACTCAACGGTTGTCTTGGATTTTTAATCCGAGTTACTATTTTTGAGTTATGAGGATTTAAAAATAAAATAACTTTTATTTAAATTATTTTATTTATGGTTATGTCCCAAAAACCAACTTTCACAGCCGACCCATGTCGGCCGATGTTAGGCTCTTCCTAAGGGAAGAATTTCTTCATGAACTCAATGGTACTCTCAGATTTCCAATCTGATTTACCATTTATGAGTTATAAATATTTGAAAATAAAATAACTTTATTAAATTATTTTATTTATGGCCAAAAACTACTTTCCATTTTTGACCAGTGTCGGCCAATGTTAGACTCTACCTAAGGAAAACATACTTTCATGGGATCAACGGTGGTCTCGGATTTTTAATCTGAGACACTGTTCGTGAGTTATAAGGATTTGAAAAATAAAATGATTTTATTTAATTAATTTATTTATGGTTATTCCATTTTCAGGTTTTCTCACTAGAGACTCGCACCGACTAAAATTAAGTCGCTCCAAGGGTAAACATGTCATCCTAAATGCAAAGATTCCATAAAAATTATGATTTGGGAACCCATTTGAGATTTATTCCACTTCTTTAGGAAAAATTCTCATGAGCACTATTTAAAAACATGAAATTTTTCAATGGACCATTCTGGGCACACCGAGCCTCGGAATCGCACGTTGTCTCAGCGCCTGGTCTTAGAATAATCCCATTCAATTTTCAAAAAAAATCATGGAATTCCAAGGAATTAGATTTAATGTTTATCATATTTTCATACCTTAATTTCTAATGAATTATTAGTTTATTTTATTCCCTTATGGATTTATAGTACTTAACATACTTTATTGGAAAGGATTCCTTCCCACTAATCCTATACCTTGTGATTATGTTATATATCACTCTCTATCTTTCTCTTGACTTTAATTTTCCCCTTAATTTTCATATTCCTTTGTATATGTGGTGTGGTTGAAATTAAATCTATATGTAAATAATGATCCATCATTACCATTGCCTTTCCTTTTCATTATCTATGTATAACTTTTCTTTTAATTATTTTCGATTGTGATTACCCTTAGTTCCTTCCATTGATTGAAGGGTGTTCACCAAAATACCAATTCATTTATTAGACTAAGGAAATTATTGTCATGAAATTATGACATTTATTCTATATGGTTTGAATACACATATTATTCATTACCTTGATTGAAGGGTATTTTCATTGATAATTATTTTATAGAATGCCTATTTGATTTCATGGGTTAATCATGATGTGACTTTAATGTATTTATGATTGTTTCCTACTCATGCAGCACACATATGCATGACATATTATGAAAATGGGTTGTAAAAAATGATATATCCCTTAAATTCATTAGTTAATGTGATATATGTCATGAGATTATGTGAATTATGGGTGAAGATAATGCTAGCTTTGTTCACATTTTATGAAATGATTGGAACACCAAGAATATACATGAACCTGATGTTAGCTTTCTTCCCAATTAATGTTTGGGATTTGACCACAATGTTATATTGTCTTGGAAGTGAGCCTTGACCTATGTTGATGATGACATGTCTTATATTTATGCCGCAATGCTAAGATTCACGTGATTACTATTCTCCTATGACATCTTGTCTCTTAGGCCATTTTTGTATGATTGATTCCATGTTATGATTATTGATTCTCATCTCACCCCATTTTATTCCATGATTCATGATTATGCTCTCATACTTATTTTTCATTTCCTATGACTTCATTATCTTACTCCTTTAATCCTGAAATTTCTTACATAATTATTTTTCCCATTTTTTATGATATATTATCTCATTTTAATAGTTTTATCCCTTACTAATCATCTGATATCACCATTTATGTTTTCCCATTTTACTATGTTATCATAGGTTATAAAATGAGTGTGAAAAGTTTATAAATTGTCTATAAATAAAGTTTATATTTCATTTTTTGGTTTAGTATAGGTTTTTGATGTATTATGTTCCAATTTTCCAAATACACCAAAATTTTGAACATGGGAGTTGGTTGTAATTCATGTGATGTACTAAAAGTTTATATGTTTTGCACCAGATATGGAAGTGTGGGTTTGGGTCATCTTAGTTGGTATCAGAGTAGAGTTATGTTATTTTTGGAATTTAGGATTATGAATATTTGGGTATAAAGCCTTAAATATATAACTATTTTCTCAAGAGTACCAGGATAAGTGTAACTAGTTTAACATTATGGGTTTAACATTTTTCAAACATTTATGTTGACTCATATTATAACCCTACAATAGTTAATATTGAATATTACATTAGGTAATATTATTATGGTTAATGGAAATTATAGAAAAAAGTAATAACTATTTATAAATGGGTAATATTGAAAGGACAAGGTTTATTAAAGGGGTAGAATGTAACATCATATACTTCTAATAAATATTTTTATAAATTTTATTTCTTAAAATATAAACATAAATGTAAAATGAATTTATTTTTAATAATATGAACCAAACATTTATACACATATTTTACACCTAATTTTTTTTCCTATATATTTTTCAAGTATAGCATAATTTTAATTTTTAAAATGTTTTATTAGAAAAAAGGGATGCTCGTAGGCTGGGTGATAGCACATCACATCTAACAAGTCCATGAGGCTAAAAACCACAGTCAAAGGTCCACATGTGTGCATCTCCTACTGTTACCCAACATTCGATCCTACTTCCATTTTCTATCCATTTTATATATTAATATATCTCATTTATTATATTCATGGTTATTTTTAAATATATTGTTTTATAACTATATTAATTTTTAGTTTTATTTTCATTTCATCATAATAATTAAGTCAATATAATCTAATGATTAACATACTACGATACGTATTTACAAAGTTACAAAGTTTTAATATATTAAAAATAATTTCATATAAAATTTCATGTGAAACATGTTATAAATGATTAAATATAATTTTTATAGTAAAATAATACTTTATCGTGCATTTTTAATTTATATTATATTTTATTTTGTTCTTAAATTATTTTTATCATATTCTGGGTAAATGTTTTATTACTCTAAAATTTTCCGTTAAAAATGTTAAGTAACATTTTTTGTAATAAAAAAATTATGAAATATTTATTATTTTTATTTGAAAACTTAATTACGCATGTTTATAATTTCTTATTATCACAAAAAATTATTAAAGTTTTATAATATAGTTTTTATAATAGTAAAATATTCATTGATATAGTATTGTAATCATAATATATAAAGTTTATCATACTAAATTTATTTTCTCAATTAAGTGTTTAACAGATAAATTTCACTTAATTAGAATATTAATTTCATAAAATTAAAATATTTGAAATGTAAAAATAGTTAATTATAAATCATATAAAATTTAAGATATAATAATAGACATAAAAGTAACCAATCATGACAAAAGAAATAGTTTTATTTGAAATGAACTATTTTTTCATGTATTATATAAATTTATTTTAAATTTAAAATCCTAATTTTTAAAATTTTAATTTTATAAAAAATGATTTATTTTTTTAATATGCATATCTAAATTATATTTGGGCGAATTTTTTGTAGTTTTCTAAAGAAGTTGCTTTTAATGAATAGTAAAAAATATGGTTTTTATGGATACTATAACTTTTATGACAGCGTCATGATATAATTGGGACTTAAAATTTTATAAAAAAAACTTTTTCTTGAACTAAAATTTATTTAAGGATTAAAATAATTAATTTAAAATATTAATTTAAATTTAGAAAACTTTGTTTGAAATTTTGTAACCTAAGTTATATTTTATTCTAATAAAAATATATTTTTGATTCTTTACGTTTAATGAAGTGATTCAATGATTACATTTAGTTTTGGAATGGTTTTAATGTCAAATAACCTTAATTTTTTTATTATAATCAAATAAATTCATTGGAATCATCCCTATTAAAAAAATTGTCCTAAATGATAAAATAATCAAATACTTTATTCAAACATATTCATCCCCCTTGACTATATAAACACACCTCCTCCATCAATTCCTCCTCACTCTAAAAATAATTTCCTTTGAAGAATCACTAACAAAATAACTCTCTACCCATCCTTCCCCACATCCATAAGTCTATAGTCTTGAAAAACCCCCTCCAATGAAAGCATTAGTCTCAATCAAAAGGAGGAAACTCAAGAGCATGGTAAGGGTTCTTATTCCTAAACCTTCCACTTTCTTTTGAGATTCATTTATAATGATCTATTTTAAACACTAATTTCATATTATTACACCCTTATATTTCTATTTTATTATCATCTAATTGATACTTCTTTTTATGATATTCTACTAATTACCTATCATCGAACCCTTTTCATAACCTGTTGCTATGTCAGAATAACAATTTTCTTAATCCAGTATTTTTATTTCTTAAATCAGATTATTTTTCTATAAAATACATGAAACATAAATTTTAAATATTTCCATGAGTTAATTTTTATTTTAGTATCATTCTTATTATATATTTTTTGTAATAGATTTTCAATTTCCACTCATCAATCTCATTTCATAAATCATAATTACATTGAAATGTGGGTTTTTCAAAAATAGGTTCTTTTAATTTTAATTCTTGTATAATAATTTTCAATAAAAATGGTAATATTTAAAATTAAACTTAAAAAAAGTATTATAGTATAATTTTTCTTATAAAACTATATCATTTATTTTTTTTCCCCTCTTTCAAACTATTTTGAAAAAACATCACTAATCATGGTAGCTCTGTGCTACCTGAGTGAATGATGATGTTTTCTTAAACTTTTTTTCTTAATGGATATTATTAAAATTGATTTAATGATTTAATATAATATTAACATTCATGTAATTTCGTTATTTTTATTTTGTAATGGTAAAATAGCCATCATAATAATGAAACTAAAAGTAAACAATTGTAGTCATTTTTAATAGCCAAAAACAAGATTAACAACAAAGAATATCTGGAGTGTAACTAATTAAGGTCCAATTTAACTAATTTACATATATAATTACCTGAAAAATATACCTTTAATCTTATAGTTCTTGTGTAACCATTTTAATATGACCTTTTACCATTACAATTATACCACAATGGGTTTGGAGACTATGAACTGAGAAACCTTTAAATGATCGATGTGGACTATACTAATTTATTAAATTAATTAAGCATGATAATAAATGAATTTAAATGAATAATAAAAAAAATTAACATTAAAGGGTTATTAATTAAGTAAATAATTAATATAGTCTTATTATTCAATGTGTTAGAGAACTTATGAAGTGAGTAGGGATTTGAGGTAAGGATTATTTGTCTCAATTTCAATTCCTTGATAGATATTTCATATTATGAATCATGATTTCTTTTATATGGTGTACATAATACCCCATGAATATATTTTGTCATATTATTTCATATCATTAATGTAATTTATAGAACTATATCACATTATTTCTTTCAATTTCACTTGATTCAAGCATTACTAAAGTTGTAAGGGTTTTTTCATCTCAACTTTTTCTCCTTTGAGACATGTTTTGTATTGTGAACCTATATTATTATTTGAGGTATATATAATTATATTTTTATATATTATATCATTATTATTTATTTATTAATGGTATTTAAATTTTAATTTCATTTTATCACTCTAAAAGAGTCTTGATTCAAAAGATATTAAAGTTGTAAGGGTTTATTTTCGAGTATTATTCCTTTATTCCCTATATTCTCTTCGATCACTAACATAAAAGTTCTTGAATGGATATAATATTGTATTAAATTAAATTCTAATGAATTTATGGACTTATTATAATGAATTTATGGAATTATTTCCTCCATTATTTATTTATAGTCCTTACCTTACTTTTTTCCAAAGGGTTCCTTCTCACTCATCTTGTACATTGTGATTATGTTCTCTATCACTCTCCATCTTTCCCTTGAAATTATTTTTATCCTTCATGTACATGTTTCTATGAATATGTGGTGTTGAGGAAATGAAATATATATTTGATTAATGATCCATCACTACCTTTTTCTTTCCTTGTCATCATTTATGGAGAGATTTTCTTCTAATTCATTTCTATTGTGATTACCCTTAATTCCTTTGATTGGAGTGTGTTCACCTAAATACCTATAAATTTATTTAAATGGGAAAATTATTAAATTGAACTTATACCATTTATTATATATGGGTATAATACCATTATGATTTGTTACCTTAATTTAAGGGTATTTACATTGATATCTACTTTATCGGATGATCGTTTGATTTCATAGGTTAATCATGTTGTGACATTTATGTATTTATGATTATTTCCTATTCATGTGACACACATATACATGACATATTATGATGATAGGTAGGTTAAAAATTATATATTCCTATAATTCATTGGTTAATGTTACATATCACATGATATTGTTTGAATTATTTATAAAACTAGTGCAGGATTTTTAAACATTTATAAAATGATTGGAACATAAATAATATATTTGAACCTAATTCTAGATTCATTCATATTTATATATGGGATTTGACCATAATGTTATGATGTATTGATATCAATCATTGACCTATGTTAATGATGACATGTCTTATGTTTGTTCCACATTCCTATGATTCTCATGATCATCATGCTCCTATGACATCTTGTCTCTTATTCCATGTTTGTATGATTGATTCCAGGTTATGATTATTGACTCTCATCTCACTTTATTTTATGCCATGATTCATGATTATATTCTCATTATTCCTTTTCACTTATTATGATTTCATTATATTACTCCTTTAATCATTCTATTTCTCACATGATCGTGTCTCTCATTTGTTTTTGATATATTATCTCATTGTAATAGATTTACCCTTTACTGAGAATTTAATCTCACCCCTTTCTTATGTTTCCCTATTTCCACAAGTGTTTATGGGTTATAAAGTGAGTGATAAATGTAACATTCCAGGTAAATAAATAAATAATAAATTTTCTTTTTAATTAATATGTTATGAATTAAATATTAATTTTACCTTAAAGGGGTTGTTGTGTTCTATGGAATACCTGATACGCAACAACGGGTTTCTTTGAAATCTTGTGTTTCACAATAATAATATAATTTTCTTATTTTAAATAGTAGTTAACTCCTAGTTGTTTTATTAGTGGGAAGGAACAGAACTAACTACAATATGATTATACATGTTTTTTAAATGTTTTTACATTTATCCAATAAAATTCAGTGGCTTAAACTGTGAATGAATCTAATTGTAAGCATAATTTACTTTAAAAGATTCATTTACCGCCTTTTGATGGCGAACCCTATTTAAATATAGTTTTGGTCACTTTTGTATGTTCTATTTGACAAAAAAAATATTATTCTTTAGAATAGGGACATCAAAATATAATTTTGATGAAATTTTGGTATTTTTTTGATAAAATTCAATTTTTGATGAATGGTGAAAAATACTATATTTTAATTCAAAACTGTATTTTAATATAATTTATTTATATAGATAGATTATCTTTTTAATTGTTTTTAAAGTGTAATTAGATTATATTTTTACCATTTAATCCAATTTTGGTCATTTCAATTAATTTCACTTTGAAATTGGACATAAACAAGTGTCAATATTTTGAGAGTTATTATTTCTTAAAAACACGCCTTTTGTTTTGACAGTGGGAATTAATTTTAAATTAATTTCTGCCACTTAGGTGTTGTGAATTTGGAAAATTCTATTCTATATTTGGAATCATGAGGTCCAAATTTCGTAAATATTTAACTTTTATTTTTATACATTATGAATATTTACTTCAGTAAATATTTTATTTACCAGGGTTAAAGGGTAAATCTGGTAAATAAGGGTAAACAAATATTACTATAATAATATAAAATTACAATAACATGTGTCCTAATCCTATTTTTTGATACACTTTCTACCATGACTATCCTTGGGTTGATTTTGGGACCCCATGGGGCTACTTGGGAGTGATAATGACACTTTATTTTAATTAACTTAAAGTAAAGACAAAAATGACATAAACAAATATGTTTTAGTAAATTAATTTTTACATAGGGTTATATAAGTTATAATTTCAACTATAAATATTATATGGAAATATTAAAATATTTCCTACATCATGGTATTTTTTTATAATTTTTATACATCAAATAAATTAAATTATTTATGGCACAATAATGATGTAGTGATTACCTCATAAATAAATGATTTAAATAAATAAGATTATAAAGATTACAATAATATCCCAAACCTGTCCAATTATTATTGGATGGTTTTATTTCGACCATTAGTTATATTATATTCTACTTTAATAAGTTTTTTACCTTTAGAAACCAAAAATAATTAAATAATAAAATAATATTTTCACACTTTCCTAAAGAGCCCCTCCTCCCCCTTATAAAACTCCCACAACTCTAACCCATTCCTCACACCTCTAAATCCCCTTGGATCATCCAAAATCTACCCAATTAATCTCCCTAAATCCCTATCCTGCTCCTAGAAGCCTTAAATTAGGCAGAAGGAACTTCAACAAACCCTTTTGGTTCAAACAAAAGGGAGTTAACTGATTTAAAGGTAACATCTTCTCTTATGTTCTTTTGTTTTATTTTACTTCTCCAACCCCCTAAAAAAATTATTACTTTCTTTTATAACAAAACCAGTATCCAAAATATACTAGGATGTTTGTATTAGAAGTATTCTAAATTCCCTTACACACACCTCCATCTAATGGGTAAAGAACATACTGTTTTTGTGGACGGAAAACAAATGCCTCATGAAATGAAGATTGTTCAATTATCTCCTACCACCTCTCGTGGTGGCCATTATGATGGAACTATATTTATATATGATATATATTATGTTTATGTTTTCTTTTCTCTTCTATATTTTTCATTTATATCATTCCTTTAAGGTTTCCATTATGGGTAAACGCGATAACTTCATTTGAGGAAGTGCAGACTACCACCCCCTAAAAGTGATATGACTCGTTAATGTCATATGTGGGATGTATAAAGGATGGAGTTACTGATATTACATATTATATTATACTTGAATTATAATATACCTATGTATCATTATGTTTTAATTCCATTAAAATACGAAATAGAAGTGGAATTAGCGTTCATGCGTATGTACGGCTTACTGTCTCCATGAAAGGTGCATTCCATTTCTTACCTCTAAATGTTATGTACTATAATAAATACATGTATATACTGGATATATATGATATATATGATATATATGATATATATGATATATATGATATATATGATATATATGATATCTAAATCATGAATATCATTCTGGATATAATGTATTTTTGACCACATCGACAACTTGTAAATATAAGAAGTTCATTTTTGACTCAAGTATCAAATATCGACAAAACGACCATTATTAACTTAAATTATTACATGAAGTTTATAAGATGGTAATAATTTATATAAAAGGAATAATAAACAAGAAACAGGTTCTTAAGAAATTAGAAATTAACTTTATCTTATTATTCAGGAAATTAAAGAACGAACGGGTCAAGTCAGACAAGAGGTAAGGGACTTCATCTCAATCTCCTTTAATTGAGGCATATTTTATTTTAATACATGAATTTATTTTATAATTTCTATAAAAACCTTTGAATTTTCATTTAATTCAAAGGGAATATTTTTATATGATGTGTTTTACTAAACGAAAAAAAAGAATGTTTCTTTTTAACGTAAGCGGTGACAACGACCTTTCCACCACCGCAAGTATTATTTGATCTATGGATTCCTTAACAATCCGTAATGTTTTTAAAAGGAAAATAAATATCATATACTCTTTTACATATTTTGGTATTTAAAATTATTTTGATAATGGATTTTTTATGTCAATATATTTAAATGATATATTCTGATTGAAATGTGGAAATGTTATCTTTCCTTTGTATTTATTTTATGTGTTATAAATATGTTATGGTTATTGGGAATTTTTATGTATACAGATGGTTCCGTGATAAACCTAGGGCGGGTGAGCCTGAGATATCTCTCCAATTCATTGGGTACTGTGATGGAGGTAAACATGAATGTTTCTCCTAATATATTTAGGGAATATACTGTGATGGGTATTCCTAATGTAACTCCTTACGTAGTTGTGATAGCTATAATGTAATTATGATATGGATGTCACAAGTTACCATTATGATTTATAATTACTATGTGTTATTCATAAATCTTATGATTTTCATGAGGTATGTTAAAGAGCTTATGTTATGTATGTAATTATTAACTAATGTTTTCTTTCATTGTTTTATAACCCTTATTGATCTTTTAATACTCATCCCAAGTTTTGAAATGTTTTTCATAGGACCTAAATATTAATAGGGTCAAGGATGGGATCAAGGAAAATTCATGTTGTCTAAAACATGGGACTAGACATGACTTTTTTTCAATAGTTTTTATTTTATGAAAAAAATGAAAACTGAGTAGAAGTGTCTACCTTATAATTTTTGAGATGTAATGTAATAGTTATGGCCTAATTCTCTAAAACCCTTAACCAGAAAATATCCTCAATGTGAATTATTCATTTAATTCAAGATTATGTAATTTTTAAGGTTGGGTCCTTATAGTTGGTATCAAAGGTCGATTTAGATAACTTTATAAGTTAGGATATAGTAAAATCAATGTCCATAAATTAATTTATGGTAATATTGAAGTGATATAGCATTTAAATATTACCATGTTGCTTCACCTAAGATATTTTTGTGTTTAGAATGGTTTTCTACAGAGGAAATTGGGCAGCTATGTTGGGACGACATCAGGAGGAAGACAACCTTCCAAATCAGCAACCTGAGATGGTCTGAATCGGAACTAAATAGTATTTTGCAGTGATGGCACAGTTGACTCAGGCTATAAATAGTTGTGGTATCCATGTACGAGATCATCCAGATCAACCGTAGAGGAACATGTCAGTAGTGGTGCAATTCATGAGGCAACATCCCCCATCATTCTGAGGATCATCTGAACCTAAGCTAGAATAAGGGTGGATTAAAGCACTAGAGAATATTTTCGATATTATGGGGTGTTCAGAACATCAAAAGGTTAGTCTCACTATTTATCATTTTGAAGGTGAAGCTGATTAGTGGTATTTGATGGTGAAAAATATCAGGGATAGTGAGGAGATTAATTCTCTTGATTGGAATTAATTCAAAGGTATGTTTCTTGAGAAATATTTTCCTAAGGTGGTTCGTCTTAGGATGGAAAAAAAATCTTGGAATTGAGGCAAGAGGATGACTCAGTGGCTGCTTATGAAGAAAAATTCAATTGACTGGCAAGGTATGCTCCAAATTTCATACGAGATCTTGAGAGTAAAATCAACCATTTCTACTCAGGATTAAAGCCAAAGTATCGAAGGGCTTTAGCTCCTTGTGAGTTAAAAAGTTATGAAAAACTTGTTCGATGTGCAGAGAAGGTGGAAATGGAGTTTTCTGATGATCATGTCTTCTTTGAAAAAAACAGAATAAAAGGTCAAGGTGGCAAGAGAAAGGGAAAAACTCTTCAAAAAAGTCTGATGGTAAGAAACTTAAGTTTACAGTTTGTGAAAATTGTGGTAAAAAGCATGTTGGGGAGTGTCTTTTGAATTCTATTAAGTGCTATCAATATAGTAAAATGGGACATAAAGCTCGCAATTGCACTGAAAAAGATCAGGGTAATAGTAAGACAAAATATGATTTACAATCAGTAAAAAAATTAAGTGCAATGAAATGGGTCCTTATGAAAATGAGTGTCTAATGAAGAACTCAGCTGAGGGAAAGCAACTAGACTACACGCATAAAGGGGTGGTGAAATACTTTGCAATAACTTCAGCAGATGTTGGGCCATAAAATGAAGTAGTATTAGATTCACTATTTGTTTGTTCATATTATTCCAATGGGTTGTTTGATTCAGGGTCTACACATTTTTTCATTTCTGAGAATTTTTCTAGTAAATTGGGAATTCCATATAAAGATATGAATCCTAAACTTATGGTAAAAACACATGGAGGAAATATTGAAGCAAAAAAGAAATTATAAGAACCTTCCTTTCCTAGTGTGTAGAAAGAATCTACCTGCAATCCTTATTGTTTTGTCTCTAGTATAGTTTGATGTTATTTTGGATATGGATTGGATTTTTGTTTATCTTGCTAAGATTGACTGCAGAGCTAAAGAGGTTTCTTTTTGAAAAGATTTTCAGTTTGTGTATAATAATGAACCCTTACTTTTGATAACATATCAGGAAGTTGAGAAACTAGTAAAATATAGAAATTAATGTTACCTTTCACATATTGTTGAAAATAAAGAAACTATTCAGATTAATGATGTGCTAGTGGAAAATGAGTACCTTGATATTTTTCCTGATGAGTTGTCTAGTACTATACCTGATCAAGAAGTTGAATTTACTGTTGACTTAGTTCTTGATGCTAAGATAATTTCAAAACCCCCTTATCGAATGGCTCAAATTGAACTTTTAGAGTTAAAGAAGCATTTGCATGAGTTATTAGATAAAGGTTTCATTCGGCCTAGCACATCACCTTGGGGTGCTCCTGTCTTATTTGTTAAAAAAAATGGTTCAATGAGACTTTTCATTGATTATAGAGCATTGAATAATATCACTGTTAAGAACAAGTACCCTTTGCCTCATATCAATGATTTGTTTGATTAGATCCAGGGAGCTCAATATTTTTCAAATATTGACTTGAGGTTGGGGTACCATCAGTTGAAAGTAAAGGAATTAGACATTCCAAAGACCACGTTTCATACTAGATATTAACATTATGAATTTTTATTTATGCCATTTGGTTTAACCAATGCACCTGTTGTATTCATGGATCTTATGAATAGAATTTTCCGTGAGTTCTTGGATAAGTTTGTGGTTGTGTTCATTGATGATATTTTGGTTTATTCTAAAATTAAATAGGAGCATGAAAGTCATTTAAGGGTTGTCTTTCAAACCTTAAAATAAAATAAACTGTATGGGAAATTCAGAAAGTGTGAGTTTTAGTTACAAAAAATTTCTTCCCTTGGTCACATTATTTCAAAAAATGGCATAACTGTTGATCCTTCTAAAACAAAAGTTGTTGAAGAGTGGCCAAGACCTACAAATATAACCGATATCTATAGTTTTCTTAGTTTGGAAAGTTATTACTAGAGGTTTGTTGAAAAATTTTCACGATTATCTAGTCCAATGAATAAGTTAACTAGAAAAGGTGTTAAGTTCGTTTGGACAAAATAATGTGATGATTATTTTCAGGAATTGAAAATAATATTGGTGAATGCTCCAGTTTTGGAACTACCTTCCAGAAATAGTGAGTATGTTATTTATAGTGATGCTTTGTTGAAAGGACTTGGTTGTGTCCTTATGCAGAATGATTAGGTAATTTCTTATGCTTTCTATCAGTTTAAACCTCATGAGTTAAATTACCCTACACATGATTTGGAATTAGCTACTATTGATTTTGCTTTAAAAATTTGGAGGCATCATTTGTATGGCGTAAAATGTGAAATATATATTGACCACAAAAGTTTAAAGTATATATTCACTTAGAAATAATTGAACCTGATATGGAGGAGATGGCTGGAATTAATAAAGGATTATGATTGCACGATTCATTATCATCAAGTAAAGGAAAATAAAGTGGTTGATTCTTTGAGTCAAAAAATTAATGCTACATTAACTATGCTACGTTTGGAATTATATCCTTTGGTTTTTGATTTGATAAACTTTCAAATAGAAGTTGTTGGGGAAGGAAATTATTATGTTTTGTTTTAGGTGTTAGTGAAATCATCTCTATCAAACAGAATAAAGAAAGCACAGAAGGAAGACAGTGAGTTGCAGAAAAAGGTAGAGTTGGTTCAGAAGGAAAACTTTCCTAAATTTAAAATTGATAATGATTGTGTTTTGATATTTGGAAAGAGATTATGTGTGCCTTGTGATTTATAATTGAAGAATGAGTTATTATGTGAAGCTCATAGTTCCCTATTTTCAGTTCATCCTGGTAGTACTAAGATGTACAGAGATCTTCAGGAGTATTTCTGGTGGGATGGAATGAAAAGAGATATTACTGATTTTACTATGAAGTTTTTGACTTGTTAGAAGTTTAAAGCAGTGCGGCAGTTACTGAAAGGGATGCTTTAATCTTTAGTGGTGCTATAGTGGAAATGGGAAAATATATCCATGGACTTCTTTGTGGGATTACCAAAGACATCTCAAGGTAATAATGCAATATGGGTTATTGCTGATCGATTGACTAAATCTGCTCATTTTTTTCCTATTTGAGATACTTTGTCTCTAGATAAACTTTATCGGTTTTATATTAAATAGATAGTCAGGTTGCATGGTGTTCCCCTCTTCATTGTATCTGATCGTGTTCCCAGGTTAACTTTTAAATTCTGGAAAGGACTTCAAAAGTCTTTGGGTACTGAATTAAATTTTAGTACAGCTTTTTATCTGCAATTAGATGGGAAGTCAGAACAAAAAATTCAGACCTTGGAGGATATGCTACGTGCTTGTTCACTGGATTACCAGGGAAGTTGGTACCAACATCATTCTTTGGTTTAATTTTCTTATAATAACAATTTTCATTCCTGTATACAAATGGCTCCATTTGAGGCATTATATGGGAAGCGGTGTCGAACTCCAGCTTTTTGGGATGATGTGGGTGAAAGGAAGTTAATGGGACTAGAATTAGTAGAAGAGATGGCAGAAAAAATTCAGTTGATTTAGAAGTGCATGAGAACAGCTTAGAGTAGGCAGAAAAATTATGCGGATAATATGAGGAAGGATCTTTCTTTTGAGGTAGGTGATCATGTATTTCTCAAAGTTTCTCCATGGAAAAGTGTGATGTGTTTTGGTAAGAAAGGAAATTTGAGTCCTAGGTTAATTGGACCTTATGAAATCCTGGAGAAAGTTGGATCAGTTGCATATAGAGTGGATTTACCTCCATTTTTATCCCAGGTACATAATTTTTTTCATGTTTCAATGTTGAGAAAGTATATGTCAGATCCATCTCATGTTTTGAGCCTAGAGATAGTTCAGTTGGAAGAGAATCTCTCTTATAAGGAATAGCCAGTTCAGATTCTTGACCTAAGAGTGAAAGTATTGCGGAATAGGGTAATTCACCAGTTAAAGGTTTTGTGAAAAACCCATATGGTTGAAGAGGAAACATGGGAATCTGAAAATGATATAAGGGATAAATACCCACATTTATTTGATAAGTGAATAAACTTGCGAGGACGCAATTTCCAAAAGGGGGGAAGCATGTAACATCCCAGGTAAATAAAGAAATAATACATTTTCTTTTTAATTAATATTTTTTGAATTAAATATTAATTTTACCTTAAAGGGGTTTCTATGGTCGATGTCATACCTGATACGCAACAACGGGTTTCTTTGAAATCTTACATTGCACAATAATAATATAATATTATTATTTTAAATGGTAGTTAACGCCTAGAAGTTGTATTTCTGGGAATGAAAAAAACTAACTACAATATAATTATACAAGTTTGTTAAATGTTTTAACATTTATCTAATAAAATCTATAGGCTTAAAATGTGAATGAATCTAATTTTAAGCATAATTTACTTTAAAAGGTTGATTTACTGCATGTTTATGGTGAACCCTATTTAAATCTAGTTTTGGTCACTTTTGTATGTTTTATTTGACGAAAAATATTATTCTTTAGAATCAGGAAATCAAAATATAATTTGGATGAAATTTTGGTATTTTTCTGATAAAATTCAATTTTTGATGAATAGTGAAAAATATTTTATGTTAATTCAAAACTGCCTATTAATATAATTTATTTATATGGTTATATTATCTTTTTAATTGGTTTTAAAGTTTAATTAGATTATATTTTTACCATTTAATCTAATTTTGGTCATTTGAATTAATTTCACATTGAAATTGGACATAAACAAGTGTCAGTCTTTTGATAGTTATTATTTCTTAAAAACACACATTTTGTTTTGACAGCAGGAATTAATTTTAAATTAATTTCTACCACTTCTATGTTTTGAATTTGAAAAAATGTATTATATATTGGTAATCAGGAGGTACAAATTTTTTAAATAGGTAACTTTTATTTTTAGACATTATGACTATTTACTTCAGTAAATATTTTATTTACCATGGTTAAAGGGTAAATATGGTAAATAAGGGTAAACAAATATTACTATAATAATATAAAATTACCCTAACATGTATCCTAATTCTATTGGTTGATACACTTCCGACCATGATCATCCTTGGGTCGATTTTCGGACCCCATGGGGCCACCTGGGAGTGATAATGACACTTTATTTTAATTAACTTAAAGTAAAGACAAAAATGACATAAATAAATATCTTTTAGTAAATTAATTTTTACATAGGGTTATATAAGTTATCTTTTCTAATATAAATATTCTATGGAAATATAAAAATATTTTCTACATCATGGTATTTTTTTCTAATTTTTATACATCAAATAAATTAAATTATTTATGACACAATAATGATGTAGTGATTACCTCATAAATAAATGATTTAAATAAATAAGATTATAAAGATTAAAATAATATCCAAAACCTATCCAACTCTTATTTTATGATTTTATTTAGACCATTATTCATCTTATATTAGACTTTAATAAGTTTTGTACATCTATAAACTGAAAATAATTATATAATAAAATAATATTTTCACAATTTCCTAAAGAGCCCCTCCTCCCCCTTATAAAAAACCCTCACCTCTAACTCATTTCTCACACCTCTCAATCTTCTTTAATCGTCCAACCTCTGCCCAATTAAGCTCTCTATATCCCTCTACTCCTACTAAAATTCTTAACTTAGGTAGAAGGCACTTCAACAAACCCTTTTGGTTCAAACCAAATGGAGTTGTCCGATTTAAAGGTAACGTCTTCTCTTATGTTCTTTTGTTTTATTTTACTTCTCCAACCCCCTAAAATCTTTTTATAACTTTATTTTATAACAAAACCAGTATCCTAAATATACTAGTATTTTGTTATGATAAGTATTCAAACTACACTTACACACACCTCCATCTAATGGGTTAATAACATATTGTTTCTGTGGACGGAAAACTAACACCTCATGAAATGATGATTGTTCAATTATCTCATACCACCTCTTATAGTGGAAATTATGATGGAAATATATTTATATATGATATATATTATGTTTATTTTTTATTTATGCTTCTTTATTTTCCATTTATATCTTGCCTTTATGGTTTCCATTATGGGTAAACGCGATAATTTCATTTGAGGAAGTGTGAACCACCACCCCCTCAAAGTGATATGACTCATTAATGCCATATTTGGGATTTATAAAGGATGGAGTTAATGATATTATATATGATATTATACTATAATTATAATATACCTATGTAGCATTATGATTTAATTCTATTAAAATATGAAATAGAAATGGAAGTAGCGTTCATGCGTACGTACGGCTTACCGTCTCCATTAAAGGTGCATTTCATTTCTTACCTATAAATGTTATATACTATTATAAATACATATATATACTGTATATATATGATATATATGATATCTAAATCATTAATATCATTCTAGATATAATGGAATTTTGACCACATAGGCAACTTGTAAATATAAGAAGTCCATTTTTGACTCAAGTACCAAATATCGACAAAACAACCATTATTAACTTAAATGATTACATGATGTTTATAAGATGGTAATAATTGATATAAAATTAATAATAAACATCTTAAATGTTCTTAATAAAGTATAGATTAACTTTAGTTTATTATTCAGAAGATTAAAGAAAGAACGGGTCAAGTCATACCCGAGGTAAGGGACTTCGTCTCAATCTCCTTTCATTGAGACATATTTTGTTTTAATACATGACTTTCTTTTATACGTTGTATAAACACCTTTGGATTTTCATTTCATTAAAAGGGAATATTTTTCTATGAATTTTTTTACTAAATTACAAAAACAAATGTTTCTTTTTAACATAAGCGGTGACAACGACCTTTCCACTGCCGAGGGTATTATTTGATCTATGGATTCCTTAACAAGTCATAATGTTTTAAAAGGAAAATAAATACCATATACTCTTTTACATATTTTGGTATTAAAAATTGTTTTGATAATGGATTTGTTATTTCAATATATTTAAATGATATATTTTGATTGAAATGTGGAGATGTTATCTTTCCTTTGTGTTTATTTTATGTGTCATGAATATGTTATGGTTCTTGGGAATTGTTACGTATATGGGTGGTTTTGTGATAAACTTAGGGTAGGTGAGCCTGAGATAGCTCTCCAATTCATTGGGTAAAGTGATGGAGGTAAACATGAATGTTTCTCCTAAGATATTTAGGGAATATACTGTGATGGTTATTCCAAATGTAAATCCCTGCATAATTGTGATAGTTATAATGTAAGTATTTTATGGATGCCACAAGTTACCTTTATGATTTATGATTTATATGTGGTATTCATAAATCTTATGATTTTCATGATGTATTTTAAAGAGATTATGTTATTTATGTAATTATGAACTAAAGTTTTCCTTCTTTGTTTTATAACCCTTACTAAGCTTTTTATGCTCATCCCAAGTTTTGAAATGTTTTTCACAGGACCTAAAGATGAATAAGGTCAAGGATGGGATCAAGGAAAAGTCATGTTGTCTAAAACATGGGACAAGACATGACTCTTTTTTTCAAGAGTTTTATTTTATGAAAAAAATGGAAACTTAGTAGAAGTGTCTAACTTGTAATTTTTGAGATGTAATGTAATAGTTATGGCCTAATTCTCTAAAACTCTAAAACTGAAAATATCCTCAATGTGAATTATTCATTTAATTCAAGATTATGTAATGTTTAAGGTCAGGACCTTATAATAAATGTTTATAAATGTTTTAGGAAAAAGTATTATATTATTTTTTATGGTATTGTATATGTTGATGGTGTATTATGTTTCTAATTCCCAAAGACATTGAAATTTTGATCTTAGGATTTTTGTTTAATTCATTTGATGTACTAAAATTGTGTATGTTTAATAATAGATTTAGAATTACGAGTCTGGGATGTCTTAAAAATACATTTTTTAAATACGTTTTATTGGAAAATTTTATCAATGTGATGATATTCATACATGGGGAGTAAATAGAAATATTACTAAATAAATGGTTTATCATGGGTAAATGAATTTCAATGCTTATATTATTTACTCAATGAAAATTAAAAAACCAACATATAGTTTCATATAAATTCCTATAGTGACACTAAATTAAGTTGTGCATGAAACTTGTTTATGTGAAATGACTATTAAGTAAGTTTGTAGAAATAAAAAAAGTTATCAAAAATAATTATATAATATTCTTAGGGAAAACCTAAAAACTCACAGGCTTACTATTTGTGTTGATACCATTATTATTAGTATAAAATCCTTTGCAAAAATTTGATTTTTTATCCATATATTATAATTATATCACATTAAGAAAATAATATGTTTTTACGTCAATATTTATAATATTATTTCATTTTTATTTTTAATATATTTGATATTACACATGAAATTTATCTTTTAACTTATAACACTGCAGTTTCTTTAAAATTATTTGTACCACTAATTTATACAATTATCACCTAAATATGCTTCTATTTTCAAAATATCCATTTTAAATAATTTCATCCTTCCAATGAAAATTTATCATAAAATCTCTATTTTTAATCAAAATTCTAAAATTGTGATCCCATGTATTATTAAATTTAAATGCATCAAATAAAAAATAAAAACATATAGTATACTGAGACATAATCTTGATTTTCAATTGATGAATTGTGACTGTGGACTGCCCTTAAACCATTAACCATTAAAAACTATCCATTTATTATGCCTTATTCTTAAGGGAATGTTTTAAAAACTTTCCCCATTTCTTAAAAATTATGGAATCATAAAAACCACACTCATTTATATAATATGTCAATATGTTTTCAGTATTTCAATATAATATTGATTTATTTTATTTATATATTTTTTCTTATATTAAAAATATGCAATTTAATTTTGACACAGATGAAATCATCATAAATTTTGAGTACATAAAGTATAATTATTAATATATCATGTGCCACACAACCAACATTCTCTAATAATAATAAAACAATATATGAAATCAATAAATGTATGGAGTAAGTTGTTTTATTTATACTAAAATTTCATATTCAACTTTATATTTTTTATTCATTTTAAAAACTATTAAAATAACAAAAAAAAATTATATATTACTGTAGGTTATAAAATATTCAATGTTTGAAACTATTTGGAAAATTTAAAACAACTTCAATTGGTTTTTTTAGACCTATAATGCATGTTGGGATAAATTAAAAACTCATGGTTGAAAATTTTGTTACTCCAGTTGTAATATTTCATTAAGATTATAAACATCAAGGTATATATACTTTTATACGCTACTTGAACTATTATGCATAATATAACTATAGCATTTATTATAAAACAACAAAAATATAAATATTATATAAAATTTTAAAACAATAGTGTCTTAAAATTCAAAAACATTAAAATTTATTTACTATATAATTATGATTTTTTAAAATTATTATATATTTAGAGTGAAATTTTTTGTTAGAGATGATACTGGATGTGCCTATATAGTATTTTTGATACACATATCATCCAATTTATAAGTAATATTATTTATGATCTTAGAATATCAATGCATCAGGTAAATAGATATTATCTGTTAAATTATAATTTTTTAATTTATGCCAAACATATGAAATATATATTTTCATGACTCATAAGATAATAATTATTTTAGGTTCACACTTAGGCTTTATATTTTAAAATAATAAATAATTTTCATTAGTTAGGATGTTTCAAGGTACAACCAGTGAAATTTTCATCAAAATTCAAAAATAAATCCTTATAAGGTTATATTTATAAAAGAAAATTAAGACTACATTACAGAGTTCTGTAGAACATGCCAACCCACACTTTTATTAAAATTTAGTATATTCATATTTACATAATATTTTAATATTTTATAATCAATATTTATTTATTACAAGATGTATAGCTTTGATATCAATTTTTAATTATTCATGTGTTGTTTAATCTCTACAGGACCATAGCTTGAACTCGATTTTAAAAAATAATGTGCATGTTATAAATTTGAGTACCACATCCACATTAATAGTAATTTGTATGATATATATTTATCATATATAATATATTAATAATATTAAATAATATATTTAATTCTTATTAATTTTTCATCATCATCATCATAATTATTATATGAATAAATATAGGGTTATTATAAATCAGGTTATCAGAGATTATCAATAACATTATTATTTGTAATTATTTTTTACAATTTTTGTTATTATTATAGTTATTATAGTTGATAACTTTACTAATTTTAATGATACTTCTATATTATAATTATTATATTTTCTCATGTTATTGTTAAGAATATATTCTATGTAATTTGATTCAAAAATTAATTTTAGGAATTTCTTATATTCCCATATATTTTATTAAAATTGATATGGTTGTTAATTTTTATTCATGTAAACCCAAAAATACAATTTTAATACTTCATTAACATTGTATTTTTTGTGCACATATAGCATATATTTTTTTTGGGTTGTTACTACTTGTGTTTCTCAATTGAACCAGGGAACATCTTAATTCTTATGTTTGATTTTTTGTTACTTTTTTTTATTTGTGTTCTACTGGATTCTTAGGTCTATTTTTGGGTTGGATATATGGTATTCTAGGTGGTTTATTTTTTTAACTCATGTTACTGTATATATTTCTTTTCTATCTTATTTTATTTTATTCAAACTCTAACAAATTCTACAATCACACTAAAAACTAAATCACATGCATTCATGAAGAAAAATACTAGTTACCTAGGATACTATTTTTAAGATCATGAATTGATAAACTGAATTATCCCAAAATTTATCATTACTATTATGAAATCAATGTTTAAACATAGATAAAAAGTTCAAAGTATGTAATAATTGGAACCTTGTTGAAAATCATGGATGAATTGTTATATCGAACCAAAGTGAGAGTGATGGAGAAAAAATGTGTATAATTTAAAAGTAAAGATAAGATAAAATAAATATAGATAAAAGAGATGAAATAACCTTTGTGATGTTTTTGTGTTAAAAAAGTTTTTGTATTTGGTTAAAACTAACCTTTTTTATAAAATAACTTTTGTTATTCAGGACTGGACCCAGTCCATCGTAATGAGATTTATAAGAAATTTGAAAGTTTCTAAAAGTTTCAATTCAAACATAAAGGGGGTGAAAAGTTTTGTTTTAAGAAAGTTATTTTATAGACTCAGAGGATCGAACTAAGAAGCACCAGATGTAGAGTATCATACTGAGTAGCACTAAACAAAAAGGTGGTTAGAAAGATAAAGTTGTTGATCAAACACACCATCAGTATCTAGTCTATCGGTGTGAAGTTCAAGATCCATCAGACTCAGCATTTGTTATAAATAAAGAAGCTTCTAAGTGAAGAAGTCATATTATTACTGAATAGTTTTAAAATAAGATTGTGAATTCAGGAGTTATAAATTTTTCATGCTTTCTAAAAAAATCACACAATGCTTTTCTAATCATGGATTTCTCAAAAATCATGAAAACTGTCATGATAAAAGATTTTTAATAAATGGAAGAATCATAATGATTATATTAGTTCCATAAATACAGACACAAATTGGATCTAGAATTACCATACTTAGAAGTTTTTAGAAGTAATGATGTGTAAATATGGTGAATTTTGAATAAATTCAAAGTTTTTGAGTGGATAATTCCATTGTAATTATTATTCCATCATAATGATAATTCCATAATTATAAGGATTCCATCATATTGAATCTGAGAAGGAAAGATGATCAGGATTACTCTAATAAAGAAATTCAATTAGACTAACTCTGAAGAAGATATGCATATCATAATGATTTGAGAAACAAAGGAAGATCATAATGAGATGAGAAATAAAGGCAGATCGTAATGAGATAAGAAATAAAGGTAGATTGTAATGTGTTGAGAAAGGAAGATTGTAATGAGATGAGAAAGAAATCTAGATCATAATGAACTAAGAAAGAAAGGTAGATTGTAATGAGAATAGGAAGCTGAAGCTAATTAATATCTATAGTATTGAAGCTGAGGAAGATACATCATATTGAAACTAAGAAAGTTACATTGGATTAAAGAAATTTTAAAAAGTCCAAGAAGGATGATTATGAATAAGACTCAAAAAAATATTCCATAAGTTTTATGAATAGTTTAAGAGGTTAAACTTGAAATTAAATTTTTCATAAATCTCAAATAAATGTGAAAAAGTATTGAATAAGTCAAAGTTTAAGTTTAAATGTGAGTGTTTTTCAATGTTTTGAAATTTTAGGAAGTAGGGAAATTTTTCATTTTCCCGCTCTTACTTTCTTGACTCACTAATAAATAGTTTCTCAAATCATTAATGATTTGAAAATTTTCGTGCAAGTTCAAAAGTTGAAGCACTGAATAATGTGAAGTAAAATTTCCTATAGTATATATATATCTTTAGAAGATCAAACATATATTGTTTTATCAATCATATTAAGAAACATCATATTGAGAAGATCATATTCAGGTAATCGGATTGAATAATATCAAACTAAGTTTCTAAGCATCGTTTGAGAAGTTCATATTGAGTAAGGGAGAATCATATTGAGTTTATCAATATGATAAATATAAACTCATCCAAATAAGACTAAGGATTCATACTGATATTTTGTGGAGAAAATTAAAAAAATTATTTATTCTTTTGTTTTGAATCAATTTTTTTGTAAGAAAATTTGTAAACTGATGGGATTTAGTATAATCTTTCCTATCGGTATATAGAAGGTGTCTAATAGGAGTTGGCATAAGTTGTATTCACTTCTTTAGTATAGATAATTTCCATAGAACCATGGTAGTGGCTATGTCAAGTATGCAGGTTCTCACACTGAGGCTAAACCTTGTAAATATTTTGTGATTTACTTACTTTCATAATTTTTTATGCATGAGTATTTACTAAAAGTTGATAAGGAAATAAATGTTAAGAGGTTGTAAGGGTTATGTTTATAAAAGTTTTTAAACTTATAAAAAGTGAACAACTGATTCAACCCCCCCCCCACTCAATTGTATTCAATCCTTTGGAACTTCAATTTGTATCATAGGGAAGGTTCCCTTATTTAATCCTTGTCATGGATAATCTCAATTCTATCAACAATAAAGGAGTTCCAACGTTTTATGGAAAAAAATAGTACATATGGAAAAATAGTATGATTCCTTATCTTCTATCTCTTGTCCTGGAAGTTATTGATGATGCTATAATTATTTCACCACCAACTAAGAAATATTCTCCCATGACATTTCCTGATAAGAGAAATATATAATTTTATTGAAAAGATAGAAATTTTATCCTTATCATAAAATTTTTACCATAAGGTGATGGGTCTCAAAACTTCAAAGAGTATGTGATACAAGCTGGAAAGTGTTTTTGAAGGGAATACTAAAGTTAAGGAAGCAAATATAAAAATCTATCATAGTAAGTATGAAGACATTAGAATGAGAGATAAAGAAACTATTGATGAATACTTTACCATAGTAAATGATATTTTTTGAAACATCAAAGGATTTAGATGTGTCCTAGAAGATTCTATAATTGTGAAGAATATTATGAGAAACTTTCCGAATAGGTTTGATTCTAAAATTTCTTCTTTATAAGATAATGATGATTTATCTCTTGATGAATTGAATAACTTTATTTTTTCTTATGAAATGAGAAAATCTAAAATGTTAAAAAAGAAGATGAAATGTGAAATTTATTTTAAAGACATGTGAAAAATGAAAATTCAAGATGATGAAGATGTTGATCCTTGTGACTCAAAAGATAAATAAAATGATGAGTTGAATGCCAAAATCAAGTCTCTTATATCCATGAACTATAAAAGAGGAAGAGGAAAGTGTGGAGGTAAACATCCTCTCAAATGTTTGAAGTGTGGTGGAATCAGACACTTTTCTATAAATTTCCCTGATAAGAAATTTGGTTAATATTGAGACGATTTAAATGAAAACCCCTGATGGAAGAAGTGTAACAAAATTGAAAAAGAATAAAATTCATCCAACAAATATAAGAATATGAATACTTTAAACAATAAAAGTATGTTGAGTAAGAAATCTAAATACGACTCAACTGAAAACAATTATTCAGAAGATGAAAGTTCAGAAAATGTTATAACATTCATTGAAAATTTATAGAAAGTTTAAGACTCCTAAAATAGTGAAGAAGAAGGAGGTGAATAATCTTACAGTGAGTATCAGCTCAGAATAGAACTTCTTACATTTATTGAGAGAGAAAAAATATCTCAAGAAAGAAATTGTAGTAATAAATAAATATTGTGAAGAATTTTTTGAAGGAATAAAATATGTCATCAAGTATGAGGAAGAATATATTCATTAGATCTTAATTTTCAAACTTAGAATTACTGAACATGGAAAGATTATTGAAGATCTCATTAAGAACCAAATATCTAAGAAAGAAGAAGTTAAAAAGGTTTAATAAAAACTTATTGAGTCTAAAAATACCCTAAGGAATATGAATGAAAACTTTAAAAAACCTTAGAAGTAAAAGATAATACTTCTAAAGTTTTTGAGAAAGATCAAATCAAGAATTAGGTGAAATCCTCACCCACCAAAAATAATGTTTCATATGATTTTTCAAACATTTCAAGTACCAGAAAAAATTTTGGGAAATATTGGGAGGAAAAAGGGTGTAAGAAACTTATTTCATCTAAAAATTATGAAAACTCACTTAGGAGGAATGATGTCCCATGTCTATATATTATTAAAGTAGAAAGAAGTTATCAACCTTAAAAAATTTCTACATAGAAAGATCTTACTTTAACATAAAATCAAGATTTTATGTTATTACTAGTGTTGTAGAATTTATGGGAATGGGGATTATAATTGTTGGTATAACTTATCTCTACCTGGAAGAAGGTTTAAAAAAAGTGTAAGTAATAATGGAAGAAGAATGAGTAACTTTCCCAACCCATATGAAGTTAGAAAAGAAAAATCTCAAGATGTTTGAAACTTTCCAATAAAAAATAAATTTGAATATATAGAAGAAGTTTGTGGAAGATGTGATCAGTATTTTTATCATGATGAAATATATATGACACTCCTTCTAGAAAATTTTTCTTATAGTAGAAAATAAAAAGGAATATGAAAAGAAGAAAGTTGAGGAAATACCTTTTGTTTTTTAGACAGACTTAAAAGAAAGTAGAAGGAACAAACCATGGATACTTTATAGTGGTTGTTCTTCACATAATACAGGTGATATAAAAATATTAAAATATTATGAAATTCATTATGGGGGATAATTTACCTTTGGTAATGATAGTTTCTTAAAAATTAGAGGAATTAGAGTGATTGATAATGAATAAGAAAATTTAAAATTTAAGGAATTTTTATTTGTTGATGGTCTAAAACATAACTTACTTAGTGTAATTCAATTTTTTTGATGATGGAAAATAAGTGATTTTCAGAAAATATTCTTATATCATTATAATTATAAAAGATAGAAAAGTTATAGAAAAAGGATAAATAACCAGTGGTAATATTTTCCAAACTGGAGAGTTTAATAACTCTTGTTATTTTAGTGCTAAAAATGAAAACAAATTGTGGCACCAAGGACTTGGAAAACATGGGAAAAAATTTATGAACAAACTCTATAAATATAATGATTCAAAAAAATTTCTAGAATTGAAAAGAAGAGAAGAAGATGTTTTTATTACTTGATAGAAATGGAAGATGACTAAAAAAATTCATAAGAGAGTTAAGATTCAGTCTACCAAACCTCTTGAAATTATTCATTTTGATTTTTGTAGAATGATGAGACATCATTCATCAAAAGGATATTTATAAATTATCACTTTCATTTATGATTTCACTCAGATGAAAAACATCATGTTTTTGAAACACAAGTAATATGTTGTGGAAATTTTTAGGTTTTTTCATAAAATAATTTGAGAAATAAATGGGGGATTATATAAAGAATTTGAGAATAGATAATGGTACCAAATTCACAATTAATAATTTTGAAACCCATTTGAGAAAACATGGTATCATACATCAGTAGATTGAACCCTATACCCCACACAAAAATTTATTAGCAAAAAGAAATAATATAAGTTTAGTGGAAATGGGATGAAGTATGTTAGCAGAATACAGATTTTCAAGTTTTATTGGAGAGAAACTATTAGTACTAGTGTACATGTTCAAAATAGATTCCTATTGAGACCAGAAACCAACATGAATCCGTATGAAATGTGGTATGACAAAAAAACCTTCATTAAAATACTTCAAAGTTTTTGGAATTCCATGTTTCCTCAAAATCAAAAATTCAGATCTGGGAAAGTTTGATGAGAAATATGAGGAAGGAACTTTTATGGATTATTCACCCAATGGGAGAAGTAAAAAATGTTAAAAAAATGTTTAAAAAAGTTGGTGGACTCATTGATGTGAAAGTAATTAAAAATCAAAATTCCTTAACAAAAGTTATTGAGAATGATGAGAAGGATAAACTGGATATTTCCAAAAATAGTGAATGTAAGTCAAAACATCCTTACCAGGATTTAGGAGAATCATGTGATGAGGAAATTTTAGGTGGAAGATAAACTTTGAAATTTCTTACCTTACCAAAACATGTTGAGTTCGAAAACATTATTGGAAATTAGAAGGCTCCAGTTTAGACTAGAAGGAAAATGATATTAGAAAACCAAAATTCATTTATCTCAAAAGTTGAACTGGAATTAGTTTCAAAATCTATTAAACACAAATAATGGGTGGATGTTATGAATGAAGAGTTGAATCATATTGAGAAAAATGAACATATGAACTTTTTCTATATCCAAAAAATAAAAATGTTATTGTAATGAAGTTGGTTTATATAAAAAAGTTGAATAAACATGGACAAGTTCCAAGAAACAAAGCGAGTCTTGTTGGTAAATTCTATGCATAGGTGGAATGTGTGGATTTTGAAGAAACTTCTGCCCCATTTTCAAGATTAGAAACTATTAGAATGTTTCTTTTAGTGGCCTCACATTGAAATTATAAAGTTTATCAGATTGATGTAAATTCATTTTTCTTAATTGGATAGATTGAGGAAGAAGTTTATATTGAACAGCCTTGTGTTTTTTAACTTGATAATGATGAAAAAAATGTTTTTATATTGAATGAAGCATTGTATGGGTTGAAACAATCCCTACGTTCATGGTATTCTAAACTTGAAAATTGTTTGAGAATGTTGAACTTCTCTAAAGGAAAATTTTATAGAAACTTATATGTGAAAGATGTTGAATCTGAAACTCTAATTGTAATCATTTATATGGATGATATAATTTTTGATGGGGATGAAGAAAAAGTTTGTGAAGAATTTTTTGAGCAAATAAATAAGAATTTTGAAATGTCAATGTTGGGAGAATTAACTTTATTTCTTGTCTTACTAATTCAACAAAAAAGAAAAGTACATTTTATTATCTCAAGAAAAGTATGCTAGTGAATAGTTAAAAAAGTTTAGGATTTCATAATACAAAGAAGTTTTGACTTCTATTTTAGTGAGCACAAAGTTGAGTAAATATTATTTCATAATAAGTTTGAATCAGAAATAATTTCATAATCTAATAGGAAGTATTCTTTACTTAACATCCTCAAGGAATGATATTGTTTATGTTATGACTTTTTGTGTCAAGTATCAAAGTAATCTAAAATAATCACATATATTGGAAGAAAATAGGATTTTGATATATGTCAAAGGAACAAATTCACAAGGGTTGTTGTATAAAATAATTTCTGAGATAAATTTTCATGGTTATATTGATGCTAATTGGGATGGAGATTGTAATTATAGAAAATAAACCTCAGGAGGAACATTTTTCTTAGGTAAATGTTGTTTGATTTGGAACAATAAGAAATAAATTTTGATAACTTTGAGCATAGTGGAATCTGAATATGTTGCAGCTATACAATCTTGTACTCAAATTTTTTGGATGAAAGTTCAACTGGAATATTTGAAATAAAATTTTTCTAAACCATTGAAGATACCATGTGATAATCAAAGTAAAATTGATATTTATAAAAATCTTATCCAATATTCAATATAAAAACATATTGATATAAAGTTTCACTTTGTAAAATATAAATTTTCTACTGGAGATGTTATGCTGGAATACATCTCAACAAAGTATCAAATTGCTTATATTTTCACAAAATCCATGCTAAAAGAAAGATTTGTGGAATTGAGGCTGCAACTTCATGTTTATCATCCTCTTATGACTTCCTAAACCTCATAAGTAATAATCCCCACTGTTCTTTGGATTATGTTGACAAATGGGGAGATAAAGTAACAAATTTTTATTGTAATAAGTTTTTACTTATATTTATTTTATGAATATGAAGCTATGGTTATCATAAAAAGGGTGAGAGAAAAATAAAAGTGATATAGGAGAATATAAAAGTGAGGAAAATTTATCTTTACATGGCTGCATAATTTTCTTATCACCGAGGGATGAAATTACTTTAAAAAGATCACTTTATCAAGTAGTTTTTTGTTGGGACACTCTCTTTTGAGAAAGGCTTTGTTTTGGTAAAATTCAAAAAACTTATGTTGTTTACAAAAGTTGAGTTGTGAAATATTTATGAGAGTTGAAAAAGTTATCAATAAGGGCTTTCAATATATTCAAATGGGGAGATTAAAGAACATTTTTAATGTTTTTGTGTTAGAAACGTTTTTTATTTTTTTAACACTAACCTTTTTTATAAAATAAATTTTTTTATTCAGGATCAGTCCTAATCCATCATAATGAGCTTTGTAAGAAAGTTGAAAGTTTTTGAATGTTTTAACACAAACATAAATGGGTAGAAATTTTTTTTTTAAGAAATTTGTTTTTAGAACTCATAGGATTGTCCTGAGAAGGACCAGATGTAGAGTATTAGACTGAGAAACGCCAGATGAAAAGGTGGTCAGAAAGATGATGTTTTTGATCGAATGCACCATTGATCATAAGTCCATCGGTATGAAGTTGAAGATCCATTGGATTCAGCATTTATTATAAATATAGAAGTTTCTAAGTGAATAAGTTGTATTGTTTCTGAAGATTCTTGAAAGAGTATTGTAAAGTCTAGAGTTATAAATTCTTCATACTTTATAAAGAAACCCATACGATGCTCTACTGATCAAGGAGTTCTCAAAAATCATGAAAACTATCATGATAAAATCTTTTAGATAAATAGAGGAATCATAATTATTGTATCAGTTCCAAAAATTAGAATAAAGATCCAATCCAAAATTACCAGAATCAAAAGTTTTTAGAAGTCAGAATGCATAAAGAAAATATATTTTGAATAATTTAAAAGTTGTAGAGTAGATAATTCCATCGTAAAGAAAATTTCGTCATAATGATAATTTCATCGTAATGAGAATTCCATCGTAATGATAATTCCATCGTAATAAGAATTCCATTATTATAAGGATTCCATCAAACTAAATCTAATAAGGAAAGATGATCAAACTGACTCTGAGAAGGAAATTCAATCATACTAACTCTGAAAAAGATAGGTAGATCATAATTAGCTAAGAAAAAAAGGTAAATCATAATAAGATGAGAAAGAAAGGTAGATCATAATGAGCTAAGAAATAAAGGTAGATGATAATGAGTTGAGAAAGAAATATATATTGTAATTATTTGAGAAAAAAGGTAGATCATAATGAGTAGAGGAAGATAAATATGAGGAATATCTATAGTATTAAACTTGAGGAAGATACATCATATTGAATATGAGGAAGTTATATCATACTGAAGGAAGTTTAGAAAGTTTGAGAATGATAATTATAAAGAAGACTCAAAAAGAATATTCCATAAGTTTTATAAAGAGTTTAAGAGGTAAAAATTGAAATTCAATTTTGTGTAAATCTTGGAGAAATCTAATAAGGATTAAAGAATTAAAAGATTAATTTTAAATGTGAGTGTTTTTAAGTGTTTTGAAATTTGAGGAAGCAGGAAAATTTTCATGTTTCCCACTTTTTCTTTTTGGACTCACCTATAAAAAGTTTCCCAAATCATTCATACTTTGAAATTTTTCATGCAAGCACAAAAGGATAAGTATTGAAGAATTTAAATTGAAAGTTCCTACAAGGCATAAATCTCTTTAGAATATCATACTTCTATTATTTTTTCAACTGTATTGAGAAACATCATATTAATAAGATCGTTTTGAGTTGATCAAATTGAAGAAGATCATACTAAGTTTCTAAGAAGAGTTTGAGAACTGAATATTGTGTAAGGGATAATCATATTAAGTTCATCATTCTGGTAAAATCAAACTCAGACAAATCAAACTAAGGATTCAGACTGATATTTTGTGGAGAAAATTGAACAAAGTCTTTATTCCTTTGTTATGGTTAAATTTTTTTGTAAGAAAATTTTTAAACTAATGAGATTTGGTATAATCATTCTTATCATAATATAGAAGGTGTCTAATGGGAGTTGGCACAATTAGTATTCACTTATTCATTATAGTTAATTTCCATAGACCCATGAGAGCGGCTATAGAAAGGATATAGGTTCTCACATTGAGTACAAACCTTGTAAATCTTGTGTGATTTACTTACTTTCCACCTTTTTCATGCATGAGTATTTACTAAAAGTTGATAAGAAAATAAATCTTAATATTTTTCAGGGGTTAAGTTTCTAAAAGTTTTGAAACTCATAAAAATTGAACAACTGATTCAACCCCCCCCCCTGTCAGTTGTTATTCAATCCTTTGTAACTTTAGAGAGAATAATAGATCCAAAAGTTCTTATTTTATTATTATGTCAACATATATATATATATATATATTACACATGTATATAACATCAGTGGATATATTGATCCCTATTCTCTAAGTATGTTCCAATGGATATGATGGTTAATAGTGGATAAATATTAGAAAAATGTATGGACATGATAATTACAACTAACCATGAAAATGGTTGGGATTTCTGAAACCTTCCCTCTAGTTTTTCAATGATAAATTAATTTGTTCCAATTACATAATTATATTCTACCACATAATTTTGAACTTATGAATTCCTTATTATAGAAAGGGTTTGAAGTATTTTAATATTTAATATCTAAACCATGAATATAATTTTCATAGTATGTATTTTCAAAAATCATGTCTAAGTATATATTTTTTCATTTATTTTTATGTGCTTCTCGAGATATGATTTTTTTAGATGGGATTGTCATGACCCGATCCACTAGGGGCCCACCTAGGCTAGACATAAGTCGAGAGTGACACCCCAGGCCCACCTCCTATAGGCTATGGGATGATGACAAGTGCTGAGAAGGAATATCACAGAAATTGGTGGCCTTATCTTAAAATACCTGTACATATTCACACACGCACCCAAGTCCAAAAAACAATGTAGTGATATATAATAACTAAAACATCTAGATAATAATCAATGTATGCAACAACATCTATGAAATACAAGAAATTATATAAATGTAATAAAAAGATATAATGGGGTAAAATACACACCCAAAAAGAAAAGAGTTAGCCACGTAAAAGCAACTTAAAAAGGGGGGAAACTAAATAAATCCTCGCTCATAATCCCCAAGACTAACCATCGAACATGGCTAGCACATCCAAGTGCTACTATACTCCACTAATACCAGGTCCACCAAAGTCACCACCAATTTTTTTCATTTTCATAAGACAAAACACATGTAGTCATATACCATGTAGGGATGAGTATAAATAGACTTCGTAGCATTCCCCAAAAACCAATAGGAAAGAAATAAAATAAGATAGTCTATTAAACCCATAGTCATAGAGGGAAAAGAAACCCAACGTCAAACGTGCTCATAATGAAAACCTAGATAAAAAAGGATAGGTGTCTCAATATCCAAATCCATCTAAGGATGATGATGAGTCTACCTATATATCCAAATGTCCCATATCTAATGCCAAGCACTGCATAAAATCTCATAATAATCGGAGTAGAGGGTCTTCTTCTTACTACTAATCTCTACAGCTGAGGGATCACTATCTCCAATGGAAGAATTTCTCCTTGCTAGAGCTTGATGATAGGGGAGTATCACTCGATAGATAGAGGACTTGTTCCATATATAGTGTGGGGGAGTGCCGAATCTACTGGTATAAAGAGTATAGGGGACCCATTCCTTGGTGAAATAGGGTAGTACCGACCCCAACATCTCTCTGATAAGAAAACCCAATCACTTCTATCATCTAAGTTTCATTGGAAGAAGCATATATCTTATAACACCTCGTGTCATATCCCTGATTCCAAAATGAAGGCTATCATCACATCCTATATGTAAAACTACTTAGGATAATCTACTCTCGATCCCAAGTCTGAGTCCTAAAGAAGAAGATACAAAAGGTATAGGATTCTGGTAAAAGTGTGCAACATGTACATGGGGGCACATGATGTGTAAAATCACTTGAAGTCTTGCGTGTGTTCTTACCTATACATGGATCGACTAGCCATGTAACTTTACATTGTGTGTACCTATGGGGACACGGCATGTCTATTCACCCAGGGTCCTAGGTGTGTGCTCTCAACACATAGTTTAGCTACTTAAGTATTTTCACATGGTGAATGGTTCTGGATACACAACATGTGATACTTAACTTAGGCTGAAACCCTAGACTCCATGATAATCTAAGAAAAATGGATTGTGTTCCTCCAAATTTCCTGGTGTCTAGTTACATTTTTAATAGAAAGAAGGTATGGTCTTCACACAGTCACTAGATCCTCCATTGTCAATGTGAAGCCCATCGTTTGACTCACCTAGATCTTCTGAAAAAAAAATCCTTCAAAAAATTATTCCAAAAATCCGATGTCCAAAAATCAAATTTTCTGACACCCATGCATAAGCTTTTGTGCCTCTCGTCACCAAAACGGGGTTTCAATCCTTGATACAAACCATCTTCAATTCATTGTTGATCCATCCACAAGCTTCAAATTTTTTCCATTCGTATAGCCATCACATGTACTAAGGTTCGATCATGATTAAACTAGTCTGGCAGTGTTAAATCACTAGACCCATGGGAAAACAATGAAGAATGTGAAGAACGGTGGTAGAGAAAGGCAGAAAAATGAAGTGAGATTATCATTGGTTGATGTGATCTCGAACAATGATAAAAAATTACAGAAATAAAAGGGGTGAAACATGGTCACAGCATAAAAAATTAATCAAAATCTCAACTGCAGATTTAATTTTATATCATTTGATTAACAAAATTCAAGGAAATTGAGTAGATAAATAATTCATGCTCATCAATAAAATAAACAAGGAAAAATACACAAAATAATGATTCTTACCTTGATAATGGATTGATCATTGGTGATTTATATGTTAACTAGTGATGAATATGAATATCCCACTATATTCATCATTCATATCATGAATCTGTTAATTTTTTTCAGCGATCCATGTTCCCAAGTTTGTTAATGCTAATGGGGATTTCCCTTCCTCCTCCCTAATCTCCCAGGGTTATATGGATAACCCAAAAGTTTTACCAAAGTGGTATATTTAAAGGTGTGTTGGGTTAAATAATTTAATATGTTAAATAAATTTATTTATTTATTTTATTTTAATGCACCCACCAATGATTGACTTCTGTGGAGCATTTAATGTTGACCAAACTTATGTCACGCTTAAGGTAAACCATGCATTTTAGAAAAAAAACATGGTCTCAAATTTTCTATATGATTTATTGATTAATATGAAAACCATTTATTCCAAAAAGAAGTGAATTCATTCATTTATATATATTAATATTTTTAATATATTAATTCTAGGGTTGTGCAATACCCAAAACACCACACCAACTCTGAGGAAAAATCTAGAGATATATGTAGAAATATTCAAAGGATCAAAATGTGTAAATCAGAGTTGTTATAGGAATTTTAGATTACTCCCTATGGCCTTAGGCGATTCAATGGTTGTGTTTATTTACTTTTTCCATTTTCTAAATCATGAAATCCTTAATGAAATACATATAATCAATATTAATTCAATCTAATATCACAATATTGTTATCAAGTTTATACACCATGGACCTAGCCATCATAAGATCTTAGTTCTCTATAACATTCAAGGTGTTCAAATTCTCCATCGTCACATGATGTATCACAACAGTTGTCATTAGTTGGTGCTTGAGAAGATGATCCAAAGAATTAAAGGGGTATGGATCCTTTAGCTAACCAGTTATATATATATATATAAACGCACACAACTATAAATATAAGTTATTAATATAATTTTATCATATATAAATAAAAAAATTAGGTTTATCAGTTTATGTAATGCACCAACTCAGGATACCCTATCTCAATACCCAATCAAACTTTCCACAAATACCAAAGCTCATTCTAGATCACCATGGTCAGGAAACCAGTGTTAGGGCATCAAACTTACTCTATTGGAAATAATTTATCCTAATAGAGTATAAAACCAATGAATGGGTTCGTACCAAAAACCCATCATAACCACTATATATGTTAGAGTTATCATAGATATGAAATAAACATAATTTAAATAAGAACATAACTAAACAAAATATAACATGAAACAATAACTCAATAACCATAAAACATAATAATAACCAATAAGAGTCTCATTTATCTATCCATCAAAATATATATCCAATATCCATCCAAAATGAGTGAAAATGGGATGGGAAGTTGATAATGATAGATATAGGACAATTCAAAAAATACACATCCAAGATAAATATAAATCTAGCTACCCATATTCATGTGATAAAAGAGAATCTCCCACTTTTCACCTCCTTCAAAACAAAACAAAATAAATCTATAATTTACTATCTCATAGTGATTTTTTCCCTTGACCTATGTTAGATAAGACCAAATATACATGTACAAAAAGTGTGTATATATGGTTTTATTGGACATGCTTGATAAGATTCCAACATATGCTCTATGTATAACTGTTATAAAATAAACCATTCCATGCTAGTTTGAAATGTACATATAAAAGTACCATTTTCATTTCTATAAAAACAAGTATATTATTATTCAAGATATACATATATATAAATTTATGAAAACACAAATGAAAATATAAATGGAAACCATTTTAGATTTTAGTTTGTGGAAAGGAATCACATAATACTACCTAAAACCTAAGGTATGGCAAATTTAAGATCCTTGTATTTAGTTTCCAAAAAATATTTATATACATAGGTCACCAGATAAATAATAATCATAAAATAGTATTGAAGTCACTAGTGAATGTGTAATTTAAACTAGTGAGAAGACCCAAATAGAACTATTCAGAGCATGATCATAAACTAGTCCATCCTTTCCAGTGTGTAATCTAAAATAGGGGTAAATCTGGTAGATTCATAATGTCATATGGCAAGTATACTTTTCATTAGAGTATTTTATAATTACCAAGGTATTCACATTAAGTTTTACATTAATAAAATAGATTTTAATAACTCAATATGATATATATAACACAACTAAATTTCAACTATCCATTTTTCTTCAATAAAAAAACTTCATATATGTGATATTCATAATAAAAAGGATCAATATTGTAATAGGGTTAAACCATGTAATAATCACTTCAAACAATATAAACACCCCTTTATCCATGAAAATAATTTGTGAAAATATTTAGAAAATTCTTTATAAATCATAATATACCATTATATGAATTTTTTTTAATTATTTTTTTATAAATCATCACTAACATTTTTACAAACACCTTATGTGCATATTTTTACATAAAATAGATTTTTATACTTTTTAAACAATATATTTACCATATAATTTATAAAACATAATAAACCAATAACAAAATGATCATAAATTTATCATATATATAATATATATAATTTTTATACCATTGAAAAAATAATTTAAAACAAGGAATCACTTATAGTCTATAAATAAAGGGAATTCCATAGATCCACCTAGTGGTGATTTTTAAACCCATTTTTGATCAATTTTACTCTACCAGTAAAGATGAGTGGGAGTTCTTAATGGGTTCTTAAAATCACTAACATAGAAAATCCTTAATTGAAATTCATGTGAGATGGAACCATATGTCACCATGATAATGAAAGGGATAATGAATGGAATAGAACAAAAAAATGAAGAAAAGAAGAAGATTATATGATATAACAATGAAAAATCAACCTATTTAGTAAAAATTTGCAAAAAAAATAACATAGAGAAGGGAGGGAACCAAGGGTGTCGATGACTTGGTAGCTGCTAAAATGTTCCTCACTAAGTGAGGATGAAAATATGACCACTTACACCTAAACCTAAATTATAAAAATAAAAAAAAATTTAGGGGGGACATGGTTAGGTTTCATAGTTATAAAAATCATGTATATAACTATATATATCAATTAGAATAAAAAATATAAGGTACATGGTTTACATACATAGTTAGGATCATGCACCTTAACCATTTGGTCTAGAAATTTTCCTAAAAAAATCAAAATTACACTCCAATTATCAAAATAAAAATATAAAACAAATAAATAATAAAATACATACTGAAATGTAAAATCATGGGTGTCAAAATTATCCCCAATATATCACATTTTATCCCTATAAATTCCCTATAAATATTATTGATCTTAGAAAAGGTGAGTTCATTTCTCACTCACTAGAAATTCTCTCTCTTTTGTTTTTTGAGAGTCACTTTCATGCTTCCATAGAAGATGAACTAAAGGAATTGATTTTCCCCACAGTACTTTATTCTAATGGTTAATAATATAAATTGGTTGTTTAATCAAGGAATTATTTGGATCCAACTTCAACTCTTCCCAATTTAAAACATGTTAATAATCAAGATAATAATTCTTCAACTTGGAGACATGGATTAAATTGTCAATCATTATCATCTAAGGAGGTAGCATGAACTAGTATGTGGCCTTCTAGATCCTCTAAATAATTTCAAAATGTATCAAATACCTCATAATTATCTTACCTTGTTTCCTTAGTCATTTATGATCCAATGGAGGAGAAAACTTCAAGAACACATGATCACCAATCTAGAACCCCAAAAGTCTATAATAATGATCAATATAAGACTTATAGTGACTCTGAGCTATCACTAGATTCTTTCGAATAATCCAAATCTTCTTCATTGAATCCAATACTATACTCAATCCCATTAGAGATGATTCTATAATCATATCCCAACAAAGTAGAGACCACTAAGTCCATTTATATAATTCTTCAAAGGGATACATTTTTATTGAATATTTGTATCTATTATTTTATAAAAAATGTGTTCGATAAGAACTAAAATTGTTATATAATATTATAATATATAACTTGGTTTATATATATGATATACATGTAATTCACATAATAGGAAAATATATAGTTATGTCTTTATAGGAATGTGATACCCATATCATATTATATAATATGACCTATGATATGGGATATTGAGTGTATAGATATTTCCATATCTTATAAAATAGTCTAAAATTAGCTATGAATCATTAATAAGATTCATTTATGCCATGATAAACATGTTATGATCATTCAAATGTTCAATGATCATAAACATATTAAATAGAATGAATTATGTTAATGTATATCAGCTTCCAAATGTTGGTAGTTAACACTCAACCTCCATCATTGAATGGGGTAGGCCTATATAAAGGAATGGATCCCCCTATTGGGGAGTTGAAATTTTTTCATCATAAAAACTCAAATCTTTCTTCCTTCCTCATTCTCTATTTACCTTCTAGGAGAATGTGTTATCACACCTTTGGACTTTTAGGGATCCTCTCATAGCATATGAAGATTCTATCGGTTTTTGTACTACTTTTGGAAGTGAGATTCCTTTGTATATTGCTTGTTAATCTCCAACAAACATACTCCGTTGAGATCATTAGATATGGAGAACACTGAAAAATTGGTACACTTATTTATGTTTATCTTATTTATGATCATTTTGATTTGATGATTAAAGATATGACTATTTATTAGGTTTCTTATATTATGTTGGGCATGAGATGATCATATAAAATCTATCAGTAGTATTAAAACCACTTTCATAATATATTCAACATGTTTTCATACTAATTTTGTAAAGAACATATATATCATAAGGTCTTTGTGGATATATTATAAGGTATGATATAACATTGTTAAATGTTAGTCATTAGATCACTCTTCATTGCTTTATAATACAAGATAAAATAATATGTAATTTAGTGTTTTGCGGGGTCATAGGGTATGACTAGATGAGTTTTAGCATATGATTCATTCAATCCCATGTTTTTACTCTATGGTTTTTACTATGATAATATTCGTCATAGGCCATGAAATATAATTTGTTTTGTGAAAAACAAGGGTTCGTATCATAAATACAACATATCATATATCATCAAAAATTATTAGACTCCTGTGATAATAACTTTTTATTATCTAAAATAGTATAATGAATTACAATATATAGCCATGTTATCTGTCATAAAATATGGAATAGGCCAAAATGATATAACTTTATTTTTATATAAAATTTCCTATGGTTTATAAAATCTTTATAAAATATAAGTGTTATGAATTATAACTGGAATGCTTTTATGATTAAATTGAATATAAAATATTCATATTAATATCTAATTTTGGGAAAATAAATAAAATATTTAGTTATTTATACCTTTTAAATATTAATTTATATAACAATTTTTGTTTGATGTGAATATTATGTGTGTTTAATTTTATGTGATAAATTTATTATTATAGAATTTTCATGTCATGAATTACATATTAGACAAGAAAACATAAGATTTCATTTTCATATACCTTGACATCAGTTTGTTATAGAGTTACTAACTTAAATTTATAGGTTCGATATAGTCTATATATATTAGGTGTTAGAGTTATGATGGAATTAAAATCTCTCTTGAGTAAAATATCTTTGGGTAGAGGTAAATTGGGTTAGACTACTCACTGGACTAGAGACTTATGCCTTTTCTAAAATAGTGGTGGTTAAATATTTTTCACTCTAAGCTTACTCCTCTGTGGATTGATGATTTCATAAAATTATAAACCTTTAAATGAAGGGTTTCATATAACTTATTCATGTGATGCATTTTATATGTGTAAATATGTTTGAATTATATTTTTGATTCAATAAAAAAAATTGTAAATGGTTACACATCAATATTCTCTCAACGTATTAATTTGGTGGATGGAATTGGGATTTCAAAACTAAATCAATAGAAGCATACAAACATGTAGGAAGAAAACATGATATATAAAGATTAAATGTGATAAATTAGTTATTAATTTAATATTAATGAGATTTATATTAAATTTTTATACTAATAAATCCTATAAAATACTAAGTGTGATAATTCTTCTAAATAAAACACTTGTAAATATTTGGATTATTCAATGCAAGTAACCCTAACTGTTAGGTTCTTGTGAATTATATTTCATAAGGAAAGAAGATAATAGGTCACCCTAACCATTAGGTGCATATGAATATACCATTTTTTTACTATTTTAACCTTTATAATATTTTAAATAATATTTTGGGGTTTTTTGTTGAGATAATTTTTCGATTTGGGTGTCATGGGGCTTCAACGATAATATATTAAAAATAATATATTATTTTTAGTCTGTGTGTGCATTTTTGGGAATAATAATTTTCCTTCAAATTTAATCATTGAAAAATAATTATAACATTTTAATTGATTCCAAAATGGTCATTTTACTCTATTGTATCTATTATTTGAGTTCTCATTAGCAATTCCCAAGACTGACCCCAGTGTCGGGTGTTTTAATTAAACACTGAAAAAACTAGGTTTTATCTATTTAAACCTAATTTTATCTAATTTTAGGGTTATTTACCATGATAGGGAATATAAGAGATAATATTTAGGAAGATATGTAGATCCATGGATCCAAATAATGAGATTCTTCATCAGAAATCACCAACAACACTCAACATGGACATGATCTTCGCCAATGAACAATCCAAATGTGAGTTATGACTCATTATTTGGAATTGATTCTAAAATACTCATTATTATTGATATATTTTATTCTATTAATCCCCATTAATTGTTTTTGGAACACAAAATTTGTAATTTTAACCCCCGTTCTTGATTTCTCAATCCTCATACTACAAAAATCCTTGGTTGGATATTTTTAATCCTAACCTTGTTCCTTGTGATTTTTAATTCTTGAAGGTTATGTGAATAATGGGTCCCTATACCTAGATTGAAACCTCCTTCATAATGGAACCTAGTGTTAGTAATTTTATTCTAACAATTTTTCTTCGATTGTTAGATGATTTGTAGCATCATGACACGAAGGGGGAGATTGTTTCCTAATGGAATGATGGTGCAAAGACACTTGAATACATGATGGTGGATAAAGGTATCATATAATAAGGCCTCTATAGTAGGTATCTTACATGGTTTCATTGGGCACATGAGGTCATGTCCACTTGGTCATGATGCGTGTGGAGATGGTGGTCATCCAGATGTCAGGGTATGGGTTGACCGATGGGCTAAAATCCTTTTTTGGACTCTAAGAAGGGTGGAGCATAGTCCTACACACTCAGGATACCCAAAACACCATACCACATATACTAAACCCACATTACTGTGGTAATTGTCCTATAGTGTAATGTGTGCCCAGCCTAGCCAGTCGGTCGTGCACCAAAGCTAGGTCGGGTTCGCCTTACCCAACCTGGTGAGTAGGCTCTCATGGGTGCCACATTAATGCATTATTCCCTACACATAGAGAGTTAAATTCTTAGTGTTGTGTTATCTCCTCCTCCAAACATGCCACATGACATGCCCGAGGGCCACCATGTGTCCCATCTTCACCTATGTGGAGTTTTTTTCATGAAAACTTCATTGTGTGTTAGTTTGAGGTAAATGAATTGCCTATCCAATGAATGTTTTCATGTAGTTCATGATGAATAGCATATTTTTTTCATTTGAGATTATTTTTAAGGTGAGATAGGTAGTTATAGGATTTATATTTATATGTCCAATGATGTGGATCAGATGGGAAAATCAAAGCATTTAGGGGTCAAGAACCTATCTCTCGTCTGTTGTGCACTACTCTCATATCTTGTGTGAAACTCTCATTTGTTGTGCATGAATCCCATATGTTGTTTGTAATTAAATGATACATAGGTCCTCCATTATGGTTATATAGATGTGACATGTGTTTCTTGATTTGGGAAGTTATGATTCTTGGGTATGCATGTTGATTTCTTCAGTGGGTGAGTGTAAAAATAAATACTCTCTCATATGTCCTAGTTTCTCTCATTTAAAGAATATTTGGGTTATTATATTATATGATATAATCCTTCTATCTGGTCTTATAACTTTGAGTTGACCATTTTTCTTATTATTTAACTTTAAAGTTTTCAATAAATCCTATTAGGTATGTATATACTCACCTCGCATGGGTTTCTTCACCTACTAGTGTCGTGTCTTATGTAGATGATGGATTGTTCAGTGATGACCTTGGTGGACATGTTGTTGGAGGAGTTTATAGAATTAACAGGTGGTATTAGAGGATTATTTTCATGTATAGAGGTATATTTCTATGGGTAACTCTTCATTTTAGTGGTTTAGGGTGGATTTTTTCATTTTTTATTGTTGGGAATGTTTCATGCCCTTTTACATTATGATTTATGTTTTGGTTTACCAATATAGTTATTAGTGTTATCTCATGAATTTTATATATATATATATATATTGTATTCAGTTTCATTAATCTATTCTATTCTATTATTTCTCATGTAGATGTGTGAATTATGTACAAGTGTATTAGTCTAAGGCCTCTCATCATATATGATGTGCCTACTCAGTGATAGTCACCAACCCTAGTCCCATTGAAAGTGGGCTTGGGGAAGCGCACTCAACTTTCCACCACCCAGGAGGGGTCTTGGTGGATCGAGACATGAAATCCTATATATAAATTTATTGTTTAGTTACACTTAGTTGGGAAACAGAAAACATTAGGATACCAAAGGAATATAGTTGTGTGAATCTATATAATAGATTAGAATAAAGAGTTATTCACTTAACTATTCATGAGTCATATGTGATATGATTGACATAATGGTATGAAAAATATAGTCTAGGATTATATTATGAGATTAACTAGAATAATTCATGATAAAATGTGAATCTTGGCTCACTAAATGGATATTATGTGTGGGGTTATCAATTTTTATGCGATTTCTTTCATTAAAAATTCTTAATGAATAGATATAAAACATGACACTCTCCCATAGATATGTTTTTATTATATATTATGGAATACATCAAGATTATCATGTTGTGATTTTTTAAATTTATGGCCTGTAATATAATTTTATATTGGTATATAAGGTTTATAAGCGTTTTCAAAGAGAATCATTCTAAGTATATGAATGTGAATGTTATAAAAATCAATTTCTTTAATAATAACTCATGGTAATTGGATACTCGATGTGAATCACATATTTATACTGATAAGCACAGAATTAGAAATATGATATAATTAAATAAATATTAAGTATTTCTATATATTGGTAATTGGGAAAGAGTTTTTTTGTTAGATATTGGAACTTATTATCTAAGCCTACCTAGTGGGATAGTTTTGAAATTAGAAAACTATTACGATGTTATTTCCATTAAAAAATATTTTTGTATCTTATTTCAAAAATATGGTATTTTCATTCATTATTAAGAACAATAGTTGTTCTATATACATGAATGAAATATTTTATATAATTGGAAATATGGTAAATGGTTTATATATTATAGACATGTATAATCAAATATATAATAGTCAAATTAAGAAGTTCAAGGTTGATCTTAACCCTACTTACCTTTGGAATTATTACATGGTACATATAAATGAGAAACACATTAAAAGGCTCCATAGATATGGATTACTGGAATCATTTGATTATCAGTAATTTGACACATGTGAATCATGTTTATTAAGAAAAATGACCAAATCACATTTTATTGGAAAAGGTGATAAGGATATTGGATTATTGGATATTATACATAGTAATGAATGTGGACCAATGAGTACTCAAGAAAGTGGTGGATTTATGTAATTTATAACCTTTAATAATGACTTTATTCTGTATGGTTATGTTTTTCTAATGAGACACAAGTTTGAAACTTTTTAAATGTTTAAAGAGTTTTAAAATTAAGTAAAGATGCAGTTGGGTAAAATTATTAAAATTCTTTGATTAAATCAGGGTGATGAATACTTAAGCTATGAATTTACTAATCATATGAGATATTGTATAATTATTTCTCAACACACTCCTCCTAAAACTCCAAAATGGAATAGTGCATCTGAGAGGGGGAATTGTACCTTTTTGTACATGGTTTGATCGATAATGATTCAACGTGACCTTCATATTTATTTTTTGAGAAAAGTGAGCTCTGAGGTTCTTGTAATACAAAAAAAAGTTAAAAAAGTTTGAAGGAGGGGATTTTACACTTGTCCCATTAAAATATAGGGAGCATATCATCAGGTAGAGTAGAAGAGAAAATGTGAACCTCATCAGAAACTCCTTTGGATAAATGGTTTTCAGTGAGTTGATTTGCTTTGTGAAAGATTTGTGTGATAATATAGTTCATTAAGGAAAGCATGCTAAGATAGTTGGCCCATTTTTCTTTCAACCTCCGTGAAAGGTGAGTTTGTCCTAGTCTGATCACTTGAATGATGTAGTGGAGTTACTCTCAAACCAGATATTATTCCAATTCTGTTATTGTGTGATAGAGAAATCATTGATAAGTCCCATCATCTCCGCCTCAAGAGTAGTGCCCTAACTACAAGGTCCATGAATGCAATCCATGACCTAAATATTATAATCTCTGAACACAATCCCAAAACCAGATGGTCTCGGATTCCCCCACAAAGCACCATCAGAATTGAATTTAATCTATCCCACAAATGGAAGAATCTAGAGAACATCAAGAGTTCTAAGAGGTTGGGATAATTTCCACTGATGTTGATATTTTTCAGAATAGCTAAGTCACTAACTGTGTTGTTGCAGCATACCTCATGAAGTAGGTTGGCACTTCGAACAGAAGCCAAGATTTTAGAAAATGCAGCCTCTTATTTGAAGGGATTCTGATCATATTTGCATTTTTTCTCTTCTATATAATATGAAAAGTTTCAGTATAGGCCACTTTAAATAGAATGGAAAGTTGTCTGGATATATTGACTCACAACAAAGCATGTAGGAAATTCTCTATATTGTGAGTCGGAACTGGTTGAATTTCAAATAGATAAAATATTACTCTCCCAAGATATTTTGTAGTGTTTTAGAACAAAAATAAGTGATCAATTTCCTTATTATGATGATGAAATATCGCACATCATGAGTAGAGAGATATTAAAACTCTCTATAGGTTGATATTGATTGTCAACTTTTTGAGTGAGATTCTCCAAAGTAGCGTGAATCTTGATGGGGATAGCCACTTTTAGTTAAAAGTTACAATCCACTTATAGTCCCCTTGAGTCATTTTCTTGTATAATATCTTGGAATCAAGTATTTCATTTGGGCTTGGCTCCCTGATGATCATGTCTTCCTGGTTCAGAAAATCATATGAAGAAATATCATAAGCAGCATGAGTTGGCATCATGTTCATATTGGATAACTGATCTTTGATTGGGTTATTGTAGTCTATGTCTGGATCATGGGTACTAACACCATCAAGGAGAGGAGATCCCATCTAGTTATCCTTCTATAACTTGAGGGAAGAATTAACACTAACAAGACAATGAGAGTTCAATTATATTTTATAAAAAAATATTTTGATGCCAGGACAAATAGAAGATTGTATATAGCTCATATTACCTTCTATCATCCTGTCTAACTGTCTAACTCTAAGAAAATTTAGAGAGTCAGGTATGACATTGATGAGTGTCCATAAAAAGTGTGCTTTAAGTGATTGATTAAAAATCTCAGTATTTTTAATTCCAAGACCTCTTAGAGCCAAAGGCATGCAACACTGCTTCCAAGGATTTGTGGTGATTTTCTTTTCCAAAATAGTATAGCTCCAAACAAAGTTTCTCATCATAGTGTTTATGGTTTTGATAATATAGGTAGGCCATGAATACACCATGAAGTAGTAAACAAGATTTGAGACCACAACATGCTTGACTAGGTAAGTTATCACTGCCATTGATAGGGATTTTACTTTCCATATAGAGATATTTCTTCTAATTTCACTTACCATATTAGTGAAGTGAGAATCTCTCAGTCTTCCCCATAATATAGTAACTCCTACAATATTTCCTATAATATGAGATGTTCCTTCCAAAATAAATGAATGACTTTTTCCAATTAATTTCCTGGCCTAAAACACTTTCATAGTGAATTAAGATCTTCTTGATGTTTTGAATGCTTATTTTTCCACCCCTTTATTGCCATGTGAATAAGAATCCTACTAAGATATTTCTTAGAAATATCAAAGATGATAGAAGAAAGAGGGTCACCCTATCTCACCCCCTTAATCATTTGAAGTATCCCTCCAAGGATCCGTTGATAAGAATGGATATGCGTGCCAGACCAAGAAGGGCTTTAACTCAATGAATAAACCTCATATTAAATCCAAACTCATATAGAATGCACCCAATAAAACCCCATTACATAGTATCTAAGGCCTTCCTGATGTCAATATTAAGAGCTATATTACCTCCCCTAGTGGTTTTTTGAAGAAGGTTCACACATTCAGAAGCAATGATAAAGTAGTCCTGTATTTTCCTTCCTTTAATAAAACCAAAGTGATTTCCTGAGATAATTTTTTCTAATAAATGAGCAATGTGATTGGAAAGAATTTTTTTAATGACTTTGTGAATGGTATTAACAAGGGCCACCATCCTAAATTGGATGGAATCACCTACATTATCCACTTTATGAATTAAGTAAATAAACTAGGTATTGATCCCTAGAGAGAAATATCCACATGTGAAGAAGTATTTGATGAGCCTGCAAAATTCATTTTGAATTGTATCCTAGTAGAATTTAAATAAGTGATTGGTGAAATGATTCGGGCCCAGAGAACTTCTCTTATTGAGATCAAAGATAGGATCCTTGATTTCAAAATATATAGGATAATGGGTGAGAGAATTATTATCCTCCTCAGTCATCATTTTTGGAATGATTCCTTTTATAAGTTCCACACTTATTCTTGATCCATTGAATATATTTATATAGAAAGAAAAATTGTGATTTGAGAGAGCCTATCTATCATCCAAAATGTTGTCTCTATCCTTAAGAAGAGATAGGGTCCTATTCATCCATCTCATCCTTTGAAGGGAGTTAAAAAACTTAGTGTTTCTATTCCCATTTGTGATTAATTTGGTCTTGAAAAGATCTTTTTGAATGTTATCCCTCAACATGATGAGATGTTGAATCTTAGAGGAAATCATAGCTTCCTGACTAATATCCCTAGAGAAATCATTTTTGGTTATCTCCTCTTTTATATCATGTTGGGATCATTCCAAGGCATATATTTCTTCATCAAGGACGCTGAAATTTTCCTTACACTATTATTTCATTTTATCCTTCATCATTTTGAGTTTAAATTTTCACACTAGGGGGTTACCACTATAATAATCCATTGACCAAGTGTCATTAACAATTTGAGTTCATTTTGGAAGGGTGGTCCATGAATTGTTGAATCTGAAAGGAATTGGTTTCTTATCCTTATTTTCAATGAAATTTGTCAAAATAGGATGATGATCTGAGTTATGTATTTCTAGGGTGACACATGAGATCGCTCTTCAATTTCCAAGAGAGGCATCATTAACAAAATATCTTTCAATTATAATAACCCTCATACCATCCAGATGTTTTTTGTACCATGTATATTTGGTACCAATGAGGCTGATTTTAGTCAGATTAGCTTCCTCAACATAGGATCTAAATTCTTTAGTCAAAATAGTGTTGGAAATGGGCCTGAGTTTCTCATCAGCATATATAATTGAATTAAAATCCCCCATGATAATCCAAGGATCATAGAAATCACTATAAAAATCCTTTATGTGCAACCAAAAGAGTTTCCTATCAATATAGTTGCTGGAAGCATAAACCACTAAGCAAAGAATTTTTTGTCCATTTCTAAAATAATTTCATGTTATTATCTGGTAATCCTCATGAATGAGGGAGGTATTTCTAACCATATTATGGACTAAAATCCAAATCCTATCATTGTAAGAAGAGTTTTTAACTCTTCCAATAATATTGTAACCAAAGCAGTCCAGGGGGAGGTTTGGCTAGTTTCAGTTTTCTTTGGTTCTGAAATACTAATTATGCCAGGTTTATACCTAGCTGTAAGGAGCCTAAGGGAACCCAAAGTGCCAGGGTTGGCTAGTCCCTAGTATTTCCAGAACATAATACTCATGGTGATTTTTCTTTGGGGTTAACTCCCCCTTTTCTTTTAGTTTCAACAGCTACCTAGATTTTATGGGTTCAGCCTTTTTGGAGATACTCACAGGATGTATTTCTATTAAGACATCATCATTATGTATCAGCGTTGAACCTGTGGCTTTTTCTTTTTCATTATGAGTATCCTTCACCAATGAGTTATCTTCCTGATGCAACTTCATAAGAATCGACTCCTTTTTTCTTCTAGTTCCATATTCTTGTCATCTGTTATGGGGAGGTCATTATGTATGGATTCATCTAGATCTGAACTAATCAATTCAATGAGAAAATCCTCTAATTGAAACAAAAGAGAAGTTTATAAAAAATCATTTGATAATTCCAAGAGAAAAGCTTCATCAATGGCATGACATAGCTTTTCTTCCATGATTTGGATGCTTCGGATCATAGAAGTGTCATTCAAACATAAGAGTTGTTGTTACTCTTCTTCAGCCAAGGTTGTCCATGTACCTTACTATTTTATTCTAGGGATATACTCTAGAAACTATTTAATTCTTACATAAATGTATTCCAACTAAATCAGTCATAAATATTCCATATAAGATATGGTATTTCAACCATGAAAATTTATCTTTTATACATATTTGGGGATTTAAAGCATACATTCGATGGTTTGATTATGATAAACTTGATCTTAATTCAGATAAAGGATTATTTGTTGGTTATCCAATAGAAATTGAGGGATATTATTTCTATATCCTTGCTAAGAAAAAATTGTTTATAGGCTAATTTACTACATTCATTGAGAAGGAATACATTAGTTGAGGAATCATTTAGAGGAAATTTGAACTTGGAGAAGTTAAAAACCAACAAACCAGAAGTGTTCCTCATATGGAATTTAAGATAATTCCACAAATATTTGTGAAGGAAGAACTGACTTGGGTTATACAAGAACCTAAAATGTATGGTAGGATTCATCAAGATCCTAAGATATGTGGATTTATTATAGAAAATGATGATGGATTAATGTTTATTGAAGATGAAACTGATACTTATCGATAGCCTATTGATAATTTTCATTCCAAAGAATAGTCAAATTTCATGAAATTTAAGATAGACTTCATGTACACTAACAAAGTTTAGAGCATGGTGTATATACATAAGGAGTGGGAACCATAGGGTGAAAATGGGTTTTTTATAGGAAAACTGACATGTGTAGTAAATTTTCTTTCTATAAAGATATTGTTTTGGGAAAGGGTTATAAAAAATAATGTATTGACTATTAAAAAACCTTTTCTCTAATTACGATGATGAAGTCCCTTCAGATATTGCTAGACACAATAACTATTTATAAATATGAGAAAAATTAAATGTATATCAACACTTATTTACTTAATAGTAATTTAGTCAATGGGTTTTATATGATAAAACCTAGAGGTTTCAAAGTATTAAATGATTATGTTAAGGTTATAAAGTTACAATAGTCCATTTATGGATTAAATAAAGCCTCTTGGAGTTGTAACATTTGGTTTTATTATGAAATAAAAGAGTTTAGTTTCATCAAGAATAATGATGATTTTTATGTATATAAATAGGTTAGTTAGAGTGTTATTAAATTTCTAGTATTGTCTGTATATGGAATACTATTTATTGAAAATAATATCTCAACTTTGCATTATGTAAAGGTGTGGTAGGGAAAATTCATGTCAATGAAAGAAATACATAAAGAAACCTACATATTGGGTGTGAATAATTATAAATATAGATCAAAAATGTTGGTTGTACTAAGTCAAAGTGCATATATTGGTAAATTTCTAAATAGTTTTAACATAGATAACTCAAAGAAGGGATCTTTACCAATGTTGCATGGCATGAATCTTAAAATGATTCAAGATCCTTATAATGATTTAGAAAGTATTTATAGGATTCCATATACATTAACCATAGGATTTATCATTTATGTCAAGTTATGTACTCGATTTTATGTCACTTATTCTTTAATCATAACAATTATATACCAATCCAGTTCTGGTGAGAGTTACTAGATTATTATCAAGAATATACTTAATTACTTAAAAAGAAGTATAGATATGTTCTTGATCTTTATAGGTGAGGATTATCTATTTATAAGGGGTTAAATTGATTCTAGTTTCTAATATGACAAATATTATATGAGATCTTAATTTGGTTTTTTGTTTTGATTAAAGATTGTAGTTATCTATTGGAAGATTCCCAAAAAATACACTATGGTGGACTCAATAGTAAAGGTAGAGTACATCGACACGTCATATTTTTCTGAAGTAATCTATTTATATCATGAACTTTGTCACTTAACTTTGGGAGGTTCCTAGCATTAAGGGAGAAATTGAGCTTTATTGTGATAAAAATGGAGCTATTTCTCAATCTAAATATCCTATGTCTCTCCAAATTACAAAATTCATACTTCAAAATTACTATCTCATTTAAGAGATCATTAAGAGGGGTGATATAGAGATTTATTGGGTATTTATGGATGAAAATGTAGAATATACCTTGAAAATGTAATAAACCAAGCTTTTCATACATAAATATTACATATTTTTAGATGATTATTCAATACATTTCACAAATATATGTCTGGGGACTGTAAAGGTTTGGTGTCTTTAGAGACTAGCTACACAATATTCTTATTTAATTAAAGATCTTAAATACCCCCCATAAAGACCTTCCCACATAGTACACTTCATATATATACCCTACTTAAGACCTTTATTTATAACCTATGGAAAAGAAATCATGAGAAATGGTGATCTCATGTGCTTAATAGGGATAAACATGGGAGATATCAACATAACACGCTACTAGAAACTGGACCTATACCAACGGTTTTTCTAAATCGTTGGTATAGGTACCATAAAATGAACCTATACCAACATTTTGGAAAAACTATTGGTATAAGTGATGGATATACCAATGGTTTTTCCATAACTATTGGTATAGGATCTAATTAAAGACCTTATACCAACAGTTTTACCAAAATTGTTGGTATAGGTAAGCACTTATACCAATGGTTTTTTAAAACCATTGGTATAGGTTATTTATAAAAAAACTATACCAATGGTTTTTCAAAACCATTGGTATAGGTCCCAAAAATCTAGGTACCTATACCAATGGTTCTAAAAACCACTGGTATAGGTACCCGGATTTTTTATGGATTCTTTTTCAAATATCATCAAATAAATCAATATATAAATTATTTATAAATATATATATATATATCCAATTATATTGATAAATATAATTATATCATAGTGGTTAGGACTTTGATATATAAATGGGAGCTCATGGGTTCAAACCTCTACTGCATATTTTATTTTACATTATCTATCCCAATGGTTTTAAGAAAACCATTGGGATAGGTCTATCCCCACAGTTTGGAAACTATTGATATAGGTCCCTGCCAATGATTTCCAAACCGTGGGAATAGACCTATACCAAGAATTATCCAAACCATTATTATAGTTATATAATGACGAAAAATCTGCCAACAACCCTCCAAACCATTGGTATAGGTTATACCAACGGTTTGAGGACCTATACCAATAGTTTTAAACTGTTGGTATAGGCTAGTTTTTCAATAGTTACATGAGAATTAGGGTATGATAACATGAGAATAACATTTGAAAACCATAACCTACATATCATAGATCATAAACTTGATACATGGAGTAAATATTGGTAGTTCATATGACATAAATCATAAATGAATCAAAGAATATGATCTATGAGAACATAATATTGACATAAGACATAGATTTTTAGCACACGCACAATCATAGAAAATAATTTCCTTAATAGTAAAGGATCATTTCCAAAACTATCATAGTGGAATGGGTTCACTACCCAAACCATCATATTAGTCAAGGTTCACTCCCAAGACTTTCATAGTGGACGAATTCCCTTACTGAGCTGGGTTCACTTCCCATTCTAGTCTTATTTATCTCATGAGATATCAATATTTACCCAATTCATTGGAGGGAGATATAGGTCCCACCTATAAAATAATCCATACATTTGTGTTACAAAATATCATAAAACATTCATCATATCAGAACCCATGAAAATAAATGGGTTTTATAAACATTTCATCATAGCATAAACCTTGGAAAAGAAACTAGTTTTATAAACATTTCATCATTTCAGCATAGTATAACCCATGGAAAAAAAGATCGGGTTTCATAAATATCATGTAATAATAAACATAAAACATAAAAATAAATAATAAGAATGGTATCATTGGATCATATACCCAGTAAATCTTAAGTAACATCAAATGATTCCATTCTAAACATAAAATGGTTTTGAAAGTTCACATGGAACATTTCTTGGGGAAAATAATCTTTCCACTTTGAAAACAGTTATCTAAAATCTAAAAATTTGTAAATATTAAAGAAAAAAATTTCTTTGAAAATAACCATTTAAAATTTTAAATGCATATTTATATCGTTTATTGTCTATGATTGTGGAAAATACCATTCATTCAGTACATGTTAAAATGAAGATTTTTTAACATTTTCGGTAAAAAGTCAAAAGATCCTTGTTTGGAAAATAACAATAATATTCCTTTAAAACCATTTTCAAAATTAAAACATGGGTACAAATTTCTATAAAAATCATTGTATAATTTTAAAAAAAAATTATTTAAAACATTTTCAGAAAACATGTACATGAAAGAAAAATGATTTTTGACCAAAGAGATAAATAAAGTCAATTTTTATTAAAAATATTATTTTAATATTTTGAGTACTTAAAGAGTGAAAAATGAAATGGAAACATATTTTATCTATAAATAAATATATTAGAATAAAATTAATTATTTTATTGATAGATAGATCATAATATTTTATTATCATATTTATAATCATAAATAATCCTAACAACAATGAGACTGTAACAGAAAATGTTTACCACTTTGGTAATGTTTGAATCATAAGACCCATGAAATAAATAAAATTATATTGATATTTAAATACCAATAATTTTCATAATAATAATAATAAAATAAATTAAGGTTTAGAATATACACCATACAAAAGAAACAAGTGGTGAATATGGCATGTGTCCCATGGAAATAAAAGTGAGACGAAAATTCCTTACTTTAAGTCTTAATTTTATTTACATGCATATGAACCTCCTGTATAATAAATATATATTTATTATAAATATATTTCAAAACCTTAATCATATATATCATACCATATATAATTTTATTATAACCTTTTATCACTCTTTTATTAACAACTCCTTGTTGAAATCACGTTTTGAGTAATAATTGCTTCGTTTTTCATGTATGTTTTAGTTTGTTAATTTTGGTCCGCTTAATTTGATCATGGTTATATAATATAAATAATTTAAAAAATTATATAAATATAAAATATATTCATTATATATGTATTTATGGTAATCCAAAAAGTTATAGATAGAAAATGAATTACACCGTTCATGGAGATAGTAGGTCATATGTACGCATGAAAGTTATTTCCATTTCCTCGATGGATGAAATGAAATAAATTTAAATATTAATTAAACTTTATAAAATAATTTATATATAATATATATAATATATATTCATTTAATTTATCCTTATTACCATCCATTTCAAAATAAAATGGAAAATATATCACAACGCTTCGTGGAGGCGGTAGTTCACACATACACACGAGCGACGTTATCATTTTACAACAGATTGGAAGGTAAGAAGTTATATGTGATATTATAATTAAATAAGAATAATAATACAGTAAATATCATATATAAATAAACAAAACATCATTATATCCAATCATGAGTGGTGGTGATGGAAAATGAATTACATCAGTTTGTGATGCAGGAGTTCGTCGTACACACAATCAACGGTTTCATTTCACATTTAATGGAAGATAAAATATATATAGGTTATGAAATTAACATAATAATATATAATTATATTATAGTTAATTTTTTTATTATATCATCATATTTTAAAAATATTTTACAGACATGGAAGAATAAATAAAACAAAAACAAAAGTTTATGAATTTTACCTCTTCTTCAGAGAACCTCTTTAGGTTTATACCTAAATCTATATTAAGAGGGTTTCATAACAAAACTAAGAAATATAAAATAATTTAATATAACAATTAAGGCATTTTTTTCATTTATAGGCTGAAAAATGTATTTGTAAGTGTGGATAGGAGAGGAGAAGGGGAAACCTTTTATAAGTGGGGGAGAGGACACACTTGGAATTTTTGAAAATAAAAAGTTATAACCACATTTTTCACATGAAAAAATCCTAAAAAATGTATAATTATATAAACTTATATTTTAAAACGTTAAAATATGTAAAAAAATGTAATTTTACAAGTTTTTAGGTTAATTTAACCCTTATCTTTTTAGTTTAACCCCCAGTAAACCCATTTTAAACATAATCGTGATAATTAATTTTTACTATTTTCAATATTAATTGTGAGAAAAAATTAAGTTGAACTTATTATATAATATAAATTATGATAATTAAAAATATTTAATCCATTTTTTTCAAATTAAATTCACATAATTTTCATGATTTAATTTAAATTAAACCTGCAGATGCGATGAAAAAACGTTTTTCCAAAGAAAAACTTTTAAAAATATTAAAAGTTTTAATTTAAAAATTCAATATGAAATTGATTCCAATGACCTAAATTGTATTAATTAATGTATAAGTATACTAATTTTACTTTTAAAATCACCTTAAAATAAAATTTATCTTGTAAATTCTTTAAATGAAATTGCATTTTTTAATAAAAAATCAGTATTTTTTACTATTTATCAAAAAATTAATATTTAAAGAAAATTATAAAAAATTCACTCAAAGATAATTTTTACATCTAGATTTAAAAAATTAAGTTTATGTTTTCAAATAAATTTTCTAAAATTAACAAAAATTTCTTTTACTATCTGCTCACAAAAATAATAAAAACATTTTTTTGAGAAAAAATAATATTTTAAGCATATAAAGGCTTTCTTAAAAATTAAGTAATTTTTTATCAATATGTTTTATTTATATAAAACCATTATACTTAATAATAAAAATGTTTATATTCCTATCCATACCACCAAGTTTAATAGCTGTTTTGTAATGGTCGAGTTTAAATAATAATATAAATACTATAACATGGTTTGTTAAAACTCAGTGTTGTGTGTAATGAAAGATATAAAATATATTTAAAAATATATTTCTTAAAATATAGGGGTATTAAATTATATTCCCCTTAAAATTTATTTTTTCAAAAAAAAATCACTATGATATAAAAAATGAGGATACTTCTACCTCATCATATCCTCAGGTTCCCACAAATCTTCTCCAAATAGATAGTTTCACCACAAAACTTTGACTAGGTAAGTGGTCTTGTTTCATATCACTTTATCCCTACAATATATAATCTATATACATTTTTTCTAATAATAAATATCATTATATATAGGTATGAACTATAATTTTAGTATATTTTATGGATTAGGTATGTACTTTCTTAGGAGAGACACATAGAACTCATCATGAACCTGAGAGAGGTTTGGGGGAAGCACAAAGAGATAAGTTATTATCTTGATATGATCAAGAATTTAAAAGAGACCAATATACCTAAGGATTATATTTTCCTTCTTTACAAATCTTATAACCTTATTACATGGATAAATTCAAAGATTCACCTTCTCACCAACTTCAAATTCCAGATCATGTCAATGATTATTAGCATAACTTTTCAATCGACTTGGTGCCTCCCTTATGTGTTTCTTAATAGATCTAACTTTATCTATGATTTATTCCACTAGATATAGTCTCAATATCTTTCTTTATCCAACTTAATCGAAGAACATAGGATTTATACACTTATTTTCATAGATTTATTCATAAAGATACATATGAATGATTGAGTGAAAGATATTTCTATAATAAAACTCAACTAGAGGAAGGTTTTGATCCCAAACACCTTATAAATCCATAGAAAAAGATCTTAGAATATCCTCTATGGTTTTAATTATTCTCTCATACTGGACATATTTCAAAGGATAATATTTAGTACTAAAACTCAACTCTGTACCGATATCTTTCTGAAGACTTCACCAAAATTTAGAGGTAAAATTTGAATCCCAATCAGATACAATGAAATGTAGTGCTCTATGAAACCTTACCACTTACTTAATGTATATCCTAGAAATATGGTCCAAATAGAAATCTTCTCTAATAGTGATTAAGTGTACTGGTTTTATAAGGAAATTTACTACAACCCATATAGTATTGTTCCCTTTAGATATTTTAGGGAGTTTGATGAAAAAAATAATGGTAATTTTTTCCCGTTTCCATTCTAGTATGGTTAATGGTTGTAACATCCTCTAAGACTTTTGTACCTCAACCTTAAGATACTAACATACCTAGAACCAAAATAAAAATACTAAAATATCTCTCTTTATTCCATCCCACTAGAAATAATCCTTCAAATATCTATACACATTTGTATTTCTAAGATGAATAGAGAATGAAGAACTATGATCTTCTCTAATAACTCTTTTTTCAAAATTGGTATTGAGGAAATAAAAAACATGGTTCCTAAACCTTATCATTCAATCACAGTAAATTTTAAACTCAGGATCATTTCTAATCTTATTTTGTAGCTCTATTTAATTCTTATGTACCTCTTTAATCTTCACTGGGATAGATGGTTGAACACTCATTTGAGAAAGGTAAGACTTTTACCCTTCCTTCAGTATTTATAGATCCATCCTTTGAAAATCCATAAATAGTTGATATTTTGATTTTCTTTCCATGGATAAGTTATCATGATCTTTTTTAATCAAAGAATCATCCACCTTTTTTTCTTTCCTAATGTGGAAATGTATTAAGAAATCATAATCTTTAATCTACTCTAATTATCTTCTCTAGTTCATGTTTAACTAATTCTATGTGAATATATAATTTAAAATTTTATGATCAGTCTATATATCACACTTTTCTCTATAAATATAATTCTGATATATCTTTAATGAAAAAATTACCATAGCTAACTCCAAATCATAAGTTGGGTTATTTTTCTTATGGACCTTAAATTGTTAAGAGGCTTAAGCTATAAACATGTCATTATGTATGAGAACTCATCCCAATCCCTTTTTTGATTCATTGTTATAGATTACGAACCCTTATAAACTGTAGGGTAATGTAAGAATAGTTCTACCGAATAATCTTCTCTTTAGTTCCTCAAAATTTTCCTCACATTCATATTTCCAGAGGTACTTGGTTCCCTTCTGAGTTAACTTGGTGATCGGATTGGATAACCATGATAAATTCTCCAAAAATTGTCAATGATATCTATAAAAGCCATGAAAACTTTATATATCTGTTATCGTGGTTGGTCTAGTCCAATGTTTAGTGGCCTCTATTTTTATGGATCCACTTATATACCCTCACATGAGATTATATGACCCAAAAATGAAACCTTTTATAGCCAAAATTTACACTGTGTTAATTTTTCATACAGTTCCTCCTTCCTTAGGGTATTCAGTAAAATTATCAAGTGATCTTCATGATCTTCCTTTCTCATTGAATATATAATAATATTGTTTATAAAGACTACCAAAAACGAATCAATGTGATATCTAAATACTTTATTCATTAAATCCATAAATATAGTGGGGGAATTAGTAAGACCAAATGGAATCACTATATACTTATAGTGTTTATGCCTTGTACGGAATGTTATCTTGGGTATATCCTTATTCTTGAACCTCAATTGATGATATCCAAAGTAAAGATCAATCTTGGAAAATTATTTATCTACATGTAGTTGATAAAACAAGTCATCAATATATGGTATAGGATACTGGTTCTTGATTGTTATATAGTTCAATTCACGATAATCAATACAGAGTTTTATAGATCCATATTTATTCTTAAAAAATAGAACTGGTGCACCCTAAGGTGACACATTTGTCTGAGTGAATCCTTTTTCAAGGTTCTCCAACAGTTTCTTCTTAAATTCCTGTAACTCAATCATGGCCATTATATAGGGATTCTTTGAAATATGTGTGTCACCATGTATGATTTCTATTGAAAACTCAACTTCATGAATTGATGGAATAATATTAAACTCTTATAGGAAGATATTAAAAAACTCTCATAAAATTTTTATATCATTGATTTTGAGTTTCTCCCCAACCCTCTAATATGAATTCCCCTTTTTAATAGGAATCAAAACCCTTATAATGGAAGTGATTCCCATTGGAAGTTCATATTTAACATAACACTGATAGATGATCATATGATGGTTTGAAATATCAAACATGAATTCCCTTACTTTTCAATTGATGTGGGATTTATGTAGAAAAATTCAATCCATGACTAAGATAACATCAAATTCAACCAGAGGGTAAATAACTAGATTCAAAAAAAAACACATTACCACAAACTTTATCTATATAAAAATCATAAACTTATGATGTGATCATCATACCATTTGGGGGTTTTCACATCTCATTAAATATCTAATCATTGGGTATCATTTTTATACCCTTATAAAACCCTTAAAATATAAAATAATTGGTATAACCATGATCAAATAATACATTAATAGTTCTAGAGTGGATAGTAAGTGTACATTTCACCATGTTGTTATCATGATTCTCATAAAAAATAGTGATCGTATAATATTTCTCTTTTTCTCTCAGTTTAAGAGATTATTGACATTGATCATTATCATTAACCTTCATATTTGAGCATTGGTTAGCTTAATGCCCATACTCCTTACATTTGAAGCATTGAAGCATGGGTAGTTCATTAGTTAGCACCTTCCTTTCCTCCATTATGAAAATTAGACTTTTCACTACCTTTCAACATTAATTGGCCTTATGACCAGTCTTCCCAAATTTAAAACACTTCTAAACTCCAATCAAGAAATTCCCATGATATTTATTCCTATATTTATTACATGTATGGGACTATAATTTCCTTCCAAAATGTAATTTATTTGATATCTCATGAGACCTGGTCATCCATTTCTTATCAAAACTATGGGAATTGTGGGAATATCCAATTTCTATTTCTACTATTAGTGAAAATCAAATGATTTATTCATAGCTACTAAAGTACCTTATAACTAATGACTTTCAAAGACTTGGTTTTAATCCAATAAATAATCAATCATTTTTTTCAGGGCTGATGATTAAACCAAAATCATGCCTTGAAATACTTATAATATTAGCTTTATAGGTACTCATAGATATCCTTCTACTTGAGTTCAAAAAATTCCTTCTCCATCCTTGTGTATAGAATACAAGGGAATTACTTACAGAAAAATATTCTCTTAAACTCATTTCATCTCATGGATTAAATTTCTTCCTCTTGAATCACATTCTTAATAAGATTCCAACATTGATTTTCTTTACCTTACAAATGATAAAAATCTAGAATAAATTTCTCATGTTTCGAACACTAGATAATGAAAAATATATTTTTAGTGGTACTGATCCATCAGTGAATAGTGGATCAGTGAATACACTAAAATAAGGTGATATTTTCCTCATTGAGAACTAAATAGAACATTTTTAAATATTTTTCTCATTTTTACACTCAACATAATTCATATATTAATAAATTTGTGTGATCATGGAAACAATATTTTTCATTCCAACTCCCATAAAATTTAGTTGCTTGGGAGTAGAATCATATCATTTTCCTTCATATTCAACATTAAGATAACTATTTTGGGTTTTATCCATTGAATAAAACCAAAAATCATAGTGTGGGAAATAATATACATAGTGGAAACAATGTAATTATGAAAAAAAAATTATAGGATTTCTAACTCATGATGCATTTTTTCAATCTAGGGAACCTTAGGTTTAACCTAGGTTATCCATGATAATTTTCTACTCAAATCCTTCATAATTTTACAAAAATTAAATTTGAATTAACCTAAGAATATCCCCCAAGAGTGTCAACCCATGTGTACAATAAGGCCCATTTTTGTGCATCATGTGATGATTGTGTCTAGATCAATGTTTCATTTTTGGGGTTAATACCTATAGATACATTTATGCTAGAGCCAAATCCAATTTTAGTATCTATATAGGAACATAATTTATTATAAAATCACACTCATTTCTTTACCATAACCTTGCACATTCTACTATACTTAAGATTATCCTAAGGATTCTCACTAAATATTTCTCATACTAATTTCTAAAGGTTAAATAAACCTTTTCTCTGATACCAACTATAATAAATCAGGATTTTAATACACACATATTATATATTCTAAGATTAATATTAAATATATTTCACAAATACGTGCTTAAGGACCATAAAGGTTTAGTGTCTTTGGATACTAGCTACACAAACTTCTTATTTCATGAAATATCTTCAGAATCTACCATAAATATATTCCCACATAATGCACTTTATAGACATATCTTACTTAAGACCTTCATTTATAACCTAGGGAAAGGGGAACTTCAGGAAGGGTGATATGAGATGCTTAGTAAGGGTAAACATGGGATATATCAACATAAAATGATCATAAGGGTATGAGAGCATAATAATAACATTTGAAAAAAATAAATTTCATTTCATAGAACATAAAATTGATTCATGGAATAAATTTTTGAAGTTCATAAGACATTAATCTTAAAGGAATCAAAGAACATGATCCATGATAACATAACACTGGCATAAGACACAGATTTTTGGAATACACATAAGCATATAAAATAATTTCCTTAGTAGTCTAGGATAATTTCCAAAGCTATAATATTAGAATATAATCACTCCATAAACAATCATGGTAGTTAAGGTTCACTCCTAATACCATCATAGTGGACAAAGTCCCTTACTAAACTGGGTTTAATCCCCAATATAGTACTATTTATATCATGAGATATCAAGATTTATTCAATGAATTAGAGAGGGATATAGGTCCCAACCATCACATAATCCTCGTATTTTTGTTTCATATGATCATAAAACATTCATAATATTAGAACCCATGAAAAGAAATGGTTTTCATAAACATTTTATCGTATTATAACCCAATGAAAACAAATATAATTTATAAACATTTCTTCATTTCATCATATCATAGAATGTGGAAAAGTATCAGGTTTCATAAAAATATTTTCATCATAAAAATAAACTATCTATATAAGTAAAGTATGGTATCATTGGATCATATCCCTGGTAAATATTAAGTAACATCAAATGATGTCATCTTGGATGGAAAATGGTTTTAAAATATCACATGGAACATTTCTTATAGAAAATAACCTTTCCACTTTGAAAACACTTATTTAAGATCTAAAAATTTACCAAATATTAAAGAAAAAACTTTATTTGAAAATAAAATTTGAGACTTTTAAATGAATATTTAAATCAATGAGCATTCATGATAGCAGAAAATATTGTTCATGTTCTACATTTTAAAATGAAGATTTTGTTTGCATTTTCAGGAAAAAAAAATTCAAAAGAGCCTTATTCAAAAAATGAAAAGAAGATTCCTTTTAATACATTTTGTAAAAATTAAAACATGGGTAAAAAATATTTAAAAATCATTGGTTAATTGTAAAATATTTATTTAAAACATTTTTAGAAAACATTTATATGAAAGAAAAAGGATTTTTGACCGAAGATAGAAATAAAGTCAATTTTTATTAAAAACATTCATTCAGCATATTATGTATTTAAAGAGAGTAAAATGAAAGGGAAAAATTAATTATATATAAATAACCATAGAATAAGAAAATAAATGAGTTTATTGAGAGATATATCATAATATTTCATCATCAGAAGCATAATCATGAACAATCCCGACAATAATTATATTTTAACATAAAACCTTTACCACTTTATTAATGTTTGAATCATAATCCCCATGAAATTAAAAAATTTATATAGATATTTAAATTCAAATAATTATCATAATAATAATAATAAAATACATTCATGGTTAGAATATACACCACACAAAATAAACAAGGGGTAAATATGGCATGTGTCCCACGGAAATAAAAGTGAGACAAAAATATCTTACCTTAAGTATTGACTTTATTTACACACATTTTAACCTCCTATATAATAAATATAGTTTTATTATACATATATTACATAACCATACTGATATATATCATACCATATATTATTTACTTATAAAATTTTATCACCCATTTATTAACAATTCCATGTTAAAATCATGTTTTGAGTAATAATTACTTCTTTTTTCATGTATGTTTTGGTTTGTAGTTTCAGTATGCTTAATTTGATCATGGTTCCATAATATATAAAATTTTAAACATTATATAAATATAATATATATACACTATATATTTATTTATAGTAATCCATAAAATTTAGAGATAGAAAATGAATTGCACCATTCATGGAGATGGTATGCCGTATGTACACATGAATGATATTTTTGTTTCCTCGATTGATGAAAATAAATAAATTTAAATATTAATTAACCTTAAAATAATAATTTTTATATCATATATATCATATATATTCATTTAATCTATCAGTATTACCATACATGTCAAAATAAAAATGAAAAATGTATCACATCACTTCATAGAAGTGGTAGTCCACATGTACGCACTAGCAACATTATCATTTTAAAAAGGAATAGAAAATAAGAATTTATATGTGATATTATAATTAAATAATTATAATAATTTTATAAATATAATATATAAACATTAAATACATCATTATATCCATCTATGAGAGGTGGTTATGGAAAATGAATTATATCAGTTCGTGAGGTGGGAGTTTGTCATACGCACTATTTATGGTTTCGTTTCCCATTTTATGGAAGATGATACGGATATAGTTTGTTCCATTAACATAATAACATCTAATTATATGAGATATACTATTATTATTATCATCATAGTTTAATAATATTTGAAGGATATGGAAGAAGAAATAAAATAAAAACACAAGTTAATGATTTTACCTCTTCTTTAGAGAACCTATTTAGGTGTATATCTAAAGCTTTATTAGGAGGGTTTCCTAATAAAAATAGTGTATATATGATGTAATGAGGTAAATAATAAAATTATTTTATCATTTATTATCTGAACCAAAATGATTTGGAAGTGTGGAGCGGAGAGAAGAGGGGTGGCCTTTTATAAGTGAGGGGACACACTTGGAATTTTTTAAAATATAAAGTTATACCCACATTTTTAATGTGTCAAAAGGATCCAAAATGGCTCATTATATAACCTTATATGTTATAAAGTTTAAATAATGTCATAAAATAGAAATTGGATAAGTTTTTAGGTTATTTTAACCCTTATCTTTTTAGTTTAACCCCTGGTAAACTAGTTTTAATTTTAGTCGTGGAAATTAATTTTTACTGTTTTCACTATTTATTATGGAACAAAATTAAGATGAAATTGTTATATAATATAAATTATTCTTATTCCTAATATGGAATAAATTTTTTTCAAATTCAATTCACATAAGTTTCAGAATTTAATTTAAAATTAAGCCCACAGATGCGATGATAAAACAGTTTTCCAAAGAAAAGCTTTCAAAAGTATAAAAACTTTTAATATCAAAATTCATTATGAAATTGATTAAAATGAACTAAATTGGATTAATTAATATATAATTATAATAATTTTACTTTTAAACCAATCTTAAAATAAAATTTATCATGTATATGCTTTAAAATAAAAGGCAGTTTTTAATAAAAAATAATATTTTCTTTACTATTTATTGAAAAAATAATATTTACAGAAATTTATCAAAAATTAAATCAAAAAGAATTTTGAAATGTATATTTAAAAAATAAATTTTAATTTTTCAAATAAATTTTATAAATGTGTCAAAAATTACTTTTAATATTTATGCATAAAAAATTTCAAAAAACATTTTTTTAAGAAAAAGGAGTTTTTGAAGCATATAAAGGCTTTACTAAAAATTAAGTACCTTTTTATTAATATATTTTATTTATTTGAAACCATTATAATTAATTTTAAAAAAATATATATTCTTATTCATACCACAAAGTTTAATGGCTAGGTTATAATGTTAAATTTTAAATAATAATCTAAGTAGTATATTTTGGTTTATTAAAACTCAGTGTTGCATGTAACGCAGGCTATTGAAGAAATTAAAATATATTTTTCATAAAATCTCAGGGTGTTATAGAAAAATCCATTAATTTATAAAAATAATTAGGTTCATGTTATATATATTAGTATTATATACATGATATATTGGATATAATGGTTATAAAATGTATCATGATTTTATAATAAAGGAAATCTCATGTTTATCATTCATTCATGTGTTTTACATATATTACATGAGTATTATAATGATAATAACCCCCCAAAGTGTGAATTTAAGTTGTTCCTAATCTATTATCATCATAGAGTATTGTGTTTTGTGATTATATATTAAGAATAGTGTGATTAGAACCTTATATGTGATATAAAGAGATTTATGAAATTAAAGAATAAACTCATGAGATGATAAGTCAATACTTATTATCTAGACTTACTTGATAAAGTATATAACATTTAATGTTATATTTTAATTTATATACTTAGGTTTGTATGCTTTTTATGAATCATCATCACTTGAGGTTGGAAACATACTTAGCATGTGAACCTCCATACTTTGTTGCCTTTCTTATACCAGCCTTGAGGTTATGATAATCAGAGGTGGTTAGGTATATATTTTATCATGTTGTCAGTTGATTTCAACCAATATGGTATTTTTTCACTTTTATAATAATAAAATACATTTGGATCCATTATTGAATTAGACTGATGAAGTCCATGGTCGTTCTTATCTAAGTTCGTTATGATGTGCATCGCTACTTGGATGAAAAAATTTGATGTATTCATCCTAAAAAATTAGTACATTTCGGAGAATTATGAATGTATGAGATGTAATATTCTATATAAACATGATCTATACCTATTGGTTACTAAATTTCATGAAAAATGGATTATATAAGTATACATATGATGTATGTGATGCATCTTGTGGCATTTGTGGTCATGTTGAGATATGAGTGTGTTTCATCGAGATCATACCAAACCCAATTATAGATTGAGTAGAACTAATGTTTTTCTAGAGGCCACTCTTTGAATTAATCTATGAATTAAATAATTCATATTTTCTAAAATTCTAGAAAGGCCCATAGGGTCACACATTTGGGACTTAAAATAATTATTAAATTTTAAAAAATGCTTATTCTAAAATGAAGAGAGTTTGATAAATTTCACCCAAGGGAGTTTTTAATAATTTATAGAGTTGTATAGATTTTAAATAGAGTCCTTAATAGATTTTAGTGTAAGTGGTAGATTTTAGGATAAGCACTAAAATAGGTGTATCATATTAAATGATAGACCTTGGGTCCTAATCTGTGATATGCATGTGATACATATCATAGATAATGATATAGTGATATTGTTATAGGCATGTTTTGCCTATATTTTAATATACAATACATACTATGATATGGGATATTGAGTGAATAGAAATAACCATGTATTCCAATATAGTTTACATACAACTATGAATCTTTAAGATGATTCATTTATGGAATGATAAACATGTTATGATCATTTAAATGTTCAATGATCATAAAAATTCCAAAAATCATGTGTTATGGAAACATATATCGTCTTACAAATGTTGGAAGCTGATGCTCTACCTCCATCATTAAATGTGGTAAGTCTATATAAAGGAAGGGTTCATCCTTTTGTAGATTTTTGGTATTTCTGTCTCGAAAAAGTTGAATCTTTCTTCCTTCCTATTATCCATTTATCTTTGAGGAGAAGGTTATAGAACACCTTTAGAGTTTGAAAGATACTATGACAGTTTATGATGATTCTATTGGTTAGTGAACTACTTATGGAGGCCAGATTCCTTCAAGAATCTCTTGGGGATTTCCATCAAACATGATCCATTGAGATCATCATAGATGGATTTCACTATAAAATAGGCACACTTTTTCATGTTTATATTCTTCATACTCATGTTTATTTAATGATGATGGATTCATCTATTTATTAGGTTTATTAAACTTTTCTAGGGATGATATGTTCCTATAAAACACATAAAATTTAACCAATGATGTATGAGAATCCCATGATCCACCAAAATACATTACTAAAGTACATAGTATATCATAAAATTTTTCGATTTACCTCTTCATTTTCCCATAAATTTGAGGGTGATGCATCTTGTTAAGATTCACATGTGAACCTATATCCTATTAAATGCCTTTCCAAAATCAAGGGTTAAAGTGGGGGTCTATATCGGAAATAATCATTGAAGGAACCACGTTCAGTTTGAAAATTTTATATACATATATATTTCCAAGGTCCTCTAATTTCATTATATATTTGATAAGATTAAAATATAATGATTTATTAGTCCTAAAAATAATTACTCAGATAAAATTATTCTCATGCGGTGTACATGGTAGTCTAAAAATGAAATCCATGTATATCTCATCTCTTTTCTAATTAGGAATTGGAAAAGGCTAAAGCTATCACGACCCATCCTCAGGGCCCGTTCCATGACTACCCCAAGACCACCTTCCATGGGATAGGGGTTGCAGACTAGCACCAAAGGTGAATCCCTGACATAAAGGGAAGGATCTGCCTTTAAACCTGTAACACACACAGTCTGAACACAAGCAGTAGAAGAAACAAGTAATAAAATAGAAAAGAAAAATGTGCTGAAAGTAAGTGGTCCAGTATACAAACCCAACTGAACAACAAGTACAAGTAAAAGTAAAAAGTAAAAACATCTCCTGGATCATCCACCGGGGAATCCTACCTGAAGGGTAGGTACAGAACTCGAACAACTTGTCCCTGAGGTATGTCCCGTTTAGTCTAGATCTGAGCAGCTTCCCGTCTGACACCCTCAGCCTCGATCAATGCTGACCGCCATCTGCACAGAACACAACAAGGTGCGGGTGAATCCCATGCAGGGGTGAGTATAATAATACTCAATAGGGGACCCCGAGACCCCCGAAGGTCTCCCAGAATCCACTAAGTATAAACCACAGAAGTAAGATACAATCACAAAGTATCAACCAACCTTAATTAGGTATATGCCCATACATATACCTAAGTTACCAAACATAGTCTGGCTCCAACTCTCGAGCCCAAGCACAACCTAGTCCTCAAAGGAAGTAAAGTCAATCACCACGATGATAATGGTTGAAAGACAAGACTCAGCTCGCACAGGTATACAACACATGAATAGGGGTAGAGATGATTAGATGTAGCCTCTGAATCATCTCCTCTGTCGAACCCATGTAGGATCCTGGAACAATATCATTGTTGTCGAACCCACGTAGGATCCTGGTACAGAAGTCGTCACTGTCGAACCCACGGAGGATCCCGGTACAGAAGTCACCGCTGTCAAACCCACGGAGGATCCCAGTATAGAAGTCATCACTGTCAAACCCATGGATGATCCTGGTATATAATTAATCACTGTCGAACCTACGGAGGATCCTGGTACAGTATCGTCGTTGTCGAACCCACGAAGGATCCTGTCATCTCAGTCGCAGCCAGCCCTAGGTTTCCGCACACAGTACGCTCGATTCTGGGAGGGTCCTCTCCTCGAGTAAAGTGTCGATACATAAACTTCCACGAATTCTTGAGTTGATGTATCCCATAGTTCCGTCTCATCATAAGGAACCCAACGCAATATACGGTGCGTCAATCAGACGCCTGGTCTGTGGGTTATTGGCACTTTCGTTCCAGGGGCCCAGTTGGTTTTTTTAGGCTCAAACCAACCCAATAGTACCACAACTACATCCGAACCTCAAGTGGAGTATGCCAAATAAATCGTCTCACTCCAAGAATTCCATCGCCACAGACGGTTCGTCGATCGGACACTCGTAGCCCAAGATGCAGGCTAAAAGGTGTAAATGGCCATAGTGGGTACGGGTCCAGTCCAACCCAGTCAGACTGACCCGGCCTGACCCGGTCTGTGGGTGCAGCCCATCCCGAGTGGTCGGCTCGGCCCGAGTGGGCGGTCCGAACCAAGGGAGGGGCCTGACCCAAAGGGGTGGCCCAGCCTGAAGGCGCGGCCCAGCCCGTAGCGGCCCGGCCGAAGTGCGGCCCGGCCCGTGGCGGCCCGGCCGAAGGGTGGCCCAACTGTGGTGGCCCGACCCATGGCAGACCGTCCGAAGGGCGGCTCGGCCATGGTGGCCCGACCTAGGGGCGGCCCGGCTGTAGCGGCCCGGCCAAAGGCGACCCGCGTGGTCGGAGACTGTCCCGCATGGCTGGCGGCTGGCCCATGTGGCTGGCGGCTGGCCGGCATGGCCGGCTGGCCCGTGTGGCCGGCTGGACACGCATGGAGGGTTACACCCCCCTGCCCTCTGAAACGGTCGGCTCATGGTGCGCCGGCCTTGTAACTGCGGGACCCAAAAGGGTCCCGCCTTGTCCGGCTAACCGAGCGGCCAGCCAGTTCTGGCTCTGGCGCGGTGTGACGGCGCCACGCCCCTTCACTGCAGCCCACCCTGGTCGCAGTTCTGCATCCCCGGCATGGCGCGACGGCGCCGCGCCTTTGCAACATGGCCCACTGCTGACCTCCACGCGGTGTGACGGCTCTGCGTGCCTCTATTGTGCCCCGTCGTGGCCGCGGATCCCTTTTCACATGGCACGACGGTGTCGCGCCCCTTTTTTGCAAACCGGTGGCCTTGCACCACCGGTCTTCTTCGTGATCCTCTCTTCTGGTGGCGTCGCTGCACCACCACCGTCGTCAATCAAACAAGAACCAATAGAGGGATGTTGGTCTGTGTTTGTTCGGCCTGTGCCCTCCACATTAGTTGATAAAAATTGGCCAACAACGAACATAACAAATGATGAGGAACGATGTTTTAATTTAATCAAAACAATCCCTTACCTTGTATTTTTCATTCGTTGATGATCTCGGAAAAAGGGCAGATGTCGATTCGTTGATCGCTGCATTCGTCACGCACTCCCAATTCTCACACTCATGCGTCGGAAAGGAATGAGGGTACTCATCATTGGCGGACGAGCATTCGGAGGTGACGTCGTCGTTGGCGACGTTCTTCATGGGCGACGTCTTCTCCTTTGACGCGGATGAAGGTCGTTGGAGATGTCGTGGGCATCGCTTCCCTTTCCTTGCCTCGGTTGAAGAATGATGAATAAGGAAGAAGATGGCGTCGTCGTGCTTCGGTGGCGGAAGAGGCATTCTTCGTGTTCTTCATGGGATTAATTCTCTCTCTATTACTCCAAGGCTCCACCAAAGTATTATGTGCCAACCCAAAATAATTGCTTTGTCAATTATTTTATTCTTGACATCAATTAAAAATAATTCAAATTGTGCCAATTAATTAAGATAAGTTCAATAAATTAATTGCTGGGGTTGGCACAAAATTAATGGGGAAGGTGGAGAGGCTCAATTAATGAGAGATAGTTTCATCCACATAAATGGGGAGTTCAAGAGTTAAGGGGGGTTAAGTCCAGGTTTTATGATCATGTGGGCCCCACATTATAACATCCTCCCAAGGGAGTTTATGTGCGGATGGGCCCCTCCACTAACCTCCCCTTGGAGATTCTAACTACCACCTCAGATAAAAATATGGCTAACACATATTTTTATTCAGTTTAATTAAAAAAAACCCCAAAAACTAACTTCCAATCTCGATAAAATGCAACTGCGGTAAAGGTACCCTTAAGTTAATATTGGCGCTGTACGCTCAACGGTGTCCTTGGATTTCAATTTCGAGCACCAGTTCAAAAGATATAAAATACCACACATACGTTTACTGAACATACCCAAACAAAACTTCAGAAATTGATTCCAGGCACACCGGGCCTCGGAATCAGGCGCCGTCAGAAACTGCGGACTCGTAAAATTCCCATGTATTTAAGAAAAAACATTCATGGAATTTATGGGTCTTTAAATTATCCCCAAATTAGAGATTTACATCCCCGTAAGCTACAACACACACTAAGGGAACAAATGGGGGTATTGAGCACGCATCTGAGGATCCCGCTCCCATGTGCTCTCCTGGAGGTTCTCGTGCTACCAGCGAACGTGCACCATAGGAATCGACCATCCACATAGGACCCACTCATGTCGATCCTCAATCTCTAATGGAACCTCCATGAAAGTCTCCCTATCGTCGATGTCTATCTTCCCATGTTCGATGATGTGGGATGGGTCGTGCACGTATCTCCTCGGCTGAGATACGTGGAAGACGTCGTACACTCGGTGCAACTGAGGTGGAAGATCCAAGCGGTAAGCCACCTCGCCTACCCTGGTGAGGACCTGAAAAGGTCCGATGAATCGCGGAGATAACTTGCCGCCTCGGCCAAATCTTAGTAGACCTCATCGAGGTGAGACCTGTATAAATATGTGGTCACCATCCTCGAACTCCAGTGGTCTTCATCTCCTATTATCATAGGACTTCTGCTTGCTCTGTGCAGTCTTCATCCACTCCTAAATGATCTGCACCTTCTTCGTCGTAGCCTGCACCATCTCTGGTCCCATAAGTTCTAACTCCCCTGGGTCAGTCCAGTACAGAGGTGATCTGCAAGGTCGGTTGTACAGTTCCTCGTAAGGTTCCATCTCGATGGTGGAGTGGTAGCTGTTGTTATATGCAAACTCCACCAAGGGTAAGTGATCCCCCCATCTACGACTGAAGTCAAGGATTCATGCACGGAGCTTGTCCTCAAGAGTTTGAATGGTCCTCTCAGTATGACCATCCGTCTGAGGATGGAAGGCAGTGCTCAAGAGAAGTTGCGTCCCGAAAGCCTCCTGAAACCCCTTCCATAGCCGGAAAGTGAAACAAGCATCTCGATCGGAGACGATCGTCAATGGCACACCATGAAGTTGTATGATCTCCCGTACATAGAGGCGTCCCAGGATATCAACTGAACCTTGCTCTCTGATCGGTAGGAGGTGGGCCGACTTGATTAGTCAGTAGACAATCACCCAGATAGAGTCGTGTCCTCTGGATGTACGTGGAAGTCCTGTCACGAAATCCATGGATATCCCATCCCACTTCCACTCTGGGACCTCTAAGGGCTGAACCAAGCCTGCTGGAACCTGGTGCTCTGTCTTCACTTCCTGACAAGTGAGGTATCGTGAGACAAACTCTGATACTGCCTTCTTCATACCTGGCCACCAATGCTATCTTCGAAGGTCCTAATACATCTTCGCCACTCCTATATGTACCGCTGAAGGAGATGTGTGGAACTCCCTCAACACTTCCTCTTGAAGTGAAACTAGTACCATGGTACGTCCTCTAAAGATAATGAAGTGCTCCCCACCTTCATAAAATCCATCGGGTGCCTACCCTGAGGATATCTGAGCACGTCGTGTCTCACAGTCAACGTCCCCATGTTGTGCTTCCCTGACTCACTGAAGAAGTGGAGGAGTGACTTAGAGAGACTGCAGAAAGGCTTCTCCATCCTGATCCACAAAGGAAATCTGCAATGCGGCCAACTGCTATGTCGCCTCTCCTAGAAGATGAATGCATGATCTCTTGCTGAGAGCATCTGCTACAACGTTCCCCTTCCCAAGAGTATAAATTATCTCTAAATCATAGTCCTGGAGGAACTTGATCCATCGTCGTTGTCTCAGGTTCAGGTCCTTCTGCGAGAAGATGTACTTGAGACCCTGGTGGTCAGAGTAGAGTGTAAAATGCTCGCCCATCAGAGAGTGTTTCCACATCTTCAAGGCAAAGACCACTACTACTAACTCCAGGTCATGGGTAGCGTAGTTATTCTCATGTTGTCTCAACTGTCAAGAACCATACATGATAACTGCTCGCTCCTGCATCAGGACACACCCGAGTCTGGTCCCTGATGCGTCGCAGTAAACTACGTACTCAACACCCTCCTCCGGTAGCCTCAAGATCAGCACACTAGTCAACCTCTGACTCAGCTTCTGAAAGCTCTATTGGCATCTCTCTAACCACACGAAGGGTTTCCCCTTCATCTTCAATGCTGAAAGTGGTGCTGCAACTCTGGAGAAGTCTATCACAAATCTCTAATAGTACCCAACCAGTCCCAGAAAACTCTGTACCTCCATCACACTCATGGGTGGATCTAATCAAGTACTGCCTCGATCTTTACTAGATCCAATGCAACTCCAGCCTCCGAGATTATGTGTCCCAAGAATTGAACCTCTCGAATCCAAAATTTGGACTTCGAGAGCTTTCTATAAAGATGGTGCTCTCGGAGTGTGTCTAGTACTACCCGCAAATGGTAGGCATGCTCCTCCTTAGTAGTTGAGTAGATCAGTATGTCGTTGATGAAGACTACGACAAAGTGATCGAGGTAAGGCTAGAAGATCCTATTCATGAGACTCATGAATACTTCTAGAGCATTGGTTACACCGAAGGGCATAACCAAGAACTCGTAGTGGTCGTACCGACACCTGAAAGTCATCTTCTGCACATCCTCATCTCGAACTCTAAGCTAGTGATAGCCAGACCTAAGGTATGTCTTCGAGAACCATTGTGCACCCTTGAGATGATAAAATAGGTCGACAATCCTCGTGAGGGTGTACTTGTTCTTCACGGTCACCTAGTTCAGGCGACGGTATTCAACACACAGTCGCAAGCTCACATCCGCCTTCTTGGCGAACAAAATCGAAGATGCCCAGGGTGAAACACTGGGTTGGATAAATCCCTTCCCCTGCAAGTCCTCCAGCTGTACCCGCATCTCACGAAGCTCGGCAGGAGCCATCTGATATGCTGGAGTAGATATTGGTGTCGTCCTGGGGTACAGGTCACTGTATAAGTCCACCTCTCTATGGAGAGGTAGTCCTAGAACATCGTCAGGGAAAACATTCGCGTACTAATTCACCACAACAGGAAAACTCGGACTCCGCGCATCAACTGCTCCGAGGATGAGACTATCCAACTGATATGTGATCGGTTTCCCCCTCCTCTGTGTAAGTCCATCCTGCATGGAAAAGGCTCCCTTCTCGTCAGTGAAGGTGAATCTGGTCCCATCTGTGCAGACACACCGCACTTTGTGCCTAATACAGTCAATCTGAGCATGAAGTGTGGATAACCAGTCCATACACAAGATGACGTCGTAAGGCCTCGACACCACTACTAGGAGATTCCAGCCGAATCTCTCACCTCCTATAGTGAGCTCACACTACTGGAACCAGTGCGCAATCATCGAATCTGCTCCCGTAGGAGTCTCTAGTCGTAAGGATCGAGCCAACGGCTCCGTCAGAATCTCCGAGCTCCGAACGAGGGCAGCGGCAATAAAATAATGACTCGCACCTGTGTCTATAAGTACTACAGCAAGGGTGGAGTAGACACAGATAGTACCTCGAATCATCTCAGGTGCGCCATGGGCATAGGCCTCAACTGCCTGGAGCTGAGCCCACCTATGTCCTCCAGCTCCCTGTGGTCGGCGTGGACCTCCTGGTGGTGGTAGTGGTAGGGCCTCGAAACATCGTCCACCACCTGCTGCTCAGTCATCTCCTATTCAATGTTTGCCTGCTCCCGAAGGACCACCACGGTCAAACCTCTGCCTCTGCCTGGGAGGTCCCTCTACTGTCTGCTTCTCATCTGCATGGCGGGTCGGGCATTCATGAGCCATGTGTCCCTGCCCACTGCATGCATAGCACTTCCAGTTCCTCGTATGGTTGGCTCTGTCTCATGTGCCCCGCACAACCGAACCTATATCCTGGGGTCGCCCACCTGATGGTCTGGTCTGCTTGGACCTCTGTAAAATTTGTCTATTGTAGGCTGCATAAGACTCCGCTATGTGTTTCCCTGTGGTGGGTCTCGCTGCTGGTGTCTTCTCAGCAAGAAAACTCTTTACTAGAAGGGCTCCCTCCAGCACCCCTTCCTGCATCAGGATGTTGAGGGAGATCATCGAAGCCCTGATCTCATGCCTGAGTCCCTGCTCGAAGGTATGGGCCCTGAAGAATGTGTCTCACACCATATCTGTGGAGTAGCATGAGAGGTCGTTGAACCTCGCTAAGTACTGAGCTACTGTCATACTGCCTGGTTGCAGATGAAGTAACTCCTGAATCTGCACCGCACGAAGGGTAGCTGGAACAAACTCTGACCGGAAGAGACTCTCGAAGTCTGCCCAGAGTAATGATGCCTCGTCATGCACCTGGAGCATGAGGATCCACCATCTCTCTGCTGCTGCATGTAGGAGACTCGCAGTAAGGATCACCATGAGTTCGGCTGGTGCCCCTACCAATCTAAAAACTCTCACGATAGCCTCCATCCAATCCTCAGCTGCCTGTGGGTCTGTCTCTCCCCAGAACCAGGGCAGCCTCTGGCACTGGAACTCATGCAACACACTCAGATGACATGCACTCTCTGCTGCTAGAGCTAGTGGTATCAGTGGCCCAACAGGTAGTGGTACCGCTGGTACCTCCGTTGTGATGGGTCCCTGCACCAAGGCATCGTCACTCGGTGGGATACCATCTCATACAAAACTCAAGACCATAGTTGGATGCCTTTGTGGGGCCATCCTGAAAAGAAACAGGTGCACCGCGGTTAAAATAGTATACCTAGTGAGATGACACAAAGTAATCACGAAGAAAACTTTTCAAAAGAAACACACACGCAATCATTGTTTTCGTGCACTGAGTTGGAGATCAGAAGTCAGATTCCTAGTGTAAGGATATGTCAGCCGCTGCACCAACACCGGTTTCCCTAAACTGATAACCACACCCAAAATACTTAACACTATTTCCATTAAAAGAATCAGAGTCCAAGTTCTGCAGTAGAACTGACTCCTCTTATACCAATTTGTCACGACCTGTCCTCGGGGCCTGTGTCGGGACTACCCCAAGCCCGCCTTCCATAGGCCAGGGGCTGGTGACTGACACCAAAGGTGAATCCCTGATATAAAGGGAAGGAATTTCCTTTAAACCTGTAACAAACACAGTCTGAACACAAGCAGTAGAAGCGAAAAGTACTAAAATAGAAAAGAAAAATGTGCTGAAAGTAAGTGGGTCAGTATACAAACCCAACTGAACAACAAGTACAAGTACTAGTAAAAAACAAAAACAGCTCCTGGATCATCCACTGGGGAATCCTACCTAAGGGGTAGGTACAGAACTCGAACAACTCTTCCCTGAGGTACGTCTCATCTAGTCCATCTCCGAGCAACCTCCCATCTGACACCCTCAGCCTCGATCACTGCTGATCGTCGTCTGCACAGAACACAATAAGGTACGGGTGAGCCCGTGCAAGGGTGAGTATAACAATACTCAGTAGGGGACCCTGAGACCCCTAAAGGTCTCCCAGAATCCACTAGGGATAAACCACAGAATTAAGATACAATCATGAAGTATCAAAAAACCTTACTTAGGCATATGCCCATACATATACCTAAGTTACCAAACACAGTATGGCTCCAACTCTCAAGCCCAAGCACAAACCAGTCCTCAAAGGAAGTAAAGTCAATCACCAAGATGATAATGGTTAAAAGACAAGACTTAGCTCACACAGGTATATAACACATGAAGAGGGGTATAGATGATTAGATGTAGCCTCTGAATCATCTCTTCTGTCCAACACACGTACGATCCTGGAACAATATTGGTGCTGTCAAACACACGTAGGATCCTGGTACATAAGTCGTCACTGTCGAACCCACGAAGGATCCCGGTATAGAAGTCACCGTTGTCGAACCCACGGAGGATCCTGGTAAAGAAGTCATCGTTGTCGAACCCACGGAGGATCCTGGTGCAGAATTCATCGCTGTCGAACCCACAGAGGATCCTGGTACAGTATCGTCGTTTTCGAACCCACGGAGGATCCTGCCATCTCAGTCGCAGCCAGCCCTAGGGTTTCCGCACACAGCACGCTTGATTCCAGGAGTTTCTGCTCCTTGAGTCAAGTTTCGATACATAAACTACCACTAAGTCTTGATTTGATGTATCTCGTAGTTCCGTATCATCATTAAGAACCCAACGTGACAGACGGTGCGTCAATCGGACGCCCGGTCTGTGAGTTATTGGCATTTTCGTTCCAGGGGCACGGTTGGTTTTTTAGACTCACACCAACTCGATCATACCCCAACTGTATCCAAGACTCAATTGGAGTATTCCAAAAGAATCGTCTCTCTCCAATAATTTCATCACCACAGACGGTTCGTCGATCAGACACTCGTAGCCCAAGATGCGGGCTAAAAGGTGTAAATGGCCATAGTGGGTACAGGTTTGATCTGACCCAGTCGGACTGAACTGGCCCGACCCGGTCCGAACTGGAGTCTAACCCGGTCTGTGGGTGTGGCCCATCTCGAGTGGTCGGCCGCGCCCGAGTGGGCGGTCCAAACCAAGGGAGCGGCCTGGCCCAAAGGGGTGGCCCGACCTGAAGGCACGGCTCGGCCGAAGGGCGGCCCAGCCCGTGGCGGCCCGGCCCGTGGCAGCCCGGCCGAAGGGAGGCCCAACTGTGGTGGCCCGGCCTGTGGTGGCCCGGCCCATGGCGGCCCATCCTTGGCAGCCCGTGTCGCAGGTGGTTGGCCCGCTGGCTGGCGGCTGGCCCGCGTGGCCGGCTGGCCACGCATGGGGTGTTACACCCCCTACCCTCCTAAACGGTCAGCGCATGGTGCGCCGGCCTTGTAACCGTGGTACCCAAAACGGTTCGGCCTTGTCCGGATGGCCAAGAGACCAGCCGGTTCTCGCTCCGGCATGGCACTACGGAGCCACGCCCCTGCACCGCAGACCACCCTGGCCAAGGTTTCGCATCACCGGCGTGGTGCGACGGCTCCGCACCCCTCCACCACAGCCCGGCTAACCGTGGCCCGCTGCTGGCCTCCGCATGGTGCGACGGTTCCGCGCACCTCTTCCCTAGCCCGTCGTGGCCACGGCTCCTTTTCCACATGGCACGACGGTGTCACGCCCCTTTTGGAAACCCGGCGGCCTTGCACTGTTGGTCTTCTTCACGGTCCTCTCTTTCGGTGGCACTATTGCGCCACCGCCGTCATCAATCAAACAAGAACCAAAGGAGGGATTTCGGACCGTGTTTTTTTGTCTCGCACCCTCCGCATTAGGTGATAACAATTGGACAACAACAAACATAACAAACGATGAGGAACAAGGTTTTAATTTAATCAAAACAATCCCCTACCTCATATTTGTCGTTTGTTAACGATCTCAGAAAAAGGGCGGATGTTGATTCATCGATTGTCGCGTTCTTCACTCACTCCCAATTCTCACGCTCATGTGTCGGAAAGTAAAGAGGGTACTCATAATTGGCGGACGATCGTTCGGAGGTGACGTCGTCGTTGGCGACGTTCTTCACGGGCGACTTCTTCTCCTTTGACACGGATGAAGGTCATTGGAGATGTTGTGAGTGTCGCTTCCCTTTACTTGCCTCGGTTGAAGAACGATGAAGAAGGAAGAAGATAGCGTATTCGTGCTTCGGTGGAAGAAGAGACTTTATTTGTGTTCTTCATGGGAAGAATGCTCTCTCTATTACTACAAGGCTCCACCAAAGTATTATGTTACAACCCAAAATAATAGCTTTGTCTATTATTTTATTCTTGACATCAATTCAAAAGAATTCAAATTGTGACAATTAATTAAGAGAAGTTCAGTCAATTAATTTCTTGGGTTGGCACAAAATTAATGGGGAAGGTAGAGAAGCTCAATTAATTAGAGAGAGTTTCATCCACATAAATGGGGAGTTCAAGAGTTAAGGGGGGTTAAGTGCGGGTTTGATGCTCGTGTGGGCCCCACCTTATAACATCCTCCCAAGGGAGGTTATGTGTGTGTGGGCCCCTCCACTAACCTCCCCTTGGAGCTTCTAACTACCACATCAAATAAAAATATGCCTAACATATATTTTTATTCAGTTTAATTAAAAAAACACCAAAAAGTAACTTCCAATCTCGATAAAACGCAACTACAGTAAAGGTCTCCTTAAGAAAATATTGGCGCTGTGAGTTCAATGGTGTCCTCGGATTTCAATTCCGAGCACCAATTCAAAAGATATAAAATCCCACACGTACTTTTACTGAACGTACCCGGAAAAAACTTCATAAATTGATTACGGGCACATCGGGCCTCAGAATTAGGCGCCTTCAGAAACTGCGGACTCATAAAATTCCCGTGTATTTAAGAAAAAAAATTCACAGAATTTTAGGGTCTTTAAAAAATCATCACTGTGATATTTTTTCTCTCTTTCACTTGTTGATAAGTGAGAAACCAAGACACGTATTAAGTGTTTTCACTTATCATACCAAGTTACTGGTATTATAATTTCATATCATAATACATTTTGGTTTCACCAAGATGAACTAACCATTGGGAATGATGGTGGTATTTCATCACTACCTTCCTTAATGAAATAAAGACCATGAATCGATTATTGAAATAAATTATATCATTAGAAGAAAAGGAAAGTATGCATATTGAACTTTTTGATTGGTATATACATAAAAATTTCACCAAAAAGGTAATCTCAACATCATTTTAGATCATAGATAGTAGTTGTTAGCTCAAGGTTATAGGTTAGGTAGGTTCTTTCATGAGCTATAATTGGTGATATCCATAAATCACTACATAATCCTTCTACATGAGAACACAACACAATATCATATCTAAAGCATCATAATAAACCACATATCCTTATTTAGGCTCAGGAAGATTATAATTAGGGTCGAATTCAGTCTTTATTTTATTTCATAAAAGGATTTTTAGAATTTAGGATCCATAAAAACTTCACTCCTTTATGAGTTAGAGCCCCAAAAGGTGATCCAAGTTTTGAGAAATACTTTATGAATCACTTGCAATGTCATGTTAAACCTAAGAAATTACATATCTCAAATACATTATTTGTAAATTTTTAAGACATAAAAGCTCTCACATTATTAAAATAAATTATAATTCCTTGTTCATGTACCACATGTCCCAATAATTTTTCTTCTTGGATCTAAAAATTAAACTTATATAATTTTTTATATAGGTTATAGACTTGAAGTATTCCTAATATAATTCTCAAGTGATGCTCATGCTCCTCTTTAGACTTTGAGTTCACCAAAATGTATTCTATGAACACTATGAAAAAATATTCATAAGTGTTATAAACACAATGAGATAATTAGTCATCCCAAATGATATCACAAGGTACTCAAAGTGACCATATAAACTTTATATGGTGGTCTTGGGTATATAATATTCCTTCACCCCATGTTGGTGATATAAAAACCTAAGATAAATCTTGAAGAACCAATTTACCTATTTTAATTGATTAAAGAGGTATTAAATTTTGAGAAAAGGTTATTTATTTTTTATGGTCATAATATTCTAATTTTTATAATCAATTCATAAGATTAAGCATCCACCAGACTTCTTTGAAAAGAGTACTAAAGCTACCCTTGAAGATACACTAGGATAAATAAATCATTTAAATTATAAATCATCAATTCGAGTCTTTAAAAAATTTATCATATCAAGATCCATTCAATACAAATGAAATGATATAGGATACATCCCAGGGATAATATCAATATAAAATTCTACCTCTCTCTCTATAGTAAACCCCAAAATCATTAAGAAACACTTCATGGAAATCTCTCACCACTGGAGGAATCGCACTCCCGAGATTTCCTACATCAACTTTCTTGAAAATAAAATATATTTAACATGAAAATTTCCTAATTTTAGGAATATAATATCCAACTTTATGTGACCATGGATCCCATTTTCCTTGAAATAAATAGTAATTATCATCATAAGATATTAATACCCTTCATCAGTGATAATAATCAATGAAATATTTAAATTCATTCATATATTCCATCCCTAATATGATTTCAAAATGATATATTTCAAGAATAAGTGATGTTACCCTAAGAATCTTCACTTCCCAAGGGAAGTGATTCAAATTTTATAGAATAAATTTCATGGACTTTTTACTTCTAAAACTACTAAAATTTAGTATAATAATAGTGATTCTGAGGTTGATCCATTGGGAATGGGTTCACAAATCCTATCCTAATAATTATTTATCAATTTTTTATTCCTAAATTTAAAATTAAAATTAAAATAAAGTAAAATAAAGATAAAAACTAAGCACTTTTACAAACAAAAACTTCCATCGAATGCAGAGACTATGGATTGGTTTTAGAGGATAGGTTTTCTTAACAACTTTTATTTCATTAACTTGTGGATTATAATGATTGATTAGTTGGGATATTCACTAATGGTAATAAATGTTTATTTGATAAATTTTAATTAACACTACTTCAATTATTTTAATCCCTTATTTCCAAAGGAACCTAGTTAAACTATGTTACATTAAGAACCATTCCTAATTGTAAAATAAAGATTAAAAACTACTATTATAGTCCCATCCTTCACTACCATGTTGGTGATCCTACCTTTTTCATCACTTATATCAAATTATGAATACATAATGTGATAAATGTGAGGATCAACATGATACTTAATCAAGTGATTAAATCTATAAGAAAAATTCATTAACAATAATCAATCACCATTATCACACTCTTAATTTTCCATACATTAAGAGGATACTCACTCATGAAAAGAGGGAAGTCCATCATGAATGAAGCAGTTATCTCAAGGGAATGAAAATAAATAAAAATAAATAATAAAACCAAATCAATCATGAAAGATAAGTAGGAAAACTCTACTAGAATAAAATACTTAAATTACAATAATCCAGAACAATAATATCCTTATCGTGGCTCACTTTAATAGAGTAGAAGTTGTAAAAATTCAATCATTTTTTAAAAATAATTATAATTATAACAAATATATAATCCTAGACTATATAAAAACACAAATATAGGAATTATGGAATGAAGATTATTTATCCAAGATATCTCCCATATCTTTAATCCTTTAGTGTCCCCCATCATAGTGCAATGTCATGGGTTGTGACATGATAAACATATCTTTAGCTTCACCAATATTTGAATCCTTGAGGATTATAGTGTATCCTTTTAATTTTTATATGGAGATTTAAACTTTGAAACTCAAAGTTGAACTGGTTATGGCATGAGGGGGATATTGGTTGTGGTGTATAATATTGGTTCTTTACTAGTTAACTCATCATTTTCATGATTATGAAGTGAATAGAATCATCATGGAAGAACATATTCTTAGATTCTCCAAGTTACTCATATATAGAAATTTTTTGTTCTAATGACCCTGATCATAGTGCAAGGTCTCATCCACCTTATCATAAGTTATTCATACATAACTCAATTATGGTGTGATGTCATTTTGTCACATCATGGGTTTTATTGATTTTGAAATTTTATAAACTCTTCAAATCCCATTATGGTGTAAAGTACATTATTATGGAATAATTTTTATATAATTACTTAAATTTCACCCTTCAAAGTTATCCAGTATCTCCTTGTTGACATAAATTATTAAAAATACAAACAATTAGGCGATATCTGACCCATTTGAGTATTAAAATAATGGAAAAAAATTAGGAATATTTATGGGTTACCAATAAGGAAACCCCACTCTAGATTCATTTTAGTTATGGCGATAAGGTATGATGGACATTGGAAACCCTTATCCTTATTCTCAAGAGGATTTTATATCTCTATCATGTTCTAAATTGGTTTAGATAATAGGTTTAATTAATTAACAATTCAACCATAAATAAATTATTATGAGACACCTATATCAAGTAAATAAATAACCATAGATTATTTAATAAGTATAATACCTTATACTATAGCAGGTTATGAATTTGATTCTATGAAATGTCCATATTCGAGTTAGGTCTGCAATCTCCCTCTAAGTTAAGGCTCGCTATTTAATTGGATATTTCCATGAGAATAATTTCCTCTACCACTATTCTATTAATTTAGAGATCACATTTCCTTAGATTCATATTACTACACTTTATATCCTATAGGAAATGAGGAATCCACACCACTTTTACATAGAATATTCTCGGTGAAAAATCTCTAGAGATTGCCTATATAACCACACGAATGACAATAATTATATTTCTCTTGGAATGAAGGATTATAGTGACCATGTTTGACACATTAATAATATATGAGAGGATTATTTATTATAGGATCTAAATAAGCAGATTCAATTGGACACCTTGAACTATTATCGCTTCCCTATCTAAATTCCTCATGCTTACTTTTATTATCTATGAAGCCACCCTCACTTCCACTTGGAACATAATAATAATTACCACCCATAAAAAACAATATATCTTTCTTTGTATCCATTAATAATGTTTATAAAATACCTCAACAAATATAGGTAACTTAAAAAGGAATACCTTAGATCAGATGTCAGGGAAAAAGTATTTCCTGAACCATTGATCTTTTAGAGTTTCATTAGTGACTATCTCTAGTAAAAATTTCACCAACTCAATGAATAAAATAGCATATTCCATATCTATCCAATTATTTTTATTGAGACATACAAACTTTAAATTCATAGATAACTTCATTGTTTTAGGGTAAAATTATTAAGTGAACATGGTTTTAAAATATTTCTATATAAGATTATCATGAAATTTTGGAATAAATGAGAGAATAACACCACTTTTTAATAGGAACCCTAAAAATGAATGTGTTATATTTTACTCTGGAGGACTCGTGTTTCTAGAGAAATCCCAAAAAATCTATCTTCTCCATCCAATCCTTAGATTATTAGGGTTCTTTAGTACCTTAGAAAGAAGAAGGATTATGATAAAAGAATTATTAATCTCAATACCTATCTTGAGATTAGCTAAGATCAACTTCCATTTCTATGTCTTGGATAGTATGAACAATTATCTCAATAATATTTAGATCAACTATAGGGTTTTATTATGAAAAAATATTCACCGCCCCCTCTGGAGGATTCACTAGGACTCATCTGGGAGGCATGAATCTAAAAATGTTTCATGAAAAGTAATTAAGTTTAATTAATTTCATTTAAATAAAATTTAATTCATATATAAAACATTGCCAATTTAAATTCAAAAAAATTCCCTAAATAAGGAAAAAGGTCATAAAATCATTGGGAGAGAAAATAGAAAAAAAATATTTTACATGATGTGTTGTTTGGCCACACAGTCTCTTAGTCCATGCATCTGACCATGCATAGCTACTAGATCCTTTGAAATGGGTTGCATGGTTTTCTTTGTACAATCTTTAGCTTGTGCCTATAAATAATTCACCCTAGAATTTATATCCATTTTCACCCTGAAACTAAAATTTCTCAAAATTAACAAATAAACCAAACTCAAAACTAAAAATACATATTCCCAATATCCCATGGAAACATAAGACTTTTCATAAGAAGTTTCATTTGGAAACTTACTCATAATATACCTATTAATTTTTAATGATCTTATCTTATATCTACCTCATTTCCAAAATAACCTAAAACAAAATAGGGCTTTGATACCTTTTTGTAATATACCAACCTAGGTCACTCTATCCAAATACCCAAGTTAGTCCTCCACAAGTCCCAAAGCAAGTTTTTTATTACTATGGGATAGAAACTAGTTACAGGACATCAACCTTACTCTATTGGGATCAATTATTCCTAATAAAACATTAAACTAGAGAATGGTATTGTACCAAAAACACGAAATGATCGCTCCATATGTTAGAGGCATTATCCATATGAAATAAAAAAAAATTAAATAAGAACGTAACCAAACAAAACATAACACGAAATAATAGTTAAATAAATATTAAACATAATCATGATCAATAAGTGTCACATACATCCAACCATAAAAATACCTGACTAATTTTTACCCAAAATGAGTTAACAATGGGATAAGAATTTGATATGTTTGAATTCATCATGATCCCAAGAATAAATATGAAAAAATATATAAATTCATGATACCTATATCTATGTGACAAGAGTGAATCTTACACTTGTCACCTCCTCCAAACATGAACAAAAGTTACCAGGATCCCACTATCTCAAAGTGATTTTTTCCCTTTACCTACATCAAAAAAGACCAAATCTATAAACACGTAAAGTGTATATATATTGTTAGAGTGAGCATGCCAAATAGGATTCCACCACATGATCTGTGTATAATATTTATAAAATAAATAATTACATTATAGTTTGAAATACACATATAAAAGTACAATTTTCATTTGTATAAAAACAAGTAGCATGTGAGTTAAGATATAAATATACATATGTGAAAAAAAAAATCATAAATAGAATTTATTCTAGATTTTAGTTCATTTCAAGGAATCATGGGATACTATCAGAGGACTAACATATGGAAAATATAGGATCTAAGTATTTATTTTCCAAAAACATTTGCATAAAGGCCACAATCTAGAGAATAATATAAAACTAGTGGTGAAGTTACTAGTAATTACATATTCTAAACTAGTGATAAGGCCCAAATAGAACTAGCTAGGGAATGATCTTAAACTAGTTTATCCTAGATAATGTGTAATATAAACTAGGGGAAAAGCTAAGAAATGCATAATCTCATCTAGAAGGGTATTCCTACCACTAGAGTCCCTCATAATAACCCAAGGAATTTCCATGAAGTTTTACCATAATAAAATAGATTTAAATGACTAAATAAAAGGTATATAACACAACTTAATTTTAACTATCCATCATCCTTCAATAAAACAACTTTTTATATGTGTAATTCATAATAAAAAAGGATAAATGATGTCAAAGGGTTTAACAAAGTAATAATAACTTAAAACAATATAAACACCCCTTTATCCATGAAAATGCTTCATGAAAAATTTTCAAAAATTATTTATAGATCATAATATATCATTCCATGAAACTACTTTTAATTATTTACTTATAAATTATCATTAAAATTTTTATAAACACATTGTGTGCATCTTTTTTACATTAAATAGTTTTTTATAAATTTTAAATAATCACTTCACCCTATAAATTATAAAAAAAGAAACCAAATATAAAACAATCAAGAATTTATCATGTATATCTTATATAATTTTTATACAATTAAAAACATAATTTAAAAAAATAAAGCAACCTTGGTTTAGAAACTAAAGGAATTACATAAAGTCACATTATAGTAATTGTTAAACCCATTGTAAATTAGAGTTATTCCACCAATAAATTTCAAAGAGTGTCCATAATAGTTGATTAGAATCCCTAAAATAGGAATACCTTAATTTAAATTCATAATATATGGAACCCTAGTCTAGCATAATGATGAAGGGGAAAATGAGTGGAAGAAAATGGAAGAAGATGAAAATAGTAAGAGACATAGATAGACTAACCTTGAATAATCAACCTCTTTGTTAAAATATTAATGAAAAATAGTAAAGTTAAGGGATAAAACCAAGGGTTTTGATGAATTGGGATCTTATGGAATGTTCCTTGTTAATTTATGAAGATAATAAGACCCCTTACACTTAATTCAAAATTATTGAAATAAAAATATTTAAAATTTTAAGGGGATGTGTAGTTACACTACATGGTTAGACAAGAAGTACATAGCTGATGTAATTGAAAATATAAGACACATGTTTTACAAGTACGATTAGGTTGATCATTCACCATAAATTTTTAGTTTGAAAATTTCTCTAAAAATTTAAAAATTACACTGTAATTGTCAGAATAAAAAAATAAAACCAATAAATAAAAAAATACATTCTAAAAAGTGACATAGTGATTGTCACATTTTAAATTTGTAACACCCTAAGATTTTATAATATATTTATCTTTAAATAAATTTAATTTCTTTGATAGCTAGTACTGCACACAACACCGAGTTAAAATAAACAACAATATACCATTAAAATATTACAGATTAAACATGATTGTTAACCTATCCATTAAAATTAGTGATATGAATAAAAAAAACACATTATGAAAAATTTGCCTAAATTTTCTATATAATCCAAATGTATTTATTAGTTAAAAATAAATAAGTACTCAATTTTTTGTAAAGTCGTTTTAATGATTTTTATTGATTTTTATTGATTTTTATAATAAAATATTATAATTAGTTTCTAAAAATTTTAGAAATTAAATTTGATAAAAATAAAATCACTTTTTAAATTATTCTATCAATATTATCTTAGGCTGATTTTTTTATTTTTTTGAAAATATTGATTTTTCAGTGTATAGTGAAAAATACCAATTTTTGAAACTATCATTTAATCTAATTATAGAATCCCTAATAAAATTAATTTCATCTTAAATTAATATAATTATACTTTAGTTACAAATAATTTAATTAATTACATTTTAATTAATATTATACATGATTTTGGTATAAGTTCATTTTTGGACTTAAAAATGCATTTTTCTAAAAAAAACTATTTTTCATTAGATTTTGAGTTTTTATCTTAAATTAATTTATTTCACTTATTTGAATTTAATTTGATATAATATATTCAATATTTGAAATTAGGAGGTTCAAATTTTCTAAATAAGCCTATTTTATTTTTTTCAATATGAATAGTAACCTTTGTGAATATTTGTCACCTTATTAAAAGATAAATCAGGTAATTAAGGTTAAAAATAATATTATAAGACATTAAAAATATATCAAACACTTTCTTATATCCTATTGGATGAATTTATTTCGACCATTTCCATCTAAGTCTCTAAAATATGACTAATTTTTGTGTAGCATCATAGGAATTTAAGCATATTTTTCTTTTAATGAATGTTAATTAAATGATTTGTTTTGACAAACTATAAAGTATAATTCAAAATAAACTTAAATTTTTTTCCATAATAAATTTAGATTTTGTTTATAGAATAATCTAAAATATACAAATTTAAAAATATTTCTTTCCAAGAAGCCGTATTTTTATTAAGGGATATTTTAATGCAAACATTTCTATATATTTTTACTCTTTAAATAAATGTATTTTCTTAAATCAAGATAAAATATATTTTAAGTTGATATTTAAAAGGATATGTATCTTTATTTAAAAGATATTTTATTTTGATATAAAATTTATAATTTTTAACATCTCATGTTTTAAAAAGTTTTGAATGTATTACTATTTTTCAAGAAATGCTATTTTTATTAAAGATAGTTTAAATTATATTTCTATGTAAATACTTTTTAAAATGTATATAAATCCCTTTTTGGAAATTTTTAATAAATTATAGTTATTAGTAAATAGTTGTAATAATTTTTTCAAATAATAATTTAATGTTATTTTTTTATGAAAATTGTTTAAAATATAAAAATAAGCAAATATACTAATAATGAGTACATATGTGGTTAAATGTATTTAATGTTCTTTTAAAAATTATTTTTTATAAAAAAATGTGTATGATTAGTAATTATTTTATAATAAATGTTAATTTTATTATAGAAGTTATAGTTTTCAAAAGAGTATAATACTATCACATTTAAATAACTTATTATTTTAAAATTTTAATTTGAAGCTTTAGTTAATTGTAATTTTAGAAGTATAGTATTATTACCCTATCAATAATAATTAATATTAATAAATTGTATTAAGCCTTTTATTAAAATGTTAATAAACAGTAGATAATTATGTTAATAATAAAAAATATATATTATATTTTTTAAATAAGTGTAAACTTATGTTAAAAGTATCATACTAATATATTTTGAAAGAAAATTAATTTAAAACTATCTTATTATAAAAAAGATAATCCAACCATGGACAATCGAGGGACCCCTCAACCACATGTGGGAGAGTTCAACCAAGGACAGGCCCATGGAGGAAGTGGGAACTGAGGTGCCTGAGTAGGAAGGCATGTGTGGTTGGTCATGTAACCCCATGGGTTGTTTGGGCATAGTGCATGTATGGTTTTTAGTGGGTTAGAGTGTGAAGGTGCAGCCCGTTTGGCATGTGTGTGTGGTGTTTCTAGTGTTGAACCCCACTATTAGATTGAGAAAGTGGTGGATTGGGATCGCTTATTAAGCACTCTTAGGATGACTGAATAATCAATTTGGGTCACATTATAGCGGTACATTGTTCACCTTCCCCTAAAACATACGTTTAGATCCCGACTATCTGATCTGTTGAACCTAAAACTTTTGATCATTCACGAGTTATCGCCTACCTTGAGTTCAACCTAACCAAAACCTCAATGTATATTTATTCTCCTTCGAAACTGGTTTCAATTTCAACCATGAGTGTACGTCCTAACTCAATTTTATACCACTATTATCATCCTTTCATAATTAAAACCCCAAAAATATCAAATTTTAATCCATGAAACTCTTTGTAAGAGAATCTCTCAACCTACAATTCATATTAACATTATAGCATGCAGTGCATGCAGCCACAATAAGATAATGCCTTAACAAATTGGGTTTTTTCATGATTATATTTTATAATATTCTTTGAAAATTATTTAAATATATTATATAAAACTGTGACTTTTGAAGTTAAAGCCTATGCATATGCAAGGAAGAATTTGGCCACCTTTTACTTTCGGTAGTAATCTAGAGATGTCATTGAAGGTATTTTTAAAATGATAAAAATAAAAATAGGGTCAACCATAAAAGATCACCTATAACCTAATTTAGATCTTAAAAACGAATCATTTTCTAAACTTGGATACTCCAATTACAATGGTAAGATTAGATAAAAATTTATTCTCTATCATTTTGATTATGCATAATCCCCAAACAATCAGTTGTGGCTAGATTAGTTTTCCCAGGTATGTCATTTTTCTTGGATCATACTCATGGTAGAAATAAGTTATATATATATATATATTCCTTACCAATACTAAAATGGTGTTCCCAACTTGTTGTGCAAGGCAATGAAGCTCTGTAACGTCACGACCCAAATTCTACAAAATGGTGCCCCAAGATGGTGGGTCACATGGACTCAATCCCACCTCCCCATATGCTAGAGGTTTTCAACTATCATCGAGGGATTAAAGTGTATTTTTGGGGAGACTATTCGATCATGTGATAGTGTAATGTAGTGATAGTAATCATAATAGTTAATAGTGGAAGTAGATAAATAACTAAAATAGATAAAGCATCCAGAAGACTGTAATAAATTAATAATTTCAAAGGTTGTCTCACATACAAAATGATGTTTCATGTCATATCTCTACAAAGGAGGAAAATAGGTATACAAGAATCCAGTACAATACATGTATCAAAATACAAAAAGACTAAAAAGGACTATCTCCAGATATCATCATGAGCCTAGATCGGTCCTGTACTCCCCTACTCCTAAGCATGGAACAAATCAAACATCGTACTATGGGTGTTTTCCCTGGTCCCTACCTATATCCATGAAGCCTATCTAGGTACCCAATGACAACCCAAATAGGGTGTGATATAACACTAGGTAGGCCCCCACAAACTATGTCTATAACAAACCCAATATGTGTGATATAAACAAAATCATTGTATAATATATCATAGGTATAAAATAAATGAAAGTAAAGTACCCAAGGAATATATGATAAAGTAAAGTGAAATTTTCCAACCAAAAAAGGCTCCCTACAAACAATAGTAAAGCTCCCATAACAAGGTAATTAGTAAAACAAAAAATAACAATACTATCCAGCCTAACAACTATAAGATGATACCCATACTCGGGTTATCTGTAAGCATGTCGAAATATCTACCACAACCACACCATACAACCAAGTGTATAACATCCATCACAGCCACTCCATATAATCTAGTATGTAACATCACCATTTCCACATCATACAACCAAGACATGTACAAAGGCCATGCCATATAATCCAAAGTTTCAGACAATTAATGGTTGAGTCCAAGTTACAGAAGACCAAGGAATCCACATCAAGTCCTAGGAACATCTTGATGGAAACTCGGTAATGACCTGGTTGGAGTCCTTGGATCATGTCAACAGACCATGTACAATGAGAGTCTAAGAAAGCCATATCCAAGGGGTAGAAAGTCCCAAGGAATCCTATGGAATCAATAACCAAAGAGAAAATAAGTCCAAGTCATCTACCACCATAAATAAGATCCATTGGAGAAATGACCATGGCATCTACAGAATCAGGATCCAAGGTATAAAAACTAAGGAATATACTACCATTTAAATCAATCATCTCATAATTTCATTTCATTCACATCCATAAAAACTCCATGAGTTCATCCAACTCATATATCAATTTCCATATAAACAATCAAAACAATTCACATCATGTTTATACATGGAAAAAAGAGGCATAATCATCTCCTAACAATTCAATTTAATTCATTCAATTTAACAAGATCCCAAAATAGTGGTGAGCTAATATACACCCAACGAGGTGGTATAATATAGGTAAAAAGAAAGGTTTCACCCCATGGGTGGTCTAGGTTGAGGATAAATGACCTCCAACCATAAAATGGTACTCAAGGGGTAACATAACAGGTCCTAAAACATCCAATTTAATTATTCAATTAATTTACGAGGCACCTCTGGAAAGTCTGATTTGCATCACAATGATAATAAAACTTATAAAACATGAACCCATATAGGAAAAGTATAGACCACCTACTTTAGGTCCATAGTAGATCACTTGTCCAGTATCAAGCTCTGATTCGGTCTAGATTGGAAGAAAAAAAAGAATGGACAAAAATATTAAAAATAAATCATATTAACTCACACCAAAAAAGAACATCTAATACCAAGGAAAATGAATAATATAACATGATTATTTTATTACTTACCGGCATATATCCAACAAGTCTAGAGGTGTTTGAATCCGATTTTAGATGAACGATCAGGAGAAAATCCTATGGAAGGGCTTGAAAGGGAGCTCCCTAGTATGAGGTTGTTGTCCAACAAAGGAAAAGATAAATAGTTTTATGTTATAATTATTTTTAAGGTTGAAATGGTAATTTACTCAATAAATACTAGGCTACATAGTTTGGTCGTGCGGTTGTCCAAACCATGTGTCAATTGTGCACCCTTCACTGCTTTAAGGGGAACCTCGCACTGTTTTATGCACACAGTTTAACTAACCATGTGCAAACCATTCAACAGCCACTACTAAAAACTATAGATCCCCTCCCACTAGAATTTTCTTGAGTTTGTATGTTTTATTTAAATTGTATGACCTATTTCACCCCAATTTCAAGCCCCACTCAGTTAGGGGTAACCATGCAGCCTATCCCACAGGGTTTCTCCTAACCATACAGCCTGTCTATTTTTTCCAAAAAGTGGGGCTTCAGGATATGAACAATACCTAGACATCCCCAATACACCCATGATCTCATTATTAATACACAATAGGAAAAAATCAATGAGTCAAATCAAAAACAAAAATATCCTTACCTCATAGGAAAACCTGGGATCTTACAATCTTCCCCCCTCAAAGAAATTCATCCCAGAATTTCCCTTCCAAGGGTGGTCAAGAATCACATGAGAATAACTCTAACCACTAAGCACGTATGTTGACCTCACACTCCCAAGACTCTTCTTATAAACAGTCATTCTACCATAGAACTTGTAATATAAGAACTGACTGACCTCATAAAAACATTTTTTCTCTTGTCAATGACATATATAGGATGATCCTGAAAGGACACATCAACCTATAGATCCACCTCCTCTAGCTTCAAAACATGGGATTGGTTTTATTGGTAATTAAATAGATGAGATAAATGGAAGACTTCATGCATATCCCAGTACCTCTGAGGTAACTGCAACCGATAGGCTACCGGCCCAACTCTCTCCATGATATCGAAAGGCCCAACATATCATGGTAAAATCATACCCTATATCCTAATACATTTTTGTCCCATCCTCAGTGAAATATGTAAAAATACATAATCCCCAACCTCAAACTCCAGAGTTCATCAATAGTGATTGGAATAAGATTCATGTCTATACTATGTAATAACCATTCACTTTCTGATCAACGGACCTACTTTGAAGTCTCCTACACTAGACGCAGTCCTAGTAAAGCTGCCTCACCTTCCTCTAACCATCATAGAGGTGATCGGCGTGGATTATCATATAAATCCTCATAAAGTTTCATCTATATAGTCTCTTGATAGCTATTATTTTAGGAAAACTCAACTTGGGGTATATGCCTCTCCAAATATCCCCCAAAATCTAGGACACATGCTCACAGCATGTCCTTAAGAACCTATACAATGTGCTCTGACTGGCCATTAGTTTGAGTGTGGTATGTTGTGTATAGAAGAACCTCTATACCCAAATCCCTCCAAACACTCCCAAAAATGAGACATAAACTGGGCATCCATATCTGATACAACAGTCTGAGGAACCCTGTGAAGTTATACAATATCACGGATATAAAACCTCCCAATATCATCTATTGAGAAGGTCTCACTGATTAGAGGGGAATGATAAACCTTCATGATCATGTCCATAAAAACCCAAACAACATCACTATCTTGAGAAGACCTTAGCAAACTAGTCATGAAATCCATCATGACATCTTCCTATTTCCTTTCAGGAATGGGTAACTGCTATAAATTCCCATCTAGTTGCTGATGTTTCATATTCATCTACTGAAAGGTGGTACACCTTGTAAAAAAACTAGTTACCTCACATTTCATCACTGACCACCAATACTGGCGATGTAAATCACGATACATCTTGGTAACACTAGGTTGAACTACCCAAACTAAAGCATAAAACTCCCACATCAACTCCTCACATATGACTGTTGGAACCCATACGCGACCATGAATATGTATAATTTTATCCTCACCCATAGTCCAACTAGTTGGTGGGTCCTCACCAGCCACACTCTCACATAGGACTAGGCCCTTTGAATTTGATAATTATCTCATACTCACTCTATCCAAAATATTGGATGTCACCACTAAGGATGAGAGAAAAATATGGTCACAACCATCCTACACCTCCAAGTGCATCTCTAAAAAATCTATAAGTTTCCAATCACTACTAGCCTACTGAACTTCCTATGTTTGATTCCTCTTGATTATTGTAGTAACAAATGCATTTCCATTTCTAGGATTATAGGCAAGTTTGAAGTCAAAAGACTATATTTACTCAACCCACATTCACTACCTCAAATTCAGATCATGCTGTGTAAATATATACTTTAGTATTTTTCAGTTTATATACACCACAAAATTCTCTCCCAATAAATAATACCTCCAACAGTGAAAAACATGAATAACTACAGATAAATTGAGATCATGCATCAGTTAATTCCTCTCATGTGGCCTCAATTAACAGATCAGTATGCTATAACACTACCCCCATTCATCATAAATACTCATAGCCCAATAATCTATGCATACCAATACACAGTGTAACTACTTCCTGACTTTGGAAAAATTAGGACCGGTGCTGAATTCAGTCTCCATTTCAGCTCCTCAAAGGTTTTCTTGCTGGTATATTACCATACAAACTTCGCAAACTTCTTATTCAAGCCCATAAAATATGCTTCTAAGCATGATAATTCCTTTATAAAATTAATGTAATATTCATTTATCCCCAAGAAACTTTGTATGTCAAAGAATTTCTTGTGATGCCCCCATGAAACTAAATCTCTCACCTTCTCTCGATCAACTGATACTACTATCTCTGAGATAATATGACCTAGGAAGTGAATCTTATCCATCCAAAAGTGGCACTTTGTGAGCATAGAGTATAAATTATTCTCTCTCAATATATCCAAAATGATCGTAATATGTTTGTCATGGTCATTTCAATTGTGAGAATACACCATTATATCATCAATGAATAACACCACAAACGAATCTTGATAAGGATGGAAAAATTGGTTCATCAACAACATAAAAACAATAATAAATTCATGAGAATAAATGGAATAACCAAATACTCATATAGACCATAACTTCTATGAAGATTTATATAAGGTATGTTCACAGGTCAAACATGCACCTAATGATAACCCGATCTGAAATCAATTATCAAGAAAAATCGAGCTCATCATAGGTGATAAAAAAGGTAATCTATCCATGGAAAAGGATAATAATTCTTAACCATCAAATAGTTCAATTTTCTACAATCTACACATAACCTAAGGGTACCATCCAATTTTTTGTAAAAAGGATCGGCGAACCCCATGGAGAAGTATTGGGTCATATAAACCCATTTTCCTCCAAGTCCTCTAGTAGCCTCTTGGGATCTTATAACTCCATATTATCCATCCTATAAAGAGGAATGGATACCAATGCATCTCCTAACACTAGCTCAATAGATAACTTCACATCTCTCTTAGGAGGTAAGCTGGGAAATCCATCCTAGAAAACATCCCTGAAATGATAAACCACTAGAGGGAAATCTTCCTGACATGATCAATAATTATCTAGATATAAATTAGAAATATGGTATTTTATCCCACCCAGACCATGATGTTATGTTATAGATTTTATTTCCTAGACATCCCATTCACCCTTGTAAATAAAAACCCCAGCCTCTAGTGATTTGAAAGTCGCCCTATGAATATAACAATCAATATGGTCTTGATGAGAAACTATCCATTACATCCCTAGTATGATGTTAAACCCTATCATTTCAAAGAAAAAAATATATCATATGAAGTGACACCCACCAATCTCAAGGGGCACTCCCTGCACTGGCGTACACCCTCTATTTTGATCCCCAATGGAGTATCAAGTGTCATAAAACCATCAGAAAACTAAATAAAAAGCCCAAGGATTCCCACAACAGATGAAGATATAAAACTATGTGATTCACCTATATTAAAACAAGTAGATACTATCATAGAGGATACTAAGATCATACCTGTCACTATAGATGTCCAAACATTCTTCTCTTTAGGGGTAGGTTGTATAGAATATATCTATCCTGAACTATGGCCTTATGAAACAACCTCACTACTCGAAGTAGGTCCACTCTACTATTTAGGTATAACTGGTGTTTGGATACCTTGAACATGACCACCACCTTAGCCTAAATGACCAGTACTACCCCATATCCCATCCTGACATGGAGTTGTGAATCCCACTCTCGAACCTAGAGTCGTATTTGATCCCTTTCCACTAACTTTTGGAGGGAAGGTCCGAAAAAAATGTTGTACATGGCTCATCCTATCGTAATATTAGAACTCGACTAGGTCTCAATCACACTAATTCTTCATATGTCCTTGTCTCCCACACTAGTGATAGAAAATTTCACTACCAGCACTCATAGCTTGGCTGGTACTCACCTCATGAGAGGCCTCAAAACAACACTTCCTACCAGAAGATATTGAACCACTAGGTCGAGAGGCAAAACTTCCCTACCCTATGCGCCCAGATTCCCTTGAGTTCCACTCTATAATAAGAAACTAATTCACTATCTCTATAATAGTCATCAATTTGAAAATGTTTACCAGAGATCAAATGGCATTTATGAGACCATCCTCAAAGATTCTCACCCTTGATAGCTCATCAACAAGGTATATCAGTACAAAACATTGCAACTTTGTAAAGAATGTTGAATACTCCAAAATAGTCATCACACACTACTCTAGATGCATAAACTCACTATCCCACTCTACTCTAGATTCTGATGAAAAAATTAGTCATAAAATGAGGTTTGGAAATCCATCTAAACCATATCTCGCAGTGCATCAGCCTAGTTCAAAACATCTCACCAATGCTTTTCTACTCCCCGAAGCATATAAGTTGTGATCTTTACTCTCCTCTTAGGAGGTGTATCCATATTATATTATATAGAAAAAAGTCATCTCAAGATATAGCTCATCATCATGTGGATTGTAATCCCCTGCAAACATGGGTGGATGTGCTGTTGGAACACATGTGTCAGCTCTACTATAGATGAGGCAAGGTATGGTGCTCCCTAAAAAAGTCTGCATATAGCGTAGAAAACCCTTGTGGAACTATGACTAAGTACTTATGTCTGATAAAATCATTGGTGCCTCAGTTAGAACTATAAGAGGATCTAATAGTATCCCATGGACCACCACCTCTATAGCATGATCATCACCACCCTCCTAGAATACGACTAGAGTTCTTCATGGTGTCATGTATCTATAATGAAAAACACACACCTTAGAAAAACTCGATAACAAAACAATCATAGTTTAAAAGTGTAGTACATGTCAAAAACTTCCAATAAACAAACCACACCCCTCTTATTTCTCCTAAATCTAGGATTGGGTAAAAATAAATAGTTTTAAACATCACTAGAGACACTGCCTACTACCCACCCAAAATCTGGGTCTAGGTTGAGTTATCTATTTCACAATTTTAATTCCCATTTTAATTTACATTTACATCACAATTATATTTCAATGGTTGAACCAAATGTTTCACCACTTTTTATCCATAAGGTACCATGCATATAATGAATCTAAATATAGTGTCTACTTAATCTATACCATAACATGTTCCATTCCATGTGACCAATGGTCCCTGAATCAATGTTCCATAGTTGGATACTTAGGGGTTCTTTTGTAGTCTATACAGGAAAACGTTATTTAGGTTAAAAAAGGAACTCTAAGTACCAATAATATTTCTCAATTCCCCTATAATAAAACTATAAGGATTAAAAATATATCAAATGAGGCACATAATGATGCATGAGATGGAAATCCCTCATCTCATCAGGCCATGATGAAATAAAATCCTCAATCATAGTAATATTAACATAAAAATTCAAGTGAATCACCCAACAATGGAATCAAATCAACTATAATAGGTGAAATCCAAAGAATAAAAATTTTTGTTCTAGGTAATTTGGATTTTTTCTATATGTGGGTTAGCTACTCACAGGAACAACTCATTACCAAATTCCAATACTTTCCTAATCCCTGTATATTATCTCAATATAGTAATAAACCATAAAATAAAGGATATGATACTAATTTATAACGTCCTGACCCATATTCCACTAAATTGTGCCCTGATCTGGTGGGTCACATAGCCTCAAGCATGCCTCCCCATAATCCAAAGACTTACGACTAGTAGTAAGGGACTAGGGTGTGTCTGTGGAGAAACTATTCTTTCAAGTGAGAGTGTAACACAATGGTAGTAATCAGAATAGTTAATAGCAGAAGTAGATAAATAACTGACAGAAGATAAAACATCTAGAAGACTATAATAAATAATAAATGATAATGGATATATCATATACAAAATGTTGTGTCATTTAATGTCTCTACAAAGAAAGAAAAAATTTATGCAAACATTTAGTAAAATACATGTATCAAAATACCAAAATTCTGAAAAGAACTATCTTCAGATAGCATCGCGAGCCTAGCTCGGTCATGTGCCCCATGCTCCTAAGCATGGAACAAATCAAGCATCGTATTATGGGAACTTCCCCTATTCTCTACCTTCATCCATGAAGTCTGTCTGGGTACCCAATGGAATCTCAAATAGGGTGTGAGATAACACTTAGTAGGCCCCTATCAATGGTGTATATAACAAATCCATTCTTTGTGATATAAATAAAATCATTGTGCAATATATCACAGGTGTATAAGATATGAAAGTAAAGTGCCCAATGAATATATGATAAATTAAAGAAAAACTATACAGTCAAACAAGGATCCCTATAAACAATAGTCAGTCTCTCTTAATAGGGGAAGTGGTAAAAAATAAATAAACAAGTAATATTGTCCATTCTAACAGTTTTAAGTTGATACCCATACTGGGGCTATCTATAAGCATGTCAAAATACCTAACATGGACACACCATATAGACAAGTGTATAACATCCATCACATCCATTACATATAATCCCATATATAACATTCACCATGGCTATCCCATATAACCAATTCATCCACAATGGTTGCACCATGTAATCCAAAGTTTCAAACCATGAAGGGTTGGATCCATGTTGTAGAAGACCAAGGAATCTATATCGAGTCCCAAGAGAATCTCCATGGAAACTCAGTAACTACCTAGTTGGAGTCCTTGGATCATATCAATAGACCATGTCCAGTGCGAGTCCAAAAAATCTGGATCCAAGGGGTAGAAAGCCCCAAGGAATCATACGTAATCAAGAACCAAGGAAAAAACAAGTCCAAGGTATCCACTACCGTAAACAAGATCCATGGGAGAATTGTCTGTGGAATTTATAGAATTAGGGTCCAAGGTATACCAACCAAGGCATCAACTACTATTTCAATCTATCATCTCATCATATCATTTCATTCACATTCATAAAATTACATGACTTCATCCAACTCATATAACAATTTCGATATAAACAATCAAAATAATTCATATCATGTTAACACATGGAAAAGGAGGCATAACCATCTCATAAAAAATTGAATTCAATTAATTCAATTTAATAATCTCCCAAAATAGTGGTGATCTAACATGCACCCAATGGGGTGGAATAACATAGGTAAAAAAAGCAAGGGTTCACTCCAAGAGTGGCCTAGGTTGAGGATAAACGACCTCCAATCATAAAATGGTACTCAAGGGGAAACCTAAAAAATCCCAAAACATCCAATTAAATAAATAAATTAATTTACTAGGCACCGCTAGAAATTTTGGCATGCAACACAATGAAAATATGGCTTATAAAACACCAAACTATATAGGAAAATGTATAAACCACATAGTATAGGTATAGAATAGAGAACATATCCATTATCAAGCTTTGATTCAGTCCAGATCAAAATAAAAAATATATATATGAAAATCCTAAAAATGAGTCATATTATCTCACATAAAAATAGAACATTGATACCAAGGAAAATAAAGAATGACACAAGAGGATATTAGTACTTACCGGTGTGGATCCAATGAAGCTGGCATTGTTTAAATATGATTTTGAATGAACGATTAGGATCAAATCCTATTTAAGAGCTTTAAAGGGAGATCCCAAGCATGAGGTGACTGTACATTGGAGGAAAATATAAATATTATTAGGTTATAATGATTTTTAAGGGATAAATGATAATTTCCCCATGAAACATTGGTCGCACAGTTTTTCTGCACGGTTGGCCAAATCATGTACCAATCGTACACCCTTCACTACTTTAAGGGGTACCTCACACAGTTTCATGCACACAGTTAGACTAACCATGAACAAACCATGAAACACCCTCTGTTAAAAGCTTTAGATCCCTTCGTATGGGCACACATCTTAGGTTTCATGGTTTCCTCAAATTGTGAGACCTTTTTCACCCCACTATCAAGCCCTGCATGGTTAGGGGTAACCTTGCAGTCTATCCCGCATGGTTTCTCTTAACTGTGTATCCTATCTATTTGTTCCAAAAAGCGGGGCTCCAAGCTCTGAAAAATCCCCAAACACCCCTGATACACCCATGATCTCATTAGGCACACACAATAGGCTAAAATAAATGTGTTAAATTGAAAACAAAAATATTCACACATCATAGGAAAACTCGGGATCTTATAAGCTCGACCTCCTGGGAGTTTTCAGTTTGGATAGATTATCAAGTAGATAAATCTTATCTCAATATTAATATATATAATTTATGTAAAAATCATTGTAAAAAAATCTCTAGTATCAGTATTATTTAATATATATAACAATAGAAATATATCTATAAGTAAAAGATTCCTTCAGAAGTCTCACACAACTCCTCTTATAAAACTCCCCATGACTAAGCCTCGCTTTCTCCCTATCTCTCCCCATTTGTTTCATACTTCTAAAATCTAATATAGGAGGATGCCTAATTTCATTTTGGTTCCCATATCCATGGTAAGGGGAGTATTCTATTTTCAAACTTCTATATTTTAAAAATTAAATTATAGTAAGGAAACTTATTAATTCCCAAAACTCCTATATTTCAAAATTAGGTTTTAATTTAAAGATAGATGTTCAATTGTAATGGAAATTTTATTTTCAAAGTATCTAAGCCATATTTATTTTTTGAAAAATATTTAAATAAGGATAATTTGTTTTATAAATTTATTTTCATATTTAATTTCAAAATATTTATTTTAAAAATATATATTTATATTTTAAACCCTCTATGCAAAGGAGTAGGAATTTATTTTTAACTTTCATGTTAAATTTTAGCAAGTCATTTTTAAAGGGAAATGTATTCTTTATCTTAAGAATGGTTTTAATGATAAATTTTATCATTTTATGTGTAAAATGTTATTTTATTTTAATGAATTTCATTAATAATATTATTTATGTCCATATACAATAATTATCATTAAAATTACATGAATAATTATAAAATAATTTAATTTAAGTTCAATTTCCAAAGTGTTTATGAATTTTTCCTTGAATCTATGAATTACTTCTAAAATTGTGGATTTCTTCTAATCTTTATGATTTTTTTCTAAAAAATATATTATGATAAAGAATTCAATCATATAAAATTATTTTCTTCTTTGAAATTAATTTATATAAGTTTTGAAAGTTTTTTAATAGACTATAAATGAGAAAGTAAGACCTAAAAAAATTGTAAAATAAAACTCGATACTAGGGTATCGAACAAATTGATGAGGAATAGGGTGATCCCATGGCCTCAAGGGGATATTGCCCTAAAGGTGAAACTTCTATTGTCCTAATATTTTTCTTAAGGTTTTTTTAGTATCATTTTAATCCAAAAAATATATTATTTTCAAAATATTTTTAAAGGAGAAATCCAAATCTTATTTCAAAGGTATTTTATTTTGAAATTAAATGGGTTTTAAAAATTATATGTATTTTCCAAGTTTTTGAAATAGTATTTCTGAAGAATATTTTTAAAATACTATATTAATATTTTGTAAAATTATTTATTAAATGATTTTTTTATATAAATTAAAATGTTTTCAAAATATTTTTAAATATAATTTATTAAAGGATTTCTCACTGGTTTTAAAACACCTTATTAGGAAATTTTATGCTCACCTCACATTTTGAAATATTTTTCACAGGATCTTTAGAAGTTTTAAAGTTGTTTAGTTTTTTAAGGAGATAGTATGAGTGAATCCAAATAGCTATTTTATTTTATAAAATGTGTAAACTTTAATAATTTATAAGGAATTTTTCCTATCCTCTAAAACCTAGAATAAAAAAATATCTTTGAGTATGTTAAGGATTATATTATTTTTAGTTACTTTTTATAAAAAAAATATACAACATGTTTTTGCATTGTATCTGGAAGTGTGGGTCTTTGGATATCATATTGTGCCATTTTTCTTTGATATTGACCTTTATTTTACTTTAATAAAAGAATAAAAAAAAAATTTCATACTCTTGAATTTAATATCTCTAATATTTTTCCACAAGGATAAAATGAGGTAATGTTTGATTTTAAATGTTAATTTAAAATATGAATTGATTTTTTTCATGGTATTTTATTTGTAATTTTTAGTGATTGAATAATTACCTTAAATTATTATTCAATGTCAGCACATTATTTATTCATTAATAAAAAAATTATTTAAAAAATATTAAAAGTTAAAAAATTAGGATGAATTATTATTTTACATCAATTTCATAGATGAATATATCATATTAGGGATGTTTGAAAGTATTATATTTTAATTAAATATTTTTCTTTGTGTATTTAATGTCAAATTAAATTAATAGTGTTAAAAATGACATTAATAATCTTTTATGAAAATATATTTTTTAAAATTATTTAAAAATCATAAAAAAATTGAAAGAGGACAATAGGGTAAGATATAGTATAAAATATCATAATTGACCATTTATGAGGCAATTTTAAACTTATAAGTAAAATTATAACCCTTTAATATTTTAATAGTTATTACCATGGTTAAGGTTAAAATTATTTAATGAAGTTATTAAACCAAAAGATAAGGTTTAAAATACAACATAAACCTATAAAAAATTATTATTTGAATTTATTTCAACTATATACTATATTATATTTTAAATTATAGTCACATGGTTCCACTTTCACATGAAAATGAGTTTAATATAATTAAATCTTTTTATTAATTTCATGTGTGTCCTTTCATTCACTATAAAAAAAGGTATCATCTATCATTTCTTATGTACACCACCTAGAGCCACATAGATCAAAAAAAACCCTAAAAAATCTCTTATAAACATCCTTATACCAATTTAAAATATTTTTTATTCCCAAAATACCAACCCTAGATCCCTTAAGAAGAGATCTAAAGGATCACTTTCGAGTAAGCGGTAATTTCCTTTACCGACTCTTTCAAATTTATTTCTTTATAAACTTACTCTAAATATGTTGTACACATTTTAAAATAACAAATAAATTATAATAAATATAATTAAATGTTTTTTATTATTATGTAGAAACCATTTTCCATCTCTTTTTCATCCTATGAAAAGTGAAAACATCGCTCCTGCATACGCACGACTTACCGTCTCCGCATAGTGATGTAATTCATTTTTCATAACCACTTTAATTCGATGGTTATAAAGATGTAAATAATGAATATATATGATATTTATTAAATAATTGTGCTTATTTAATTATAATATCATATATACCTTCTTACCGTTCAATCTATTCGAAAATGATAAGATCGCTTGTGCATATTTGTAGGCCACCACCTCCACGAAGCGATGTGATCCGTTTTTCATTTCTGTTTTATATGGATGAAAAAAATGATGGATTTAATGTATATATATGATATATATTATATAATAATTATTTTTTAAAGTTTAATTCTTATTTACCTCTCTTCTCTTCCATCCGTTGAAAAGTGAAAACAATGTTCATGTGTATGTATGCTCTACCGTCTCCATGAACTATGTAATTCATTTTTCTACCTATAACTTTTATGGATGACTCTAAATATATATATATATAATGCATATATATTACATTTATATCAAGATTAAAATTTTATATATAATTTAACCATGATAGATATGCACGGAACGAAACTATGGAATCAGAACATATATGAAAAATGAAGCATTAGACACCCAAAATAATGATAATAATAAAAGATTATTAACAAATCCATGGTAAAATGTTATAAATAGATCATATCAGATATTATAAATATTAATATGGTTATTTTATTTAATTACAATAAATCTAAATTTATTATACAAGAGGTTAAAATCACTTATGATACAATTTGAACTTGAGATAAGCAACTTCGTCTCAACTTCCCTTCATTGAGGAATATTTTAATGTTATACACCTAATTTATTTTATATAGAGTATATAGTACCCTTTTATATGTTATATAATAAATCCTTCATACATTATGGTATTTTAATTTTCAATTAAAATTATTTCATCCAAGGGTATTTTACTTGAAAATTACCAAGTGGAAAAGGGTTTCTTAACTCTATTTTCATTCATTGGGTTATACTTCTACTTCATTGACTATGTTATGCCATGATTATGTGTGAAATGACATATAATTTTATTATGTTGTATTTACAATTTTTTCCTTTTATATTTATATTTTTTACACATAATCACTTCATTGATTAATTCTCACTTCAATGATATGATATTTGTAAAGGATTTTTTCTCAATTTCCACTCTATTAAGATACATTTGTTATTATAAACCTATTTACTTGTTATGGTGTATATATTTATCCTTTGATTTATTTAACATGAATATATATTTATTAAATATTATTAATTTTTTAATCTAATTTAATTCATTCAAGGGATTACAATTTAGAAGTTACCATAGAGGTAAGTATTTCTTTTACAAATCTTATTTTTGGGATTGATCTTATTTTCATTGAAGAAATATTGCAATTTAACCGTCATAAACTCCATAAATTTTATTATAATATGGATATTTAATTAATTTCCATGTTTTCTTCCAAGTTTTAATATCTTCTTTAATTTAATCAAGAAAATAAATGTTTAAAAGAAAATATAATATTATTTCTCTTTTTCATCAGGTATATTTTTATTCCATGTCCATATTTTTCAAAATTATTTTCCAAAAGTCCTTTTTATTTACTCAAAATATTTATAAAAGAAATTTTATGTAATCTTTTAATTTTTAAAAGGTTTTAAATGAATATTTCCAATTATTTCTAAAAAATTTGTTTTAAACTTTCTTTATAAAAAGAAAAAAAGGAATTTTTTTTAACGTATACAGTGTTAAAAGACTTTCCCACCACCATAACCATTTTTTGATATTTATATTATTCTAAAAGTTTTCAATGATTTTACAAGAATTTTTTTTAAGAAATGTAATTTTAATGACTTAATTATATTTTATTTTATTCTCCAAAAACATGAATTTACTTCAAAACCTATATTTTTTATGAATTGATAGTCATTTATCATCTCTTGATTAATTTTATGGTCGTTAACTTTATTTTGAAACATTCACTTTCTAGTGATCATTTTTAACTGGAAATTAATTTTCTCTTAAATATCCATATTATTTGTATAATGGATATGAGTATTTCTTAAACTGTATACCATTTCTACATATGGTGATTTAATTTGAAAAATATTATATTAACTTGGGAAATATTGATATTCCATATTCTTTACTCAATAAATATAATTGTTGATAAGGAATATTGTTCATGAGTTAAATTGATTATTAAATATATAAATAATTCATTGGACATACAGTGATGGGTGGGGCCTAGAATTATATATCCCTTTGATGAATTGATAGGTCTCATGAGACAAAATAGTTTTTTAGCCTTATTAAATGGGTTTTTAGTGTATTCTTTCCCATAGTTTAAACCATTTTGGTAAAATGCCTTAGTGGTAAAGATATCATGATGTATGAGATCATGATGTCCAATGTTATTCATTTCCTTAATTGATAATTCCATTATTATTATCCATGAGATTAATGTGTTGATATTATCCATGGATGCATTTCATACTCAAGTTATTGATTAAATCGCATGTATTTTCAGTTATTTACCTTTCCATTTTAATTATGCCTTATTTTCTCATGATAGCTTACATTGTACATAACCCTTACTGAGCGTCTAATCTAACCCTTTATTTGTTTCATTTCCCCAAGATATGAAGAAGGGATCTTTGAATGAGTTAAAGGATGCATAATAATTACTCTAACTATCTTTTATATTTTATTTTTAATATAAAATGGGAAGAATGTAAGTATCTAGTTTACCAATACTAATAAACTATCAGATTCTTTGGGATGGGAACACTTTTATCTAGTTATAATGTAATAATGTAAACACCGACTATGGGTTACTAGAGTTTAGGTTTTTAGATTTAATATCAAATAAAATTTAGTAGAAACCTTGGGAATAAGATTTAGTAAAACATAGACTAAGGAACATAACCCTATGATATACTTTGAGAATATGTCTTATTATAGGATAATATCATAATTGTTTTAGTAAGGTAGATATTATGTGGATTTCATAGAAATACATCCTTATCTGAATACTATAAGTGGATGTGGTTTTGGCATAGATAAATATAGGGGTAATAGCTCTAAAAATAGTTGGTTTAGTATATATTAGCCATTATTCAGGTGCACGGTGATTATTCCATTACTATACACCTTGTTTTAAACTCTTAGGGGATATGCTTCAATTAATTGACATTTTCTTTATGTACCATTGTGATGAATGATATAATAGAACCTATGGAAACCTATTATATGTCATAGTGATATGATATAAACTTAAAGCGTCTTGGGGTGACAAGTCTAAGGTTTATCGTAAGTTTAAAGGAATAGATACCCATTTTTAGGTTTTATGCGATGAGAGTTTAATGTGATTAAGGATATGTTATGAGACATTTATGTAAATAAAACTCATTGGTTTAGTATATGTTTTAGTGAAAATATTTTTTGACAAATAATGCTTTTATGTTTTCTAAACATAAGTTTAATGTTATTGATAACCTTTAGGGTTAATATGATCATTAATGTTAAGGTAATTATGGTTGATTGGTATAAAAGAGGTAGTACATTTTGGGAATATATCATATATATAACCATGGGATTGAAAAATGATTTAGTGACCCAGTGATTAATAATAATTACACTGTATTGGGAATATTATATGATTAAGGTAAAAATAATTAAAGTAATGAAGTTGAGTTAATTAATGGAAGAATATATGATTTCATTGTGGATTTATGGTGATTCAAGATATTTATGGAAATGATTAGAATATTTAGGGATGTATATTATTAGGATATATATATGTTTTTGGAATACGACCTTATGAGTGATTGGTATTATTTAGAGATAATATTTAGGTTGATTTTAAAAAAAAAATATGATCAAATCTTTCTAATTTTTGGGATTTAAATTTCTAAAGAAATATTTTAGAGGATTCTTAAGGTTAACTATTTATGGAATGAAATTTGGGGGTTATTATTGTGGTTTTAGAGATTAATATACTATATTTATCTATATTGGATAACTTGTGATAACCATTTTGGTTTTGTTAAATATTTAGAGAAATAAGGAATGACTGGTCATTTTGAATGGATCTTATGATCCTTTAAAAGTAAATTTTAGTGTTTTAATCATGAAAAATTCATCTTGAATATTAATTTCTTGAAATAAGAGATAAAGTGGGAATTCATAAAAGTACAAAAAAGGATGAAATTATTCTTATAAAAAGGAAATAAATTAAGTAAGTATATTTTACCATTTTCTCTATCTTGATAGTAAAATAATCCCTAGACTTTAGTAAAAGGAACTTAAAATAAAAATATTATTATTTTAACTTCCTTTCTAATGAATTAGTGGTCTTTCCACCCCTCACATATTTATATATTTATGGTTATTAACTTTCTCATGACCATGTTCTCTACTAATCTCTATTAGTCCTTGGATGGTAGTTTTCTCCTCTATGTATAATTTAACTTCCCACCAATGTTCTCCTTATCTAGGAACTCGATTATGTTTTATTTTTTATAACCTTTATGTTTCCCACTTCCCCTTTTTAAAGAAAGTTCCCTCTATATGATTTAGGATTTTAAAAAAGGTTAAACCTTTGGTGGTTGAGATAAATTTCAAGGGTGAAATTTATTTAAAGGGTTTAGAATGTAACATTAAAATATTCTAGAATATATTTCTCTTTAAATAAATTTAATTTTTTTGATATCTTGTGATATACACAACATCAAGTTTAAATAAACCACAATATACTATTAAAGTATTATTATTTAAACATGATCATTTACCTAGACATTAAAATTAGAGGTATGAATTAGAATAAACACATTATGAAAAATATGTCTAAAGGTTTTATATAACCCAAATTTATTGATTAATGCATAATAAATAAGTACTCAGTTTTTTATAAAGTCGTTTTATTCAAAAATGTTTTTATTGTTTTTTATGAGAAATATTATAATTAATTTTTGAAAATTTTCAAAATTAAATTTGATAAAAATAAAATCGTTTTTTAAATCAAAATATTAATATTATCTTAGGGTAAAATTTTAGGTTTTTTCTAAAAAGTTTGATTTTTCAGTGAATAGTGAATAATACCGATTTTTATAAAACTATCATTTCATTTCATTGAAGAATAAAAATAATGTTTTGAATTTGATATTAAATTAATATAAAAATAATTTAGTTATAATTGATATAATTAATTACATTTTTATAAACATTATACTTGATTCTTGTATAAGATCATTTTTGGACTTAAAAACACATTTTTCTAAAAAATGGTTTTTTACTATGTTTTGTGTTTTTATCTAAAATTAATTTCTACTAATTATATGGATTGAATTTGATATAATTTATTCCATATTTAGAATTACGAGTTTTAAATTTTTTAAATATGACCCTTTTATTTTTTCATTTTAAATAGTAAACTTGGTGGATATTTGTCACATTAGTAAAGGGTGAATCGAGTAATTCAGGTTAATAATAATGTGATATGGAAATAAAAATCTATCCAAAACATGTCTTTATCATATTAGATGAATTTATTCCATCAATTTTCATACAAGTCTCGAAAATATATCCAATGTTTTTCATTTTTCTTTGATATTGACCTTTATTTTACTTTAAGAAATGAATGAAAACAAAATGTTACACTCTTGACTCTAATATCTCTAATATTTTTTCATAAGAATAAAAATAGGTTATGTTAGGTTTTAAATGTTCATTTTAAATATGAATTAATTTTTTATCATGGTAATTTATTTTTTAATTTTCAATTATTGAATAATTACCTTAAATGCATATGCAATGCCGATGCAGTATTTATTCAATTAATGGAAAAATAAAATAAACGATTTTAAAAATATTAAAAGTAATAAAATTTGGATGAATTATTTTGTTCCTTGAATTTTATAGATGAATATATCATATTAGGAATGTGTGAAAATATTATATTCAAATTATATCTTTCTCTTAGTGTCTTTAATGTCAAATTAAATGAATTGTATCAAAAATTACATTAATAATATTTTATAAAAATAATTGTTTATAAAATTATTTAAAAATCCTAAAACTATAGAAATAGGACATAAACCTTTAATATAGAAATAGTTTTTATTGTGGTTAGGGTTACAATTATTTAACAAAGGGGTTAAACCAAGATAAGGTTTAAAATATAACTTAAAGCTGTCCAAATTCTATTATTTGAAATTATTTCAACCATATACTATATTATCTTATAAATTATGTCAAAAAGGTTATACTTACACATGAAAATTAGTTTATCATATTTAAATATTTTTATTAATTCCATGTATGTCCTTTTGTTCTCTGTAAAAAGGCACCACCTCTTCACTCTTTTATACACCACCTAGATCCACTATTTCTCAACCAACCTATACCAAAAACACTTCTCAAAATCATTATAAAAGTTTTTCAGGTTCTTTTATTCTAAAAATACCAACTTTATATCCCTTAAGAGGATATTTAAAGGAGATTTTTCAAAGGATAAGTAATCGCCTTTACCAACTCTTTCAAATTTCGTTCTTATTCTACTTCCTCTAAATATATTGTACCCATCCTAAAAAAAATATTATACCATAAATATACTTAAATTTTTTTATTATTATGGGACAACCATTTTTCATCTCTTTTTCATCCTATGAAAATTGAAAACATCGCTCATGCATACGCATGACTTGTCGTCTCCATGTAGTTGTGTAATTTGTTTTTCATAAAAACTTTAATTAGATGGTTTTAAATATGGAAATAGTTTATATATATTATATTTATAACATAATTATTCTTCTATAATTATAATATTATATATACCTTCTTATCTTCCAATTCGTTGGAAAATGATAACATCTCTCATGCGTATGTGGAGACTACCACCTCTACGAAGCGACGTGATCTGATTTTTTATTCTGTTTTACATGGATGGTAACAAGTATATATTTAATTAATATATATTATATATATTATATGATAATTATTTTGGAAATTTGAATTATTATTTACCTTTATTTCGTTCTATCTGTCAAAAATTGAAAACAACATTCATGCATACATACTGTCTACCGTCTCCATGAATGGTGTAATTCTTTTTTCTACCACTATATTTTATGTATGAATATAAATATATATAATGAATATAAATTATATTTAAATCATGATTAAAATTCTTAATATTATGTAACCATTATCGATGTTCAAGGAATTAAACTAATAAATCAAAACATACATGAAAAATAAAGCATTTAACACCATAAATAATGATAATAATAAAAGATTATTAACAAATGGGTGATAAAATGTTGTAAATGGATCATATATGATATTATAGATATTAATACTGTATTTTTATGTAATTATAATAAATATAAATTTATTATACAATAGGTTAAAATCGCTTACAAGGCAAGTCGAACTTCAGGTAATGGACTTCATCTCAAAGGGGTTTTACTTGAAAATTACCAAGTGGTAAGGGGTTTCTTAAATCAATTTATATTCATTAGATTATACTTCTACTTAATTTAATATATTATTACATGATTATGTATTAAATGACATATGATTACATTATTATTTATTTCCAATCATTTTTTATTATTTAAATTTATTACACTTAATCAATTAATTAATTAATTCTCACTTCAATGATATGATCTTTGTAAGGGATTTCATCTCGATTTCCACTCCATTGAGACACATTTGTTATTATAAACCTATTTAATTTTTTTGTTGTATATACTACCCATTTTATGTATTTAACATAAATATATATTTATTAATAATGATTAATAATTTATTTCAATTTTATTATTTCAAGGTGTTACAATTCAGAAGTTACCAAAGAGGTAGGAATTTATTTTATAAATATCATTTTTAGGATTTATCTTATTTTCATTGAAGGAATATTATAATATATACTTCATAAAATCTATAAATTTTCTTATGATATATATATTTAATGAGTATCCATGTTTTATTCAAACTTTTCCTCTTTTTTTCACTCGAATCAACCAAAGAAATATTTAAAATAAAAGTTGTTCTTATTTCTCTTTTTGATCGGGTATATTTTTCTTCTATGTCCATATTTTTCAAAAAAAATTCCAAAATTCCTTTTTATTTACTAAAATTATTAATCAATATTTACTCAAATGATTTATCAAGGACATTTTATTTTATATTTTACTTTTTACAAGGTTTTAAAGTATTCTTTTTAATTTTTTCTAAAAATTTTATTTTTAACTTTCTTTATAAAAAGTTAAAAGAAATTTTTTTTAACATATGTGGAATTAAAGAAATTTCCTATTTCCATAATCATTTAAGGATATTTAGCTTATTCTTTAAGTTTTAAATGGTTTTAAAAATAGAAATATTTTAATAAATCATATTTTTATATCTCACTTCCATTTTCTTTTATTCTCTAAAATACATGAATTTATTTCAAAACTTTTATTTCTGATGAATTAATGGTTATTTTTCATCTATTGATTAATTTTTTGGTCATTAACTTTCTCTTAAAACATTCACTTTCTAATGATTATTTTTTTTGGACATTACTTTTTTAGTAAATATCCATATTCTTGGTATCATGGATATGAGTATTACCTAAACCATATACCATTTCTACTGTGGTGTTTTACTCTAAAAGATATTTTATTAACTGTGGATATATTTATATTTAGTCTTCTTTATTCAATGCAGATATTTATTGATAAGGCATATTGTTTATGTATTAAATGTATTGTTTAATATATAAAGAATTCATTGGATATGAAGTGATTGATAGGGCCCGAAATTATATATCTCATCAATGCATCGACGGGTATCATGATATAAACCAGTTGGCTAGCCTTATTAAATGGGTTTTTTGTGTATGCTTACCCATGGTTTAATATATCTAGGTGCAAGGCCTTATTGGTACATATATCACAATGTCTAAGATCATGATGTCTAATATTATGCATTTCCTTCATTGAAAATTCTATTATTATTATCCATGATATTATCGTGTTGATATTATCCATGGATTCATTTTGTACTCAAGTTTTTTATTAAATGGAATGTGTTTTTAGTTATTTACCTTTCCATATTTATTATGTTGTATTTACTCATGATATATTTTTTTGCATGTAAACCTTATTGAGAATATTATCTCTCCCTTTATTTGTTTTCTTCCCTGGGATATGAAGAAGAAATATTTGAATAAATTCAAGTATGAAAGTGATTACTCTTTTTATGTTTTATACTCCATTTCCAATATAAAATGGGTAAAATGTATGTATTTATTTTACCAAGGCTAATAAACTATCTGGTCCTTTGGGATGTGAATACTTGTAACTAGTCCCAATTTAATAATTAAACACTGAATCTAGGTTGTTATAGTTAGGGTTTTTATAAAATTCCTTTTAAACATTTGAGTTTTGTTTTTGAATTAGGATGATGTAAATTCTATCAGTGGTAAGTCTTTGAAACATTTCAATGTTCCCCTCCTCGCCCACCCCCCAAAGCACATCCCTAGATAGGATGATTATAAAAAAATAAATAAAATAAAATTATTTAAATAAATAATATAGGCCCATAGGACATCCTATATCCAATTGATTCATCCATATCAACATGGGCTCATAAGAATAAGTTTTTTGGCCTATTTTAAAAATGTTCCAAAATTCTTGAGCCTAATCCACATAAAAAACATGAGCTTACCCATGAACCCCATGATCTCAAGCTTTTTTTACATGAACAATTACAACCAATGTGAATGGAGTCCATAAGAATAACCATCCATGAGAATTGATGCATCCATAATTATTTTATAACAACCCCCCCAACAGATGTCTTTAATTTCATAGAATATTTTATATCCTTCACTTAAAAAACCCTGTAGGAAAAAATAAGTGAAATAAAAATAACTAAATTACTTTTTAATTTTAGATACCTCATTAAAAATATTATCAGGAAAACCCATTTGGGAAAAAACTTAATGAAAGAAAAAATAGTACAATATTTCAAACTCCCCCTAATTAAATCATGATATACTTTTTAATCTTCACATGCCAATTTTTAAAAATCAACTTATAAACATTATTTTTGGTAATGACTTTATAAATAAATCTATAATATCACCACATGATATAATTTTCTAAATATTTATCTCACAATTCTTTTGAAACTAATGGGTAAAAAAGGAAAGTTTGGTGAGATGTGTTTTTTATTTTCACCTTTGATATAACTTCCATTCAATTGTATTATACAAGTAACATTATATTCATGAAAATTAATAAAATTATAATTTTTTATATTTAATCAATAAATTAGTTTGATATGATGAATTACTGATCTTAACAAAATATATTCTCGACTTATCTTAGTAATTTCAATTAACTCTACATGGTTTGAGGAATTCATGAAAATTGATTTTTATATAATGTCATGGTATGGTCATTCCCCCATATGTGAATAAATATCTAGATTGAGATATAATTTTATATATATTATAAAAATATTCAACATTAGCATAATTAACCAATATTGATTCTAAATTTTAGATTAATTGATCATTTATACCCTTTAAATATCAATGAGTATGATAAAAACATTACTTTGTATTGAATTTATTGTAATAATACCTCATATTATTTTCAAGGTATATATGCACATGTATATGTATATCACTCATGGTTAAATAAAATGTGAATTATATTTAATCCTTAAGGGAAAAATAATTTCTTTATTATCCCCCCATATAAAATATATCACTCTTGAAAGAAAGGTATTTAATTAATTATTAAGATTATTTTCATGAATTTTTAAAATCTTTATAAAATTTATGATTTCATCTTCTAGATGATTAATTCAAAAATAAAAGAACATTCCTTGTGATTTAATGATAAAATATTCTCAACTATCATAAAATCTTTAAGCGATTTAATGTTTTTTAAAACATATTGATAATATGATGATTAAATACATCAATTTATACAAACCATATGATAATAAAATCAATTTTATATTCCTCCTTTTGTGGATATTTATTAAAATAGATACATCATATATGACTTATTTGGTTCAAACCATATAATAATTTATCTAAATGGGTGAAGCTTTAAAAGTTTTGAATATTTTTTCAGGAATTTTGAACCCTTTAGGGATTTATATACAACTATTTTAATCAATGTTATCATAAGGAAGAAAATTTGTATAACAATCTTATCAATATCCAATAGTCTTGGTATTTTGGATAACCAATCCAAAACTTTATGTGTTAAACATATCACATGTTCATTTAATTATTTTTTTCCAATTATTTTGATGTTGACATCTCTCAAAATCTATTTTCACTGATAATTTTTGAAAGTATTCAAAAATAAATAAATATATTATCAATAACATTTAATGAGATCTCATAATTTATTTGATACCAATGTCACTTCTAGGACAATATCTGAGGAGAAATGTTGTTATTGGTATAATTATTTTACACTATGAGGGAATGATTTATTTATTATTTTCTACTCATGTTCAACTGTGATTTTATGTAATCAATGGGTGTGTACAATAAACATATGAGGCTGGTGATTTTAAACACTTTACAACTAAATTTTTCATATAAGTGTTGTGAACATATTATATATGATTCTTTAAGATAATTTTATATAAGGTATATGATGCTCAATATTTAAATTAATGACCATGAAAAATATGTGATATGTATTCACCAATAAATGAAAATGCATGTGACCATTTCATAGATTCACCTTTCATAAAAACATTTAAATGGTTCAGATAGTAGGCAAGTGTGCCCATATATATTCCATAATTGATACTTATTATAAATATTATAAATTTACTTTCAATATAGTTAATGATGATATAAATAATTTATCTTAACAATAGATATCCTATATTAAATAATTATATATGGTCCATTAATAATATCATTAATAGAATGAAAAATTATTTTATAAGTTATAATTTAGTAAACATTCATCCATTGAATATAATCATGATCCCTCCTAATATATGTCTATTTTTTATCAATAAATTGATTCTCATGAATAATTTTATCATAATTTTTCATTATAATTGATCTTAGATTACCCAAATGATCAATTTATGTAATTAATGCATTGGGATTAGTAAACTTCTAGTTTATGATAATTTATTTGATTGTACATAGTAACAATTAAATATTAATAAATTATATATAATAAATTATTTATTATAAATTATTATTTTATATAGAGGTATTTGATATCTCACTCATCTATTGTCTCCATATGATATTCATTTTCAAGAATATCTTTGAATCTCTATAGATTTAGTCAAGACTAAAGATTAAAAAAACATTATTTATTAAAAAATATATTCCATCAAGTAAGAATATATTCTCTATTTCAAATACTTTGAATAATTCTTTACTACCAGTTAAGTTACTTACAAGATCATGTACTAAATTTTTAAAATATTTGATCCATAATAAACATATATGAGTTATTCTGAATCATTTCATTGAAATAATATTTATAAAACTTTTTCTTCAATATATATATATATATATAATCTTTATAATCATTTATTAATAATGTTTAAAAATATACATCATATATAATAAAAAGATAAAATACACATATTTTTCATTGTTATTATAATTTCCACTTCAAGTGGCCAGTTATCAATTTGAATTTGTAATATAATAATAAAAATTTAGGCCTATCACCTAGAGGATATTGTATTCCTTGTAAATTTTGGTCCAAATTCTTTTAAAATATATCTTATAAGGAGAGGAACCTTAATTTATTATTAAGGAAGATGAATATTAAAATAAATTCTATTTAATATTAAAATCAACAATGCATCCTTCATCACAACCATAATTATAAATCATAAAATGAGTTTTTGAAATATCATTTAGTTTAGGTAATGAAGGAAAAATTAATTGATCAAATTATATGATATTTAAACTATTCTTATTTGATAATACTAATTTTATAAAAAATCATGAATAATTTCATTCAATTTTAAAAAAAAAAAATGCATTCACTCGAGGGAATGAATGAATGGATTTTATAAATCATATATCAAATTTCATAATTCTTGAATTATGGTTTATTATTTATCAAAAATTATCATCTCAAACAAAAATAATTATTTTATTTATAATGATGGTCATGGTTTAATAACATTAGGTTGTAAAATTAATTTTATAAAATACATTTAATCATAAAATTTATGAGTGTGTGATAAACTCTTAAAAAAATAAAATTCACTTTATGGAATAATATCAATTTGATCACAAGAGATAATATTGTTAATCTATATGGATATAAAATTTTATTTTTCAGTATTTCTATCATGTGAAAAAACTTTTATAAATATAAATATGATTCAATATAATTTCAAGATACATTATTTTCATACCATATTTAAGGGACATGATATTTTATATTTATCTAATACTTAATTATAAAAATAGATACATTCACATCAAGTAATGAAATAAAATATTTTTCATGAGTTGATTCAAGATAAAAATTCAATAAATATACATTAAATCCATAATTTAAATAATAAATTTCATAAATAGTCACACAGTCCAAGGACCTTCAGGTTTAGCTTCTTGGAAATAAGCTATATAAACATCATATTTTATAATAATTATGAAAATTATCTATAATATCACCCCTATATACCCTCTTCTATACATCTAATATGATATAATTATCTTAGTAACCTATAAAATGGAAACATGAAAAAATGTGATATCAAATTATTTGTAAGGGGAACTTATCAATTCATAATAATGGTTAGATCATAAATAAGTGAGAAAAATGAAGAGGAGAAAAATATCTGATAAAAATTTCATTAGAGAATAAGACCATAGTAAGGTCGTCAAAGTGGAACGATAATAATAACTTGTATTAAAATAATAAAACAATAATCATGAATCATGGGGGCATAACATAAAAGTGTTGAAATTTTAGAAAAGAGGAATAAAAATATAATATAACGTAGCATGAAAAAAAATTAACTTATAAAGTTTGACCAATCATAATCATTGGAAAACCTTGTGAGAAAACTCATTATTCCCACACCTTTATGAATAAACTCATTATGTTCGCGCATTAAAATGAGAGAAAACTCGTTATGCCCATGCCTTTATGAATAAACTCATTATGTACATTCCTTAATATCTCTTGAGATATAAAACCTAACCAATTCATTGGAGGGTGGTATATAGGACCCCCTACCCTCCCCCCCCCCCCCATCATCCATACATATGTGTGCCATATAAAATCTATCATCATCATATCATAAAGAACTCATAGAAAGATAATGGGTTTCATAAAATTTTTAAAAATCGTCACATAACATAAACTTGAGAATCATAGTATAAAAAAAGTCTCATTTCTAAAAGGAATCATTATGAAATAGAATATAGAGGGTGATCAGAACATTTCCTCATGAGAGAAAATCCCTAGAGTAAAATAATGGTGAAAATAATAAAGTGTTCACAAAAACCTTTTAAACTTTGTAATTAAAAGTTTAAGATACAACTTTCATTAAAACACTTTTGAAGAGAAAATATGAGACTTTTGAAAACTTTATTATAAAATTTCCAAATATTGGGTCCTTGAAAAGAAATAAAGGTCAAGCTAATAAATTTTAAGTGGAAAATATTGGTTTAAACATGGAAAGGAATGTCTATCTTAAACTTTAGGGGTTTTATTAAAGGAACCCCATGTTAGAGAAAATTTAGAAGATTTTACTTTTTAAAAATATATAAAGGGAAATAAGATAAATACAAAAGACAAAACATATTTTGAATTAATTAAAGAAAATAATTTCAATAGGAAAAACCTGGACATGGAATAGAAAGATCCATTTGTATAAGAATGCGAGTTATTCTTACCAACATCATACTTTTTCTTGAGAAGGTAATTCATTTAAAAATATATTATTGATGAAGAGAATAAATTTACCCAGAAAAATAAGAATAAAATATTGAATATGGTATTAGTAGAAAGAAATAAACCTTGAAATGAACATTCAAGTAATAAATCTTATGACCCAATGAGTAGGAAATTAATTCGATGAAACCCTTACCTTGAATTACCACTTATTCAAAAGCACTCTAACCTCCTATATAACAAACATAACTATATTATTAACCTAGTTCAGATACTTATCCTTATATTTAAAATTTTATATACTTTATTTTTAATCATTCATTGAGAATATATTAATTGATTATGACTTACTTTAATGATCAAGTGTTATAAATATTGATTGTTTCCCATATGTTTTATAATATTATTGTTGATTCTCATTCATTTAATGAAAGTTCATAATTCCCAAATCACTTAAGATATTGTAATATTTTTTCCATTAATTTTTGGAATCCATTTTTATTTTATGTTAAACATGGATATGGTTTCTGAAGATAAAACTAATAATGAACTCATTTTGTTGGTTTTTATCAAACAAAAAGGTGGAATTTTAATAAATAGTTTAAATGTTAATTTTAACTTTATATAACCATAAAAAATTAATTATTTACTAATTTATTTATTGTAATACCATTATTTATGTTATCTTAGTTATCCATGATAATGATTTATATCATTGTTCGTGTAGGTGGTTAAACCAACCCAGATAAGAACATACTATAATCAATGGGTGAGTATGGTTATAAAAGAGGTTTCTTTTGGCATAATATAATTATTACAGAATAATCATGATATTATTTAGATATTTTTAATGTTTTGAGTCATATTTTAATATATTTTAATAAATAGTAAAGAAAATAAATTTAAAAAAATATATGATACTTCATGGAGGCAAATTCTGTGTGTGCGCATAGTTAGCATTTTAATTTCTCAGTTAATGAGAGGGAATGAAGGTGGATTATAATTTTTATCTTAATATTCATAATTATATTATATATATATATCAATTTATTTATAAATTCCATCCTTATGACTGGTGAAGATTGGAGATTGTGATAAATAGAAGATGTCATTTTGTGGAGGTAATAGTCTGTACAAGCACATGAATGACGTTTTCATTTTTATTAATGGAAAAGGGGGAAGTTATTTAATGATTGTTACCTTAGAATAATAAAATTAAGTATACAAATAATAATAATTTCATTATTTAGTAATAAGAAAAATTATATTTGGAAAAGTAAGTTGTAAAATAAAAAGAATAGGGAAAGATTAGTACTCACATTGAGAACTTAAGTTTTCTCTTAGAAATCTCCCTAGAAATAGAGGCCTTAGGATAAATAATTAAGACCAGAGGCTTATTAAAGTGATATAGTCTTATATTAATAGAATAATTTCAGAGTTATAGGATGAAATTAGAAGGTATGGTTGTATCATGAAGCGGTGGAAGTGATCCCCCTTTATAAGTGAAGAGAAGGGTAATTTGGGAAGTACACATAACATTTCAATAATGGTATGTCACTATTCAAGTTTCAAAGGCTCAAAAAGTGTAAAATAGTGAATTTTAGATTTTTTAATGATCCACCTATCATACACACACTTTTAGGCACATTTTTTTAAATTTTTTAGGCCTTTTACACTTAATAAAACTCTTTTGACTCTTTTACTTTTATCATAGTAAACTAATTTTTAACTATGGTAATTAATTTTAATGTACAAAATTAGAATTGAAATTATTATATAATTTAAATATTTTTATTTTAGGTATGAAGATAATTTTATCAAATAAAATTTCTAAATGTAAGAAAAGTTAATTTAAATATTAGTGCACATAATGCATAAATACCATTTTTTAGGAAAAGTGTGTTCTTAAGATTAAAATTTATGTGTGGTATAGATTTATCAATGTAAATTACTTTCATTACATAAATTGATTTATTATAAAACAAATAAAAATTATGTATCTTCAAAATAAATCCAAAATTGAATGTCGCCATTAAAATTTTTAATTAAAATAAAAGATCAAAAATAATTTTTAAATTATAATGAAATGTTACTTATGTTCTAAAATATTGAACATGAGTTTTCTAAGATTAAAATATTATTTAAAAATATATAATTTTACTCCTATAATACATATTTGATCAATTAAAATTTTTTATAAACTTTTAGGTCTTACTTATTTAATAATAAAGTCATAAAAGGAATAGTTTTGGTAAAAACTATATTTTTTACTATTCACTAAAAATTAATTATTTTAGAAAAGTATTAAAAATTCAACCTAATATATTTTTGGAATTATGAATTCAAAAAATAAATTTCATTTTAAAAATTTAAAATTCTATAATTTATACATTTAGTTTTAAAATAAAAATAAAATATAAAAGGAAAAAGTGCTTTTATTGAAAAATGAATTGTTTAAGATTTAAGTGTTCTTAATCAAATTTTTTATACATTTATAATTTATTACTATATTTTTATCTACTATAGGTTTTATTATTATTATAATTTTCTTATCTAATATGTCACATATCATTTTAGTTTGGTGTTTCATGTGAAACAAGCTTTTATACACTTTATTTATTTAAGGAGAAATATTTACTAAAACACTAGCCATTACATTTGATGAATATTCATTTTCAATTTATAGAATAGACTAAAATTATTTGACCATGATTTATAATGTCTTTATAAATAATAAAATAAATATGTAATTCAATATTTTGATTCATATCTAATAAAAGAAAATGTAATATACATATAAAAATTTAAATAAATGAGAAAAGAAATAAAACATGCAATATTTATTTAAACATTATAAAAATAGAGGCAATCTAATTTGGGAAAATTTAAAGATCCTCATTATATTCAATACCTTTAAAGTTTATAAAATAATTGTGGATTTTATAATTCATCATGTCATCATTGTATTTCATGACCTAGTTATCAAAGTTTGTTTCAACATTTTTCTATTTACCTTTAATTGATTGTTAATAAAGAACAACAAAAACTTCAACATTTAATAGGTATGCGATCAATGCTCATCCATCGTTTGACCAATTCTATTGGTTTATTTACCTATTTAAATTTATTGTATGATATCCTTAATCATAATATTTACACTAACCTTAACCAAATAAATTTTTACTACAATCACATTCACTTAAGGAAATGAAATCGATTGATTTGATTGAGTTTCATGATTACCCTTCCAGAGTTAATAGCAAAATAATAGTTTTTTGTGTGGTAAAAAGAAAAAATATTATAATGATTTTTTATGGTAAAATAAAGTTTAGAAATTTTCCAATATAAATCATGACTTACCTATCATACTAACCATTTTAGTCTAGTAAAACTCGGACTAATAACATGTTGTCAGATAGATGTTGAAACACTGGTCTAAAATGAAAAAGTATATTGTAATTGAAATTTCATTAACAATTTTTGATGAATCACAATTTTGATCAAAAGTGATAATGATTTTGAAAGAATGAAAATATGTGATCATAAATAAAATATAAGACAAAAAAAGACAAACAATAAAGATAATAATAAATCCAATATTTTTTTTATTATCATGTCAACATATATATAAATTGTATGTACATGTCATAGATGATCTATATTAATCTATATTTTTTAATAAATATCCAATGGATATGATTTTTTATATAGGATGTGAGAAAAGTGGAGTTTGGGTCTATTATGACATTAAAATTGGCAGTGGAACTGATAGGTCAAAGCATACAGGTTGTGATCAATAATGTTGGGAATGAATAGAATTGGGATTCATGGGTCATCGGTTGAGTAGCTTCCATGTACATCGAAAAACATGAGATATATTATATTATGATCAATCTAAAATATTGGTGACTCTGCACAACTCATGGGATCTAAGTCAATTATGGTAGGTTGAATAGCTTGAGTTTCCCACCACTATGTTCTTGGTACTATGTGTAAAACCTCATATTCATATGGGTGTGAAAATTCCAAAGGGAATTTGAAATCTTGAGTTTAGTGGTCAGCTTGTTTTGATAACTAGGAATTAGAATCAATTTTATAGAGTTTGAACACCTTCAAAGGATTTTTTTACACATGGTATGAGGCTCTGGTAGGTTTTAGAGGCTTGAAGGAGCCTCAGAAGAGGTCCGGTGTTTGTTGTAATAAAAACTGCAATAGAGCCACTAGTTAGAGAGTGGTATTAAAAGGGGGTGAAATATTATTTTTCCCTCTCGTACTTAAAGAAGAGTCATCCACTCCTTCTCCATTATTGCTTGTGTGAACCAGGACTGACCCCCCCCCCTTCCCCTCTTCTCCCTTGATCAAGGGGTATTTTTTTTGTTATTCTTTGGTGAATTAAGGTGCGTCTTAAACTCAAAAAATATCAGTTCATCATTTTGTATCATATTTTATAATTTTGGATTTCTCAGTTTATGGATTTGATGCTAATTCCACTAAATAATGGTGTAATCAGTAGATTATCAGGGGGTTTTGTGTGGATTGAGTAGAGGAGTTCTCATGACGATTTTTTCCTGTTTCCGCACACCATTTTGATGGAGGCAATCTATTTATTTTTTTTATTAGTTTTTTAATTAAATTTAAATTAAATTTATGTTTGAAACGTCATCTCTAGTTGGGTATTTTTCTCTGATTTCATAGGCGATGTTCTAAGATGGCATCTGCCTATAGTCTCATGTCATTCCTATGAGGTACATCACCATTGTAATTTTTTATAGTATTTTAAACCATTAATTAAATTAATTTAACAATGTAAATGCGGTCGTGTGCTAGGTATTTTTCCTATAATGAGGTTGGGAGAACTTCTCGGGTTGTTGGATTGCATTTGGTCATGATTCCAGTGCGAGAAGGATGTATGGTGACTTCTAGGGATTTATTCCAATTTAAATTAAAATATAAATTTGTTTAAAATTAATTATATTTAATTAGATAATAATAATTTTATTATAATTAATTAATTTTGTGGTTTTAATATGAGAAAGGGCATTAATTTCTTGGATGATGACCTGATGGGTTTGGTGAGCCTTGTTGAGAGTTACTGGGCTAATTTAAAAGTGGTTTTTCTTCAGTTTAAGTTAGGTGGTACTTATGAATCCACCCTTTGATATTATGCATTTACTTATATGAATACTGCACAGGAGATCTCACCCTTGGGTAACCATCGATAAAACCCTAATGACACTCATCTCGGAAACCAGGATGCAAGATCTTTCGCTGATTTTTCCATGGGTCGTGCTCCTTAGAATGATTCAAAGACCTCCAAACGAATTGGCCCCAAGAATTTTTAACCCAGAGTTTTATTGGTGATTTCCTTATCCAAAGATGAGGTGCACACTCTTTCTTCGGATATACGTTTTTCTTTGTTTGGTAATTTTTTTAAATGTAGACCCTCTCTTTTCTTCTTGTGAAAAACCTTGGAATCATAGGATTTGTAAATTTGTGCATTGGATTAATGAACTCATTGCATATTCTGTTTTGATTTTCCTCAAAGGATGATCACTATATATTTTGTACTCAAGGATTTTGGTCTTTTGAGGGTTGTAGAATGAAGGTGTTGAAATGGTCCTCGGACTTCTATTTGGATTCTGAGCCCCCCATTATTCCTCTTTGGATTGGTTTCCTGAACCTTCCTTTACAATTCTTCAAACAGAATGCTCTATTTTCCAACGTAGAACTATTTGGTCAACCCATTGAGTTATATTTTGCCACTTTAAATCTTACATGCCCCTCTGTCACTCAAAATTTTACCGAATTAGATATATCTAAAGCCCTGCCTTCGAGATTCTGGATTCAAAATAGGGATAATGGATTCATAAAGGATGTGATTTTTGAAAATGTCCCAAATTTCTTCAAAAAAAGATCATGCATTGGTCACTTTATTAATGAATGTGGGAATAAATGTGTTGACCCTCAGCCTCCACCACTCTACAAATCTATTTGGGTGGAAAAAGAATCCTCCAAATTTCCCCCTATCAGTTCTATGAATTCTATGGGACCCTCTATGATTCACCCCACCAAACTATGTGATGTCGAGATCTTGCATGATATTGATCCTTCTAAAGAATATAAATATGATCCCTCCAATGTATAACCATTCATTCTTGAGGCAGAACAATCTTTCCAAAATGAGAAAAAAGCTGGGAAATCTGATCATTAAGACTCATTAAAATGTGAGCTTGAAAAATCTTTCCAATTGGAGGAATATTACTTAATATCGAGTTCAAGAAAAGGTAAAAAAGAAATTATTGACTCTAATAGTTTCATCACACTGAGTTCTAGAAACACCTGGAAAGGTAGGGATAATACCAATGTTGAAATAAAAATTGTTACGCACTACCTAGATGCTAGCATAAAGGAACAAAACACAATTCCACTATAACCACCCCCTTATGATAAAGTGATTGCCTCCTCAAATTCCACACAATATCTTCTGAGTTTGACTCAGAAGAGTCATCTAGTGAGAATGATGAACCTACATATAGGGATGCCTATCAACTTCTGGAATAACTATCCCTCCTAAATGAGCTTGACACATGGAATGAAGAGAAGGATAAAATTTCCTTTAAATAGTATAAAATTGGAGAGATCACCGCTGAAACTTATATTGATCTCTGAAAGAGGATTTTCATCAAAGTGGTGGAGTAATTTAATAAGAATCCAAGATTTAATTTTAATGACATTCCTTGGAAATGACCTTTCTTGTTATGGGATTTAGATTTCTTTTTTGGTTGCTGAAGATCCATTGTTGAATTGTAGCAGATCTTCTTTTTGGTGTAGAAGCTTTTAACTTTTGGTGTTGTGGTCTTTTTCTACATTATCATGTTCATTCTATGAGATTAATTAGGCAACCTACCCTCCCTGAAACTAACAAGATGTATTTCAGTATACCTAGTTTTTTTATGTCCATTATTGTGATTCGCTCTTTCAATACATTTCAATGGAAATGTCTTCTATTTTTCTTGGGTCTAAGACTGCAGTTTACACTGGAAACACTCTGAGATGTCCTACCCTTTCTGGATTTTGCAAAGGATTATAGATATAGACCTACACTTTGGTGGTGTCACTGTTGACCTGCAGACAACTCATTTTATATCATTGGAATTGGTAGTCTTATCTGGTCCTTTTGTGCAAAGGTGTAGCAGGTTGGAGGATTCCCTTTTCCGTATGGGTCTTTTCTTTATCATGTTATTTCTGTATATTTTTTATTGGTGTAAGTAAATTATACATTGTGCTTTCTATTGTAAAATTTTTGGAATTAATAAATTTCTTTGGGCATGAATTGGGTGACCAATTCATGTCATTGATTTTTTTTATATGGATGTCGTATGTGTGGCCCTTTCACTTTAGATGGTACCCCTCTTTAAAATTGTTTAAGTTGATTAATAAAATTTTAATCTTATGATTGAATTTCACAAAGTGTTGAGGGCCCTGATAGACCCTCATGTACTATATGGACATCTAGGACACCAATGGACAAGAATATAAATTGAATCTAGAGCCTTAATAACTTGATCCCCATAATGGTGAAATTAAATTAAATGAATGAAATGTGACAAAGTGACCCTAGTGATAGTTGGCCTAGTGACCTCTGGGTAGAGAAGAGTGATGACATGGGATGCATGGATAATGGATTGTAAAAGTGAGATACCCTATAGTTGTTAGGATCATTGAGATGAACATGGGGTGAGTATTCCTCCCCTACTAGGATGTGATCAGTTGGGTGGTTAGACCCTATAGAAATTGGTAGATGGGCCAGCTGTTTGGGCCAACCTAGGACACCTCAAAAAGGGAATGGGATTAAGGCCATATTTATAATGTGACTTTTCTAGGAAGTCAAGGAGGACTAAATGAGATCTATTTGATCCTAGTAGATTCCCTAGTGACTTATGGCCCTAGAAAGAGGGAAAATATAAGAATGGGTAGAGATGGAAGTGATTGTCACGATAAAACTCATACCAATGGAGTGAGATCGAGGGTTTATGGATATAGGTGGTGGTTTTAGTCATTCATTAAACCCCTACCTCATGGTTATTCTTTCACCTAGATTTTTTATGAGACTATAGATACTCAGACATGCTTTATAGTACCCAATCTATGGGCCAGATGCAATGTGATGGTGATGATGTGAATTCCCTAAGGTACTTCTTAGGATCTGTTGTAATGTCTAGGATTTTTCTATGTATTATTTTTAAATATTATATAGAATTAATTCAAGACCAAGATTTGCGACAACATACTATTTAGAGGCCCGAAGTGCCCGAAATAAATGTTTGAAATAAATTAAACTTTTAAATAGCATATGAGCAGTTTTCCTAAAAAAAGTGGAATAGCTTTTAAACAGGTGTCTGAATCAAAAATTTGGGGGCACTGTTACATTTAGAGTAGTGACTTTACCTTAGGTGAGGCATAACCCTGACTGGTGTGGATCGGCTACAAAAGTTAATTTTTGAATTTTTTAAAGGAAATAAAATAAATTAATATTTTATTTTATTTTAAACATTTTAATGACATAGTGATGCGTTTTCTATTTTAAATGAGAAGGAGCCCGGGGTTAGGATCATAATCCTAGATAACTCCATATAATCCTATGGAGCTTTGGAGAGTAACCACCCTTAGAGAACTCTCAACAAACTACAATGTGTGGATCATTGAACAACAAGATCAGATCTCACTGATGATGGCAAAAAATTCACCCTTAGCTGAAGATCAAGGTAGGGGTTTTTATTTCAGTTTTTTTTTGTTATTGGATTTAAATGAAAAATGCGGATCAACCCATGAACAGGTTGACCCGTGGATCATTCGTTCTTACGGGAGGGTCTGATTATCATGTTTTATTTTGGGGAATCGATTTCATATTTGTTTTGTTCTGCTTGATCCTTCTAATGGGAGTAGATCAATGCTATAACAAAAAATGGGGGAGCTTTTTTTCTCTATTTTTTATATAAATTTATTCTCCCCTTTGACCCTGTGTGTTCTTCACATTCTTCGTGGGGTTATGAACAACAGATTGTTGCGCATACGTCTCGCAACGCAATGATCCCAAATTAGAGATATGACATTGTAACGACCCAACGGAGGTGTGAAGACGTTGGTGGAAAATGAATCAACATGGTTCAAAAGAAATCATTCTTCGGCCATTCTTTATGTGGATTATCGAAACTAGTTTCTGGAGCTGATCGGACACCCAAAACTTACTGAATTGGAATTTCTATGATGGGGTGACCCAAGATCTTCATTTTTTAGGTGTTTAAATGGCTGAATAGAAGTATTAAAGATCACCCGAGGCACACTGGTGAAGAACTATGATTCTTGAAAATCACGAAGTACGCGTCATGTTCTCTGAAGAACAGGGCATGTGGGGCCAGCTCAGCGGTGAATAGGGTTCCGTGATATAGAAAGCGATGACACAGCATGTGACCCTTGTTACACAGCATGTGGGTCTTGAAATGGTAATATGCATGTATCTAGGATGATACATGTACATAGAGTGGATTATACAACATGTACTCCACCACACAGCCAAACCAGGTTAGTTATGTGGGTTACCCTGTGTATCGATACACGGTTCGGCAGACACAGGTTGAAGTCGTGTATGGGAAAATGGCCAATGTACACAAAGTAGGCCCTGGTTAGTAGGACACAACATGTCACACTCTTACACATCATGTATATTTCTTTCTATACAACATGCTCTTTTTGACACGGGTCGTTGTACACGGGCAGTACCTGGGGCTAGAGGACATGGTGTGTGACCCTTCTATACATCGTGTACTTTCTTGTACATGACTGGATCTCCTTTCCCAACATATCCTAGGAATGTTTCATTTTGGTTAGTGAATCTTTTATCATTACCATAAATTTCATGCATCGTTTCCATCTATAGAAGTATGATCCCTTCAGAAGGACTTTCTGGATTGAGTCAGAGTCCCTCTGAGAGGCCCGAAGCGAGATCCTCTATCCATTATTGATCCTAGGTAGAGTCAGGTATTGGTGTAACCAATCCTACAAGATTTTGATCCTATACTTATTAGTTTAATCTATATGATTCGTGGTAAACGCTAATTCCCTAGCAGTGATCCTCATCCATGTATCATGATCTTTCCCCACTCAGGAGTGAATTCTCCTGGAATGAGTGTATATATTCTCTCTTCAGATCTATTAGTGTATCTATCTCTCTTAGGGAACTTACCAAAGAATAGTACTTCTCAGGTGGATGTCTTCAGACTATCACACTCGTGGAGTGAGTTATCCCAAATGATCACTTCTTATAATCTTCGAACTAAATCCCTAGTGTGGATATACGAGTCATTGTGACTTACCTCTAAACTAAGGGTCTGAGTTTTGAGTATATCTGGATGTTTCTCTTATTATATGTTCTGTAGACATATACTATGTAGATCTGACTGTACCTTTACTTTTTGTACTGATTTGTGGTTTTCGGAGTCTCATACTGAGTATTGTTATACTCACCCCTACACGGCCCTTAGCCATATGTGTCATGTATTGTGCAGATGAGTGGCCTTTTGATGGAGTCTATGGTGGACCAGGACCGGACTGAGCTTTGTGATCTTCCCTACAATCTGAGGTGCTCCTCCCGCATTGATCACTAGTCCCAATAACTTTCTTGTTTATAGGTTGGACTTGTAGTTGCAGACTCTTCCTTTTGGTGGGCTTGTATTCTGGCCCAGTTACTTTCTACACTTTACATTCTATTGTACTCTATTGGTTGAGTTTAGTTGTATGCATGCATTTTTTTCCTTAGTGGTTTTTACATTTCATAATTTGTGGTCTTGGAGATGTGTGTGTGCATGCAAGTACTTAGGTAATGCCTCCTATGTTAGTGATATTCCTACTCGGTGCTAGTCACCATCCCCTGGCCTATTGGAGGTGAGCTTGGGGAGTTGCAGCATGGGCCCCACTAGGATGGGTCGTAACATAGTGGTATCAGAGGAGGTCAGTTCTACATTAAGGACCAAAAGTTTTTGAGTTTTGGTTTGGGGAAATAGTGTTAAGTGTTTCAAGTTCGTCTTTCAGGCCAAGGATTCCAGTTTTGGTGCGGTCAGCTGACATATCCATACACTAGGACTCTGATAACCTACTTTTTTACTCTATACATGAGAAAACTAGTTGAAAGGTAAAAAAAGAATGGTACATGCATCATATAGGAATGGGTTATGGTTTCCATGTCCTTTTGTGTCACCTATTTAGATATACTCCTTGACCGTGGTACATCTTGTTTCCTTACAGGATGCCTCTTCGATGCATAACAGCTAGGATTCAGTAGCTCGATCATGAGGATGACCTCCTCAGTGAAGAGGCTTCAATTCAGGGGGACAGTTCCCTAGGCAATACATATAGGTGGTGCACCTAATATACCACCACCAGTGGAGCATCACGTGGTACCTTCACTACCAACAGATTAGGAGTGTAGGTTGAGCGTGCTCCATGAGTTTCAGTGACAAAGACCCCTCAGGTTTTGAGACAATCCCGACCCTCAGGTGGTTAACAATTGCCTTGAGGCAGTGACCAGAGTCTTCCGTCTAGTAAGGACACCAGTGAACCAGATGGTGATCCTAGGAGCGAGTCTTCTTCAGGGTTTGGTAGGGAAATGGTGTAGTTTGACCATGAAGACTCATGATGAGGCGGCTCTTTCATGTACGGAGTTCGATCGACTCTTTAAAGAGGAGTTATCTCCAATTACACTAAGAGCAGTGCATATCTAAGAGCTTCTTCAGCTCTAGTAGGGCAGTTTGACAGTGGATGACTATTCATTGAGGTTTACCAACCTCACCAGGTACTCAATGGATATGGTCATGGATCAGTACATTATATCTTAGACATTCGATCAAGTTTTATGATAAGACATCTGAGAGAACATCATGACTCTATACATTCTGACTTATGCTAGAGTGATCGAGTGAGCTTTAGTGGTTGAGATCTTATTGGCTGAGCAGAGGCAGTCAGTGGCAGTCAGTAGCAGGTAGACGGGTGAAGAGATCTCGGTAGCAGGAAACCAACATCAAGCATAGGGATCAGGATGTGGAAGACATCACAGAAGGTCATAGGATAGGGTATCTATAATCTAGGGCTCTCAGTATATATCCAATCATCCTAGAGAGTGATGATGTTACTCATGCGATGGTAGAGGACATCTTGCTAGAGACTTTCTAACCCGATGAGATACTAACAGGGACATGGTGGATAGACCACCGAAGTAGAGGCAAAAAGTGGAGAAGGTAGACCCGCTCAATAGTGGATGTGGAAGAGGAGTAGGGAGAGCTGCAGGAGGTGGAATACATTTTGACATACTTTCACCACCTCCCCTAGGAGGTCCACACCAGGATTAGGGAGCTCGGGGACAGGGGTGTGGGAAGCTACATCCAGTCAAGGCATACGACCCAAGGGATCCAAGGATTATCTGAGGTATGATCTGTTTCTTCTATACCTTAACTGATGTGATTATAGTCATAGGTATCGGTTATTCTTTCCACTCCACATGTATTGTGCGAAACCTTGAGATTCTGATAGAGTCATTGACTCAAAACATATGCTTGGAGACACCTATGGGATGAGACTCAATGGTCATGCATCTTTTACAATAGTGTGATCTTACCCTTGGAGGTGAAAGTTTTAGTTGGAACCTCTTGGTGGTAGTGTCGAGGACTTATGACATTATTCTTGGTATGTATTGGTTATCTTCAGTCCATGCCCAGATTTAATGCTTTAGGAAAAGGGTGTGGTGTGTCTGTAGGGATGGGATGAGGTTTTCCTTTTTTGGATAAAGGGAGAACCAAGCCGCACAAGAGGGGTTCATTCACATGAGGGTGCAGCAGATCACTCATGCGTTATCTAGCCTTACCCTCAGAGCAACAGATGTTATGAGATTTTAGTTCCCAACAATAATGGCAGAGTATGAGGACATATTCCTAGAAGATGTTCTAGGGTTACCTCCCCACTGAGAGATCAACTTTTGCATCTACTTACACAATGGTATGACACTGATATCCTCACCAGCATATTGGATGGCTCCTATGGAGCTGCATGAGCTGAGGGTGTAGCTGGAGGATTTGTAGAGTAATGGATTTGTGAGACCCAATGTTTCACCCTGGGCGGCCCCAGTTTTGTTTTGCCAAGAAGACAGATGGGAGTTTGATTTTGTACATGGATTATTAGCTCCTGAACTAGGTGATGGTAAAGAACAAGTATCCACTACTGAGGATCGATGACCTCTTCAATCAGATAATATGGGAATGATGGTTCTCGAAAGTTGACCATCAATTAGGTTATCATCAAATTCTAGTATGAGATGGGGATGTGCCGAAGACATCTTTCGGATACTGCTACAGTCAATATAAGTACTTGGTGATGCCATTAGGCATGACAAACTCCACTGTAGTGTTCATGGGACTCATGAACAGGATCTTATGGTTGTGCTAAGACCAGTTCGTAGTAGTCTTCATCGACGACATCCTTGTGTACTCGATGTTAGAGGAGGATCACACAAGACACCTACGGATGGTTCTAGATGTACTCTGAGAGAACCATCTCTATGATAAGCTCTCGAAGTGTCAGTTCTAGATATAGGAAGTCCACTTTTTGTGACATGTCATCTTAGTAGAAGGAGTAGTGGTGAACCCAGCCAAGTTCAAGGTGGTGTTAGCATGGGATCCACCTAGGAGTGTGATGGAGGTATAGATCTTCCTTGGGATGGAAGGATATTATCAAAGATTCAATCCTAAATTCTCCTAGATATGATCCCCAATGATAGATTTGACTTAGAAGGGGAAGTCTTTCGTATGGATGGAGAAGTGCCAATATATTTTCCAGTAGTTGAGTTAGAGTTTGATGAGTGCACCAATCTTGATATTTCCATAAGAGGGTGTCAAGTACGTAGTTTTCTATGACGCATAAAGGATCGGGCTTGTATATGTTATGATGCAGTGACAGATGGTGATTGCTTATGGCTCGCACCATCTAAAGTCACATGAGAATAACTACGCGACCCATGATCTTAAGTTGGTAGTGTGATAGAGCGCTGTCGTGGGCGCCCTCAAATGATTAATGTGATTTGGAGTACTTAGGTGCAGCAGAGTGGCTGACCAAGGTTGTCTCTCAAAGGAGGAAGTGAATTAAAACAATTTTTAGAGGTATTATAGAAGTAAAATAAAAGAGAATAAAAACACTACTTGAAAGGATGGGGGTGGTTGTTTATAGTTTATGAATCTAGAAGAAGTTTGCTGGAAGAAGATTGCATTTTTTTTGTTTTTAATTTTGAAATGAAGTTTCGATTAGAATGACACAACAAGAAGATGTTTTTTTAGAAATCTATTTTAAAAGGCATAATCGATCTAACTCTACCTCTTCAATCATTTATTAATCATTATCATTTAAATTAATATTCACTTAATTATGATCCCTTAATTTGTTAAATCCCGAACCCTACGAGAATTAACTTTACCATGAAGATTGAAGTGAATTTTAACCTTAGGATAACTTCGGAACATGCAATCGCGACACCCTGCTTTGATTGATGCTCTAAAATTAGCTTATGGTCAGTGGTAAATTAAGGTACATAACCACTCTGGAAATGAGGATTAATTGAGTTTAGGGATTATATTTGAACTCTACAAATTGATCCCATGTGGTTTTGAATTACCGGTTAAGGTTGCGCTCTCACAGTTCACACAATTCCCGACCTCGCGTGTTTTGTGTTAACTATTCAATTGCTTGCTTAGTTTCATTTAAATTAAAAACTCAATTAATAGATCATAATATGTGAATTACAGTAGCTCATTGATTCAAAATAAATGAATGAAGAAGGATAGAGGTCGATCGATTACTAAAAAGAACTACTCTTCCATGGGTGGCGTAGTCATCGTGGAGACGTTTTGCATAAGCAACGGATTGAAAGGGTAGAACCCAATCTTGTATCCACTCTTGATTCCAACCCAATTAAGAAGATTAAGATAAGAAGAAGAGGGATTAACACAGAATATTATTTGAAGAAAAATTCAAGAAACAAGCATGAAAGAAAAGAAATACAAAGAAGAGGTGAGAGAGGAGAGCCTTTTTGGAAGAGAGGTTTGCACAAAGGATTACTTCTTCCAAGAGTTGTGAGGGGCTCCCAAGAGACACCCTTTCGGCCACACCTTCCCAAAACCTAGACCAGCCCTCTCAAAGAGTTAAAACCCCCTTTAAATAGAGTTTGTGAGGGCTAGGGATACATAACTTTTTAAGTGTGAAATGAAAAACTCGGCCAAATATTTTATTCCAACTTTTACTGCCCATTTGACCTCCAAAACGCGTGAATTGACCGTCCTTCCAGAAGGATGATTTGTTCCAAATCATGTCCCCGAGCTTTCCTCAAAATTTGGGCTCAATACAAGCCCGTACGTAGACTATATGGCCCAAATACAGAACCTATGTCTATTCTGCCGAGTCCAGCCCACCATTGGATTAATTGATCATTTACTCCATCCAAATTCACTTTTTAGCTCTAGTGTCCTGAATTAAAGTTGTATAAAATGAAGTTAGGAACACTTTTACAAAATTTCAAATTCAAATAATAAATATAAAAATATTTATCTTCGAAATACTACAACGCACTATTAAGGTTAAAACTGGAATTTTCACCAAATTTTCAAATGAATGATCAAATCCCAAATATTTTATAAATAAACATATTTAACACAATGTGAGGAAATTATTTCATTTATTATCAATAAAATATTCAATAAAATATTGTTTTATCATAGTGATAGTCTTCATGTTGAATATGTGTCGACACTACCTGATGGGAGAGCGGTTTATCATCTACTATGACCACAAGATTCTCACATATATCTTCTCACTGAAGGATCTGAATATGAGGTAGAGGTAATGGTTGTATTTCATCCATGATTATGAATTTGAGATCATCTATACTCCTATAAATGGGAACATAGTGGCTGATTATCTTAGTCAGAGATCGAGTTCGCAGTTGTAGAGCAAGGAATCATAGCATTTGGTCTTTATACAGTTATCTTTCATGGATGGAGATGATGCAGCTTACCTTCAGTCGATGGTTGTTACCCCTCCACTCTTACAGTGAGTTAGGGAGGCACAAATAGGGGATGTCGACTGTGAGGCTTTACATGCTCCGTTATCCACAGGACAAGCTCCTGATGGATATTCTCAAGGTGGGGAGCACATCTTCCTTTTTATAGGATACATAGTTGTACCAGTGGAATTGCAGGAGGAGGTTTTGATGGAGTTTCATATACCCCCTTGGTGGTATATCTTGGAGTGGATAAAATGTACCAGGACCTCTGACATCAGTTCTGATGGACCAGGATGAAGAAGGACATAGCATAGTTCATTTCTCAATGCCTTACATACCAGCGGGTGAAGGCTGAGCACCAGGTTTCAACAGGACTAGAACACCCTATGGAGGTTCCAGAGTGGAAGTGGGATACAATATCTATGGACTTCGTGATGGTCTTACAATGAATTTATAGGGGACATGATTCCATCTGGGTGATCATTGACCGAATCACCAAGTCGGCCCACTTCCTAGCTATCAGGGAATAGAGTTCAATAGAGAGCTTGGGATGCCTCTATGTGTAGGAGATATTTCGTCTTCATGGAGTCCCCTCGATGATAGTCTCAGATCGTGATGCTCATTTCACATCCCAGTTGTGGAAGGGATTGAAGGAGGATTTTAGGGACTCATCTATGCTTGAGCATGGAATTCCATCCCCAAACATATGGTCAAATAGTGAGTACCATTTGGGTTCTAGAGGATATGTTGTGGGCCTGTATATTGGAATTTGGTCACAGTTGGGAGGACCACCTACCATTGGTGGAGTTTATGTACAACAACATCAACCACTCCACCATTGGTATGGTACCATTAGAGACTTTATATGGGAGACCCTACCAGTCACCGCTTTACTAGATCAACTCTGGAGAGTTAGCACTCATGGGTCCGAAGTTGGTGTGAGCTACCACCGAGAAGGTGCAGATCATCTAGGAGCGGACGAAGACTGCACAGAGCTGGCAGAAGACTTATGTTTAAAGATGATGGATACCTCTAGAGTTTGATGAGGGAGACCATGTCTTCCTTTAGGTCTCACCTTGACGAGGGTTGTGGAGATTTGGCATGGGCGAAAAGTTTTCCCTGAGGTTCATTGGCCCTTTCCAAATACTGCGTAGAGTTAGTGAGGTGGAATACCACCTATCTCTACCACCGTAGTTATACTAGGTACATGATGTCTTTCATGTGTCGCAGCTGAGGAGGTACGTGCACAATCCTTCACACATCATCAACTGGGGAGAGCTAGACATTGAGGATGGAGCGACCTTTTTGGAGTACCCAGTGGAGATTGAGGATCGGAAGGAGAGGATTATTCATGAGAAATCAATTCCATTGGTGTGTGTTCAATGGTAGCATGGGAATCTTTAGGAGAGAATGTGGGAGAGGTAGGCTCAGATTCATGTGCAGTACCTGCATCTATTTGAGTAACCTTTTGTTTTGGATTTTCGGGGATGTAAATCCCTAAGGTGGGGAGAATGTAATGTCTCGGATTTGTTCATGTATTATTTTTAAATATTATATGGAATTAATTTGATACCAGTATTTATGACGATATGTGATTTTGTGGCCTGAAATTCCTAGAATAAATGTTTGAAATAAATTAAACTTTTAAATAGCACACGAGCGGTTTTCCTAAAAAAGTGTAATAACTTTTAAATGGGTTCCTAGATCATAAATATGATGGAACTATTACATTCAGGGTAGTGAATTTATCTTAGGAAAGGCCTAACCCTGACCAGCATGGGTCGGTTGCAAAAGTTAATTTTTGGATGTTTTAAAGAAAATAAAATAAATTAATAATTTATTTTATTTTAAACTTTTTAATTATGTAGTGATGTGTTTTCTTTTTTAAATTAGAAATATCCCAGTGTTAGTCTCGTAACCCTAGAAACTCCCTAGAATCCTCTAGAACTTTGGAGAGGATCCACCCTTAGAGAACTCTTGACGAACGACAATGTGTGGATCATTGCGCAACAAGATCAGATCTCACTGACGACAGAAGAAAATTCACCCTTCATCGATGATCAAGTTAGGGGTTGTTTTTTAGATTTTTTTCCCATTCTTGGATTTAAATGGTGAGAATAGATCAACCCACAAACAAGTTAGCATGAGGATTTTTCGTTCTTATGGGAGGGTCTGATTATCGAGTTTTATTTTGGGGAATATATTTTATATTTGTTTCATTCTGCTTGATTCTTATAATGGGATCATATAAACACCATAACAAACAATGTTGGAGGTTCATTCCTTGATTTTTTATATGAATTTATTCTCCCCTTTGACCCCATTCATTATTTTTGTTCTTCACAGGGTTATGAACAACGGATCGTTGTGCATCCATCTCATAACACAAAAATCCCAAATCAGAGATCCAACATTGTGATGACCCAGCAGAGGTGTGGCAACTATGGAGATAGAAAAATCAAAACAGTTTGGAATAAATATTTATTCGACTGTTCTTTGCGCGGATGATTGAAACGAGTTTCCAGAGGTGATCGGACACCCGAAACTTAATGAATCAAATTTTCTATGATAGGATGACCCAGGATATTTAGTTTTGAGGCATTCAAATGGAAGGATCTAAGGACTGAAGATCGTCCGAGGCACGCTGGTGGAGAACTATGATTTTGGAAAATCGTGAAGAACACGGCGTGTTCTCCGAAGAACATGGAATGTGGGGCCGGATCAGCGGTGGCCAGGGTTCTGCAATATAGAAAGTGATGAAAAAGTTTTTTGACCCCTATCACATGGAATGTGGGTCCTGACATAGGACTCGGTGTGTATCTCGGACGATACATGGTCATGGGGTGGAGTACATAGCATGTACTCCACCACACGGCCAGACCAGGTCGGTTACGTGGGTTACCCTGTGTACCGATACACGGGTCCGCAGACACGGGTTGAAGTCATGTATGAGCACATGGACAGCGTACACGGAGCGGCCCCTAGTTAGTAGGACACTATGTGTCATGCTCTTACACACCATGTATATTCCATTCTACATGACATGATCTTTTCGACACGGGTCATTGTACACAGTCGGTACTCGGGGCCAGAGGACACAGTGTGTGGCCCTTCTATACGTCATGTAATTTCTTGTACATGGATTGATCTCCTTTTCCACCGCATCCTGGATAGATTTCATTTGGGTTAGTGTCCCTTTTCTCATTCCTGTGAAGGTTAGACATCATTTCCATCCACAGGAGTATGATCCCTTCAGCAGGACTTTCTGGATAGAGTCAGAGTCCCTCTGAGAGACTTGAAGAGAGATCCTCTATCTATTCTTGACCCTAGGTAGAGTGTATCTATTATATCTTTAGATATATCAATTCATCTATCTCTCTTGTGAAACTTCTTGATGAATAGTACTTCTCGGATGGGCATCATTTGAGCTATCAAACTCTTGGAGTGAGTTCTCCCAAATGAGTGCTTTGTGGAATCTTCAAACTGGATCCCTAATGTGGGTATACAGGTCCTTTTGACTTACCTTTAGACTACGGGTCTGGGTTTTGAGTATATTTGGATGTTTCTCTTGTTATATGATCTGTAGACATATACTATGTAGAGCTGACTTTACCTTTACTTTGTGTATTTATTTGTGGGTTTCAGGGTCTCCTACTGAGTATTGTTATACTCACCCCTACACGGGTCTTGCCTGCACATGTCGTGTCTTGTGTAGATGAGCGGTCTTTTGATGGAGTCCAGGGTGGACTAGGACTGAAATGAGCTTTGTGAGCTTCCCTACAGGTCAAGGTATTCCTTCAGAGTCAAGCAATAGTCCCAGTACCTTTCTTATTTATAGGTTGTACTTGTAGTTGCAGACTCTTTCTTTTGGTGGGATTGTATTTGGGCCCAGTTACTTTCCTAACTTTACTTTTTTTTGTACTCTATTGGTTATGTTTAGTTGTATACATGCATTTTATTCCTTAGTGGTTTTTATATTTCAACATTTGTGGGCTTGGATATGTGTGCATATGTTTAGGTATTTAGGAAATTCCTCCCATGTTAGTGATATGCCTACTCGGTGCTAGTCACCAGCCCCTGGCCTATTAGAGGAGGGCTTAGGGAGTCACAACATGGGCCCCACTAGGATAGGTCATGACAGGGTGGTATCAGACACTACTGAAAATGTGGGTTTTACCAATGGTTCTTTACCAGCAGTTTTCTTAAACTGTTGGTAAAGAAGGTTTAGGGAACCCTTTCCCAATGATTCACTAGAACCGTTGGGAAAGGGTACCCCTTTGCCAACGGTTTTATGAAACCGTTGGCAAAGGGGTGTTTAAGTTACCCTTTCCCAACAGTTTCATAAAACCGTTGGCAAAGGGTACCCTGAACACCCCTTTTCCAACAGTTTTTAAAAACTGTTGGTAAATCTTTTCCCCAAATACAATCGGGTCGCTGCTCTCCCCCATTCGCGACAGAACCCTAAAATCAATCTGGCGCTCTGTTCCTCTCGTGAACTCCCCCATTCGAACAGGTGAAAAACCATCTGAATCATCTCAAATCAGGTATTTTATTCTTTATACACATATTCTACCTTATTTTTATTGTTATTGATCTAATATTTTAGTTTTAAGTTTGGATTTTGATGTGATTTCACCGTGAAAAATTGGGAAATGAACGAATATTTTGTTAATTAATTAGTTTCCCATGGAATATCATTTGTGTTATAATGCCCATGCTAAATAAAGGGGTAATGTAATAAAAGACCTTGAATAAATTGTGGAAGTTGGGGTATGTTTCTTCTATGAGAGGTTTTTTGTTGTGTTTCATTGTATGTTGTAGGATATTGTATGGTGATTAAGGTGAATAGTTGGTCTTTGTGATATGTGGGGTTGCAATGTTATGGTTAGTGGGCATGGATGTGACATGTGAAGTTGTGTGATAGTGATGATGTGTGGTGGTGTTGTGTCATGTGGAGGTGTTGTGTGATGAGGTTGTGGTGTATGATGTGGTGAGGTGGTTTTGGTAGTGCGGTGGTTTGTGATGTGCAATATTTTTGTTGTGATATGTGGTTGTTTTGGTGAGATGGTTGGCCGATGTAACATGGCAATGATGGTTATTGTGAGATGGTGAGTTGTTGTGTGGTGGTTTTATTAGTTTCCTGGTTATCTATGGAATAAATTATGTTGTTAAAACAAAAAAACAAGATAGTAAATAAATTATATGGAATAGAAATGGATGTGTGGTAAATGGATTTAATTAATTTAACATTAAATGAATGGACAATGTAAGTGTGAATGAAGTGGCTTATAAATGAAAGTGGAAAATGCTATGTGTCTTCTGTGGTGGTGGTGTGGTGTGTTGCACATAGTGGTGAAATTGGTTGTGATGGTTTATGTGTTGTATGGTAGTAGTGAAGTGTTTTATTATGTAGTTAATGTGAACCCATAGGTTGGGTATTTTTTGTTATCTATATATCATGTATTTTATGTTATTTCTACACATTCCCAACCAGAGTTGGATATACTTACCAACGATCAGAGGTTTTGAGTTATGGGTATTTTTTCTAATATCTAGGATGGTGTTTATATGGTTGGATAGCTACCATGTATTCCCTACTCTTCCTTCATAAGTGATTGACCATGTGTTTTTAGGCAAGATGTGATGTGATTATCCATGTGTCTCAGGTGAGATGTACTATGATTTCCCTAGTGTTTTCAGGTGAGGTGCGATGTGATAAGGCTAAATTACCAATGAATCCCCCTATTCCCTCATATATTTAGTTTTTTAGGTTACACATTAGTTTCCTTTTTCTAATTAATTACATATTTGTTTTCAAAAGCAGTAAATGTATCCAATTGAAGAGAGACGAAGGAAAAAATGATGGAGAACAATCGTCGAATGACGGAGTTGGGAATTCCATCATTAGTGCCTGTAGTTAGTACTTTATTTCAAATTGATATATTTAAAGAATATATAATGTCATGTGATTAATTTTTTTGTAAACATTTTTGTAAGATCCACCTATACGTCGATAGTTATTCGATGAGGAGCCTAGTACTAGTCTTAGTACTCAGGCCGGTGGTACGAGGAGGGTTCGTACCAGAGGTGGACGAGCAGCTGTGCGTACCAGACTAGACCCTGCCCCTCCAACTGACATGTCTTCCTTCCCACATTCTGATCCTGGTGTGTCATTAGGGATACATGGGATATTTAGATCTCCCATGTTTTCGCTACCTTCTGAATCTTCTGGCCCATCATTTTCACATCCCATGATGATTCCCACTCCCCAGTCAGAATCCGGTCAGATAGCTGTCTCGTCTTCTTTTCCTTCTACTTCTGTCTCTCCGAGCTTCTATATTCCATCTTCTTCGACTCTTGTTCCACCACAGGGTGTTCCATCAGTTTTTGTGGATCCAGCGGTGCTCAGCAATCAGACCGGCGCAGGTATATTTATAGAATCCTAACACATTTTTATAGAAATATTTATTTTCATTATAACATGTTTTGATAAAATATTTGTTTTTCTTTCATGACAGATACATATACTGATAGGAGGCGTGGGCGGGGGCGTACACGCATGCGTTTGGTGTGGAACCGCCGCACACAGGTTATGGTGGATTATAATGAAGACAATCAAATGGTTGAGAAAACAGGGCAGCAATATCAGAGTTTTTTGGCGACGCTTGCCAAATACTCCGACATCATTCCCGTCAGCCCACTATCATGGAGACATTTTCCACATGAGGTCAAAGATAGAGCTTGGGCAGAGATATGGGTAAAAAAATCTGTTCTATTTAATGCCATGAATTATTTTTGTATTTATATGAATTAATATTTTGATTTCAGCTTCGATTTAATTTTCCCGATGGTGAGGGTGCACGATCGGAACGTCTAAAGGATTTAGGAGAGATTTGGAAATCCTACAAGAATGAGTTGTATATTGGTTGGTTTGCTAGAGTTGGCACTGAGTTAGAGGCGGTACTAGTGGTGGATGATTATCCTATAGAGCAGTATCGTCAGATGATTACTCATTGGACAAGTACCCAGTTTAAGGTATTAATTACATTTGAGGTATTTAAATAATAACTTTCATGTTTTGAATTAATACTATCTGTTTCATTTTTTAATTTTATTTAGGAATAATCTGAAAAAAATAAAAATAACATTGATGCAAAAAAATACCTCCACACACTAGGACGCATTACGATGCCTGATCATGAGAGGAAGCAGGTATGACAATTGTTTATAAGTTTTCTTTACGACTTACACTTTCTTTTGTTTACTAAATTATTTAATAGTTTTATAAAGTTTTTATATAACTTTAGTTTTCAATTTCATTGTATAGGCAAGTACAAAATATTGAAGGATGTGTGCCTCGAGCAAAACTGTTTTGCTCGAGTAGACGGAAAAAGGATGGAAGTGCCATCAACGAAGTGACTCAGCAGGAGATTGTAAGTTTTAATCTATTGATTTTATATTTTAATATCTATTTTGTAACTTAATAATATATTTATATTTGTAATAGGCTGCTTTAGAGGCCCTCGATTCCCAAGAACCAGACAATTTTGGGCCAACTGATCACTTAAATCAGGTTTTGGGAGAGGAGAATCCTGGCAGAGTACGCTGCGGACCTAGGATAGCCCCGACGAGGTATTAGCCCTCCTCAGGTACGAGTTGTAGTGCCACCGAGCTGTAGCAAGTTAGGGCATAGGCAGAACAGGCTGACAAAAGGGCCACAGAGACGGCAGAACAGTCTACTAGGGCAAACAATGCATTTATGAAATTTATTGAAGTTCTACGTCCGACACTTCCACCAGAGGCCAGTCCAGCTTTTGATGAATATATGTCGTCGATACGTTATATATATGGAGAACCAGGTGGCAGTTATAGTGGTGGAAAAGATGATGTCCAGGCTGATAATGATGGGGATGAGGACGAGGAGGAGGGCGAGGAGGGCGAGGAGGAGGGCGAGGGCGAGGAGGGAAAGGGCGAGGAGGAGGGCGAGGAGGGCGAGGATGATGATGGGGACGAGGACAAGGGTGATGATGATGGTGATGGTGATGTGGGACAAGTTGATCCGTTACATTTTTGACTAATATTACTAATATTTGATGTTTAATCTATTCTAGTTGTTTTTTTTATCCAAACCTGTAGTATAGTATTGCAGTTGAGTTATTTTTATATATTGCCTGTTTTCATGGATGTTGATGTATTCATTGGGTATGGCATTGTTATCTCTGAAATGTTTCATAGCATGATAAACTAAAATCTAATATATACTAAGAATGATATAAAAATATTCTAAATGAATTTTCACAAGATTTTAAGTAAATACCATTCCCCTAATAGACACATGAGGATTCTCATAAATCATGTTTACCTTAATATTTCCACAAGGATTTTTAGTAAAAGTTTTATCTTCTATTAATTTTCTGATAGTCTCATTTTAAATGTAAATTTTTCATAAATAAATTAATTTAAAGACCCATGGTCAAATAGTGTATTTGAATAATGTGAATAAACAACTAACATACCACTCTAACTGTGTCTCTTTTGTTTAAAATGGACAGGATTATAAGTGAAAAGAACAACTGACATATGGAAAAATGACCAAACGCATTCGGATTCTATTGATAATTTATCACAACGATCCATGGGTCATATGTGACATGTAAAGCCAACCCGAGCTCAATCCGAGTCACGATGTGGCTGGGATCAGTCTAAGTGTCTCTCTTTTGTTTAAAATGGACAACATTTTAAGTACATACAAAAATCTGACCAAACGCATTTGAAATGTATTGATGCTTTAGGAAAACGATTCATGGGTAATATATGACGTGTATGAGTCAACATCACCTCAATCTGAGGCACGGTGTGGCCGACACCATTCATAGTGTCTCTCTTTTGTTTAAAACGGACATGATTATAAGTGAAAAGAACAACTGGCATACAGAAAACCGACCAAACACATTCGGAATCTGTTGATAATTTATCACAATGATACATGGGTCATATGTGATGTGTACGAGCCAACCCGGGCTCAATCCGAGTCACGGTGTGGCCAGGATCAGTCTAAGTGTCTCTCTTTTGTTTAAAATGGACAACATTTTAAGTGAAAAACATCAACTGGCATACGAAAAACTGACCAAACGCATTCGGAATGTGTCGATACTTTAGAACAACGATCCATGAGTCATATATGATGTTTACGAGTCAACCCCACCTCAATACGAGGCGCAGTGTGGCCGACACCACTCTAATTGTGTCTCTTTTGTTTAAAATGGACAGGATTATAAGTGAAAAGAACAACTGGCATACGGAAAACCAACCAAATGGATTCTAATTGTGTTGATACTTTAGCACAACAATCCATGGGTCATATTTGACATGTATGAGCCAACCCGGGCTCAATCTGAGTCACGGTATGGCCGAGATCAGTCTAAGTGTCTCTCTTTTGTTTAAAATGACCAACATTTTAAGTACATATGGAAAACCAACCAAACGCATTCGGTTTCCATTGAAACTTTAGGAGAAAGATTCATGGGTCATATGTGACGTGTACGAATCAAACCCGCCTCAATATGAGATGCGGTGTGGCCGACACCACTCAAAGTGTCTATCTTTTGTTTAAAATGGACAACATTTTAAGTGAAAAACATCAAATGGCATACGAAAAAACAACCAAACGCATTCGGAATGTGTCAATACTTTAGAACAACAATCCATTAGTCATATGTGATGTGTACGAGTCAACCCCGCCTCAATACAAGGCGCGGTGTGGCTGACACCACTCTAACTGTGTCTCTTTTGTTTAAAATGGACAGGATTATAAGTGAAAAGAACAATTGGCATACAGAAAACTGACCAAACGGATTCTGATTGTGTTGATACTTTAGCACAATGATCCATGGGTCATATGTGATGTGTACGAGCCAACTCGGGCTCAATCCGAGTCGCGGTATGGCCGGGATCAGTCTAAGTGTGTCTCTTTTGTTTAAAATGGCCAACATTTTAAGTACATACGGAAAACTGACCAAACGCATTCGGTTTCTGTTGAAACTTTAAGAGAACGATCCAAGGGTCATATGTGACGTGTAAGAATCAACCCCGCCTCAATCTGAGACACGGTGTGGCTGACACCACTCAAAGTGTCTGTCTTTTGTTTAAAATGGACAACATTTTAAGTGAAAAACATCAACTGGCATATGAAAAACCAACCAAATTCATTCTGAATGTGTCGATACTTTAGCACAATGATCCATGAGTCATATTTGATGTGTACGAGTCAACCCCACCTCAATACGAGGTGCGGTGTGGCCGACACCACTCTAATTGTGTCTCTTTTGTTTAAAACAGACCGGATTATAAGTGAAAAGAATAACTGGCATACGGAAAACCGACCAAACAGATTCTGATTGTGTTAATACTTTATCACAACGATCCATGGATCATATGTGACGTGTAAGAGCCAACCCGGGCTCAATCCGAGTCACGGTATGGCCGGGATTAGTCTAAGTGTCTCTCTTTTGTTTAAAATGGCCAATATTTTAAGTGAAAAACATCAACTGGCATACGAAAAAATGACCAAATGCATTCAGAATGTGTCAATACTTTATTCCAACAATCCATGAGTCATATTCGACGTTTAAGATTCAACCCCGCCTCAATAAGAGGCGCGGTGTGGCCGACACCACTCTAATTGTGTCTCTTTTGTTTAAAATGGACAGGATTATAAGTGAAAAGAACAATTGGCATACGGAAAACTGACCAAACAGATTATGATTGTTTTGATAATTTAGAACAATGATACATGGGTCATATGTGACGTGTACGATCCAACCCGGGATCAATCCGAGTCACGGTATGGCCGAAATCAGTCTAAGTGTCTCTCTTTTGTTTAAAATGGACAACATTTTAAGTACATACGAAAAACCGACCAAACGCATTTTTTCCATTGAAACTTTAAGAGAATGATCCATGAGTCATATGTGATGTGTACAAATCAACCCCGCCTCAATCTGAGACATGGTGTGGCCGACACCACTCAAAGTGTTTGTCTTTTGTTTAAAATGGACAACATTTTAAGTGAAAAACATCAACTGGAATAAGAAAAACCGACCAAACGCATTCAGAATTTGTCGATACTTTAGAACAATGATCCATGATTCATATGTGATGTTTATAAGTCAACCTCGCCTCAATAAGAGGTGCGGTGTGGCCGACACCACTCTAACTGTGTCTCTTTTGTTTAAAATGCACAGGATTATAAGTGAAAAGAACAACTGGCATACGAAAAACAGACCAAACGGATTCTGATTGTGTTGATACTTTATCACAACGATCCATGGGTCATATGTGACGTGTATGGGCCAACCCAGGCTCAATCCGAGTCGCGGTATGGCCGAGATCAGTCAAAGTGTCTCTCTTTTGTTTAAAATGACCAACATTTAAAGTACATATGGAAAACTGACCAAACGCATTCGGTTTCGGTTGAAACTTTAGGAGAACGATCCATGGGTCATATTTGACATGTACGAATCAACATCACCTCAATCCGATGTGCGGTATGGCCGACACCACTCAAAGTATCTCTCTTTTGTTTAAAATTGACTTCATTTTAAGTGAAAACAACAACTAGCATACGGTAAACTGACCAAACGCATTCAGATTCTGTTGAAACTTTAGTAAAACGATCCATGGGTCATATGTGACGTGTATGAGTCAACCGAGCCTCAATCCGAGTCACATTGTGGCCGGTATCACTCTAAGTGTCTCTCTTTTGTTTAAAATGGACAACATTTTAAGTACATATGGAAAATCAACCAAATGGATTCTGATTGTGTTGATACTTTAGCACAATGATCCATGGGTAATATATGACGTGCACGAGTCAACCCCACCTCAATATGAGGCGCGGTGTGGCCGGAACCACTCAAAGTGTCTCTCTTTAGTTTAAAATGGACTTCATTTTAAGTGAAAACAACAACTGACATATGGAAAACCGACTAAACGCATTCGGATTCTGTTGAACCTTTAGTATAATGAATCATGGGTCATTTCTGATGTGTATGAGTCAAATCCGCCTCAATATGAGTCATGGTGTGGCTGGAACCACTCAAATTGTCTCTCTTTCGTTTAAAGTAGACTTCATTTTAAGTGAAAACAATAAATGACGTACGGAAAACTGACAAAATGCATTCAGATTCCATTGAAACTTTAGGAAAACGATCCTTGGGTCATATGTGATGTGTAAAAGTCAACACTGCCTCAATCTGAGGCCTGGTGTGGGTGGAACCACTCAAAGTGTCTCATTTTTTTGAAATGAACAACATTTTAAGTGAAAACAATAACTGTCATACTAAAAACCAACCAAATGCTTTCAGAATATGTTGATACTTTAGGAAAATGATCCATGGGTCATATATAACGTGTACGAGTCAACCTAGCCTCAATTTGAGCCATGGTGTGGCCGGTATTACTCCAAGTGTATGTATTTTGTTTAAAATGGACATCATTTTTAGTAAAAACAACCGATATACGAAAATACGAACAAACGTATTCAGATTCTATTGATAGTTATTCAGTTTTTTATGTATTTTATTGATAATTGATAATTAAATTATGTATGTATTCAATTATTAATTGAATTCTGGATTACACATATAATTGTCATCTAAATTTTAAATTGAATTCTAAATCAATTATATATGTTTATAATTACGTTATGAATTTTGATTTAATTCTGGATGTGTATAGTTCAAGAATGCATTATATGTTAAATATGTATGAATTTGTTCTCTATATGTATGTATTAGTTTGTTATTGCAGGTATAGTAATTGAAAAGGAGCAGAATGGAGGTTGGTGTGCAAAATTGGAGGTTGGTGTGCAAAATTGGAGTCTTCTGTGCAAATTGCAGGTTGCTCTGCAATTTTCACAGCAAGCCTATGCCAACAGTTTGAAACTGTTGGAATAGTATTGTAATAAGCCTTTCCCAATGGTTTACAAACCGTTGGGAAAGATTACTATGGATTTTTTTGCCAACGGTTCAAAGGGAACTGTTGGCAAAAACCATTCCCAACAGTTCTAAACCATTGGGAAAGTGTTTATTTTCACCACTTTTACCAACAGTTTAGTGTAAACCGTTGGTAAAACCTTTTCCAACGGTTTGGTTAAACCATTGGCATGGGTTAATTTTACTAACTTATACCAATGGTTCTTTGTAAACCGTTGGGATAGGTTTTCCCAATGGCCTACTTCCCCACGGTTTGCAGAACCGTTGGTATATGTTATACCAACGGTTCTACCCCCTTTCCCAACATTTCTGAACCATTTGGAAAGTCCCCATTTCCAGTAGTGAGAGGAGGTAAATTATACCTTAAGTACCAAGAGTCTATGATTTTTGGTTTCAGACAATAGTGTTAAGTGTTTCGAGTTCATCTTTCAGGCCAAGGATTCTAGTGTTGGTGCGGGTGGTCGAAGTATCCATACACCCGGACTCTGATAACCTACTTTTCAACTCGGTACATGAGAACAATAGTTGTAGGGAAACAAAAAAATAATGTTACATGAATCATATACGAAAGGGTTGTAGTTTCCATGTCCTTTTATGTCAGCAATCCAAATATACTCCTTGACTGTGGTACATCTTATTTCCTTATAGGATGCCTCCACGACACATACCAGTTCGGATTCAGTAGCTCGATCACGAGGATGAGCCCTTCAGTGATGAGGCTTCAATTCAGGGGCCATTTCCCCAAGCGTTACCTTCAGGTGGTGCACCTACTATACCACCACTAGTCAAGCAGTATGTGATACCTGCAGTACCAGCAAATGAGGAGTGCAAGCTAAGCACGCTCGATGAGTTTTAGAGATAGATACCCCTTAGGTTTTGAGGCAAGACCGACCCTCAGGAAGCATAGGACTATCTTGAGGTGATGACTAGAGTCTTCCATATAATGAGGACACTAGTGGAATAGATGGTGATCTTAGGAGAGATCCTTCTTCAAGGTTTGGTGGGGCGATAATGGGGTTTGACCATGAAGACTCATGATGAGGAGGCTCTTTTGTTGATGGAGTTCGAGAGACTCTTTAGGGAGGAGTTATATATAGTTATACTGAGAGAATTTCATATTTAGGAGCTTATTCATCTTCAGCAAGGAAGTTTTATGGTGGATGACTATTCATCGAGGTTTACCAACCTCACTGGGTACTTGATGGATATGGTTAGGGATTATTACTTTAGAGCTTAGACCTTTGAGTGAGGTTTATGATGGGACATCCGAGCTAGCATCGTGACTCTATGAATTCTGACTTATGCAGGAGTGCTCAAGCAAGCTTTAGTGGTTGAGAGTTTCTTAGCTAAACAGAGACATCCAGTGGCAGTCAGTATCAGGAAGACAGGTGTAGATACCTCGGCAACAAGAAGATGACTTCAGACACAGGGATCAGGATATAGGAGATGTCACAGGAGGTCACAAGACAGAGGATCTGCAATCCAGGGCTCTCAGTCTAGATCAAGTCAGCCTAGGGAGAAGCGATGCTACTCATGCGATGGTAGAGGACATCTCACGAGAGACTATCCAACCTAACGAGATGCTGACAGGGACACGGTGGATGGATATAACGACCCATATTTACATACATTGTTAGTACTTCAAAATTTAAGTACACTTATTACAACATATAACAAAACCATTAAAGGACCGTATAGGTATAGTGTCTTTAGAAACTGGTAAACATAAACAACTGGTTCATAAAGCATCTACATTATCTCCCATTTATTTCATCATATCTATAGTCCCTTTTGGAATATCTTACTTAATAACCTTCTTCCTGACCTGGGGAAAGAAAACATACAAAAGGGTGATCTCAAATGCTCAGTAAGGGTAAACAAAATAAATATCAATCACATCATATTCAAAAGAACATAACATTTTGGAAATATTAACCTGCAAAAGAGATCATAATTTCATAACATGGGATAAATCATAGTAGTGAAATGTAATCCCAATAATCATAACTTAAAACATGAAGCTTTGTGGCATACACACATAATCATAGAGAATCATTTCTTATTAGTCAAGACTCATTTCCAAGACTATCTTAGTGGACAAAGTCCATTTCTGAACCGAGTTCATTCCTCGTTTCAGTCCTGTTTCACTGAACCGGTTTAACCTACCGTTCCAGCCATGTCTATCTCATGAGATAGAAAATATTTACCCAATTAATTGGAGGGAGATATAGGTCCCACCCATCTCATAATGATACCATTCTTATGTATTCCACAAAATCATAAATCATACATCATTGCATAACCCATGTAATAAAAATGGGATTCTTAAACATCGTGACATCATAAAAAAATTCATATAGGATAAAGGAATTCATAAAAATAATTCCATCACAACATAATCAAATCAATGTAATAATAGAGATAGAAACAGAACCCTATATTATCTTAGATGGAAAATAATTTTGATAAAACACTTGAACTCCATTCTTGAGGAAAATATCATTTCTACTTTAAAAACATTTTTCCTTTCTTAACATGTCATACAATTTTAAACTAAAAGAATTTGATTAAAAATAAACTTGAAAACTTGTAAAGTAAGCTTCTTGGAAATAATGTTTTAAAAATCCATTCATGTCGTATAAGTTAAAAAAACATTCTTCTCATACTTTTGTCGGAAAAGTCAAAAAGTACCTCGTATGAAAAACGAAAAAAGATTCCTTTCATATCTTTTACTAAAAACTCACCGAAGGGTAAAATTGGATTTAAACAATTGTAGGTGGATGGAAATAATATTAAATATTGAGGAAACATTTATGTGGATGATAAAATACACCCCAGTAAATTCCAAAGTATAAACAATCTCGGATAAAAATTAGATTGTGATATTTCCCTTACCTTAGGTCCAATTTGCTTCGTAAGTGTCCGAAACTCCTTTATAATGATTTAAATAATGTCATTGAATTATTTCAGAATCATACTCATTGTTATTATATCATATATGGTCATATTCTTATCTTATTATTAGTAATATTTCATTGCTACTTGTTATTCGGGTGTTTATTACTTTTTGTTCGTATGCGTGTTTTGTCGAATAAATTCTTATTATTCTTTTTAGGTTATAGATACCTCATTTACATAATGTTATTAGTGTAATATATATCATATTTATTCACTCAATTCATTTATGTAATCATTATGCAATGAAAATCATGTAGAATGAGTCGCATCACATCGTGGAGACGGTATTTCGTACGTACGCACGAGCGATGATATTGTTCCCATGATCGTGGAATTGTATTGGAGTGTATGTATACAATTTCAGAATCAATATCACTTTAAAATAATCATATATATTCATTCTTTACACCATTATACTCATCCAATTAAGGTGGTGGTGGAAAATAGATTACACCACGGCGTGGAGACGGTATTCCGTACGTACGCACGCGCGGTGATTTCGTTTTCCGTAGGATGGATAGATGGTGAAATAGGGTTGTTTCATACTTATAATAACATATCCGTATATGAGTGATAATGATGTTATTAATTCATAATGAAACAACTAAATAAGAAGAAGTGGAAGAAGAAATAAAGTTGAAAGAATCGGTAACGGACATTACCTCTTCTTTGAAGCGCCTCTTTGAGACCTCCTTTTAGGGCACTAAAATTGGTCTTTGAAGAATACCAGGACCTCTAGTATGTTTCTAGGGAAGTGGAGAGGAGCAATTGGCAGGGGTTGGCCAAGCTTGAAGGCTCAAAGTGGTGTGAGGAAGAGAGGGAGGAGGTGCCCTTTTATAAGGGAGGAGAGGGGCACCTTTGGAAAAACTAAAAATATTATTTTATTATAAAGCCATATTCAGTTTTAAATAGCTCCAAATTGATTTATTTAGAAGCTAAGGTGGGTATGGGTCGAAATCCTCTCATAAAATATAATTTGGACAAGTTTAGTTTACTATTTTAACCTTATCATTTAGATTTAATTTTAAGTTAGATAATTTTACTTTTACCGTGTCTTTTTGTGTTCTTACACTATAGGTTGATAAACTTACTATAACAAGCCAAAAGAACCCCAAGTTGTTTATTATTAATATATATAACCTTATATAAGTCATTTGGCCTAACCTTTTATTTTTAGGAATAAAATAAAAATTAATAATATAATATTTGTTTTAAAAACTATTTTATGTCAATTTTGACACTATTTAGTAATTGATTTTTTTGAAAATCATAACAGAATTATTTGTTCGAAAAAAGTTAATTAAATCAATACTAACATGTCATATTAACCTATAAAATTTGTGTAATTCATAAAAAGTCTCAAATTACATTTATTTGGGTATTTATAACATCAATTATTTCAATATTTCATTAATAAGATAATTACTACATCATCTTTGTGTCATAAATAAATTAAATTATTTAATGTCTAAAAATTACAAATAAAATAACATTATGTAGGAAATATTTTTATATTTCTAATGAATATTTATAGTCTAATATATATTATGTATAACCCTATATTAAAAATTATTTACTTATTAAACTTTGATTTTAACTATTTTAACCCTTCTTTAAATAAATTAATAATAAATGTCCTAATCTAATCCAAGTGGGCCTAAATGGTCATTTTTATTCCTAAAGTTTTTTTTGGTAGAATTACACTTATCCAATAGAATTAGAACATGTGTTAGGGTAATAATAATATTATTTTTACCCTTAATTACCCTATTTACTTTTAACCGTGGTAAAAAAAGGTAAAAAGTTACTATTCACCAAAAATTATTTTCATCTCATTGAACCACATTTTACTTAATGACATCAACCATGTCTCTCAGATTTTTGAAATTCCACTCACAGAAGCGGTAAAATTAAGTTTTATGTAAATTTTCAAATTCTCCTAGGAGGTGGGTAAAAGACGGTGAAAAGTTCAATAAAATTTTTATATTATTATAAAATTACTCCAATGAATTACATTGAACTTATATAGGTATTATGTATCAATTTTTACCTAAAATAAATTTAAATAAAATAAATAATTATTTAAATAAAAAGTCAATTTTTAAATAGTAACCCAGTGTTTTCACTATTCATCAAAAATTGAAAGTTTCCAGAAAAATACCAAAATTTCACCCTATGCTAATTTCGATATTCTGAATCCAAAAATGAAGTCCATTTTGAAAAATAAAATTTACAAAATTTCAAAAGGTGGTTATTACTATTCATAACGGCTAGTTCTAATAATATTTTAATAGCATATCGTTGTTTAGTGAAACTCGGTATTGCGTACGACGCAAGCTATCAAGGAAGGTCGCGATTACGTGTAAAGAAAGCCAAGCTAGTGTTGTGTGTATTGAAAGATTCCTTTGATGATTTATATAAAATAAAAACAAAATATTTCTTATAAAAGTCTCGGGTGTTACATTCTACCCCCCTTAAAATGAATTTCACCCTCAAAATTCGTCACTTGTAACAAACAGATGAGAATACCTCTCCCTCATCATATCCTCAAGCTCCCATGTAGCTTCTTCTAATTGGTGGTTCCTCCATAAAAATTTCACCAAGGGATTTGTCTTGTTCTGTAGGACTTCTTCACTACGATCGAGAATCTCTGTCGGCTATTCTTCATAAGAAAGATATTGTTCCAGTGGTACAACTTCTGAGATGAGTACACGTGAAGGATCAGGTATGTACTTTCTCAGGAGAGATACATGGAACACATCGTGAACTTGAGAGATATTCGGTGGAAGCGCCAACTGGTAATCTACCTTCCCAACACGATCCAGTATTTCGAAAGGACCGATATACCTAGGGCTTAGCTTTCCCTTCTTTCCAAATCTCATTACTCTCTTCCAAGGAGATATTCGTAAGAACACTTTATCACCCACTTCAAACTCTAAGTCTTTTCTTCGGTTGTCGGCATAACTTTTTTTTCGAATCTGAGCTGCTCTTATGTGTTGTTGAATAGATCGGACCTTTTCTGCCATCTCATCAACAAGATCAGGTCCTAATAGATTTCTTTCCCCAACTTCATCCCAGCAAGTTAGAGTCCTGCATTTCTTTCCATAGAGAGCTTCATAAGGATCCATCTGAATACTGGAGTGAAAGCTATTATTATAAGAAAATTCCACCAAAGGTAGGTGTTGATCCCAACCACCTTTTAAATCCATAGAGAAAGCTCTCAACATATCTTCTAGATTTTGAATTGTCCTCTCAGACTGACTGTTTGTCTGGGGATGATAAGCAGTGCTGAAACTCAACTCTGTATCCAGAGTATGCTGAAGACTTCTCCAGAACTTTGAGGTAAACCTCGGATCCCGATAAGATATAATAGAAAGTGGTACTCCATGAAATCTTACCACTTCCTTTATATATATCCTGGCAAGATGATCCAGAGAGAAATCCTCTCTAATATCAATGAAGTGTGCAGACTTTATAAGACGATCAACTATGACCCAGATAGAATTATTGCATTTGGATGTTTTAGGAAGTCCTGTGACAAAGTCCATAGTGATGTTTTCCCATTTCCATTCAGGTATGGGTAATGGTTGTAACATCCCCTTAGACTTCTGTCTCTCGGCTTTAACTTGCTGACAAACCAAGCATCAAGAGACATATTCAGCAACATCTCTTTTCATGTCATCCCACCAGAAGTACTCTTTCAGGTCCCTATACATCTTCATGCTTCCAGGATGAATAGATAATGAAGAACTATGAGCCTCATCCAAAATATCCTTCTTTAATTCGGGGATGGGAGGAACACAAACCCGATTCCTGAACTTTATTATCCCATCACAATCAAGGTTGAATTCACGAACATTTCTTACCTTCTTTTGTAACTCTACATCTTCTTTCCGTGCCTCTTTAATCTTAACATGTAAAGATGGTTGAACATTAATTTGAGAAAGATATGATTTTTCCCCTTTCATTATAATTCCAAGATCCATCCTTTGTAAATCCATAAATATTGGATCTTTTGTGATCCTCATCATGGATAAACTGGCATGGTCTTGTCGACTTAATGCATCTGCCACCTTGTTTGCTTTCCCAGGGTGGTAATGAATTGAGCAGTCGTAATCCTTAATCATCTCCAACCATCTTCTTTGGCGCATATTCAGCTCCTTTTGTGTGAAAATATACTTAAAACTTTTATGATTAGTATAAATGTCACACCTTTCTCCATAAAGATAATGCCTCCAAATCTTTAATGCAAAGATTACCGCAGCTAACTCCAAATCATGAGTTGGGTAATTTTGCTCATGGATTTTCAACTGTCGTGAATCATAAGCTATCACCATATCATTTTGCATAAGAACACACCCCAATCCCTTCTTGGATGCATCATTGTAGATCAAAAACCTTTCTCCACTACAAGGAAGTGTGAGTACAGGTGCACTGGATAACCTTCTTTTCAACTCCTTGAAATTCTCTTCACATTCCTCCATCCAAACAAACTTAACTCCTTTCCGATTCAACCTGGTGAGTGGATTAGATAATCGTGAAAAATATTTCACAAAACGTCGATAATATCCAGCCAAACCAAGAAAACTTCAGATCTTAGTTACTATTTTTGGTCTCGACCATCTTTCGATAACCTCTGTTTTTGCTGGATCCACAGATATCCCCTCTTTTGAGATTATGTGACCCAAAAATGAAACTTTTTGAAGCCAAAATTCACACTTGGTAAATTTTCCATAAAGCTTCTCCTTTCTAAGGGTCTTCAATATAATTCTCAAGTGATCTTCATGTTCTTCCTTGATCTTTGAATATACAAGAATGTCGTCTATAAAGACTACCACAAACTGATCAAGATAGTATCTAAAGACTCTATTCATCAGATCCATGAAGATAGCAGGGGCATTAGTAAGACCAAATGGCATCACTATAAATCCATAGTGTCCATACCTTGTATGGAAAGCCGTCTTTGGTATATCCTCCCTTTTGACCCTTAATTGATGATACCCTGAATGAAGATCAATCTTGGAAAAGTATTGAGCTCCGCGTAGTTGGTCAAATAAGTCATCAATGCACGGGAGAGGATATTTGTTCTTGATAGTGATCTTGTTAAGTTCTTGATAATAAATGCAGAGTCTCATTGATCTATCTTTCTTCTTAACAAACAGAACAGGTGATCCCCAAGGTGACGCACTAGGGCGTATGAACCCCTTATCAAGACTCTCTTGGAGTTTCTTCTTCAATTCCTGGAACTCAATTGGGTCCATTCTATAAGGTGTCTTTGAAATAGGTAAAGCACCCGGTACGAGTTCTATTGAAAACTCAACTTCATGATTTGGTGGAAGAACCAGAAATTCCTACAGAAAGACATCATCAAACTCCTGTACAATGGGAATATTCTTAATCGTGAGTTTCTCACCAACCATTTGAGATAAATAACCTTCATTTAGTGGAATCAAGACCCATAAGATGGAAGAAATTTCCACTGGAAGGTTATGTTCATCCTTGCATCGATAGATGATCAAAGATTGATCTGGAATATGAAATGTGACTTCCCTTATTTGGCAATTGATATAAGCTCCATATAGAGAAAGCCAATCCATGCCAAGAATCACATCAAATTCCACTATAGGGAGGATCACAAGATTTTCAGGAAGCACTTTCCCACAAACTTCAATCGGAGAAGAATTATAAACTTTTGATGCGGCTGTTGTGCCATTAGGGGTTGTCACAGCTAACTCAACATCTAATTGTTGAGGTAATACGGTGATACCCTTAGAAAATTATTCAGAAATAAAGGAGTGGGTGGATCCAAAATCAAATAAAACATTTTCTACTTTAGAGTGGATGGTAAGTGTACCTTTCACCAATTCGTTATCGTACTCCACATCGCTGATAGAAATTGCATGTGACTTTCCTTTGTCTTTAGCCTTAAGAGTTTGTTGACGTCGATCATCATCAAAAACCCTTGGATTAGGGCATTGATTGGCATAATTACTCATTTCCTTGCACTTGTAACATTGAAGTGTAGGAGGTGCACTCTATGTAGCATTTTCATTGTTCGCATCACTAGACATCTTCTTCCCATCATTGCGGCATTCAAATGCCCGATGACCTTCCTTTCCACATTTGAAACATTTACTTGTCCCTTTAAGACAACTCCCTCCATGTTTATTTCCACACTTTGAGCATAAGAGAAAACTCATCTTCTTTTCAGTGTGCTCTTTAGATTTTCCTTTGAATTCCATTTTCATCTTCTTATCAAACCCATATGACTAATGGGTTACTCCAATCTCCATCTCAACTTTGAGAGCACATCGAATGATTTCCTCGTAGCTATTGAAGTCCCTTATGGCTAACGCCCTTAGAATACTTGGTTTTAAGCCACTAAAGAATCGATCGATCTTACTCTCAGGTTGGATAATAATACCAGAAGCGTACCTTGAAAGTCTTGTAAAATTTGCTTCATAGTTACCAACAGATTCATCATCCTTTTGCTTTAGTTCAAGAAACTCCTTCTCCATCTTTGTTCAGAGAATACGAGGGAAGTACTTATTGAAAAATAAGTTCTTGAACTCGTCCCATTCCATGGACTCAATTTCATCTATTGGCCTCGTATTCTTGATAAGATTCCACCATTGATCAGCATCACCTTCCAAACGATACACTGCTAAGATGACTTTATCATGTTCAGAACATTGAAGAACTGAAAATATCTTTTCAGTAGTACTGATCCATTGTTCAATAACTAATGGATCAGTAGACCCACTGAATGAAGGTGGACGCTGTCTCGTGAAGGATTCAACAGAATGTTGCTCCTTCCTTTTCTTGTTTGGAAGTCCTGCATGATTCATAGCTTGAGAAAGTTATGTGATCATGGCTACAAGATTTTTCATTCCAGCTCCTATAACGTTTGGTTTCTCATGGGTACAATCATTGCATTGCCCGTCGCATTCCGCATTAACACGGTTCCTTCGGGTTCCAGCCATTGACTAAAACCAAGAAGAATAGTGTGAGCAACACTAATTATAATAGGAAAACCACATAATCAAGAATAAAATTTCACACTTAAGGTCTTATCCTAGGTTATTCATGGCCATTTCTAAAACACTAAGATTTTGTTTTATGCTTAGACTTATCCTTAGGATTATTACTAAGGCTTTCACATCCTAGTTTCCAAAGGTTGACTATACCTTTCCTCTGATACCAACTATAACGACCCATACTTTACATACATTGTTAGTACTTCAAAATTTAAGTACACTTATTACAACATATAAAAAAATCATGAAAGGACCGTATAGGTATAGTGTCTTTAAAAACTGGGAAACATAAACAACTGGTTCATAAAGCATCTACATTGTCTCCCATTTATTTCATCATATCTATAGTCCATTTTGGCATATCTTACTTAATAACCTTCTTCCTGACATGGGGAAAGAAAAAATACAAAAGGGTGAGCTCAAATGCTCAGTAAGGGTAAACAAAAGAAATATCAATCACATCATATTCATAAGAACATAACATTTTGGAAATCTTAACCTGCAAAATAGATCATAATTTCATAACATGGGATAAATCATACTAGTGAAATGTAATCACAATAATCATAACTTAAAACATGAAGCTTTGTGGCATACACACATAATCATAGAGAATCATTTCTTATTATTCAAGACTCATTTCCAAGACTATCTTAGTGGACAAGGTCCATTTCTGAACCGAGTTCATTCCTCGTTTCAGTCCTGTTTCACTGAACCGGTTTAACCTGCCGTTCCAGCCATGTCTATCTCATGAGATATAAAATCTTTACCCAATTCATTGGAGGGAGATATAGGTCCCACCCATCTCATAATGATACCATTCTTATGTGTGCCACAAAATCATAAATCATACATCATTGCATAACCCATGTAATAAAAATGGGATTCTTAAACATCGTGACATCATAAAACAATTCATATAGGATAAAGGAATTCATAAAAATAATTCAATCACAACATAATCAAATCAATGTAATAATAGGTATAGAAACAGAACCCTATATTATCTTAGATGGAAAATAATTTTGATAAAACACTTGAACTCCATTCTTTAGGAAAATATCCTTTCTACTTTAAAAACATTTTTCCTTTCTTAACATGTCATACAATTTTAAACTAAAAGAAGTTGATTAAAAATAAACTTGAAAACTTGTAAAGTAATCTTCTTGGAAATAATTTTTTAAAAATCCATTCATGTCGTATAAGTTAAAAAACATTCTTCTCGTACTTTTTTTGGAAAAGTCAAAAAGTACCTCGTACGAAAAACGAAAAAAGATTCCTTTCATATCTTTTACTAAAAACTCACCGAAGGGTAAAATAGGATTTAAAAAATTGTAGGTGGATGGAAATAATATTACATATTGAGGAAACATGGATGTGGATGATAAAATACACCCCAGTAAATTCCAAAGTATAAACAATCTCGGATAAAAATGATATTGTGATATTTCCCTTACCTTAGGTCCGATTTGCTTCGTAAGTGTCTGAACATCCTGTATAATGATTTGAATAATGTCATTGACTTATTCCATAATCATACTCATTGTTATGATATCATATATGGTCATATTATTAGCTTATTATTAGTAATATTTCATTGCTACTTGTTATTCGGGTGTTTATTACTTTTTGTTCTTATACGTGTTTTGTCGAATAAATTCTTATTCTTCTTTTTAGGTTATAGATACCTCATTTCCAGAATGGTATTAGTGTAATATATATCATATTTATTCACTCAATTAATTTATGTAATCATTATTCAATGAAAATCATGTAGAACGAGTCGCATCACATCGTGGAGACGGTATTCCGTACGTACGCACGAGCGATGATATTATTCCCATGATCGTGGAATTGTATTGGAGTGTATGTATACTATTTTAGAATAAATATCACTTTACAATAATCATATATATTCATTATTTACACCATTTTACCCATCCAAGTAAGGTGGTGGTGGAAAATAGATTACACCACGGCGTGGAGACGGTATTCCGTACGTACGCACGCGCGGTGATTTCGTTTTCCGTAGGATAGATAGATGGTTAAATAGGGTTGTTTCATACTTATAATAACATATCAGTATATGAGTGATAATGATGTTATTAATTCATAATGAAACAACTAAATAAGAATAAGTGGAAGAAGAAATAAAGTTGAAAGAATCGGTAACGGACATTACCTCTTCTTTGAAGCGCCTCTTTGAGACCTCCTTTTAGGGCACTAAAATTGGTCATTGAAGAAGACCAGGACCTCTAGGATGTTTCTAGGGAAGTGTAGAGGAGAAATTGGCAGGGTTTGGCCGAGCTTGAAGGCTCAAAGTGGTGTGACAAAGAGAGGGAGGAGGTTCCCTTTTATAAGGGAGGAGAGGGGCACCTTTGGAAAAACTAAAAATATTATTTTATTATAAAGCCATATTCAGTTTTAAATAGCTCCAAATTGATTTATTTAGAAGCTAAGGTGGGGATGGGTCGAAATACTCTCATCCAATAGAATTTGGACAAGTTTAATTTACTATTTTAACCTTATCATTTAGATTTAACTTTAAGTTAGATAATTTTACTTTTACCGTGTCTTTTTGTGTTCTTACACTATAAGGTTAATAAACTTACTATAACAATCCAAACGAACCCCAAGTTGTTTATTATTAATATATATAACCTTATCTAGGTCATTTTGCCTAACCTTATATTTTTAGGAATAAAATAACAATTAATAATATAATATTTGTTTTAAAAACTATTTTATGTCAATTTTGACATTGTTTAGTAATTGATTTTTGTGAAACTCATAACAGAATTATTAGTTCTCAAAAATTTAATTAAATAAATACTAACATGTAATATTAACCTAGAAAAATATTTTAATTCATAAAAAGTCTCAAATTACATTTATTTGGGCATTTATAACATCAATTATGTCAATATTTCATTAATAAGATAATTACTGCATCATCTTTGTGTCATAAATAAATTAAATTATTTAATGTCTAAAAATTAAAAATAAAATACCATTATTTAGGAAATATTTTTATATTTCTAATTAATATTTAGAGTCGAATATATCTTATGTATAACCCTATATTAAAAATCATTTACTTATTAAACTTTGATTTTAACTATTTTAACCCTTCTTTAAATAAATTAATAATAAATGTCCTAATCTAATCCAAGTGGTCCTAAATGGTCATATTTTATTCCTAAGGTTGTTTTTGGTCTAATTACACTTATCAAATAGAATTAGGACATTCTTTAGGGTAATAATAATATCATTTTTACCCTTAATTACCCTATTTACTTTTAACCGTGGTAAAAAAAGTAAAAAGTTACTATTCACTAAAAATTATTTTCATCTCATTGAAACACATTTTACTTACTGACATCAACCATGTCTCTAGGATTTTTTAAATTCCACTCACAGAAGCAGTAAAATTAAGTTTTATGTAAATTTTCAAATTCTCCTAGGAGGTGGGTAAAAGACGGTGAAAAGTTCAATAAAATTTTTATATTATTATAAAATTACTCCAATGAATTACATTGTACTTATATATGTATTATGTATCAATTTTGACCTAAAATAAATTTAAATAAAATAAATAATTATTTAAATAAAAAGTCGGTTTTTAAATAGTAACCCTGTGTTTTCACTATTCATCAAAAATTGAAAGTTTCCAGAAAAATACCAAAATTTCACCCTAGGCTAATTTCGATATTCCGAATCCAAAAATAAAGTCCATTTTGAAAATTAAAATTTACAAAATTTCAAAAAGTGGTTATTACTATTCATAACGGCTAGTTTTAATAATATTTTAATAGCATATCGTTGTTTAGTGAAACTCGGTATTGCGTACGACGCAAGCTATCAAGGAAGGTCGTGATTGCATGTAAAGCAAGCTAAGCTAGTGTTGTGTGTAGTGAAAGATTCCTTTGATAATTTATATAAAATAAAAACAAAATATTTCTTATAAAAGTCTCGGGTGTTATAATGGACCACTGAGGAAGAGGCAAAGAGTGGAGTAGGTAGACCTTCCAAGCGGTGTATGTGGTAGAGGAGTAGGGAGAGCTGTAGGATGTGGCAGACATTTTGAAATACTTCCACCACCACCCCTAAGTGGTCTTCACCAAGCTCAAGGAGTTGGGGTACAGAGGCTTGGGTAGCTATATGCGGTCGAGGTATATGACCCAAGGGATCCAGGGATGATCCAATGTATGATATGTGTCTTATATACCTTAGCTATTATACTTATAGACACATGTTCCAGACATTCTTTTCTATCTACATGTCTTATGAGAAACCTTGAGATTCCAGTAGAGCTTTTGAATTGACACTTATGCTTAGAGACACCTATATGAGGAGACTTGATGATCACACATCTTTTCCAACAATTTGATCTTTACCCTTGGAGGCGGGAGTTTCCGTTGAAACCTCTTGGTGGAAGCGTCAAGGCCTTACGATGTTATTCTCGGTATGTATTGGTTATATTCATTCCATGCCTAGATTGAATGCTTTAGGTTAAGGGTGTGGTGTTTCCACAATGATGGGATGAGGTTTACCTTTGTTAGAGAAAGAGAGACCAAGGCAACACAAGAGGGGATCATGCACATGAGGGTGCAAATGATCACTCATGTGTTGGATAGCCTTATACTTATAGTAGTAGATGTTATGAGCTTTTAGCTCCTAGTAGTAGTGGAGGAGTACGAGGATATATTCCAAGAAGATGTTTTAGGGTTACATCCCCACCAAGAGATCAACTTCTACATTGACTTACACCCTGGGACAGCATTAATATCCTCACCAACATATCAGATTTCTCCCATGAAGATATGCAAGATGAGGGTGTAGCTGGAGGATTTATAGAGGAAGGGCTTCATGAGACCCAATGTTTCACCCTGGGAGGCCCCAGTTTTGTTTTCCAAGAAGGAAGATAGGATTTTGAGGTTGTGTATGGATTACTGATGCCTGAACTAGGTGATAGTAAAGAACAAGTATCCACTCCTAAGGATCAAAGACCTCTTTGATTAGCTAAGATGGTCATGGTGGTTCTCTAAATTTGGCCTTCGATTAAGTTATCATCGGCTTTGAGTATGAGATAGGGATGTGACAAAGACGGATTTCAGATGCTGCTATAGTCACTGGGAGTACTTGGTGATGCCCTTAGGAGTGAGGAATTCTCCCAAAGTGTTCATGGGACTCATGAACTGGATATTTTGGCTATTCTTAGACTGGTTCATATTAGTCTTCATATACGACATCCTTGTGTACTCGGCATTAGAGGAGGATCACACAAGACACCTTGAAATGATTCTAGATGTACTCTGAGAGCACCAGATCTATGGGAAGCTCTTAAAGTACCAGTTCTAGATACAGGAGGTCTAATTTCTAGGACATGTCATCTCAGTAGATAGAGTAGTAGTGGACCCAGCCAAGGTCAAGGCGGCGTTATCATGGGAGCCACCTAGGAGCATGATGAAGGTGCAGAGCTTCCTTGGGTTAGCAGGATATTACTATTGATTCATTCCTAACTTCTCCCGAATATCAGTCCCGATGACATATTTGACCTAGAAGGGGAAGCCTTTCGTATGTACGGAGAATTTCTAACAAGATTTCCAGTTGTTGAGGCGGATTTTGATGAACACATTGGTCTTGATATTTCCAGAAGAGGGTGTCGAGTACATAGTTTTCTATGATGCATCATGGACTATGCTTGGTTGTGTTATAATGTAGATACAGGTGGTGATTGCTTATGGTTCATGTTATCTGAGGCCACATGAGCAGAACTACATGACCCATGATCTTGAGTTGGCAGTGGTAGTCTTTGCATTGAAGATGTGGAGACACTACCTGATGGGTGAGCGGTTTATCGTCTACTATGACAACAAGAGCATTAAGTACATATTCTTGTAGAAGGATTTGAATCTGAGGCATAGGTGATGGTTAGAGTTTCTCGAGGATTATGACTTCGAGATCGTCTATATTCCTAGGAAGGTGAATGTAGTGGTTGATGCTCTTAGTCGGAGATCGAGTTCGCAGCTACTGAGTGAGGAGTATGAGTAGTTGGCCTCAATATATTTATCCTTCATGGATGGATATGATGTGGATTACCTTCAGTTGATGGTTTTTACCCCTCCAATCTTAGAGCAAGTCAGGGAGACACAACTAGGAGATGTCGATTGTGAGTATTTACATGCTCATTTATCCTTAGGACAAGATCCTGATGGATATTTGCAAGGTGGGGAGCATGTAGTCCTTTTCAGAGGATACACACTTGTACCAGTGTCATTGTGGGGGGAGTTTCTAAGGTATTTTCATACATCTCACTTAGCGGTACATCCTGGAGTGGTTAAAATGTACTAGGACTTCTAATGTCGGTTCTGGTGGACCGGGGTAAAGAAGGCACTAGTAGAGTTCATTTCTCTATGCCTTATGTGCCAGCAGGTGAAGGATAAGCACCAAGTTCCAATGGGACTAGCTCACCCTCTGGAGGTTCTAGAGTGGAATTGGGATGGAATATCGTTGTAATTCATGACAGGATTACCACTAATGTCTAGGGTACATGATTCCATATGGGTGATCATTGACCGACTCACCAAGTTGACACACTTCCTAGATATCAAGGAGTAGAGTTTAGTAGAGAGCTTGGGATGCCTCTACATGCAGGAGATAGTTCAACTTCATGAATTATCCTCAACTATAGTCTCATATCATGATGTTAATTTCGCATCTTAGTTATGGAAGGGATTAAAAGAGGCATTTGGGACTCAACTACACTTGATCATGTCATTCCATCCCCAGACATATGGTCAGACGGTGAGTACCATTCCGGTTCTAGAGGATATGTTGTGGGTCTGTATCTTGGACTTTGGTTGTAGTTGGGGGGGGGACCACCTTCCATTGGTGTAGTTTGTGTACAACAATAGCTACCACTCCATCATTGGTATGGCACCGTTCAAGGATTTATATGGGCGACCCTTTCGCTCACCGCTATGTTGGACCAACCTAGGAGAGTTAGAACTCATGGATCTAGAGTTGGTGTGATCTACCACCGAGAAGGTGCAAATCATCCAGGAGTAGATGAAGACCGCACATAGTCTTCATAAGTCTTATATTGATAGATGACAGAGACCTCTGGAGTTTGAGGAGAGAGACCATGTCTTCCTTCGAGTCTCGCCTCAATGGGGGTTGCAGAGATTTGGCCTAGGTGACAAGTTATCCCTAAGGTCCATCAGCCCTTTCTAGATACTGTGCAGAGTTAGATACATGGTGTACCACCTAGCTCTACCACCATAGTTACACCAGGTACATGATGTCTTCCACATGTCACAACTAAGGAGGTATGTGCATGATTTTCACACATCATCGACTAGGGAGAACTGGACATCGAGGATGGAGCGAACTTTGCAGAGTACCCAGTGGATATTGAGGATCGGTAGGAGAGTATCCTTCATGGGTGAGCGATTCCCTTGGTGTGTGTCTAGTGGCAACATAGGAATCTTTAGGAGAGCATGTGGTTTGTGTTCAGTACTTGCATCTGTTTGAGTAGCCTTTTGTTTTGGCTTTTTCGGGGCATAAATCCCTAAGGTGGGGAGAATTTAATGTCCTAGATTTTTTCGTGTATTATCTTTAAATATTATATGGAATTAATTCAATATCAGGCTTTTTGACGGTGTGCAATTCCAAGGCCTAGAGTTCCCAGAATAAATGTTTGAAATAAAGTAAAATTTTAAATAGCATGTGAGCAATTTTCTTGAAAAAGGGGAATAACTTTTAAACTGGTGCTCTAATCAAAATTCTGAGGGCACCATTGCATTTAGAGCAATGAATTTACATTAGGTGATTCCTAATACTAACTGGTGCGAGTCAGCTGCAAAAGTTAATTTTTGGACGTTTTAAAGAAAATAAAATAAATTGATATTTTATTTTATTTTATTTTAAACATTTTAATTAAGTAGTGACACATTTTATTTTATAAATGAGTAGGATCCCAGGGTTATGATCATAACCTTGGAAAACTCCCCGGAATCCTCTATAGCTTTGGAGAGGATCCACCCTTGGAGAACTCTCAATGAACGACAATACATGGATCATTGTGCAGAAAGATAAAATCTCACTAAAAACGGTAGAAAATTCACCCTTCATCAATGATCAAGGTAGGGGTTGTTATTTTGATTGTTTTTTTTCATTCTTGTATTTAAATGATGAACGCGGATCAACTCACAAACTGGTTGATCCGTAGATCATTTGTTCTTGCAGGAGGGTCTGATTATCAGGTTTTATTTTGAGGAATCAATTTTATATTTGTTTTTTTTTCTTGATCCTTCTAAAGGGGGTGGATCAACGATGTAAGAAACAACAGTGGAGGTTCGTTCCTTGATTTTTATATGAATTTCTTCTCCCCTTTGACCTCGTGCATTCTTCGCATTCTTCACAGGGTTATGAAAAAAAGAATCATTATGCATACATCTCGTAACGCAATGATCCCAAATCAGAGATCCAACATTGTGATGACCCAGTGGAGGTGAGACAAAGATAGAGTCAAATGAATTGACATGGTTTGAAAGAAATCGTTCTTTGACCATTCTTCACGTGGATGATCAAAACGAGTTTCCAGATCCAATTAGACACCCGAAACTTACCAAATCGGTATTACTATGATGATACATCCTAGTACCCTAAGTTTCAAGGTGTTTGAATGGATGGATCGAAGGATTGAAGATCACCCAAGGCGCACTAGTGAAGAACTAAAATTCTAGAAAATTGTGAAGAACATGGTGTGTGACCTCTATCACACAATGTGTGGGTCCTGACACAGGACTCGGTATGTATCTCAGATGATACATGGACACTGGGTGGATTACATGGCATGTACTCCACCACACAGCCAGACCAAACCGGTTACATAGGTTACCCCATGTACCAGTACACGGGTCAGCAGACACGGGTTGAAGCCGTGTATGGGCACATGGCCAGCATACATAGAGCAGCCCCTAGTTAGTAAGACACAGATTATCACACTATTTCACACCATGTATATTCCTTTCTACATAGAATTCTCTTTTCAACATGGTTCATTGTACATGGGTAGTACTTAGGGCCAGAGGACACGGCGTGCGACCCTTCTACATGTCGTGTACTTTCTTGCACATGGATTGATCTCCTTGTCCACTGTATCCTGGACATTTTCCATTTGTATTAGTTCTCCTTTTCTCATTCCCCTAAAGGTTAGGCATTGTTTCTATCCACAGTATTATGATCCCTTCATCAAGACTTTCTGGATTGATTTGGAGTCCCTCTGAGAGGCCTGGAATGAGATCCTCTATCCATTATTGACCCTAGGTAGAGTCAAGTATCAGTGTGAAAAATCTTACTAGACATTGATCCTCTACTTAGCAGGTGAATATGGATGATTTATGGTATACACCAAGGCCCTAGTAGTGATCCTCATCTGTGTATCGTGATCTTTCCCCACTCTGGAGTGAGTTCTCCCAGAATGAGTGTATTTATTCTCTCTTCATATCTATTAGTGCATCTATCTCTCACGTGACACTTCCCGATGAACAGTACTTCTTGGATGGATGTCCTTAGATCTATCACACTCATGGGGTGAGTTCTCCCAAACGAGTGCTTCATGGAATCTTTGAATTGAATCCCTAGTGTGGGCATGTGGGTCGTTGTGACTTAACTCTAGACTATGGGTTTGGGTTTTGAGTATATTTGGATGTTTCTCTTGTTATATATTTTGTAGAGATATACTGTGTAGAGCTGGTTGTACCTTTACTTTGTGTATTGCTTTTAGATTTTCAGGGTATCCTACTGAGTATTTTTTTACTCACCCCTACATGGGCTTTTCTTGCACATGTCGTGTCTTATGCAGATGATTTTCCTTTTGACAGAGTCTAGGTGGACCAAGGCCAGACCGAGATTTGTGGGATTCCCTATAGGTCGAGGTGTTCCTTCGGCGTTGAGCAGTAGTCCCAGTACCTTTCTTGTTTATAGGTTGGACTTGTAGTTGTATACTCTTTCTTTTAGTGGGATTGTATTCTGGCCCATTTACTTTCTGCACTTTACTCTCTATTGTACTCTATTGGTTGAGTTTAGTTGTATGCATGCATTTTGTTCCTTATTAGTTTTTACATTTTAGAATTTATGGGCTTGGAGATGTGTGTGTGTGTGTGTGTACAGGTACTTAGGCAATTCCTCCCATGTGAGTGATATTCCTACTCAGTGCTAGTCACCAGCCCCTGACCTATTGGAGGAGGTCTTGGGGAGTTGCGGTGTAGGCCCCACTGGGATGGTTCGTGACATCTATCTTTTGAGCCACGTATGATAATGGCATGATACGACTGACGAGATGATGTCATCATGGATGCCTGGTGTGCATCCTGGGATCTAACTATAAATACACATAAAGAATTATTAGGATGTTGGGATTCAACCTTAGTTTTGTATGGGATGTCTTGGATGCCACAGGTCCTTAAGATTCCTAGAATGTCTAGGATCCAACTGTTCAACTTATGGATTTTATTATTATCATTATTATGGGATGCTTAGGTTATCCCAAGGATCAGACCAATCAAGAGAGTGACTCTACTTGTTTCTTTTTGGGATGTCTATGATGTTTGGGATCTAGACAGTTGGTATAGTGACATGGAGTTGATTAAAATCAGTGATTTATGAGGAAACCTAGGAATTAAATTCAAGCATGTTGATATAGATTTTGGAGTGATTCCTAGGATACCTAAGATCTGGTTGTTGAGCCATTGATAATGAGATTTTTGGCCATTTGACCTAGATCTTTTAGGGATGCCTAGGGTAATTCATATCTTCCAGTGTGTTACCTTGGTAGAGGAATGATTACATTACATGCTCAGAGATACCCTAGTGCTGATTGAAGAAGGTGTGGTTGATCATGGTCATTGGACCCAAAGATTTACAGTGGTTTATTTATTTAGATTTTTTCAATTATTTATTGTTATTATCATGGAGAATGTACATACATTTGATATACTAGTTATGTATGGGATCATATTAGGGGTTCCCTAATGAGTTTTGTACTCACATCATTATCAGATGGACATAGCACTTGGGTACCCAAGCAGACATCTAACTTGTCACAGGTTGGGAAATGGCCCAGTATGACATTGATGATCAAGATGAGAATATCAAGAGGGATTGGAGACTAGGATTAAGGTGAGGCTAGGGGTGTATTTGATCCTCTGGTACTTTCATTTTATTTTCCCTTTATTTGTATATGTGATCGGTCTAATGGACGATTATCATTGTATGATTGTAAAACTTCCACATTGTATATTATTATGGTTTGGATGTTTCATTTACCATATGTGCTCTAATTTTTATCATGGATGTATGATGTGTGGTTATTTTATTTGTTACAATGCACTATGTATATGGGGTATATCTCCCCATGGTACCACCCTAGACCCCTGCTACAAGTCAACAACCTTTAGTGTACATGTAGGTGCACCAGAGGTCTCATAACTCCCTAGTATGGGGAACTGATCAAGTGGCTTCTAGGTTGGTGATGTTACAAAGTGGTATTAGTGTAATGACCTGAACATTTATGAATAAAATCCCCTTTCTTTTTATTTAATTAAATGTCTTATGGATATAGAAAACATGTGCAATTATTCTATTTTATCCAATTGGATTTTAAATGTCCATTAATTATCTTTATCATTGATAATATAGTTTTTGAATAGTGATCACATGACTATTATAAATATAGGGTTGTAAAAAATCCTTTTGGTACCAAAAAAATAAGTCATGGTCTCAACTAGTAGGATCATACCCTATGAAGCATGAGTCAAGGATCATTGAACATGGAGGAGCATGAGTCAAGGATCATTGCACATGGGGGAGAATGGGTTGAGGACTATTTCATATGGTGGAGCATGAGTAAAGTCCCATTTCATATGACGTATCATGATACTAAAAATTACCCAATACATTAGAGTGCTATCTAGGTTCACCCTTCATAATCATTTCATTCTCATGCTTAAATGTTCCACATAGATCATATAAAATGGGTTCATTCAACATCATAATTTATTCCATGATCAAGTAATGTGGAATACACACATGTAAGTCCTAATTAAACAAGTATATGTGCATAAAGTTGAATACCCTTGATATAGAAATGGGTATGGTGTCCATTACACTATGATTTTGGCATAGAAAATCATGGTGCAATTTCGCAGCATAACAACATAATATAGAAATTCATAAAATGGGTTTATAAGGATCAATGACCTTGTAGATGCATGTGATGCCTAAGAATTTTGCATGATACCTTAGAGTGGGTTATTTTAGGTCATGAGTTATTATGCAGCCTTTTATATGGGAACAAAAGTGTGTTTCCCATGAGATGTGATTTTCGTGAGGCATAACCTATAGGTTAGGCGGGTGAGCCTAGTGCCTTGAGATATGGATTAGGGTGTTAGTGATCCTAATTTTATGAATGTGATGGGGTGAGATTCATAAGTATAACCCATGTGAGGGGTTTTTCCTAGTCTTATGTATTCTTTGAGAATGGAAAGTATGGGTATTACTTCGAGTTTAGTGTGGTGCATGTGTGGTGCTACTGTGTATGTGATATAAGCATGAGTATTCCTTGGGATTTTTTTGGTGTTGAGAACCTTGAGTGCTAGTGAATTTGGTATCAAGTTTGGTTGTGAGGGTAGGACTAGTGTGACGCGTGTCTATGTATGTTTTTAGATACACTTTTAGTAGCATAATTGAGAATGGATGGATGCTGATGATTTTGGGAATGATATAGGAATTGTGGATGATCATGTGATTTGGTTCAACATATGAGGGATATCAGGATGTTAAAAAAGGAATATATGTGCTCTAGTAAGAAAACTGGCATTCTGACTAGCATATTCAATGGTTAGTGTAGAGACCCGAAGCCTGACGTACATTGACATTACATTACTTTTGCGGAATACTTAGTACAAAACAAAAACACACACACAAGGATCGTAATAGTTTAGTGTCTTTGGAAACTCGGAACGTAGTCTTCTAATCATGGTGAAAGATCTTCAACATCTCCCATAAAGATCTTCTTTTTTTTATACCTAAAACCTTTCTTTATATCCTGGGGAAAAGAAAACATAAAAGGGTGAGCTCAAATGCTCATTAAGGGTAAAAAAAAGAAATATCAATCACATCATATACATAAGCACATAACTTTTGGAAATCTTAACCTGCAAAAGAGATCATAATTTCATAACATGGGGTAAATCATGGCAGTGAAATGTAATCACAATAATCATAACATAAAACATGAAACTTTGTGGCATTCACACATAATCATAGATAATCATTTCTTGTTAGTCAAGACTCATTTCCAAGACTATCTTAGTGGACAAAGTCCCTTTCTGAATCGAGTAACCCTCGTTTCAGTCCTGTTTCACTGAACCGGTATAACCTACCGTTCCAGCCCTGTCTATCTCATGAGATATAAAATCTTTACCCAATTCATTGGAGGGAGATATAGGTCCCACCCATCTCATAATGATACCATTCTTATGTGTGCCACAAAATCATAAATCATACATCATTGCATAACCCATGTAATAAAAATGGGATTCTTAAACAACATGACATCATAAAACCATTCATATAAGATAAAGGAATTCATAAACATAATTCCATCACAACATAGTCAAATCAATGTAAAAATATGGATAGAAACAGAACCCTTTATTATCTTAGATGAAAAATAATTTTGATAAAACACTTGAATTGAATTCTTGAGGAAAATATCCTTTCTTCTTCAAAATAAATTTCTTTTCACAAAACATCATGCAATTTTAAAAGAAAAATATTTTATTGAAAATAGTCATGATATATTTTGGAGGAAGGTTAATGAAAATAAGGATTTATAAAACCGTAAAAATCCGTTCGTGCCGTATAAGTTAAAAAAAACATTCTTCGTACTTTTGTCGGAAAAGTCAAAAAGTACCTCGTATAAAAACGACAAAAGATTCCTTTCATATCTTTTACTAAAAACTCATAGAAGGGTAAAATTGGATTTAAAAAATTGTAGGTGGATGGAAATAATATTACATATTGAGAAAACATGGATGTGGATGATAAAATACACCCCAGTAAATACCAACGTATAAACAATCTCGGATAAAAATGAGATTGCGATATTTCCCTTACCTTAAGTCCAATTTGCTTTGTACGTGTCCGAAGCTCCTGTATAATGGTTTAAATAATGTTATTGACTTATTCCAGAATCATACATATTGATATGATATCATATATGTTCATATTCTTAGCTTCTTGATAGTAATATTTCATGGTTACTTGTTACTCGGGTCTTTATTGCCTTTTTGTTCTTATGCGTGTTTTGCCGAATACATTCTTATTCTTCTTTTAAGGTTGTAGATTCCTTATATCCAGAATGGTATTAGTGTAACATATATCATATTTATTCATTCAATTCATTTATATAATCATTATGAAATGAAGATCATGTAGAACGAGTCGCATCACATCGTGGAGACGGTATTCCGTACGTACGCACGAGTGATGATATCGTTCCTATGATCGTGGAATTGTATTGGAGTATATATATATATATTATTTCAGTATCAATATTACTTCATAATAATCATATATAGTTACTCATTACACCATTATACCCATCCTTGTAAGGTGATGGTGGAAAATAGATTACACCACGGCGTGGAGACGGTATTCCGTACGTACGCACGCGCGGTGATTTCTTTTTCCGTAGGATGGATAGATTTTGAAATAGGGTTGTTTCATACTTATAATAACATATCAGTATATGAGTAATACTGATGTTATTACTTCATAATGAAACAACCTAATAAGAAGAAGTGGAAGAAGAAATAAAGATGAAAGAATTGGTAACGGTAATTACCTCTTCTTTGAAGCGCCTCTTTGAGACCTCCTCTTAGGGCACTAAAATTGGTCTTTGAGGAAGACCAGAACCTCTAGGATGTTTCTAGGGAAGTGGAGAAGGGAAAATGGCAGGGGTTGGCCGAGCTTGAGTGCTCAAATTGGTGTGAGGAGGAGGGGGAGGAGGTTCCCTTTTATAAGGGAGGAGAGGGGCACCTTAGGAATATCTCAAAATATTATTTTATATTAAAGTCAAAATCGGTTTATAATGGCTCCAAAGGGTCTTATTTCGAAGATAAGGTGGGGATGGGTCGAAATCCTATCAACCAATAAGATTTAGACAAGTTTAGGGTATTATTTTAACCTTATCAATTAGATTTAACTCTAAGTTAAATAATTTAACTTTTACCATGTCTTTTTGTTTTCTTTCACTATATGGTTAATAAACTTACTATAACATGCCAAACGAACCCAAAATTGTTTATTATTAATATATATATCCTTATCTAAGTCATTTGGCCGAACCTTAGATTTTTAGGAATAAAATAACAATTAATAATATAATATTTGATTTAAAAACTATTTTGTGTCAATTTTGACACTATTTGATATATGATTTTTGTGAAAGTCATAACAGAATTATATGTTCGAACCAAGTAGATTAAATCAACACTAATATATAATAGTAACCTAGAAAATTAGTGTAATTCATAAAAAGTCTTGAATTACATTTATCTTGGTATTTATATTATCAATTATGTCAATATTTCATTAATAAGATAATTACTGCATCATCTTTGTGTCATAAATAAATTGAATTATTTGATGTCTAAAAATTACAAATAAAATACCATAATGTAGGAAATATTTTTAGCTTTCTAATGAATATTTACAATCGAATTTATCTTATGTATAACCCCATATTATAAATGATTTACTTATTAAACTTTGATTTTAACTATTTTAACCCTTCTTTAAATAAATTAATAATAAATGTCCTAATCTAATCCAAGTGGGACTAAATGGTCATATTTTATTCCTAAGTTTGTTTTTGGTCGAATTACACTTGTCCAATAGAATTAGGACATGTGTTAGGGTAATATTAATATCATATTTACCCTTAGTTACCCTATTTACTATTAACCGCGGTAAAAAAAGTAAAAAGTTACTATTCACCAAAAATTATTTTCATCTCATTGAACCACATTTTATTCCTTGATATTAACTGTGTCTCTCGGATTTTCTAAATTCCATTCACAGAAGCGGTAAAATTAAGTTTTATGAAAAATTCAGTTTTTTTAACTACCACTTAGTAGTTTCACGATTCATCAAAAATTGATGTTTTTCAGAACAATGCCAAAATTTCATCCTAAGCTATATTTTATATTCCGAATTCAAAAATAAAGTCTATTTTACCAAATTCATAACATAGAAGTTTCATTAATTATTTTTTTAATTAAATCCCGCTGTTAAAACAAATAGCGTGTTTTTAAGAAACAATATCTATCAAAAGATTGACACTTGATTATGTCTGGTTTAAATGTGAAATTACAACCAATGACCAACATTGTATTAAATTGTAAAAATATATTCTAAATATACTTTAAAACCACTCCAATTAATAATTTATCACTATTAATTATTTCGATTAAAAAAGTTGCTTTTAATTAAAATTTAGTAATTTTCACTATTCATCAGAATATGAAAGTTATCCGAAAAGTACCAAAATTTCACCTTAGGCTAAATTTGATACTCCGAATCTAAAAATGAATTCCATTTTGAAAAATAAAATTTACAAAATTTCAAAAAGTGGTTATTACTATTCATAACGGCTAGTTCATGACAATATTATAATAATATAACATTGTTTATTAAAACCCGGTATTGCGTACAACACACGCTATCGAGGAAGGTCGCGATTGCGTGTAATGCAAGCCAAGTCAGGGTTGCATGTTGTGAAAGAATCTTCGTTGTTTTGTATAACAGAATCCAACCATATTTCATTTATACATTTAATATATATATATATATATATATACTCAATGTTGTGTAGAATAACTATTATCAAAATTGTGTGTAACACGGTCCAAGAATAGTGTTGCGTATACTGCAAGCTAATACGGTGTTTCGTATAGCGCAAGGTAATCTTGGTGTAGAATACAACAAAAGAAATTAATGAAATTAAAATAATATTTTTCATAAAATCTTGGGGTGTTACATTCTACCCCCCTTAAAATTAATTTCGCCCTCGAAATTCGTCGGGGTTATAAATGGTTTACTATTTGAAAGTTTCTTTGATAGAAACCCACATCGTAAAAAGGAATACCAAAACTTGTCTTTAAAAACTAAAGTATGAAATGTAACGATTACCCAAATAAACTAATCACTGGGTTTCCACATAGGTGAAAATATGGATATGGAAGAAAAATTTAACCATCATGTTCTGATGGAGAGTGGTAGAGAACATGGCTATGTAAAATCCAACAATCACAAATCCATAAATTTGTGACGATCTAAGGTACCATCCGATTCATCAGGTATAAGATCACTAGGAAAACATTTTTGGTTTTCAAGATCATTTCCCTAAAGTTGAAAATTTGAATTAGAATAAATACTTTCTTTATTTTGGTACAATCTCACTGTTGTTCATGCCTTGAACAATTTCCACTTCATCTCTTAAATAAATGAAGTTGAATTTGTTATTCGTGAAGTGTTAGTATGACAGGTCATTCCATCTGTCTCAAACAAAAGGTTAGCAAAAATTATATACATAAGTCGATCTATAGTGAGATTAATCACATATGGTTCCTAAAATGGGCTTATACTTCATATATCATATTGCTTAATATAATAAAACTAGTTTCTACTAAACAGGGACTTCCTGTAGGCCATTGGTAGGTGATAAAGGCCAGTCGCACTTCGGTTGTGGGTTCGATTCCTACAGCCTTGTCCGAAGCGATGGGCTGTCGCCCGTCCTGCAGGTTGTCCTTTTTCTAAAACTATATTACTATAACATCCCATCAATAATATCGAAAAAAAACTTCTATCCTTAAACAATACTCACTTATGTCCAACATAATCCATTTCAATCTTTAGGCTTATCCATAATACTACAGTCCACTCTAATAATATAGTGAAAACGATTACCAGAGATTTAATACTGTCATTAATCCCCATATATCATAAGATATGTCTTGTTGGTCACATTCCAAACATAATCATGTATTCTCTTGAATACCCATTGAACCTTAGTGAAAACATGAATGCAGTTAAAAGTTAAGTCTTTCCACATACCAAAATCCAAAAATTCTATATACTCAAACCTTCTCCTTATATCAGTCATGAGCTCATGAATACAATCAAACACCTCATTATCTTATTATTCCTTCATTATGCGCATATCATCTAAATTACAAAAATATCTGAATAACCCTTCATGGATAGTGGTACCATTAATCATACACTTTCATAACTCAAGGAAAGACAACAGTATAACAATCCTTAGATGTCTCTTTATTTCATAGTACCATGAGATTTCTTATACAACATTACACATGATAAACATGTAATCATTCCACTACATTTTTAAACCATTGACCGAGCTTCAAAAATTATTTCATCTCACATATCATTTGTAGTCTCTTCATCATCGTCAACATAAATACGTCCCATACGACCATACTGATTATCTTCATGAGACTTTCCCTTAGGTCATTGGTTTGCATAATGCCCGTACATTCTACATTTAAAACATTTAACCATTGTTGATGTCGTAGCAATACCATTATCCTCATCCCTGGTGTTAACTGAACCTTTTCCTTTGCACTTACTGGATTTGTGTCCTTCTTTTCCACACCCAAAGCATCTTCCAGTTCCTTTGAAACATTCTCCTTGATGCCTCTTCCCACATGATTTACATAGGGGAAATTGAACTTTCTTTCCTCTATGATCATCATGAAACTCCATCTTTCTCTTATTAGCCGAGTCAGGAAACTTACCAAATTTTACTTTATTGATCATATTATGACATTGCTGATTCGGCATAATAATGATGTTTGGACTTCCAAATCCCATTTCATTATGAAGAATATCATTCCATTGTCCATCATATCCTCCATTATTGTGAATCATCTTGTCTCCAGCCATTTTCTAAAACCCAAAAAGAATAGTGTGAGAGGCAAAAATCATGCTAGGGAAAACGACATAATAAAGGGGGAGTAACTTCAATATCTAACATCTTAGGTTAAATTCTAAGATCGTTAGCGAAATTCTAGGACTATAACCGATACGTATACTTAACCTTAGAGACATCCCTAGACATACCTTAGAAATATCTCTAGGGATCTCACTACAGTTCTCGCATCCTAGTTTCCAAAGGTTGACTAAACCTTTCCTCTGATACCAACTGTAGAGACCCGAAGCCTGACGTACATTGACATTACATTACTTTTGCGGAATACTTAGTACAAAACAAAAACACACACACAAGGATTGTAATAGTTTAGTGTCTTTGGAAACTCGGAACGTAGTCTTCTAATCGTGGTGAAAGATCTTCAACATCTCCCATAAAGATCTTCTTTTTTTTATACCTAAAACCTTTCTTTATATCCTGGGGAAAAGAAAACATAAAAGGGTGAGCTCAAATGCTCAGTAAGGGTAAACAAAAGAAATATCAATCACATCATATACATAAGCACATAACTTTTGGAAATCTTAACCTGCAAAAGAGATCATAATTTCATAACATGGGGTAAATCATGGCAGTGAAATGTAATCACAATAATCATAACATAAAACATGAAACTTTGTGGCATTCACACATAATCATAGAGAATCATTTCTTGTTAGTCAAGACTCATTGCCAAGACTATCTTAGTGGACAAAGTCCCTTTCTGAATCGAGTAACCCTCGTTTCAGTCCTGTTTCACTGAACCGGTATAACCTACCGTTCCAGCCCTGTCTATCTCATGAGATATAAAATCTTTACCCAATGCATTGGAGGGAGATATAGGTCCCACCCATCTCATAATGATACCATTCTTATGTGTGCCACAAAATCATAAATCATACATCATTGCATAACCCATGTAATAAAAATGGGATTCTTAAACAACATGACATCATAAAACCATTCATATAAGATAAAGGAATTCATAAACATAATTCCATCACAACATAGTCAAATCAATGTAAAAATATGGATAGAAACAGAACCCTTTATTATCTTAGATGAAAAATAATTTTGATAAAACACTTGAATTGAATTCTTGAGGAAAATATCCTTTCTTCTTCAAAATAAATTTCTTTTCACAAAACATCATGCAATTTTAAAAGAAAAAGATTTTATTGAAAATAGTCATAAAATATTTTGGAGGAAGGTTCATGAAAATAAGGCTTTATAAAACCGTAAAAATCCGTTCGTGCCGTATAAGTTAAAAAAAACATTCTTCGTACTTTTGTCGGAAAAGTCAAAAAGTACCTCGTATAAAAACGACAAAAGATTTCTTTCATATCTTTTACTAAAAACACATAGAAGGGTAAAATTGGATTTAAACAATTGTAGGTGGATGGAGATAATATTACATATTGAGAAAACATGGATGTGGATGATAAAATACACCCCAGTAAATACCAACGTATAAACAATCTCGGATAAAAATGAGATTGCGATATTTCCCTTACCTTAAGTCCAATTTGCTTTGTACGTGTCCGAAGCTCCTGTATAATGGTTTAAATAATGTTATTGACTTATTCCAGAATCATACATATTGATATGATATCATATATGTTCATATTCTTAGCTTCTTGATAGTAATATTTCATGGTTACTTGTTACTCGGGTCTTTATTGCCTTTTTGTTCTTATGCGTGTTTTGCCGAATACATTCTTATTCTTCTTTTAAGGTTATAGATTCATTATATCCAGAATGGTATTAGTGTAACATATATCATATTTATTCATTCAATTCATTTATATAATCATTATGAAATGAAGATCATGTAGAACGAGTCGCATCACATCGTGGAGACGGTATTCCGTACGTACGCACGAGTGATGATATCGTTCCTATGATCGTGGAATTGTATTGGAGTATATATATATATATTATTTCAGTATCAATATTACTTAATAATAATCATATATAGTTACTCATTACACCATTATACCCATCCTTGTAAGGTGATGGTGGAAAATAGATTACACCACGGCGTGGAGACGGTATTCCGTACGTACGCACGCGCGGTGATTTCTTTTTCCGTAGGATGGATAGATTGTGAAATAGGGTTGTTTAATACTTATAATAACATATCAGTATATGAGTAATACTGATGTTATTACTTCATAATGAAACAACCTAAGAAGAAGAAGTGGAAGAAGAAATAAAGATGAAAGAATTGTAACGGTAATTACCTCTTCTTTGAAGCGCCTCTTTGAGACCTCCTCTTAGGGCACTAAAATTGGTCTTTGAGGAATACCAGAACCTCTAGGATGTTTCTAGGGAAGTGGAGAAGGGAAAATGGCAGGGGTTGGCCGAGCTTGAGTGCTCAAATTGGTGTGAGGAGGAGGGGGAGGAGGTGCCCTTTTATAAGGGAGGAGAGGGGCACCTTAGGAATATCTCAAAATATTATTTTATATTAAAGTCAAAATCGGTTTATAATGGCTCCAAAGGGTCTTATTTCTAAGATAATGTGGGTATGGGTCGAAATCCTATCAACCAATAAGATTTAGACAAGTTTAGGGTATTATTTTAACCTTATCAATTAGATTTAACTCTAAGTTAAATAATTTAACTTTTACCATGTCTTTTTGTTTTCTTTCACTATATGGTTAATAAACTTACTATAACATGCCAAACGAACCCCAAATTGTTTATTATTAATATATATATCCTTATCTAAGTCATTTGGCCGAACCTTAGATTTTTAGGAATAAAATAACAATTAATAATATAATATTTGATTTAAAAACTATTTTGTGTCAATTTTGACACTATTAGATATATGATTTTTGTGAAAGTCATAACAGAATTATATGTTCGAACCAAGTATATTAAATCAACACTAATATATCATAGTAACCTATAAAATTAGTGGAATTCATAAAAAGTCTTGAATTACATTTATTTTGGTATTTATATTATCAATTATGTCAATATTTCATTAATAAGATAATTACTGCATCATCTTTGTGTCATAAATAAATTAAATTATTTGATGTCTAAAAATTACAAATAAAATACCATCATGTAGGAAATCTTTTTAGCTTTCTAATGAATATTTACAATCGAATTTATCTTATGTATAACCCCATATTATAAATGATTTACTTATTAAACTTTGATTTTAACTATTTTAACCCTTCTTTAAATAAATTAATAATAAATGTCCTAATCTAATCCAAGTGGGCCTAAATGGTCATATTTTATTCCTAAGTTTGTTTTTGGTCTAATTACACTTGTCCAATAGAATTAGGACATGTGTTAGGGTAATATTAATATCATATTTACCCTTAGTTACCCTATTTACTATTAACCGCGGTAAAAAAAGTAAAAAGTTACTATTCACCAAAAATTATTTTCATCTCATTGAACCACATTTTAGTCCTTGATATTAATCGTGTCTCTCGGATTTTCGAAATTCCATTCACAGAAGCGGTAAAATTAAGTTTTATGAAAAAATCAGTTTTTTTAACTACCACTTAGTAGTTTCACTATTCATCAAAAATTGATGTTTTTCAGAACAATGCCAAAATTTCATCCTAAGCTATATTTTATATTCCGAATTCAAAAATAAAGTCTATTTTACCAAATTCATAACATAGAAGTTTCATTAATTATTTTTATAATTAAATCCCGCTGTTAAAACAAATAGCGTGTTTTTAAGAAACAATATTTATCAAAAGATTGACACTTGATTATGTCTGGTTTAAATGTGAAATTACAACCAATGACCAACATTGTATTAAATTGTAAAAATATATTCTAAATATACTTTAAAACCACTCCAATTAATAATTTATCACTATTAATTATTTCGATTAAAAAAGTTGCTTTTAATTAAAATTTAGTAATTTTCACTATTCATCAGAATATGAAAGTTATCCGAAAAGTACCAAAATTTCACCTTAGGCTAAATTCGATACTCCGAATCTAAAAATGAATTCAATTTTGAAAAATAAAATTTACAAAATTTCAAAAAGTGGTTATTACTATTCATAACGGCTAGTTCATGATAATATTATAATAATATAACATTGTTTATTAAAACCCGGTATTGCGTACAACACACGCTATCGAGGAAGGTCGTGATTGCGTGTAATGCAAGCCAAGTCAGGGTTGCGTGTTGTGAAAGAATCCTTCGTTGTTTTGTATAACAGAATCCAACCATATTTCATTTATACATTTAATATATATATATATATATATATACTCAATGTTGCGTAGAATAACTATTATCAAAATTGTGTGTAACACGGTCCAAGAATAGTGTTGCGTATACTGCAAGCTAATACGGTGTTGCGTATAGCGCAAGGTAATCTTGGTGTAGAATACAACAAAAGAAATTAATTAAATTAAAATAATATTTTTCATAAAATCTTGGGATGTTACAGTTAGGTATGTGAGCCTAGGGTTGATGAGGTAGTACCTAGAGTATCCTGAGTTGGATGATGTGGAAGGGTATCACGGGGGTGCATTCCTATTGGGTTATGCATTATTTAGTAATGAGGGATGTTGATCACTGTTTTGGAGAGTGAATCATGCATTATAATGTGGTTCATATGGGTAAATTACTCTTTTAGGTTAATTATAAATGCTCATAGAGATGGTATTTTAAGAAAATTAAATGGTGTACGACTCGCGGGAGCATGATTTGGGTGATGGATCGGGTGGTACGGGATTATATACCAACTACGTGGGATGAGATAGGAATAATACATATCGATGGCATGTGATTCCCATTTAAATTTTAAATCAATGAGTAACTAAGTACGAACTGAGGACCAATGAAATTATTAAAATTATTGCGGGCATAGAGGCACAAGGTTTTGATGAAATTAAAAATGTCTCTCTATAGTAGAGGATACATTGAAATTTGATCAGGTGTGGTGGTATACCCAATCTATGCAAATACTGGTTAGGTATTGATGGGATGAGATGAGCATGTCTTAGGAGGAGCAACATGCATGTGCGGATGAAACTCATTAAGGTTACGTTCAAGGAGTGGTATGAGGGAAGTCATATGGTGGGGATCCCACCATAGGTTGTTGAAAGTGAGACCCTAATTTCAAGTGAATTTTAGTGAGTTTCAAGGATAACATTTTTGTGATCTGGGAATGGATGTCATTTGATGTTTCATAATTGGTGCTCAGGTAAAAGCGGGATAGTCACACCCAATCATTATGTGCAGTGATGGATGGGGCATGGGTCGTATTGTTGTACCTCTTTCTCTCTCGTGATTTTTTTATGATCTCAAACACTCATTTTTTGTTCTTACAAATTTCATTGAGTGTTTCTAAGTTACGAAATCTGAATACCAAATTGTGTTATTAACATACCAAGTGATGAAAGTCAAAGGCATTGGAGGATCATGCTTAAAGGTCTTTGAAGATGTTATTAAATTCATATAAGGAAACTATAGGTGATTACAAAATCTTGGAGTGAATATCAATAGGCTATGGTGATGTTTTGAATGTTACAGGTAGTATTGATTTACTGGTTTAGGGTGTCGGCTAACCTATGGCAACTAACAGAACTTAGATATTCCTAGGTGTCACATTGGATAGCCAGTGGGGTTGTCTAGATAGCCAATAGGTATGATCTATCAAGTCACAAGTATTTATTTCCATGGACCCCATATCTCTTAATTTAGAGTTTTTCATGGATTAATGATTGGTAATAATTCTATAAGATTTATATATTTGTTGGAATCTATAAATAGAGGTCCTTGGTATCTTGAAAGATGTACACAATTTCAACTCTCTAAAATGGTATATTGAGTGATAATATCAAGTGACATGTTGTCAAAATTTCTTATCAATCTTCAAACCCTATTTCTTGATCCAATTTCAATTATAAATTCTCTTGGTCTCTCATCATATACCTTTGTCACTACATCTCTCTCCCATCTCATTCTATCTTTTGAGAGATAAAAGACCAACTTTGTAATGAATATTTACCAAGAAATTATTTCTCTTATCATCTTACCTTCTACAATGATTTTATTGCTACAATTGAGTAAAATAAAATGAAGTGGGTTTCTTGCTACTTAAATCAAAAAGAATGGGAGGGAGTGGTTTCTTGATATCTGTTAAAATTAAGGAATTAATAAGATAAACCTCTCAACCTGAGGGGAGGAGACGTAGGGGATCACTCTGAGCTATTACTAGACTTCTTTATCAAACTATGTTTGATCTATCTTTTAATTTATTATTTTCATCATTCATATAATATTGATTCATGTAATCACATAATTTTGATATGCGTTAAATTCCACTAGGCTTACTCGCTTAATTAACTTCGATAATATCTTTTATAAATCATATCAAAAATATTGTGTTCCTTTTTATCTATCATAATCACTTTAATTGGTAATTGTGTTCTCACTCTTATAATATATCAATATAATTATAAAATGAATTCTTCAATAAAATTATACCATTTATTTATCATTATTTGGTTTTATATTTCCTCTATTATTACTTGTTTTAATTTATGATTGTCATTAAAATATATTGTTTTTTTAGTCAATTCACCCCCACACCCCTTTTTTCATCCTACTTCGACCAACACATGGAAGCATGATTCTCATGCTTGAAGGATCATTGGTGTGGTGAGATCAGTCGTTGGATGACCATTTTGGAATTTTTATGTCAGTCAATAAATGGGTATGGTTTTTTTTAGATTCCTTGGTGAATTCTAGGTATAAATTTGTATGTTTTATTGAATGGATTCGGTGTGTTGGCATCAGGATCAAGATGGTTTTCAAGCATGTGTCGGGTCAGTGGTGTGTTAGTGTTTGGGGATATATCATGATGGGTTTTTTATTTGTTTGAGGATCCAACCCCAATAATTGCACTAGGATTATAGTTCGAACTTTAGTGAGTGAATTCAAATGATCATGGAATGCCTTCGATGTTTAAGGCATCACGATTGGGTGTTTTTTAGTGCATCGATGGTAGAAAGTAAAATTTTTCAAGATGATTCAGTGGGGTTGGTTCAATTTTTGTTCTCATTTATGATTGGATTCAATGGTCTAGGAACTATATTTAACATATCATATTGGATACAATAGGCATATTTTAAAATTAGTTGAGGATTTTTGTAGAAAAATCCGACATGTTTGGATCGGTGTTCATGAAAGGGAGACACATCCATTTCGACTCAGAGTTTAAGAATGAGAATTGGTATAAGATTTTGACTAGTGTTTTCATGTATTATCAAGTGTGTTAAATTAGAAATTTCATAGGTAACATTAATATAACTTCGTATGGGTGTTTTGGTAGGTTATTTAGATGGCGGGAGGCATCATGGGTCGGAAACAATCGGTATAAGCTAAGTCTTGTGGTGAGGAGAACCATAGGATGTATAATTAATTGGGTGATAGAACTTGGGTTTCTTAGATTATATGTTAATTTTGGAGTGTCTTCAGGATGATTTGGGATGATATGAGCATTTTCTCGATCTTTTGATAATTCAATGCCTAATGTCTGGAGTGCTCTAAGGAAGAGCATTGAGCATTTAATATTAGAACACATCCTGCGATGTTGAATTGTTGACTGAGGTAGTTTAAGTTTTATGTTTGGATATCCACTGATAATTCTCAAGGATGAGAAGTATTATGGTTCATAGATTGTAAACCATGTGTCTATATGGGTGTGTAAATTTCCAAGGGAATTTGAAATTTTGATTTTAATGGTCATTTTTTTAGAATCAAGATTTGAAATACAATTTTGAGAGTGTAAATGCCTTAAAAGGATATTTTTACATGTGGCATGAGTCTCGGATAGGTTTCAGAGGCTCATAGGATCCTTGGAAGAGTTCATATAGCTGCTATAGTAAAAACTGGAGTAGCACCACCAGCTAGTCAGTGGTATCTGGAAACAACAGAAACTACTATCGATGGCCATCATCCAGCTGGTGGGCTTAAAAGGGGGAAAAGTAACTTTTTCCCCTAAAATTTAAATATGGGGTAATGATTCCTCCTTCCCCCTTCTTACTCATGCAAACCAAGGTTTAACCCACCCCCCCTTCTTCCCCTCTTTTCCCTTGATCAAGAGGCATTTTTGAGGTCATTCTTCAGTGATTTAAGGTGTGTTTTCAACTCCAACAACCTTCATTCATGATCTCCTCACTTATTTTATAATTGTAGATTTAATGATTTAGTGATTCGGTTCCAATTCCACCGAAGCATGGTGGAATTAACTTATTATCATGGGGATTTTATGTGTCTTGTGTAGAGGAGATCCCATGACAACTTCTTCCCATTGTCACATGTCATTTTGATAGAGGTAATACACTAAATTGTTTTTTATTAGGTTTTTGAGTTAATTTAAATTAAATTAATGATTGAAACATCATCGTTATTTGGGTATTTTTCTCTTTTTATGTAGGGGGTCTCTGGAGATGGCGTATGCCTGTGGTTGTGCATAGTTCTAATGAGGTACATCATCATTTGTATTTTTTCTGAGGTTTTTAGCCCTTAATTAAATTAATTTATTAATATAAATGTGTTTGTGTGCTGTTTTTTTATCAAAATGAGTTTGGGATCATGTTGTGGTCCATTGGCGTGCGTTTGGTCATAGTTCTGGTACGACGAGTTTATTCGGTGAACTTCTATGTATTGATGCCTATTTAAATTAAAATGTAAAGTTGTTTAAAATTATTTATAGTTGATTAATTAATTATAATTTTATTATAATTAATTAATTTTTTATTTTGAATATGAGACAGGGCCTCGGTGTCTTGGACGATGACTAGATGGGATTAGCGAGCCTCGATAAGAGTTATTGGGCTATTTAAAAGGGGTTTTTCTTTGTTTTAAGGTATGTGGTCCTTATGAATCTTCCCTTTGGTATTATGAATTTATTTATATGCATGTGTTATGTGTGGACTTACCAATTTATATAATTGAACTATTTAAAAATAATAATTTGTTTAATAAAATTTTATGCCTATGATTAAATTACACAAAGTGTTGAGGGCACCGGTGGACCCTCATGTACTTGCTGGAAGTCTTGGTCATCGATGGAAAATAATAAAAATTAAATATAGAGACTTAATAGCTTGATCCCCATGAGGGGTGTAATTAAAATTAATTAAAAGGTATGAGACATGGTGGCCCTAGTGACAGTTGGCATAGTGACCTCTATGTGGAGAGGAGTGATGACTTAGGATGCATGGATAAAGGGTTGGTCATGTGAGGTACCCTATATTCATTAGGATCATTAAGATAATCATGTTTCAAGTATTCCTCACTCACTAGGATGTGATCACTTTTGTGGTCAGACCCTGTAGAGATTGGCAGATGGTTCGGGTGGTTGGGCTGACCTAGGACACCTGGGGAAGAGAATGGGCTTAAGGTCATCTCACTAATAATACTTACCTAGGAGGCCAAAGAGTCCTAGATGAGACCCAAGGGACTCTATTAGGTTCCCCTACAACTTGTGACCCTAGTGAGAGGGCGAATATGATAATGGGTATAGATGGTAGTGGGTGTCACCTTAGAACTTATACCGATGATGTGAGCCCTAGGGGCTATGGTTGGAGGTGATGGATTTAGGCATTCAGTCGACCCATACCTCATGTTTATGCTTTCACTTAATTATTTTTTATGCAGCTATAGATGCATAAATGTGCTTCCTAGTACCCATCTTTATGGCTCAGTGTGATGTGATGGTGATGAAGTGGATTCCCAAAGGTATTTCCTGGGATCTGAATTTTGATCCTCATGTGATACTGTCATGATATGGCTGACAAGATGATGTCATCGTGGATGCCCAGTGTGTATCCTAGGATCTGGATATTGATCCATGTGAATAATTCTTGGGATATTGGGATTTGACCTTGGATTTGTATGGGATTCCCTGGACACCACTAGTCCCTATGGTTCCTTACATGTCTAGGATCTAGCCATTCAGATTGGGAATTTTTATTATTATCATTATGATGGGATACTGAGGTTACCCCTAGGATCTGTCCAGTCAAGATGGTGACACTACTTGTATTCATATGGGATGCCCAGGATTCCTGGGATCTAGCTGTTTGGAATGGTCACATGGATTTTATTATGATCAGTTATTTACTAAGATGCTTGGTAATTGGATTCGATCCTATTGATATGGAGTTTGAAGAGATGTTTAGGATGCCTAGGATCTGACTTTTGAGCCATTGATGATGAGATGTTTGTCGGTTTGATCTAGATAATATAGGGATTCCTAGGGTAATTCCTAGGATCTTATGTGTTACCATAGTGGAGGCATGATTACATGACGTGCTCGGAGACACCCCATCATTGGTCAAAATGGGTATGGTCAATTAGGGTTGTTGGACTCCAAGATCGATGGTAGTTTATTTATTTATGTTTTAGTTGTTATTTATTTATTCTGAGCATGACATGTTCACATACACTATGTATACTAGATATATACGAGACCACAATAGTGGTTCCCTACTGAGTTTCATACTCACACCCTCCTCGGGTGGTCATGACACTTGGGTACCCAAGAAGACCTCTCACTTGTTGCAGGAAAAAGTTGGTAAGAGGCCCAGTATAACTTTGATGATTGAATTAAGAAACTTGAGTGATATTGGATACTAGTGTTTAAGTGAGGATAAGGGGAATAGTTGAGCCTATGGTACTTTTATTTTATTCTGCCTTTATTTGTATATGTGATCATCCTGGTGGGAGATCATCATTGTATGATTGTATGGATTTCACATTGCATATTATTAGGGTTTAGATGTTTCATTTACCACACATACTCTAATTTTTATCATGGATTTATGGTATTTGTTTATTTTATCAATATTGCACACTCTAATTAGGAGGTATAGTCTCCCCATGGTACCACCTTATACCTTCACTGTTAGTCGACAGCCTTTGACATACGGGGAGGTACACCTAAGGTCTTGTAACTCCCTAGTCTGGGGTGCTGGTTGATTGGACTCTGGGTCAGAAGTGTTACACCATGGCCCAAGTATTGATGGTTGAAATGAAGTTTTTGAGATGGAATGTAAATAGTGGTTGCATGGGGTTGACCTCTAGACTAGGTGTCTGTCATAATTAAAATTGATGTGTATATAGTCCATCAAAATTGCCACTCTTAAGTAATTGTTCATAATGATTTCATCTATATCTATTCTTTTAAACTATAATTATAGTATTTAAAATTGGATAATTTTGATAATATCTTTATAATCTACTAATTCTGTTAAACTTGGTTAATCCTTTGTACATGTGTCTTTACCTTATGCATTGTTACCAACCCCCCCCCCCCAAAATTTCCACCCTAATTTATCTCATCCCTACCTGACCTACCACTTAAGTGTCTTGATCCTATCCTGAGTTATACACAAGGGTTCCTGCAATTACTGTCTCCAAAGATCCACTCTTCAGTCGTCAAACACTCCAATTATTTCACTCCTTCGTACCTCACTTACCATAATTATGCATTCTTTATTCCATACTTCCTCTATAATTTCCATCTTCAAAGAAATAGTTTCTACATCAGTTACCTCAATTGACAGGCCCATCATCAACACTCGATTTCAACTATAATATATTGATCTTCCTGTATTGGTCTTCTTTTTTGAACAACCCCAATACCATTGGTTCATCCCTCAATATTAATTTTGTGTTTTTAAATTAGGTTATTGCATTATCAATTGATCAATATTAATGAATTATCACAACCCCTCATACCTGACCTTTTTCTCACTTTTTATCAGGTTCACTTGGCCAACTTAGTGTTCATATATTCTTCATCTTGGTTAGGATTCAACACGGGGTTCAATTTTTTGAGATCATCTTCAATTAGCATCAACCTATAATAACATCTAAATCTTCCAATCACATCTTTAGTGGACTCCTTTTCAAATCTGATTCCCCACCATCAATTCATTCATTAGCCTTATACAGTCCCCTTATTTTGACTTCGTCCAATTGCACTTAACAACTTTGTCATAGAAAAAATTGCATACTCAATAATGGCTCCACCATTGATCAAATATTCACATAAATATTTATAGCTTCAAATTTTCTACAAGGTATGATGTAATGGTTTCCCCCTAATTTATAATAAAATTCATTGTTTGGTCTCTAATAACCTTACTCTATATTTTTTTCATAACTGTCTAATTTTTTTTGTCATGATGTACACATCTTTATTTTAGAGTTACTAATTCATTTATAATTTTCTAATATATTTTTCCATAATTTATTCATTATCTTATTATTTATGATGTCCAGTAACCTAGGCATATTGAATTGGTTTCCTATTTTCTAATATTATGTAGAACATAGATTGTTCACTACGTGTTTCTATTGAATTGATAGATTCAATTGGATAATTTTTGGACTCTGGTATGTGATATTTAAAAAAAAAATATTATTTCATATACATATTAGGTGTATGTGTTATGTATATGTATTATATAAAATTTCACATACATATTTTGTTTGTATTGTTGTCTATGTATTCACTTTATCACATCTCAATTTATATTAAATGCATTGATAACAAAATCTGGATCTATAATGATTATGTTATTCTTTCAAACATTTTAATATTTTGGATTTATAAATTTTTTTACCTATTTATCTATAATGTGTTACATTTTGTAGTGTATATTATTATTTCTATATTATGTTACATTTAATCATCTCTAATACTCTTCTATATTGATTCAAGTAAATCCTTAGTTCCCTATAATTCTACAATTTCATTAACTCTATCAACTATTTGAATGTATTATTTTTTACTTGGCATACATTGACTATGTATTATTTTTTTGTATTATTTTGTATATGAAAATAGTGTATCATTTTTAAAATAAAATTATGCATATATGTTAATTGTGTATTGACTGTGTATATATTTTACCTATAATTATGAAAATATATTAGGCTCTACACATTGCATAAACCATGCATTATTCATGATTTTCATGTTATTGAATTTGTTTAATTAGGTCTGAAAATCCAATGGTGGACTGTTATTCTTGATTTTCAATTTTGAATGTATATGTTTTACAATTTATATATGTTTGACAGATATACATTTTGTGATTGTATGTTTCTAATACATATATATATATATATAAACTTTTTTGATGTGTTTATATATATATTTTTTCAGAATATATATATTTTTGAGATATACACGTTCTATAATTATATATATATATATTTTATATATTCTTCAACTACACATTCTTTAAATTACATATATCTTCATTTATATTTAGTTTTATACACTTTGATAACTATTTTTATACACACACATGTGTTTATAATTACATTCTAAAATATATTTCTAACTATATATTTTTTTAAATTTGTTTCAAGTTCAATAAACCTATTTTTAAATCTCATATTAATAGACTTATTTACATTTACTTATTTTTTCCTAAAAATTGGTTATTAACTAGTAAATTCCATTTTTATACTGATTATTCAATTATATGTCTTCAATAAACATGCTAAATCATAAATATATTATTAATTGTAGATTATTAATATAATCAATATAAGTTAACAAAATAATGATATTGGAATGTGAAAATTCTTTTCCAGAAAAAGTCTGAGAAACTTCGTGTTATTTGCGAGTTTGATTCATATAACATTCTCCCAAAAATTGAAGTCAAGTAAATGTTATTCTTTTGTGGGAATGATCTTTTATTTCTATTTGAATGAAAATTATTTTGGATTCAAAGTTATTAAGTTTTGAATTTACCCTCTGTCTTGGTTATTTTTCTTATTCTTTCATATTTGGATTTAGGTAAGTTTTATTGTCTAATTTATTTATTTTTTATTAAAAAATTTATATCCCTTTATTTAACTATTTTATGTAATTTCACTACTATGAAAAATTTCATATTTCAAATTAGAAATTAATTAGGATATCATTATCGTCAATGTTGATGTTGTCCTTATCAAGTACGATCTTTTGAACTAATTATTTCCTATATATACTTTCTTTATTTCTATTGAAATTTTTGAGATAATATTATTAAAGTGCAATGAAATAAAAATCCTAAATGATTACATGTTAAAAAATAACATTAATGATTTTTTTTTAAGATTCTTAGTGCTAATAATTTTTTTCTTAACTTCCTTTGAGAGAAGTGTTTTTTGAAAAATATATTTCTTTTGAGTATTCATATTACCATGTATTTTTATTTTTTTGGAAAAAAGGGGCCTTCAAACCAAAAGTATTAAAGAAGAGTTAGTGGAAATAATGTGTCGAGTGGTTGAACATGTGAACAAATTGGACTATGACCAATCACTTCAAACTTGGTATTTTATATTACTTAATCAATATTTGTTTCTTTCTATAATATAAATGAAAATTTTATATTAAAATAATTATAAAATTTATTTCTACATCACTGTAACTGGTTGTAGGTAGAATCCTGAGACTGGGGGTATTGTAGCAGGGCATGTTATCATGGTAGCGCAGTGGGACTAAACTCAATCAATAATTAATTTATTAGACGTAAGTGATAAATTGTGATTTATTATTGATTTTAAATTAGTAATCATTAAACATTAGTAATTTTACTATAATTTATTTGACTCAATAGTATGGTATGCATAGCGTGTAAGGGGAACGGCTGGTCGGGCCATGTAAATGATAAACACGGTCATGGGCTAAGTGAAGTGGGACACAACGTGTACTACCTCTACACATCATGTACTTCGACATGAGTTGGAAAACCATGTATAAAGGATACATGACTAGGTGTTTGGGTGGGATCACATGTCTTGTGGACCCCTTTACACATCGTATACTCCTTTAGGATCTTCTTGAGATCTTCTACCTCCCGTATCTCCTCCTTCGTAGCTTGGATTCAAGACCACGAGTAGCATATCCTGAGTAGTTTTCCACATATGACACAATGGTGGACATGGTTTGGGCCTAGTAGGTGTGGTGTGAAGGAATTTTTGTGTGGTTAATTTGGGTTAATGACACATTGACCGACTAGGTTGATTGGGTCCCCCTATTCCTTTAGTTATTAGGGTTCTTGGAATCACTTCACCAGACTGTGACCTCTCTTCAAATGCTTTGCGTACGTGTAGCGTGAATGTGTTTCCACTTTTTGGAGTGAGTTGTCTCAATTTTCTTTGATAAAAGACTCAGTGGGTTTGGATCATGTGTCACCCTAAGAGGCCTGGCGTGATAACTGCCACAAGGGTTGGCCGACATGTATGGGATGCACGGCGTGTAAGGGACACAATTGGGCAGTCTGTGTGAAGGATAAACATGGTCAGGGCCTAAGTGAAGCGGGGCATGGCATGGACTATCATTACACGTTGTGTACTTTTACATGGGTTGGAAAACTATGTATAAAGGATACACAACCAGGTGTTTGGGTGGGATCACACAGTGTGTAGACCCCTTTACATGTCGTGTACTCCTTGAGGATTTTTCTTGAGATTTTATGCCTCCTGTATCTCCTTTGGAGCTCGGATTCAGGAACGTGAGTATCCTATACTGAGTAGTTTTTTTGCATAGGATGAAATAGTGGCCTTAGTTTGGGCCTAGGAGTTGTAGTGTGCAGGCAGGATTGTGTGGTCACTTGGGGTAGCGATGCTGACTGGCAGGGTTGACTGGGTCCCCCTAGTCTCTGTTAGTGACGTTTAGACTGATAGGGTTGAGTGGGTTCCCATGGTCTTTTCATTTTGAGGGTTTTTGGTATCATTCCCACCAAAATAAAATAGAAAAATAATCCAACCTACTCTAAAGGATGGGATCACTATCAAACTCCCACTGGTAAGCTTCACGGTATGGCTATGGTAAAAACCCTGGTCGGTCCTGCTACTACGCTTTGCCTGCTCCGGGTCCTAATAGGACTCCGTTGAAGGACCTGTGGTTTGAAAAAGACACAAAACATTCGGGAAAAGACCATGTAAGGGCGAGTATAAAAATACTCAGTAGGCACCCCAAAATCTCAAACCAAAAAGGGAGCAACTGGTAGGCATCAGTTAACTCGACCCAACCAGAGGAAACCCAAACGAGAGAGAGAAAGTCCATCTCACGACCATCCTCAACTAAAAACTACCAGTCATCTCAACATCCTTGGAAAGTCAGCAAAACAACACATACCATGGGGACTCCCAGAACACTTCCAGATACACTCAGATCTAACTCCAAGTCTCATGGTCTTGACTATAGACTGTCTGCAATAACCAACTCGAAGGTCCTAATGCAACACTCGTAACTGTCTCATGAAGTTCCAACCTCATAGACACTAACAAGCTCCTACTTGAGGCATAAAGGTGTAATTATTTCCTTGAATCACACACACCAAGAACCTATCCATCTCTTATGGAACTCATAATGATTGGGGACAAGCATTGATGACTTGTAGCCGATGAGTCAACCTTGCCATCCCAGTTGGAACTCAACTGAGAGATGACACTCTATCGGTAAAATGAATTAATGGAACAACCTAGCCAACTCTCATGGAACTTATCTTCAAGGAAATGCTCAATGGACAACACCGCAGAATAATTCACCCAGTGACTATGATGAACTCTAAACCTAAAGTGAGGGATCCCAACAACGGAAGAATTCACCCACTAAATATGTTCTATTTTTTGTTGTTGAGTAAATTTCCTACTTGTTGTTTACTGATAATATATAATTTTATTATATATGTTAGGAGTTTTTCAAGTTATCTATGAATATCATTAGGATTCATCGCATGACTCAATGTGTCTTGCATCTTTGATAGACAATTAATTAGTTTGGTCAACATGAGGCATAAATATGGAAAGGTATTGCTTCAGCCTGAGAAGTGCTCAAGAGTTATCCCCATAGCCATTACCTTTTGTTGTGATTTATGGGATTTATTTCTATATTTGTGGGATCTTTTTTATAGAGGATAAAATTCATTACAGATGTTAGAAAATTAATTCAACCTCACAAGAATTCAATGACCATCTCTCACTACCACAAAAATGGGTTTTCATCGCACCACCCTTTAATAGTGATAAATAAATAACTGATAAAGGGGGTAACTTTATCTGCACTAAAAAAACACTGATAAAGGTTACTTTTAGAAATGCTAAAAAAACACTGTTAAAAGTACCCCTTTTCGGTGATTTTTTAAGTGTTGATAAAGGTTCCCCTTTATCAGCACTTTTTTTAGCGCTGTTAAATGGACCCCCTTTATTAGTGTTTTTTACTAACATTGATAATGGATATATTTTTTAAAAATAATATATTTCATTAAAAATAATATATTAAGATATAAATATATTTATATTGATGTAAATATAATATATATTTTTTAAATATGTTTTAGATAAAGAGAAATAGGTATTTACACTTAATATATAAGATAATTAGTGAAAATGGCTTATAAAATAATTAAAGATGTTTTTTTAATTAATAATTTGATAATTATTATTTATTAATAGTCATTTAATAAAAATTTGAATATAAAAAATCAAAAAAATAATAAAATATTTAAAATAAGTTGAAAACCTAACTCAAATTTCAAATGGTTATAACTTTTAATCCGAGTGTCTATTTAGGATCTACCGCATATATAATCAAATCCTACGATGAGATATATGCACTGATGATAAAGGATTACTCTTTGTCACATTTTTTTATATCAAAAAAGGCTCAGAAGGCCTCCAAAATTGAGTTTTTAGTTGGGGTACCCTAATTTTTTAACAGTCGATGGAATTTCAACCTCATTTAAGGGGATCTTTTTGCCCATTTTTAGTGGGGATTAAATTTATTCCTAGGGATTACATTGGATTGATATTATGGTTTTAAAATTTTATCATTTTTCACAATGTATTGTTATTTATAATCAAATATATAACAATATATACAGATTTTTATATATTCACCCATAAAAATTTAATTTTATAAATAAATAATTAAACATATGTACATATAAAATATATTTCTCAATATATAAACCTTATCTAAATAAAAAATAATATCCATTTTATTTAAAATAAAAATTTATGAATATCTATATACATATACATATACAATTAATGTATATATAATGTTTTTATATATATAAATATATTTTTGTGTGTATTGACAAACATATATATAATTATCTACACATTATAATATATGTATATAAATATTAATATATAAAATATTTAAATAAATATAAATATGTATAATTATATTTATAGATGCACACATATATATAAATATATACATGTATGTATTTATAAACACACACACACAACATATTTTAAATGTGTTTAAATATAAATATATATGTGTGTGTGTGTGTGTGGATAAAAAATGTAACAAAATATATAAAAATATATATATATATCATAAAATGAAAAACAAAACAATGTAGGTGAGTGAAAGAGGCGTGGATTCACGAGGGGGAGGTCCAAGGTTTGAAATCCAGAAATGGAAAGGGCACACACGAGCGGGTGAAATAGGCCCTAGCGTTGTTAAAGCTGGGGGATTCCTAGTACTGTTAAAGGGGTAGTTTGGGGGGGTTATTAGTGATGTTGAAAGGGGGGATTGATAACTATTGAAAGGGTGGTAGTTCACCCTCTGATTTTTAGATTTTTTAAAAAATAATATTTTTTTAATTTTATTTTACTTTTATCTGCTCTTTTTTTTAGCACTGATAAAAGAGGTCTTTATCTGTGTTTTTTTACGCTAATAAAAGGGACCCCCTTTTAATAGCATCTCGATTATCAGTGATTTTTTAGCACTAATAAAGACTTTTTAGTGCTGATAAAACCCTGTTTTGTAGTAGTGTATCTTCAAATCAAATATGTTGCCTTTCCCGAGTGAAATAATGAACACCATGATTAAACTACATGCACAAACTCAAGAGTGCCTTATAATTAGTTTTCTTTATGATTTTTATTTTTATTATTTCTTTTTTACTGATGTTTTATAACTCCTATCATGGATATGGATGAAATATGGCTTTCAACAATATGCATGTTTGATGGACTTATGATTTCTTTGTACTTTTAGGAATGTTCCTTGTGACTGGATTGTTGGATTTGGTGCCCTAGAACCAACTTATTTGTACTTTATGATTAATATATATTCATTGGATGGATATCAATAAACTCCTTATCATATCATGATTTTTCTTCTGCATAACATTGCTTGTGATAATGTCTCAAGAGTAGCTGTCGCACTAAAAGGTCATAACAGTTCCCCGCTATGATAAGAACCTAGAAGTGATATGAAACTATTCTTAGACATATGTTCTATAGCCGAATGATGTCATTTGAGGGAAAAAATGATGTAGTCCATCAGGGGTGGAGACTCATAGGACTTTCAGACACCTTCTCATAGTGTACGCCCTTGGTGATATCTAGTAGGATATTATGAGAATGAGACCTGAAAGTAGGAAATACACATTTATAAGTGTTATTGGATGTTCCTATCTATGTACATGTGTATTGGTCCTTAGACTTTAAGATTATTATTAGTGGGTATTATGACTCACGCAATTAGATGTATTGGTAAAAATGGTGACGACATATGTTTATAGTAAGGTAGAATATATTGGGTACATCGTGAGTAATGCTACATTAATAAATAATGTGAGAAAAGATTTGTCCCTTATATTCCATAATGAAAGTTGATATATCATACCCTTTTATGGAAATGATGTAGCCTAAATTAATCCATGGACATGGTGTTCTATAGGTAATTTCAATTTCTATTAAGTTAAAGAATGAGAAATCGAGCACATGGGTTGATGGAACTTGCATATAACCCACTTTATTGGATATATTGAGACAAAGGGATTATATTATAGGGTAAGAATTCATATGAGGTGACATGTCGTTTTGGAATTAACATCTTTCTATATGGGTTCCTTGGTGTGTTGTTAGATGCTAACCTTGGACTTTAGGCTGCTCCACCTAATGTCATTGAGAAAGAGGCCTAGAGGGTCACACACTAAGTATATCCAGTATATCAATTAAATAATATATTATTTATTATTTAAAAAGCTAAATAAATATTATTCTCGGTTGTGATTTAATAATTATTTATTTATTTTTGATTGCATTTATTTTGACACTAGTTATTCGAGAGAATATAATGTGGGTGGAATAATTAATAAATATTTATTTTCTATTTAGTAAATATAATATTTATATATTTATTGTAGAATAATGAAGTCATATTTATTTAATAAATAATCATTATTAAAGGTTCAATAAATATGGTTGAGGATTGGAGGACTGAGTTAAGGGTCCGATGAGAAATAATAATATTGAATATTATTTTATTAAATAATATTTAATTATAACTCGCAAGTTAAGCACATATCAAAAAATAATAATATTTTTGTTATTATTTGACATGGAAGTTTCTCTAGGATTAATAAAATAATTAAGGCACTTGTGCAAATTATTTATTATTACCTTAGTGAATTAAATGTTAGGTTATATTATTCTATTATTAGCCAAGCGCTAGCCAAGCGATGATTATTAATTTTTGTGCACAACGAATTAGAGAAAATCTCTCAAGACTAGATAGTTCATCCCTCTCTAAGAATTATCTCAAGAGTGAGAGAGATCCTCCTCCATTGGATCAAGGAGAACACTTTGGAATCATTTCTCAAGGAAATCAAAGGTGGACATCATAAGCGTAGGGATCTTTTGCGCTAGCACTTTGAGACTCCTTTAGCGATATCTATAGATATGCAGAATACGTGTGGATCACTACTAGAGTAGATCTACCCTTGATCTCTACAACACAATGAATGTGCACTGCAAATCTATGGTCGAACGCATCAACGAAGAAAAAATCACCTTAGAGGTAATTCTTTAATTAAATTAAATTAATTATAAACAAAATATGTTGATTATATCTCTTGGTTTTAGGTTTCTATTCCATTTCCTAAATACCTTATTCAATTCCATGGATATTGGAATTCATCGTCGTATTGATCCTGGATTATTCATTGAATATGGAAAAAATCAAAGTTGGGCATCATCCATACCGCGCTTCCACTATTCCCGGAACCTACAAGTGGTATCAAAGGGGTCATATTATTGTTTATAATTATTTAAATAATTTATTGATGATTTATGCTTTAATAATTTAGTTTTTTAATTCAAGTTTAATAATTATTTTTAATCTGAATTATGAGATTTGTTCTTCCTCTATCATTTCTCACAGATCTAATAGGAATGATTAATGTTTTGATTAAAATTAAATCAAGGATCTCATCTAGAGGTGCCAAGGGTTATGTCCAGGTAACACTGTAGTACACTCCATGTAGTCTGATCTACACGTCGTGTAGTTGTGTTCAATTCATCAAGAGTAGTTCAGAAATTACTCAACCCGTGTGCATTAATGACACGTGGTGTAGTTAATTATTACATTGCATGTTGACCATGACAAACTGGCGCATGGTAAGCTAGACTACACACTGTGCGGCACACTGTACATAGCGTGTAGTCCCTTTGAGTTAGGGTCAATTCGTGTATCCCATACATGGCTTGCCCGACTAGTGATCGTGTAATGTAGAGTTTACACAGCATGTGGCCCACTAGACACACTATGTACTCTGAAATTTTTAAAGTACGCCTCACACACCATTTCCCCAGGGGTGTACTTTGGATGGATGGTGAGGAGAGTACACACCGTGTAATCGGATCTACATGTCATGTACTTTTTCTAGATTACGCATATTTAAAATTTATTATTATATTATTTAACCCTTGATACATGTACCTTCATGTGGGAGTAAAGATAGAACACAACATGTGATAGGTGTTTGATATATGTGTGTGTGTGTGTGTGTTTAATTAACATCTGCATAATGTTCAAAGATCTACACATCATGTATGAGTTGTATTACAATTATAATTCGGAATGCATGCTACGTGTCACAAAGAATAAAGCGTATACAAGTATAATACATGTTGTGTAGTTTTGGATGGGTATTCATCGAGTGACATCCAAGGTACAAGTTATGTACATAATTAATTTTAAATGAATTTATTAATTTATTTAAAATTATAATGGATGGTAATCTCAAGGAAATTCAGAAAATGTTTAAGATAAAAGTATTGATTAATTAAAGATAAGAATTAATCGATTCAAGCATGATTTATCTTATATAATAATGATTAAATAATTGAATGCTAGTTTTATTAAATGTGTAATTTTTTGCATGCAAGTGGATGGTCATGAGTTAGAACAAACCTTTGTATGTGATCGTTTTCCCTTTTAATTTATTATTAAATTAAATTATTGGTCTGCATGCCTTCTCTCCTCATTAATATATAGGGTCTGTGTGCCTATGGTTTCTTTTATGTAAAACCCCTTTTACCCCTCACCTACATGTGAGTAAAATCATATGTAATGGATGGAGATCCCAAGCTAGTGGAGGTGGTTCAAGTTAGGAGTCTAGGTGAAACCAATCCAAGGAGATACAAAAGTGGAAAGGTGGAAAGCTGTAAATATGAACCTAATTGTTTCAAGGTGTTTCTCCCCTAGGTCAGTGGTTAGTTTATCAACTACTAGATAAACTAACCATTATAACAAGCTCATGATCATAACCTTTATTTTATTTCTATCATTTTCATGGTTTATTCATTATGGATGCATTTTTGTGATCACATAATTAATGAATTAAACAAGCATGCAATATGGAACTAAAATAAACTAGATTATGCGTAAATATTATCTAATACATGGTTAATAACTTAAGATTATCCCACTTAATATTAAAAATCATGTGAAAAGATAATAAATGGAAATTTATGCATAAATGATAAAATCCCTCAATAAAATATTAAGTCGGTATAACCTTCTATTACTTTGATTAGAGTCAAACCATAGTTCAAAGTACTTGACCAACCAAAGTTGGGGTGCTTTCAATTATCGGGGAATTCTAATTTGAGGTTTTGGGTTGACATGACTTAGTTTACATCAAGGGTTGACTGCCAAATCAGTACTTGGTGTAACTGAGAGTCAAAGGTTGATGAAATCTAAAATTAAGGATTTCAGGATTGGGGAGTCCACTCAACAGATCAAGGGTATGCGATTTAATGTAGCTAAAATTTGGAATGCCTACCTAAAACCTTTAAAATTTCTTGACCACCCAAAGTTGGGGTAATATGAAGGGAAATATGGATCTTTTTCGATAGAATGTCCAAGAAACAGGATATTATGAATCCAATGATGAGGGCTATTGGGTTTCGATAAAATAATTGGAGACTAATGAATATTTATTTATTTATTTGCATTAATTTAATCAAATAAAGTACTAAAACTATGTTCATCTTATTTGTAGAAATGTCATTAAAAATAATATCAAACATATCATTGTGATCCATACTCGAGAAGGAAAATCTTCTCACCGGCACTAATTTCTAGGAGTGGAAAAGGAGCCTTTGGGTCATCCTTTTCCATGAAAGGGAACTATATGTGCTGGAAGAACCTTTACCAGTTTCACCTGGAAATGAGGCGAGTGATAAGAATCTCTTTGTGTATTAAAAACATCTGAATGATTCTACATATGTTCAGTGCCTCATGCTATCATCCATGACCAATGAGATCTTGAAGAAACATAGGGAAATGGATGTTTATAGCATGATGACTCACCTTTGGTATCTCTATCAAGAGAAGGCAAGACAGGAGAGGTATGAGATCTCCAACACTTTGTTCACCACTAATCTTGGAGATTCTGTGCCAGCTGGGCCATATGTAGTCATGATTATTGGATATATTGAGCATCTAGACATCTTAGGGATTAAATTTCCGAATTAGTTACATACATATCTCATACTATCATCATTTCCCAACACTTTGTATATTTTTATTACGAATTATAATATGAGAAATAATGAGAAGAGCCTATAGGAACTTCTTACTTTAATTCGCCAAGTGGATAAGGACATGGGGCGTGAAAAACCTGCATTCCCTATAGTGAATAAGAATATGAAGGACAAGGAAAAGGGGCCTAAGACTTATAAACAGTCTAAATTCCCTAAGCACTTTCCGACCAAGAAGAATAATATCCAAAGGAAATGAAGGGAAAAGGAGACAGTATGCTTTGCATGTGGCAAGTCAAGACACTGGAAGAGGAACTACACCCAAAGGCAAGGGGAAGCTAAATGTATGTTCATTATCAAGTGAAATCTTTACATTTATACACATTGGGTAATAGATATATCTTGTGGTGATCACATTTGTATTCAAATGTAGGAACCAAGTAGATTCTATAAAATTTACAAAGGAGAGGTGGATCTGTAAGTTGCCAATGGTGTGAGGTCGGCTGCTCTTTCCATTGGTGACTACCACCTCACATTTCCAACAAGAATGATTTTGGTTTTACATGGATGTTGTTATGTACCTAGTGTTACCAGAAACATAATTTCTACATCAATTTTGGATACAGAATGGGTTTATTTTTAATTTTGAAAATAAAAGTTGTTTCTTTTATAAGGACAACATATGTTACGGTATGGAACATTTAAATAACAGTTTGTATGTATTAAATTACAAAAAATAAGTGTTGGAAATTGATAAAAAATCAAGTTCACATGACTCATATAACACCCAATTGTGACATCACCATCTCAGTCATGTAAATAAGAATCATTTGAAAAAGATTTGTCAAGATGGTTATTTAGACTCTTTTGAGCTAAAACCACTTAATAGATGTCATATTTATTTACAAGGGAAAATGACCAAACTTTCATTTTGTGGATAGGTTGAAATGTCTACAGAGATTCTAGGATTGGTACACACCAATGTGTGTGGACCATTTCCAATAGAAACTAGAGGTGGATATTCTTACTTTATAAATTTTACTAATGACTTGAGTAGATATGGCTATATTTACTTGATGAGGTATAATTCCAAGTCCTTTGAGAAATTCAAGGAATTCAAGAATGAAGTAGAGAATTATCTTGGTAAGAAGATAAAGAATCTTTGATTGGGTTGAGGTGTAGAATATCTTAACCAAGAGTTCATCAAATTTTTGTGGGAGTTTGGGATTCTATCTCAACTCACTCCACCTTATACACCATAGTGGAATAGTGTTAGTGAAATTAGGAACTGTACCTTGTTGGAAATGGTAAGGTCGATAATGAGTCGTGAAGATCTTACATTATCCTTTTGGGGATATGCATTACAAATTGTGGTATACACATTAAATTGAGTACCAATTAAGGTGGAAAATGGAATTCCCTTAGAGTTATGTAGTGGAAAGAAACCCATTTTGTCACATACATGTGTATGGGAATGTGAGGTATTTGTTAAGGCTTTCTCGAGAAATAAACTAGCACCTTATGGAATGAGTTGTATCTTTATAGGGTATGATGTGGCTCTATTTTTACATAGTTTTGTCACATATTTTTACTTAATTTTTAATGGTTTAATTAATTATTTAATCACTTTTTACTAAATAATTGTACTTTTGTATTTTTATAATTAATTTTTTTAATTAAACAATTCTTATAATTAATTGTGTATTTTTAGTCTTTAATTAATAATTTTAATTTTTCTTTACTTTTCTAATTTAATTATGTCTTATTTAGTTTGGTTAATTTAAATCTTCTTGAATTTTTAATAAACTAACATTTTTTATAAACAATTATATAATCATTGTAATTATATTCAATTAACTAAGTCTTTATTTTAATATTTTATCTTTTATTTTAGTTTCATTATAATAGGTTAACAATGTTAAATTACTTTTCTAATCGTCCTGCTAGTTAATTAAGTTAATGATTTTAGTTTAAATTAAATAAAATAGTTTGTTTTTAATTTTATGTATTCACTTAGTTATTTAATTAATTAATTTAGAGTTTTAAAACATTAATTATTTAATCTTATGTATGCAATTAAATTATATATTCATTTTCTATTGATTTTAGTCTACCAGTGAGGTAGACAAGAGTTATCGGTAACCTATTAGGTCACCGATGTTAACCTTTTCATTCACTGCCTACCCTGTAATTAATTATATAGTAATTTTAATTTAAGTCATATATCAATTTAGTTTATCAAATATTCAGTTCTTAATTTAAGTGTTATCAATTAATAATTTTTATTGTAATTTTAAAGTTTAAAGTTTAATAAAAAAATTGTTTTAAATTTATGGTGTTCAGCATTCTTTTAATTGATTATTTTCAATATTTTTATTTAATTAACTTAAATTTTAGTTTTAAGTTCAATCTATGTTTTTTTAGGTCACTGTTAGTTCTTTATTTTTTTCTATAGGTGACCCTTTTCTGTTTGAGCAACAGTGAGTTTTTAATTTTATACTATTGGCAACCTTTTAATTGTTCTATCGGTGACCCTTGGTTCTATCGGTAACCTTTTTTCACCAGTAACCTCTGTTGTGCTGGTTCTCTTCACTTACTTTTTAACTAACAGTGAGTTTTTAATTTTATACTACCGGTGACCTTTTAATTAATCTACAAAGGTGACCTTATCTTTAGCCTATCGGTGAGGTCTCTTTTTGTTCTGTCGGTAACTTTTTAAAAAAACACTAATGGTGACCCCCGCACCGCTGCTCCTCGCTTGTTTTTTTCTTCCAACTATCGATAATATTATCTTTATACTAATGGTGACCTCTCTTTTGAAACTTATTATCAGTGACCTTTTGTTTTGCACATTAGTCACCCTGTGCGCTACCCATCTCACCGTTACCCTGCACCTCATTGTTGCACCCCTCCATCTGACCCTCCTGTGCTCGCTTCCACCATTCCCACTCTGACACCAGTTCTTTTCTTTTTCTCTGCTTTCCTTTCATCCTCACTCCAGCCACTGCTACTCAACATCCACGCATCACCACTACTTTCAACCCACACTTCAGATTCACCACCTCTTCATACCGACACACATCATCACTAGATCAACACAATTCAACATTTTTCGAACTAGATTCAGAAACCACAACCCGCTTCAATATCAAAATCAATGCAACAATTTTACAACTTTGAACCTAATTTATCTTCAGATCTCACCACGGCTGAAGATAACCCCCTCTGCCCAGAAACTGGAACAAACCATTGTTGTCGGATACGAAGGAGGTTGAGTTGAAGTTGGCTACTCCCAGAACTAGCATCGTTGAAGGGGTTGAAAGGAGTCCAAGCTGATATCTAAAGACGCTTGGAATCACTACTGTCTGAGTCGTTGTAGGAGGGTTCGCCGGAGTTGAGCAGAGGAGGAGGCTGTGAGCAGGAGACCACCGCACCTGCTGGAAGCGCGCTGCCACTAGAGTTGATGTGCTGAATCGAACTCGGTGCGCCGTTGTTGCCCTGTCTCCAACTTGAATAGATCTACCACTGTAGTTGAGGCCGATGCCGAGCTGGGGACCTCCGTTGTGGGTGACCTGCATAGCGCCTGGCTTGGAGGAAGATGAACCCTACCCCTCCCATGTTGCGCTGTGGAGAAGAGGGAGGGGGAGAATAAAAAAAACTTAACATAAACTAAAACTAAAACTTTAATAAAGATTTAAAATAAAATATTAATAAAACTAAAATATTAAATAGTAATAATTATTAATTTAAAAGGTTAATAAAATAACTCAATTACAAATTAACTAATCATAATTTATAATAACTAAAATAATTAAACAACAAGTTATAGATTAAATTTTTTTTACTTAAATATAATTATAACAATTAAAATAAATTTATTTAAGCAACTAAAATTAACTTTAATAATATTAACTAATCAATTACTCAATTAATTAATAACATGAAAGTAAACAATAATCAAATAAATTGTTAAATTAATAATAACAACCTATAAAATTTATTAAACTAATTTGTTTAACTAATTGATACATTAATATATAATACCCAACTTTTATAATAAAATAATAGTAGTTAGATTTATAATCAAAATCATTCAATTCAATAATAATAATATTTTATTAATAATGTTAATTAAATTACTTATTAATTTAATTCTAATTTATAAACTTTTTAATTATTTTTAAGATTACTTAATTAACTAATGACTATATTTATTTTTAATTAAACGTTATTTGTGTTTTTAACTATTTTGTTTTTCTATTTCTTGTGCAGGTTCACACCTAGGCCTTAAAAATGTCCAGGTGCATACAGGTAACTCAGCAGGAGTCAGTTACAAAGGCGGAACTAGCACGACATGCCAGTCGCGAAAAAACGCACATGTGTAGTGCATACATAAAGAAAACTCAAAGTCGGTGGAAGATGTTTGGTGAAAATCAGCAGAAGACAGTGGCTACTTAATCAGAGCAAGTAGCAGGTTGAAGGGTGGGAAGACATTCATGAAAGTGACATTCATTAGACGGACATTCATTCAACACATTTGAAGATCCAGTTCCAAATAGAGGTAGTGCAGAGGGTGACTCTGGAACCACTTCCTAGAGTTGGAGGAGCGTAGGAGCAGAGTATCCTTCTAGGAGTTTTACTTCCCTTGTGTTTGAATTCTTACACTCTGTTTAGCATGTCTTCAATTACTTTTATGTTAGTATACATTTTTTCTAGCTAAGTATTTGGTTCAGGGATAAATTCAAGTTTCACTGGTTACTTTTATACGTTCTTCTTCACTTTAACTTTAGATGTAATCAATATTGATCGGTGAGATCGATACTGATTTCATCCAATTACATTGTTCCACCAAAATTTAATTTCAAAACTTCACAATCAATTAGCAAGGTTGATTGTGAATACATTTTTCAAAAGAAAATAATTTCTTAAGACTACAGGACTTACGGTGAGTTCATCTTGTGGTCATTTTTTACACTGTTCAAAGTTGATTTATTTTAGAGTGGTGAACTCTAGAATAGATTGACTAGTTGACTTAACTCCTGGCAAGGGAGGTGAGTCATACTCTTTAAATTGGTACTCTGCAACAACCTTTAAGTGAATCAGAACACCTTTTATAACCAGTAGAATAGAGATTTTTCCCCGGGAATTTTAATAGATTATTCTCTTATCAGCGTGTTATATCTATGTGTCTCTTTGTTTTCTACTGTTTCTAGCTTCAACTTAGTTTAGATATAAGATTTGTGATGTTTTTTCAGTTCATTGCTTAATAAATAATTTTTTAAAAAAAAGTGAAAAATAGAAAATTCACTCCGCTGCTAAAAACAGTGGAGCTTCCAATTTTTTTTTAGAATATTAGTGGCCAAATTTACCTTCCCTGTGGGTTCGACCCTACTTTCCACATATACAGTAGTTAGTAGGATTATAAATTTTAAACTTTTACTGACTTCAATGACAATACAATAGGTATATCCCTCACCTCTTCTTCAACTTTTTCTTTTCTTTTATTCTTTTTATTTTTATATGAAGTTTCATCTTGAGTTTTAGGTGACAATTTCAGATTTAAATCATTTTCATTACTTTTCTGTGAATTTCCAGCATGTGTGCAAAGCAAATTTTTACTTCCAGATTGAAGTAGATTTTCATTTTGGGCATTTTCATGGTCTTTTTCAGCTACAGTTTGAGTATTAAGCCCACTTCTAGTGACAAAAGCCATGGAATTCTCCCTAGGGTTAAGTTCAGTGGTACTTGGAAGTCTACCCTTTTCCCTAGATGAAAAATCTCTAGCAAGTTGACCAAGTTTTGTTTCCATATTCTACATTCTAACATCAGTTTTTATTTTATCAGACTCATATTGATTTTGATGTTTGGATAGCTGATTCATGTATCTTTCCTCTTGGGAGTTGATTTTATTCAAGAATAGATCAAGATTAGAAGACATTTGACTATCATTGTTTCCTTGTACATTTTAAGACTCACCCCTCTGTATATTTTGAAAGTTTGGTCTTGGTTGATTAGAGTAATTAGGGGTAGTGGATTGTTTAATTAAGCCTTGATATTTCTAGGACAGATTAGGGTAGTTCATATATCCTTGATTATAATTGTTTAAAAATTGATCTTCCTTAGAAGGCATCCTAGGACCATAATTAACAAAGTTTGAGCTTTATTGTTGATGGGCTGGAATATCAAAATTAGGAAAAAAGTTTTCAGTATGCCCAAACATACCACACTGGACACACTGTTTCCTTAAATATTGGTTGGTATTTTGACATCCAAGCTGGTTAACAGTTTGTTTTGAATTTTGGTTCATTAAAAATTGAAGTTGGTTGGTGATTTTAGCCAGTTGAGCTTGAGTTTCATTTATTGAACCAGTTCTTGAATTAACATTTCTATTGATTATTTTTCTTCTTGAATTTTTATGTTGTGAATTCAGTGCAAGATTATTAAATATTTTTCTAAGTTCTTCATCTGTTTTATCATTGTAATTACCCCCAGTAGCTTGGTCTACTGGATTCTGTCTAGAGGAGGACAACCCTTCATAGAATGTATCCATAAGAAGGTGTAATGGGAGTTGATGGTGGGGAAACTTTCTAAGAAGATCCCTAAATCTATCCCAAGCTTCATGAAAAGCTTCTTCATCCTCTTGATAAAAACTATTTATCTTTGTTCTAATTTCACCTTTAAGTCTTTGGGGATAAAATTTCATAATAAAAGAATTATACACTTGATCCTAGTTTTTTAAAATGTTCTCATCTAGACTCAGAAACCAGTTCCTAGCATTCCCCTTAAGGAAAAAAGGGAAAGACTCTCATTCTAAGTTCATTTTCTGTGATTCTTAGAAGAGTTAGTTATTGCATTGTATTGTAGAAGTCTCTGATGAAGGCAATGGAGTAATCATTAGAGAGTCCATTAAAAGAAGGCAGTATTGAAATGCATGATTGTTTAAATTCATAATTTCTATCCCTAGGAGATAATCTAATGGATGATGGATTTCTTGAAACTTGAGGGAGTTAGAACTCCCTCATCCCTGGCCTTTCATTTTCATCTAATATTTCTGGTTGATTTTGATAGTTTTTAGGTGCAGGAACTCTATTATCTAAGTTTTCCGATTTAGTTTTGTTCTTATTTCTTAGAGAAGTGAGATTTTTGTCTATTTCTAAGTTCAGTGGATCTAGACTAACAGTAGAGTTCCTTATTCTCATACAAATAGTAATAGACAAAATCAGTAGTAACAATTCAGGAAGTAGTGAAACAAAAAAAAATTACACAGTTTTCAAACTTTTTTTAGTTTTTTTTAGTTTTTTTTATAAGATGTTTTTTAGTGTTTTTTTAGAATTAATGGCTTGTTCCTTCCCTAACAACGGCACAAAAAACTTGACCGACTTCAATGACAGTACAGGTCAGGTTATCCTAAGGAAACAAAGGGATACTCCCTATAAAACCCCTCAAAAAAGAAATTAATTATCGCCAGACAAGCCGTATTTCTTGAGAGGGAGCACATCCTAAAAAAGGATAGTGGGAGAAAGATTTAATTTGATGAATTTGATGCTCAAGATACACAAGAGTTGGTATAGTAACAAGTTCCACAGGTCCCTATGGAAGAATTGGTTCCTGAAACACAAGTACTATATAGGAGTGTAAGAGAGGTAAGGGAACCAGAGAGATATGGTTTTCTTGTCACTGATGATGGTGACTCATTATTGTTGGATAATGATGAACCTATATCCTACAAGGAGGTATTAGAGAGATCAGAAGTTGTAAGATGTCTAGAAGCTATGAATTATGAGATAAATTCCATGTATCATAACCAATTTTGGGTTTGGGTCAATGCACCAGTTGATGTAAAGCATGTTGGATATAAATGGGTATTCAAGAGGAAACTATACATGGAAGGTAAATTAAGTACCTATAAATCAATTCTAGTGGCTAAAGGGTTTAAATAGTTTCAAGGAATTGAATACGATGAAACCTTTTCAACGATTTCCATGTTTAAATCCATCAGAATCATATTTTCCATAGCAACTTACCATGACTATGAGATTTGGAAGATGGATGTAAAAACTAAATTTCTTAATAGGAACCTTTAGGAAGATGTCTATATGACATAACCAGAAGGGTTTGTGACACCAGGTGATTCTAAAAGGATTTTCCAAGTTGCATAGATCCATTTATGGATTTAAGTAAGCATCTAGTTCATGGAACATTTTATTTAATGAATCTATAAAAGGTATTTGGTTTCATTAAAAATGAATGTGAGATGTGTGTTTACAAAAGGTTTCATGGGAATGCGGTCATTATCCTAGTAGTATGTGATGATGACATATTAATTATTGGAAATAACATACAAGTATTACAGTCAGTTAAAGACTGGTTGAACAAGTGCTTCTCCATGAAGGAATTAGGCGAAGCAGCCTACATTCTAGGGATCAAGATCATTTTTGATAGATCCAAGAGGCTTATTGGACTAAATCAAAGTTCATATATTGACTATATACTAAAAATATTTAGTATGGAACAATCCAAGAGGGGATTATTTCTAGTGTCACATGGTTTACATATTTCTAAGAAAATGTGTCCCCAAACACAACAGGAGAAAGATAAAATGAGTAAGACCTCATACACTTTAGCGATAGGATCTATCATGTATGGTATGTTATGCAATAGACTTGATGTTGCCTATGCACTGAGCATGGTAGGAAGATATCAAACAGATCCATGAGAACAATATTGGACCATTGTTAAGACTATCCTTAAGTATCTGAGAAGAACTAAGGATATGTTCCTGGTGTATGGAGGATATGAGGAGTTTGTCATCAAAGGGTATAATGATGCTGGTTTTCAGATATATCAAAATGATCTGAAGTCGCAATCGGGATATTTTGTTTATCTCAATGGAGGAGTTGTGAGCTGGAAGAGTTCAAAGAAGCCAGTTGTCACTAATTCTATAGTGGAGTCCGAGTATATAGTGGCTTTTTATGTAGTCATGGAAGTTGTCTGGATTTAGAACTTTGTCTAAGATATTGATGTGGTACCTAGAAGTAAAGACTCTATCACATTGTATTTTTATAATACTGCAATAGTGGCTCTTACAAAAAAGACAAGGTAACATTAACGGACAAAGCGCATACTTCAGAAGTATCACCTCTTGAGGGATTTCTATCAAAGGGGTGAAGTTTCAGTGATCAGAGTATCCATGAAAGATAACTTGGAATACCCCTTGACTAAAGTTTTATCTCAGTAGAATCATGAATATCATGTGAGGTCTAGTATATTGAAGAATGTTAGTAGTTGGTTCTAGTGCAAGTGGGAGTATGTTGGAGTTGGTAACCTAGAACTAACTTATTTATACTTAATGATAAATATATATTCATTGGATGGATATCAATAAACTCCTTATCATATCATGATTGTTCTTTTGCATAACATTGCATGTGATAATGTCTCAAGAGTAGTTGTCGCACTAAAAGGTCATAGTAGTTCCCCGCTATGATGAGAACCCAGAAGTGTTATGAAACTATTCTTAGATATATGTTCTATATTCAGATGATATAATTTGAGGGAAAAATGATACAGTCTATTAGGATTGGAGACTCATAGGACTTTGAGACACCTTTTTATGGTGTATGCCCTTGGTGATATCAGGTAGGATATTATGAGAATGAGACCTGAAAGTAGGAAATCCACATTTATAAGTGTCATTGGATGTTCCTATCTATAAACGTTTTTATTGGTCCTTAGACTTTAATATTATTATTAATGGGTATTATGACTCATGCACTTAGATGTATTTGTGAAAACCATTATGACATATGTTTGTGGTGAGGTATGATATGTTGGGTGTGTCACGAGTAATATTGCATTAATGAATAATGCGAGAAAGTATTTGTCCCATCTATTCCATAATGAAATTTTATATATCAGACCCTTTGATGTAGATGATATATCCTAAATAAATCCATGTCCATGATGTTCTATAGGTAAGTTCAATTTCCGTGAAGCCAAAGGATGAGAAATCGAGCACATGGGTTGATGGCACTTGTATGAAACCTTCTTGATTAGAGATATTGAGACAAAGGGATTATATTACATGGTAAGCATTTGTATGAGGTGACATTTCGTTATGAAATCAACTTCTTTCTCTATAGGTGCCTTGGCGTATTGATAGATGATAACATTGTACTTTAGGATACTTTGCCTAATACCACTAAGAAATAGGCCTAGAGGGTCACGCACTAAGTGTATCTAGCATCTCAGTTATATAATATATTATTTATTATTTAAAAATTTGAATAAAGATTATTCTCAGTTGTGGTTTAATAATTATTAATAGATGTCTGATTGCATTTATTTCGACACTAGTTATCTAGTGGGAGGATGGATGGCTGGTTATTGACTTTACCCTGCTCCCTCTTCTAGGCATTTATCACCCAAGACTCTTTAGGGAGGTTATAATGTCTTAAGGTTTAATAACATATTTATTTTATTGGCTATGTGAGAGGTGGTTTGTTTCTTGGGTATCTTAAAGATTATTCCCAAGTGTTTTTAGGCAAGACGTGTGGTGATTGTGGCCCAGGTGTCTATAGGAAGGATGTGTGTGGTTTGTGGCCCAGGTGTGTGTGGGTAGGTTGTGATAGTGAGACTTATAGAAGAACGTGGTAGAGTTAGTACATTCACCATTAGGGATGAGTATTTAACTGATGGGAAGTGGTGTGGGGTACCCAAATATCGATGTAATTACTACTTTACTTTACTTGACTTGCGTTATTTGGTGAGCATGTCTTGGTGAGGTTGGGGTGGATAGTATACATTGTTAGGTTCTTTTGAGTTTCTGTCGTTTTCTCACAGGGTCATTAGTATGCTTCTCCCACTTGTGCATGGGTTACTTTGGTTTTTACCTACTGATTATACTTGTATACTCACCCTACATATATAAAAATGTTTTTAGGTTTCCAAGGAGATTATGTAGACCATGCTGGGCCATACTAGCTTAGACATTGGGGACGGTTGTTTTGTCACTGCTTAGTTTTATTTTGGTACTTACCTTGGATTTTTCTTTGTATTTTCTAGCAGTTTTACTTTAAACATGCATTTGATATGGTTTTTGGTTTCTTTATATATATATCTGTCTTGGAGTTTCTTAAAGTTGATACATCTTATCTTTCAATCTTGGTTACTATAAAAAGGGTAATGACTCTCATTTTTTTGTGAGATTTATATACCCTTGTTGATGATCTCTACCCCAGGGAATATTGGAGATGGTACTCAGGGGGTCATTATCTCTTCTTTATCTTAAAGAAGGAAAGTCTCGGCATCTAGTTATCCCTTCCCTCATCTTGAAGAAGGTGGGTCCTAACAGAATAGTATCATAGGTGATGGTTGAGAGGTAGGATAGAGTTTGGAGTTAGAAACAATGAGTATTGCATGGTTTGGTAGGGAAATGGTGTTAGGTGATCTTTTTTTGTGACATAGGTAAGGTAAGACTGTCTAGGACACGAGATTTTAGGGCCCCCTTGATCCAATGTAAGGACTGTGATCTTACCGAACGACCAAGTGAGGCTACACCATTTGCGGGGTAGAGACCCTAGGAAAGGTACATGCATCATGATGACTTGTGTTCTTGGTTGTTTTTGGTGTTTTCTAGAAATTAAAATAAATAAAGAGTTAAAATTAATCTTAAAAGAAAATTCCATACCACTCGGGCTTAGGAGTTCCTTGTTTTCCTTTAAGCTATGGCACCCAGACATCGTCAGTGTGTGGTATGAGTAGTGGAGGGTCAGCAAGCTAACCCAGTTGACTGGTGGAGGGTTAATATAGTGGAGGAGGATGATCATTGGCATAAGACACTTTGTTCTTTCTAGTGCCAGACTCTGGGAAAGTATTAGGGCGGTGTCTCATACATGGAGATGGAGAGTTGTCTTGAGAAGTTGGTGATCACTTTCATCTTGATCCAGGCTCTGACAGAGTACTGGGTTCCTCTAGCGATGAGCCATATGAGGGGAGCAACATGTCAGTGGTGGATTCTTTAACTTGAGGATAGGAAAGAGGCCTATGTTTCGTAGGGTGACTTTGAGAAGGAGTTTTGGGTAGAATTACTTTCTTCTACGATGAAATTTGAGAAGATGCAGAAGCTAATATCCCTCTAGTAGGGGAGTATGTAGGTGAGGGAATTGGGGATCAAGTTCAAGTATCTCCTACATTTTTCTCCGGATCTCTTTCCATATGACGAGTCTCGAGAAAGGTGCTTAGAGGAGGCACTTTTTCCTTCTCTTCAGTATGTGGTTACTCCCTTCACCATACCGATATACTTAGAGGTTCAGAAGAAGGATGAGGTAGTGGAAAGGATTCACTCATGAGGAGGTATGTCGTGAGAGTAAAGTCAGATGATTTCTTCAAAGGGGGATTTAGTCAATGCTCTAGTGCTCAGGCTACCAGAGGAAGGGGTGATGTTCGAGGTGTTTTGTGATGCTTCTCGTCTAGGCCTGGGGTGTGTGATGATGCAGCAATGAGGAGTGATCTCCTGTAGGTATAAGTAGTTACGTCCCCATGAACGTAACTATGCCACCTGTGATCTGGAACTATCAACGATCATGTTTGCACTAAAGTTGTGGCAACATTACCTCATTGGGGAGTTCTTTGTAGTCTTCACGGGATCACAAGAGCTTGAGGTACATCTTTTCCCAGCGAGATATGAACTTACGACGGTAGATTTGGATGAAGTTTATTTGGGATTATGATTTTGAGATCTCCTACACCTTAGGAAAGGGTAATGGTGTGTCCAATTCTTTGATAGGGAAGTCATAGAAGGAGGTAGTTCAGAAATTTGCAGATTCTTAGAGGGCGATGGAGGAGTTGGTCACCTTTCACTTAGATGCAGAAATTGATGGTAGTAGAGGTTGTATATTTCAGATGATGGTATAGTCATCTATAAGGTAGAAGGTGGAGAATTCTCAAGGGAAGACTCTGAGGTAGAGGTGATGCGTGATCACATTGACCAGGGTGATGCTTTGGAGGGATGGTCGGAGGATGGTCAGAATCAGATGTTGTTCTGTGAGAAGCTATTTGTTCAAGTGGAAATGTATGAGGAAGTTCTCCATGAGTTTCATATCTCACCTCTATCGGTACACCTAGGAGTTTCCAAGATTTATTGGGTCTTGAGGGAATAGTTTTGGTGGCCTGGGGTGAAGCGGCCAGTGGAAAAGGTTGTGGAAAATTGATTGGTGTGCTAGCAAGTGAAGTCTGAGCACCGTGTTCCTGACAGTTTTTTGCATCCCCTAGATGTACCTAAGTGGAAGTGGGATGATATCTCAATGTATTTTGTCATATCATTGCCAAGGTCTCGGGGAGGATGCGATGTTATTTGGTTATTAGTGGATCAGTTGACGAAATCGGCTCATTACTTAGTGATCAAGGAGTCAAGAACAGTTGATGCCTTAGCACGGAGGTATGTGGATGAGGTGGTGTGGCTGCATGGGGTTCCAAGATCCATCATCTTAGATCAGGATACACATTTTATGTTGTGAGTCTGGAGGGGATTGCAGCATGCATTTAGCACCCAATTACGCCTCAACACTACTTTCCACCCTCAAAAGGATGGACAAACAAAGAGGACCATCCAGACATTGGAGTACATGTTACAGTCATGTGTTTTGGAATTTAGTGGGTCTTGGGTGTGACAGTTTCCCTTGGTAGAGTTTTCTTACAATAATAGCTATCACTCTTCCATTTTTATGTCTCTGTTCGAAGCTCTATATGGGAGGTCGTGTCATTTACCCTTGTGTTGGATAGAAGTTAGGGAGGCAGCTTCTCTTGGTCCGGGCGTGGTGTAGAGTATGAAAGAGAAGGTGCATCTTGTCCGTGAGAGGATGAAGTCAGCATAGGACCAGAAAAAGTCATATGTCGATCATAGGAGGAGACCCTTGGAGTTCGAGGTTGGGTACCACGTATTCTTAAAGGTTTCCCCTCGGCATGGGCAGTGGAGGTTTGACAGAGAGAGTAATATTTCTCCTAGGTTCATCAGACCTTTTGAGGTGTTGGGATGAGTTGGCAAGGTGGCATATCAGCTAGCATTACCACTGCAGTTGTAGAGGATCCACGACGTCTTTCATGTCTCCTAGATTTGTCGATATCTTTACGATGACTCCCATGTCATTGATCGGGGAGAGTTGGATATCGAGGACGACGCAACATCCATGGAGAGACTAGTAGAGATCCAGGATCGTCGGAAGAAGGTGTAGTGTGGATAGACCATTCCCTTGGTTTTCATGTTTTGAAGTCATGGTGTCCTGGAAGAGAGTTCTTGGGAGCGAGAGACACAAATGTGAGCCTAGTACCTGGAGTTGTTTTGAGTTTTTCTCATGTGTTTTTCTTTGTGATATAATGCTTGAATCTTTTTTCTATGAGATGAGTGGTTTCCCTATTATACGACATACGATAAAGTCCTAACATATGAGGAGGGGAGTACCTGATCCCTAATCAAGACGCATTAATTCGGATGTGATTAAACCCGTGCAAGCGAGTCAGTGCTGCCCAAAGCAGATAGTATCTTGACATGGGGGGAAAGAAATTCCCTGATTTATATGTTTGGGTAGTGTGACTTTTGGTGCTTGTGTGGTATGTATTGCAGTTGTTTGGGTTGGAAAATATCGAAGGAGGTGTTCTTGGATATTGAGGTTTCACTCTAATAAGGTGGTTTATCCTTGAGAGGTATCTTACAGGGTGGTTGTTCAGAATCCTCTTTCTTCTAGGTTTGGTTTTGAATTCTCGATGGTGAAAATAGTTTGAGAGGTATCTGATGCAATGGCTCGGACCTCCTCGGTCCATTAATTTGTCAAAATACAGTATTTGGGGTGTTTTAGAAGGAAACAGCAGCTCATTTCAAGAGTTTTCTAAATTTCTAGTTTTTTCATTGGTAGGTCAAGGCATCAGTAGGGTGTCAGTAGGTTTAAGGCATCGTTAGGTCAAGGTGTGGGTAGATTGAGACATCGGTAGGTTAGGGCGTCGATAGGTCAAAGGCGTCGGTAGCTCAAGGCGTCGGTAGTTTAGGGTATCGATAGGTTGAGGGTGTCGGTAGGTCAAGGTGTTGATAGGTTGAGGCGCCGGTAGGTCAGGGTGTTGGTGCATCGAGGCATCGGTAGGTTAGGGTGTTGGTAGGTCGAGGGCATTGGTAGGTCGAGGCGTTAGTAGATCAGGGTGTTGGTGCGTCAAGGCGTCAGTAGGTCAAGGCATCTGTGGGTCGAGGCATCAGTAGGTCAGGGCATCGATGGGACGAGGGCATCGATAGGTCGAGGCATCAGTAGGTCAGGGTGTTAGTAGGTCGAGGGTGTTGGTAGGTCGAGGGCCTCGGTAGGTCAGGGCGTCGGTAGGTCGAGGGCATCGGTAGGTTGAGGCATCAGTTGGTCAAGGCATCAGTGAGTCAGATGTCGGTAGGTCACGTCGATGGCTCAGCGTCGATAGCTCATTGTCGGTGGCTTGTTGTTGGTGACTCACATATTGATGACTCATTTCCAATTTTTCCCAATTTTTTTAGTTCTGACCCTTTGACGCTTTCTTTGATGATAAATGTTTTAAATGCCATATTTAATGATTTTTTGGGCCGTTTCAAATGGTATTTATCTTCTAAAAACCTGAAACTTACTTTGACTCCAAAACCACGTGGTCTTTCTCATGATCCTCCTTTAATGGCCTTTGAAACTGTTTTCCTGTGGATTTAGGATCTGGCTTTTCTAAAGGTGAATCTTCTCTTCCTTTGAACTTTTGTTTCCTCTTGGTGCACTGAGACCGTTTCTTCCTCAGATGAGCCATGTGCCTATGTTTTAGCCCCCCCCCCCCTTCGGTTTTCCTTGGAGTCTTCTGCTCGCGCGACCCCCTTGTTTTGGCGCAATGAGGATTTTTGGTCGTCTGTTATTCTAAATAGGGATTTCCATCGTCTCTCTTTTAATTGTGTACCATGCAGGGTGGGTGTACTCATGTCCCCTTGTGAATATGGTTGAAACCTATTTAAAGAATATAATAAGAAGAAGTAAATGAGGGATTGGGATCAAGATGGTGATGATCATCTTGTTTTATATTTTATCCTTGATCCATGTTGTGAATCATATGGGTTGTGTTCTTATGAAAATCATGGTCATTGGTGGTCTCGGTTTGCGCACCTGTATGATTTGTGAATCACTATTATAAGAATTAGAATCTGGTTAGTTACATATACTCAGTTAAATAAATGAATTCCCCAGGATCAAATCTGTTCTGTGATCAACCCTGTTTTATCAAGTGGAATTAAAGAATGAGTGTTACTAAATCTGAATAAACTTTGCCTTGTTGGTGTGTTTGTGTGTTGTGTGTGGTTATGTTTGGCCTTGTGTCTGTGTTGGTTGTCACGACCCGACCTCGGGGCCCGTGCCGTGACTACCCCAAGCCCGCCTTCCATAGGCCAGGGGCTGGCGACTAGCACCAAGGCGTAAATCCCGGTAAAAAGGGAAGGCATTGCCTTTGTAAAGTAAACAAGCACCACAGAGTAAGCAAGCGGAAGAAGTAAACACTAAGTAAAATCTGGTACAACAGTAAGTGCAGAAAAGTAAAGGGGGGCGGAAATACAATCCCAACTGTAAAGTACAACTGAAAGGGGAAAAACAGCAACTGAAAAGTAAAGCCGCAACGTCGAGCCGTCCACTGGAAGTCCCACCTGAAGGGTGGGTACAGATATCCTCCACTGCTCCTCGGGTCCACCTGACCGCTCCGAGTACGTCCCGCCCAGTGTTCCACCTCCAGGTACCGTCCTGCTCCGCAAGCCTCCACCACGATCAGCGTTGTCTGTCGTCTGCAACCAACACAACGTAGTGCGGGCATAGCCCATGCAGGGGTGAGTATAAGCTACTCAGTAGGGACCCCGAGACCCCCGAAGGTCTCCCAGAATCCACAAAGGATAATCCACAAAGGAAAGATATAATCACGAAGTAACATCTGACACATCTTAGGTATATGCCCATACATATACCTAAGTCATCAATTCTCGCTCGGCTCCAACATCCGAGCTCAAGTACAACCCAGTCCACATAGGAAAGCAAACGTAAAATCCACACAGGATAGCTCAACACAATCCACAAAGGAAAGTAAAACGTAAATCCACACAGGATAGCACAACACAATCCACAAAGGAAAGTAAAACAGAGTTTCAGCTCACTCAGGTATACTTCTTCGAATGACGATAGAGATGATCACTGATCCATCTAAGTCGTTGGACCCACAAAGGATCGATAGGTACTAACCCCTGCAAAGACCCACACAGAATCGGGCCCACACAGGACCTGTAGGCGCTGGCTCACACAGAACCGTTGAGCGCTGACCCACACAGGATCGGACCCACACAGGATCGGTAGCACTGATCCACACAGGATCGCTGAGTGTTGTAGTCATCGTCATCGAATCCACTGAGGATCTCTGCACAGTCGTCGTCGTCACAGTAGCAGTCGCAGCCAGCTCTAGGGTTCCCGCACATAGCAAGCTCGTTCGGGAGGGTCCGTTCCACGAGCCGAGAGGATGATACATCAACTGACACATAGTCCAGAGTTGATGTATCCAAAAGTTCTGTATCGTCAACAGGAACTCAACGTCGTAGACGTCGCGTCAATCGGACGCCCGGTCTGAGAGTTATTGGCTTTTTCGTCCCAGGGGCCCGGTTGGTTTTTGAGGCAAAACCAACCCGACCGTACTCTACCTGCGTCCAAACCTCGGGCGTAGTATGCCAAAAGATCCGTCTCACTTAGAGGAAAACAACAAAGTCGACGGCACGTCGATCGGACGTCCGAAGCTCAAGATATGAGCGTTTCCGCTCCGAGGGCCAAGTTGGTTTCGTGTACGAACCAACCCGGCCGAACCCAAAGTAATCTGAAACCTTGAGTGAGATATACCGAAACGACCGTATCGATCCAAGGATCGCTTCGCCGTTGACGGCGCGTCGTTCAGAGGCCCTTAGCTCAAGTTACGGGCAAAAGACCGAAAATGGTCCGAAGACGGGGGGTCTGGGCCCGGACCGACCCGGCCCAACCCCCCCCCTGGGTCGGACCGAACCGGATCGACCCGACCCGGGTCCGGGTCCGACCTGGTTCGGCGTGGCTCGGCCCGGCCAGGGCGCGACCTGGCCGGTCGGGTCAGCCCGGCTTGGCTCGGCCAAGCGGCCGAGCGAGGGAGCCGCGGGGCGCTGCCCCCGCGGGATGAAGGTGTCGCGGCCCCGCATGGGGCCGCGCTGGATCAGCGGACGCGGAAAATCCGCGTCCCATGTGTGCCGGACCCGCGCGGCCACGGGGTCCGCTGTCCGCCGCCGCCCCCTGTCTGGTGGCGTGTCGGGGCGCCGCCGCCTCCAGCCACCGGCGCCACCGGTGGGTTCCGCGGGCCACCGGAGTTGCTCCGGTGGTCCGATTTCGTTTCCGTCTGCACCGTAGCTCCTCCCGGGTCTCGTACTTCACTGCGGAAACAACAAATCACCTATGCGGCATGTTTTGTCGCCGCCCACCAATCCGCACATCAACGAAGAACTGCGGAGGGTTGTCGGGCCGTGTTTGTTTGGCCCGCACCCTCCGCGTTAGGTGATAACAATTGGGAAGAAAAATATTCAACACATGAATAACAAGCAAGGCACAATTTTAATGGAATTAAAATTGAACTTGATCCGGGTTCTTTGTTTTTAAAAGAAACAATCACGAGAATAAAAATTATTTCACAAACAAACCCCTACCTCGTCAAGTCATCGCATGCGCGTTCTTCGCGGAATTGATCGCCATGGAAGGAGGCGATCGTCGCGTCGTGGAAGGGCGTCGCGTCATCACGGAAGGGCGTCGCGTCGTCGCGGAATACGGTGTCGCGTCGATGAACTCTGAGGTTCAAGAACATACAGATTTAATTAATAATAATTAAATCCATATTTTTGTTAAAAAACACAAAGAATTTAAAAGGAGCGTAACCCCCTACCTTGTCGTTGTCGATCAAAGGTTGTCGCGGGGTTGGATTGTCGCGGAAGAACGTCGCGGAAGAAGAATCGCTGGCGTCGCGGTACTTGGCGTCGCGTCGTCGATCTCCGAGGTCTCGGCGTTCTTCGTCACCCTTCGTCGAAGGTCGGCGTTCTTCACGTTCTTCGCGAAGGAGGATGAAGAACTTGAGGTTTCTGTCAAATTCTCTCAACGAACAACACTTAAGAAGAATAGCGTTGGTCTTATTTTATTAACATGCCAACAAACGAAAAAAGAGATAAGTTAAGTAACGACCCATTAATTAATAGAATTAATTCAACGAATAAAACTGCCCAATTAATTGGTGTGTTAAGAATTTAAGAAAACGCGTCAGTTGACTTTCATAATAATGGGTTTTCGTGGGGGCGTTACTTAGCGGAAAAGAAACGGTGGGCTCATGTGGGCCCCACCCCACAAATATCCTACCAAGAGGGTAGGATATTTTGAATTGTACCCTATCCGCTTTAACTTATCTTAAGCATCTTTAAGTGGCTTTTAAGTGGATTAAGTGAAATAAAAATAAAGTTGTCGCACCACTTTATTTTATTTCTTAACTTAAAGCCCAAAAATTAAAAACCACACCCGAGCAAACACAACTCCGGAAGAGGCGTTTCTAAGCAAGTACCGGCGCTGCGATTTCATCGGTGCCCTCAGAATTTGATTCCGAGCACCGGTTCAAAAGTTAGAAAAACCCACTCATTCGTTCACTGAACGTACCCGAGCCAAACTTCGGAAAATGATTCCGGGCACACCGGGCCTCGGAATCAGGTGCCGTCAGAAACTGCGTTCTTGTAAAATTCCAAAGAAAATTAAGAAAAAAAAATTCCTTGAAATTTATGGGTCTTTACATTGGTAGTGTGGTGTTATGGATGGGGGTATTATTTTGTCACATACATGACTTATTTTAAAGGTACATTTCATTTAATTTCCATTCTTTCTTTATTTTTGGGGTTTCCCATGCATTTTTTGAGGAAAGGGTGAGTTTTCATGATTTGGGTCAAACCGTGAGCTCATTTCCAGATTTAAAAACCAATTTTGTTTATTTTATAACTCTTTAATGTTTCAAAATTTTTCATCCATTCCACTTCTAACATGGCATCCCCTGACCTATTAACACCACCATATCAATTTGGACCCTTTATGAATCCATAATCATGGTGGATTTGGGTTTTTATTTAAGGATTTGGGCTAGCCCGGAAGCCCATATCCAGTTTTTTTAAAAAAAAAATTAATATATTATTAAATTTTTATGATTTTTTTGGTGATTATAACTCTCATCCGAGACCACTGGCCCTAGGGACGCCCTAATTCTCTTCTCCCCCTCTTTGGAGCTCATATGAATTGCGAATTAGGGAAAAACTTCTTAGGATTTCTCAAATCATTCAGATTTGAAGAGTTAAATTGTTTCCTTCATAACTCCTTAAATTTTTACTCTATTTCCCCCATTTTAGTTATCACTTAACCTTATCAGCCTTATTCGAACTTCACTTGCATTTTAGGCTATTTGGAAATTCAGATACTGGTGTATTTGGGGAGATTTCTTTAAGATCCCTCAAGTAAGTGGGTCTCCTTCCTTCTTCCTTCCATTTGCTTAGGGTTTCTTCCATTTTCTTAAGGTTTATTCCATTTATTATTGAAGTTGATAATGTAAATAAATTGTGGATTCAAACCTATGGTTTGATCTTGGGTTTCTTGGTCTATTATTGTGGTTTTAGGCTTGATCTAAGTCCCTTGTGGTGCGACGGTGGTGCGGTTGAACTTTCGCACAAATATTCAAGGGTTTTGACACTTGTGGTAGGTGATTCCATGGATAATCAATGCTATATGAGTTATCTTTGCTTAATTTATATTTTTATCACACTTCTCCTTCATTATACTTGCTGTGAAATCTGGTTTTTGTGACATTTTTTAAGCAAATTATTTTTAGGTACCAATTTTGTGTTAAATTGGGTGTTTTGCATGTCTATTTTATGTTATGCCAATTGGGGTTGTTTTATAACTCAAGTAATGGGTTTATAGAAATGTTTTGGGTGCTTCAAATTCTGTTTTGGTAAATATGGGTATGCATATGGTGTTCAAAGTGGGGTTTTTAAGGGATTTTGTGTGGAAAACATTGTTAAATTTTGTGAAGTTATTTTATTGAAATTCTAAAGGTTTTATTGGGTGGTGTAAGTGGTGGAAAGCATGTGTAGCTACTGTTTTGAGTTTATTATGAACAGAATTTATGTGTTTATGTGATAATGGATTTTGGTATCATGAGATAATTGTTTGAGCACAAAGGGGGAAGCTCGGGTATCTAGGAGGGTGGATATATACTAGTACACTAGTGATCCGGAGCGGTTGTATCCCTATTTCACTGAGAAAAATGGATAACAACAACACTAAAAAAACTATATTGATGATGATTGGGGACCACTAGGTTATTGGTATGTTCCCTACTAGTAGCTCGTACATGAGAACAAATTTTTCTATGGTTACTTTACACTGAGGTACGAGGTACATGGGGCCCGAGACTAACTAGTGTCTAGGGGTGTTCCCAAGATTAGTGCTCATTGACCCTTTTATAATTATTGTTGGAGTCTGCATCCCACATCGGACTTGAGGTCCAGTGTGGTTTTTAATATTCATTATAAATACACCTCAAGGGATCCTTTAGAGAGGAATCTTGGGGGTTTGGGGTTCCTCTCATTTTCTCAATCTACATGGTATCAGAGGGATTTACTCCCGACCCTCCCTCCTAATTTTTTCCCCCCTTCCTTTAGGGTTTCCCCGTCCAGGGGGGCGGCGGCTCCAATCCAAATAGCCCCCCCTCCCTTCGATGCTCCTGCCGGTCATCATTCCCGGCGGCCCTCCCTGCCCCGGCGGTCCTCCGCCTCGTGTCCGGGGGCGGTGGCCTCAAAGCCCCGTAGGGTTACCACCTCCGCCCCTCCCTCTCCTGCCTGGCGCGGCTCCCCGGCGGCCCTTCTGCCTGGCACGGCTCCCGGCTCCCCGGCGGCCCTCCTGCCTGGCGTGACTCCTAGCTCCCCGGCGTCCAGGCTCCCCGCGTCGCCCCCTCCCTACCGGCGGATCTCCCCCCGCGCAGCTCGCTCCCCCGCGTCGCCCCCCCTCCCTCCATATCGGCCGCACTCCTTCCTGGCGGCCCTCCCTCCCGGCGCGGCTCTTCTCCCGGCGGTGCTTCTCCCCGCGCGACGACCTCGTCTCACCGGCCTCCCGGTTCTGCCCGGATCGATTCCCCCCGGCACTCCTCCCGCTCTCGACCCAGGCACCGTCTCCCTCCCGATCCAGAGTTGCTGCAAAGTCCCACGGTGCCGCCTCCTCCCGTCCAGCGGCCCTCCTCCCTCTCCCGTCGTTGGCCCTCCGCGCGCCCTCCCGGCCCTTCCCGGTTTTTCCGGCCAGATCCGGTGATTTCCAGCCAGATCCGGATAGCTTCGGCTGGCTCCGGCCTGATCCAGGCTACTCCGGCCAGATCCGGCAATTTTCAGCCAGATCCGGTTAGATCCGGCGATATCCGGACTGTTCCGGGCAGATCCCAGATCCGTCCCCACGCATCTCCGCTGCAATCCCGCTGCAATGTCGCCTCCCCAATCTGCTGCTCATCTGCTCCCGAAGGCCAGCTGCGCCTGCTCCGTCCGCTGCTCTCCCTCCTTGTCGGCCTCCTCCTGCAAGGCGGACCTTCCTCTGACTGGATTCATCCGCTCCCTTTTGGCACCTCCTGCGGCATCCCCGCCTCTCCGACATCTCCCGACGACTCCCGGAAGCCGCATCTCTGTCCGCCGGCACATCCATTCGCTAGCGCAGCACCTCAACCACCTAGTATTTGGGCCCATTGGCGCCGCCAGTCCCGCAAAAATTCTGTGGAATCCCCGCCTCCCGTCGCCGGCCCCACAAGTGCGGTTTTCCCGGTGCTAGTTTGGATTTCTCGGCATTTCATTGACCGGCCCCACTAGTGCGGCATTCCTGGCGCTTCGTCAACCAGCCGATCTGAGTGGTTTCTTCTGCTGCGCCCGCAACATCATCCATCCATCATCCTGCGGAGGAGCTTTGATCATGTGGGGGAGCAGCATCCCTTTGCAGCATTCTTTTTATTTCGTCTGGTTTTGTAATCAAGCTGGGCATGTCCAGCTTGAGGGGGAGTGTTGGTCTCTGTTTTGTTGCTTTATTTTCATTATGTGTCCAAGATAGGTACACCTAGCTTGAGGGGGAGTGTTGGAGTTTGCATCCCACATCGGACTTGAGGTCCGGTGTGGTTTTTAATATTCATTATAAATACACCCCAAGGGCTCCTTTAGAGAGGAATCTTGGGGGTTTGGGGTTCCTCTAATTTTCTCAATCTACAATTATATTTGGCATATGGTGGTTTTTTATGGAAAATAAATTATCTCACATGTTTTAATTAAAATGTGCTCACTCATGGAAAATTACCTTTGAAAACTGCTTACATTCAAAAGTTTTGTTCTTTAGAAATTATTTCCACCACTTCTTGTTTATCAAAAATGGCATGATTTTTATCTTGTATTGTTTACTCTATGGAATATCTTGGTGGTATCCTATTGGGATTAGGATCACACTCTACTTACACCCCTTGTGTGTAATTAGAATTTATCATGTTTGAAATAGGTAAAGGCAAGGCCTTGGGCGATGGCGGTTTGGGTAGTTAGTTCCCTTCTATGGTGCAGTGTTGTGGAGACGGCTTATGGGTGATGACCCCTTGTTGTGTAGAGTCCTTGGGGGTGATTTTATGCTATTTTTATGTGTATTTAGACCTCTTTTTATATGTTTGAACTTATTTATTCAATTCTGTATTTTTTTTAAGTCTTGTTTGGCATGAATTTTCAGATTCGGTTTATCGATTGTTTTTTATGTTTTATGTATCCATACCCGGGTAAATCGTTCCCAAACCAAAATCTATGATACCCGAGCCCTTGTACTAGCCCGTGGGGATAGGGAATGCCCTTAGGGCCTTGTCAAGGGTATGTTTTGGGGCTGGTTTTGATGGAGACCATATTTGGTTCGTGACAAAATGGTATCAGGGGAGGTTAATGTTTTTGGGTTATATTATTATTTTGGGATCAGTCGAGCTAGACGAGAGATAGGAATATAGGGACTTGGAGTTTTGGTCATGAGTAGGGTTCTTGGCCCGCACCTCTCTTTCTAGACCTCGAGTCACCATGGGACATTGGAATTTTTTGTTTGACTTCACTTCCAGATGAGATGTGTAGGCTGCAGACTACACGTGGACATCGGGTGGGGGTGGGATAGTTGTTTCTTTTACAGTTGTAATGTGTTTGGATTATTTATATTTGATGTTATTGATGAAATTTTTAGAATTTTTGTACTGATTTTTTCTCTTGTGGTTGTTTCCTTTTTGTATCAACATGCCTCCTCGAAAAGCTCACATGCACCCACAGGAGGAAGTCGGAGAGAGTTCTCCTTCACCGCTTAATCAGAGGCTAGTAGAGGCTATGGTTTGGGCTGTCCAAGCTATAGTACATAGACTGAATCATATTCTAGCTCCTGTTAGAGAAGATGAGACTGTTCCTAGGAAGGAAAAGGCCTAGGAGTTCCTGAAAAATAAGCCTTCTACTTTCTGAGGTAGCATAGAACCCCAGGAAGCAGAGGAATTACTCAAAAAGATCAAACACATGTTTGAGTTCCTGGACACACCTGATGAGGTCAGGGTGAAGTGTGCCTCTTTTCTATTGTAGGTTCCCAGTCGTAGGTGGTGGGAATCGGTACTTCAAACTGGGAAGAATGAACAGATGCACTGGGAAGATTTCAAGGTCGTCTTCAATGAACAGTACTACCCTGAAGTCTTGGCATATACTAAATCCTGAGAGTTCATGGATCTTGTTTAGGGGGATCTTTATATGATGGAGTATTCCAACCATTTCACTAATCTGGTTCAGTATACTCCTGAAATCATTTATAATGAGCAAGTGAAGGCCCAGAGGTTTGAGAAAGGCTTACAACTAGAGATATACTCCCAGGTTTTCTTTTTTAAGTTGAGGACCTATGTTGAGGTGGTTGAATGGGTATGTATGGTAGAGATTGACCAAAAAGGGGGGATGGTTTCTTTGGGATATTACCATTAGTGGGAAATGATATCTCTTCATAAAAGAAAAGGAAGCAAGAGGAGTAGAGAAAGAAGGGAGGTGGTAGTTTAGACCACTCTTCTAGGCGGTTTTCATCTATGGCTTCTGATGCGATATCTGTCGTGTGCCACCAGTGTGGGAGGTTGGGGAATATCCAACTAGAATTCCCATTTCCTCCAAATCCCTATTATCAATGTGGAGGTATGGGTCACTTTAAGTGCTTTTTCGGGGTGGCATGTCTACTTCAGAGTGGGGCAGGGTCAGTGGCTTCAAGAAGAGTGTCAGCTCAGTCAGAGCCATCGAGGACAAAGGGATCTCAATTTGGTGGTCATGGTGGTAAGAATGGGTCATATTCTGGGAAGATCTAGTTTAGGGAACAACCACATACTAGTGGTTGTCCTCAGGCAGAGACCAGACATCTCCATGCGGTGGATCAGGCACTAGTAGGATCAGAGGTGGGACTGTTGACAGTTCGAGGTACCGTTTTGATTTCATCTTCTATAGTTGCTGCTCTTTTTGATATTGGTGACTCTGTTTCATTAATTTATTCCCTTTTTTTTTGTCACACTGAAATTTCCAACTGAGTTTTTGTCTTTTGCGATGGAGTTGGTGACGCCGCTGGGAAAGAAGAAGGAGCAGGGTCTCAGGTGCCTGTCGTGTGTGCTTTCTGTGTTAGGGGTTGAGATGGAGTAGGACCTCTAGGTATTAGATATGGATCTATTTGATATAATACTAGGAATGGATTGTCTAGTACACTTCCAGGCATACATATATTTCTATAGGCAGTGAGTGAGTTTCACAACACCTGATGGGAGTCGTTAGGTTTTTCATAGGGAATGGGATCCTCGGTCGAGTCGTGCGGGACCTCCACTCCCAGAGTTTGGAGATGTGTTTTTTTCATTTATCATAGCTCTAGATAGATGGTGATGGTCATGCTCCTAATAGTGTACTACCTCATGTATTTGACGAGTTTCCAAAGCTATTTCCAGATGATTTTTCAGGTTTTCCCCTGGAGCGGGATGTGGAGTTATCGATTGATCTGGCACTGGGAACATAGTTGATATCTCTTCTCTCGTATTTCATGTCCCCCACTGAGATGATAGAATTAAAGATACATATGGACAACTTATAATCCAAAGGATTCATTCGCCTGATCATCTCTCCTTGGTCCGCTCCTGTGTTGTTCGCAAAAAAGGCTGACGGATCCCTCCAGTTGTGCATTGACTACCAGAAGTTGAATAAGGTAACAATTAAGAACAAATATCCTTTGTCCTGAATAGATGAATTTTTAAACCAGTTTAATGGGGGAAAGGTGTCTTTTTAAAATATAATTTCATTCGGGCTATCATCAACTCAGGGTGAAAGAGGCAGATATCACAAAGACATCCTTCTGAAGCAGGTACGGCCACTTCAAGTACTTGGTCATGCCCTTCGGATTGACCAATGCTCCAACAGTCTTTATGGTAATCATGAATAGGGTGTTCCATCAGTATCTTGATTCTTTTTTCATGGTATGTTTTGATAACATCCTAGTTTATTCGGGATCTGAGGAGAAACATGAGCATCACTTGCAGATCATTCTGGGTACCTTGCGAGAGCATCGACTTTATGAAAAGTTGTCCAAATGCACTTTCTGGATATGGGAAGTGAAATTTTTGGGGCATGTGATCTCAGAGCATGGGGTTTTAGTGGATCCCAATAAGATCAATGTGGTTATGTCATGGGAGCATCCGAAGAACGTGTTTGAGATTAGGAGTTTCCTTGGTCTGGATGGTTATTACAGGCAGTTTGTTTGGGATTTCTCTCGGCTTGATTCACCGATGACCATGGTCACCTGAAAGGGGTAAAGTTTTTATGAGGCACATAATGTCAGGAATCCTTCAAGGAGCTGAATAGGTGGTTGACTACCTCCCCAGTTATGATTTTTATAGAGGTTGGAAAGGGGTATGTGGTGTATTGTGACGCTTCAGGTATGGGTCTTGGGTGTGTGCTTATGCAGCATGATCACGTGGTGGCGTATGGCTCTCACCAACTCTAACCACACGAAAATAATTACCTGACCCATGACTTGGAGTTAGAAACTTTGATGCATGCTTTGAAGACTTAACGTCACTGCCTCTTTGTGGAGAAGTTTGTGGTCTACTCTGATCACAAAATCTTGGCCTATATCTTCTCACAGAAGGACCTCAACATGAGGCAGCATAGTTGTATCGAGTACTTACAGGGGTTTGAATTTGACATTGTCTATACCTCAGGCAAGGGTAACATGGTGGATGATGCCTTAAGCAGAAGATTCCCGATACAGGCTTTGAGGAAGTCCAGTGATGAGTGGACTCTAATGACACTCTTTGCTCAGATGCATGTGGAGATCAAGGAGAAAAATTGGGGTGCATTATTGGAGAGTATTCAATTGACTCATTCTCTGGTGGAGCTAATTTAGAGAGAAAAACCTATTTATGATCTTTTTCAGTGGTCAAAGCAGTTTCTTCATGGTGGGGTGACATCTTATGATTGGTCATCGTCTCCTGAGGGCATCATGTGCTTCAAGGTCCATTTAGTAGTGTTGTTATCTCTGTGAAAGGTGGTGATGCAGGATGGCCACCATTCTTAGTGGGTTGTCCATCCAGGTTCCACCAAGATGTATTATGATGTTCTTCAGTAGTTCTGGTGGCCTGGTATGAGACGAGACATCGCGAACCTTGTGTCGAGATGCTACACATGCCAGCAGGTGAAAGAAGAGCATCAAAGGCCCTTTGGTTTTCTCCAGTCGTTACCCATTCCTACCTAGAAGTGGGACGATGTCACCATGGACTTTATTTTTGGCTTTCCTCTTACACCTCAAGGTAAGAATTCCATTTGGGTGGTGATTTATCGTCTGACCAAATAATCCCACTTCATTCTGATCAGAGATACAACCAAAGTGGATGAGTTAGGTCGTTTGTATCTTAAGGAGGTGGTAAGGATTTATGGTGTGTCATTAGTAGTTGTCTTAGATAGAGACTCCTGTTTCACTTCTTAGTTTTGGGAAGGCCTTTATAAGTCCTTAGGGTCTCATATTAAGATGAGCACGACATACCATCATCAAATGGATGGTCAGATAGAGCGGGCGAATCAGATTTTGGAGGACATGCTCTATGTATGTGTTCTGGACATTGGAGGTTCCTGGGATAGCCATTTGGGATTGGTTGATTTTTCTTATAATAACATTTACTGATACTCGATTCTAATGGATCCTTTTGAGGATCTCTATGGTTGGCCTTGTCGGTCCCCCCTATTTTGGGCTGAGGTATGTGAGACCTCGCTGCTGGGGCTGAGTCTAGTGTAGGAGACATCTGAGAAGGTCAAGTTAATCAGGAAACACTTATTAATATCTCAGAGTCTCCATAAATTTTATGCTAACTAGATCCATCGAGACCTATAGTTTTCTGTGGGTGACAGGGTATTCTTGAAAGTGGCTCCTCGTTTGGGTCATCGTCGATTGGGAAAGCAAGGGAAACTGACGTTGTGGTATGTCGGACCTTTTGATATCACCAAGCGTATTGGAAATGTAGAATACAGTTTGGCATTACCTTCTTAGTTTACATCCATCCATGACGTCTTCCATGTCTCCTAGTTGAATAAATACAACCTGGATCCATCCCATGTACTGAATTGGGAGGAGTTAGATATAGAGCCTGATTTGTCTGTTTTTGAGCGGCCGATGCGAATAGTTGATTACCAAGATAAGGTGCTTCAAGGAAATTATATTCCACTGGTTTGGGTTCTTTGGAAGCATGGGAATTATGTACACAAAACTTGGGAGCAGAAGTTGTGGGTTGAGAAGGAGTACCCATTCTTGTTTTATGATCAAGCTTCGGGTTGAATTTCTGGGGTGGAAAGTCTTTCATGGTGGGGAGAATTATCATATACATGACTTATTTTAAAGATACATTTCATTTAATTTACATTATTTCTTTGTTTTGGGGGTTTCTCATGCATTTTTTGAGGAAAGTGTAAGTTTTCATGATTTGGGTCAAACCGTGAGCTCATTTCCAAATTTAAAACCCAATTTTGTTTCTTTTATAAATATTTCATTTTTCAAAATTTTGTACCCATTAAACTTCCAAAATGGCATACCCTAACCTATTAACACCACCATGTCAATTTTTACCCTTTAGAAATTCATAATCATGGTGGATTTGGGTTTTTATTTAAGGAGTTGGGCCAACCTGGAAGCTCATTTCCAGTTTTAAAAAAAAATTAATATCTTATTCAATTTTTATGATTTTTTGGTGATTCTAAATCTCACCCGAGTCCACTGACCCTAGTCGCATCCCCATTCTCTTCTCCACCTATTTGGAGCTTATATGCATCACTAATTAGGGCATAACTTCTTAGGATTTCTCAAATCGTCCAGATTTGAAGGGGTAAATTGTTTCCTTCATAACTCCTTCATTTTTTACTCTTTTTCCCCCATTTTAGTTCTCACTTAACATTCTCAGCCTTATTAGAACCTATATTTCATTTTTGGTTGTTTATAAATTCATCTACTGGTGTATTTGGGTCAATTTCTTCAAGATCTCTCAAGTAAGTGGGCCTCCTTCCTTTTTCCTCCCATTTTCTTAGGGTTTCTTCCGTTTTCTTATGGTTTATTCTATTTCTAATTGAATTTTATAATGTAAAGAAAGTGGGGATTTAAAAATGTGGTTTGATCTTGGGTTTCTTGGTCTATTCTTGTGGTTTTAGGCTTGATCTAAGTCCCTTGTGGTGTGATGGTGGTGCGGTTGAACTTTCACACAATGATTCAAGGGTTTTGACACTTGTGGTAGGTGATTCCATGGATAATCAATGCTAGATGAGTTATATTTTCTTAATTTATATTTTTATACCACTTATAATTCGTTATCATTGCTGAAAAATCTGGTTTTGGTGACGTTTGTTAAGCAAATGATTTTTAGGTACCGATTTTGTGTTAAATTGGGTGTTTTACATGTCTATTTTATGTTATGCCAATTGGGGTTGTTTTATAAATCATGTAATGGGTTTATAGAAATGTTTTGGGTGCTTAAAATTCTATTTTGGTAAATATGGTTATGCACATGGTGTTCAAAGTGGGGTTTTTAAGGGATTTTGTGTGCAAAACATTGTTAAATTTTGTGAAGTTATTTTATTGAAATTCTAAAGGTTTTATTGAGTGGTGTAAGTGGTGAAAAGCATGTGTAGATACTATTTTGAGTTTATTATGACCATAAATTATGTTTTTATGTTATAATGTCTTTTGTTATCATGAGATAATGGTTTGAGCACAAAGGGGGAAGCCTGGGTATCTAGGAGGGCGGATATGTACTAGTATGCTATTGATTCGGAACGGTTTTATCCCTGTTTCACTGAGAAAAATGGATAAAGAAAACACTAAAAAACTATATTGATGATTATTGGGTACCAATAGGTTATTTTTTTGTTCCCTACTAGTGTATCGTTCACGATAATGGATTTTTCTATGGTTACTTTACACTGGGGTATGAGGTACATGGGGCCTGGGACTAACTAGTGCTTAGGGGTGTTCCCGAGATTAGTGCTCATTGACCCTTTTGTAATTATATTTGGAATATGGTGGGTTTTTCTGGAAAATAAAGTATCTTACATTTTTTAATTAAATGTGCTCACTCATGGAAAATTCCCTTTGAAAACTACTTACATTCAAAAGTTTCGTTCTTTAGAAATTATTTCCTCCACTTCTTGTTTATCAAAAATGGCATGATTTTTATCTTGTATTGTTTACTCTATGGAATATCTTGGTGGTATCCTATTGGTATTAGAATCACACCCTACTTACACACCTTGTGTTTAAGTATACTTGATCATGTTTGACACAGGTAAAGGCAAGGCCTTGGGTGATGGCAGTTCGGGTTGTTAGTTCCCTTCCATGGTGCGACATTGTGGAGACGACTTGTGGGTCATGACCCCTTGTCGTTTGGAGTCCTTGGGGATGCTTTGCTGCTATTTTTATGTGAATTTAGACCTCTTTTTATATGTTTGAACCTATGTATTCAGTTCTGGATTTTGTTTAAATCTTTTTTGGCATGAATTTTAATATTCAGTTTATCAATTGTTTTTTATGTTTTATGTATCCATACTCTGGTAAATCGTTACCAAACCAAAATATACGATACCCAGGCACTTTTGCTAGCCTGTGGGGATATGGAACACCCTTTTAGACTTATCACGGGCCAGGTTTAGTACCGATTTTAATAGTGACCAGATTTGGTTCATGATAGATTGTGTGTATGGGGGGGCAGTATGAGCGGTATGATGGTATCTCAGACTAAGATATTGATTGATTGTGGAGTGAATAAACTTGTTATGCAGTGGGACTACATTTGGGTAGCGGTTGGTTAGTGGGGCTATAGGATTGGGTTGTGTCATGTTCATGTAAATGGCAATGTGTTGTTATGCATTGGGGGTTGCCGAGTTTTCTTGTGAGGGGACAGATTGGGTAGGATAACTTTGAAGAATGTTGTGGGCAGTTTCCTTCTTTGTTTGACTTGGAGGTGGTTGTTATGGTTGCTTCTCCTTGTAAAGTTTGCAGTTTTTGGTAGTTTCCTGGGTAGGTATGGAAATAAATAAATGAATGATTTGATAATTCAGAATGATAACTAGTTAAATGAATTGGTTCGGGGTATGTTTCGATTTGTGGATTATAGTGAAGCGATGTTCATTTGTCAACTTAAGGAAGTGGCCATCATTCATGGTGTTATTTGTATGTAGGGGTAGCAGTAAGGGTGGTTTGAGTGGGCTAGTTGTATGTTTGGAATCTCATAGGATTGGTTGAGTGTCTGTTACCTATATGTATAAACTTGTATTTCATTATATTTTCTATATGTGCCCCACCCGTGTTGAGCACTATGTGCCAAAAACCCCCATTGTTATGGAAGAGGGTGTCTTTCCCAACATTTCGGTGGGAGGATTTATGGTTGGTTACTAACTTTACCCTACTCCCTCTTATAGGAATTTATCACCCAAGACTCTTCGGGCAGGTTGTAATGGATTGAGATTTAATACCAGATTTATGGTATTGGTTGTGTGAGAGGTGGTTTGTTTCCCAGGTGTCATGGGGATGAGGACTAGGTGTTTTTGGGTGAGATGTGTGGTGATTGTGGCTCAGGTTTATGTGGGAAGGATGTGTGTGGTTTGTGGACCAAGTGTGTATGGGTGGGTTGTGACAGTGGGGCTTGTGGAAGAACGTGGTAGCGTCAGAACATTCATTGTTAAGGATGAGCAGTTAACTAGTGGGAAGTGGTGCGGGGTACCCAAATATTGATGTGCTTACTACTTTACTTTACTTTACTTGCATTATTTGGTGAGCGTGCCTTGGTGAGGTTGGGGTGGATAGTATACCTTGTTATGTGCTTTTGAGTTTTTGTCATTTTCTCATAGGGGCATTAGTATGATTCTCCCACTTGTGCATGGGTGATTTTGGTTTTTATCTACTGAGTATACTTGTATTCTCACCCTACATATATAAAATTGTTTTCAGGTTTCTAGGGAGATTACCCAGACTGTGTTGGGCCTTACTATCTTAGAGGTTGGGGACGGTTGTTGTGTCGCTACTTAGTTTTATTTTGGTATTTACCTTGGAGTTTTCTTTGTATTTTCTAGCAGTTTTACTTTAAACATTCATGTGGGATGGTTTTTGGTTTCTTTATATATATATATATATATTGGAGATGTTTGAGGTTGATACATCTTATCTCCCAATTTTGGTTATTATTAAAAGGGTAATGCCTCTTTTTTGTGAGATTTTTATACCCTTGGTGATGGTCGCCACCCCGGGGCCTATTGGAGGTGGGACTCAGGGGTTATTATCTCTCATTCATCTTGAGGAAGTAAGGTCTCAACACCTAGTTATCCCTTCCATCATCATGAAAAATGTGGGTTGTGACACTTATTGACTTCCTTTGTCATCAAATTCATTTGAGTTGGCTCATCTCTCGTAATGTCTCGTTCCTTGGATAGAAGTTGATAATGTTTTTAAACACATATTTATTTTTAATATGGTTTCATGTTTAATTTTAATATATTTAAAAATATATAATTAACTCATTTTTAAACTATATAGATCCACACTGATCTCATATTCCTTTTACTTTCCCACTTCTAAAAATTTCACACTTTAGATAAACATGTTTTCATCGTTCTATACAATATATGGTAGATAAACTCCTGTTTAAGGCTACTTAGTTAATATCACAAAATCAATGTTTTTTTTAGTGTCCATTTGAAACCACATTATGAAAAATGCTTATAGAATATAACTTTAACAATATGAACTGAAATTGTTTATAACATTTTTCATCTATTATAATATCCTCTACATAACTGTTTAAATTTCTTACTCTGGTATATAGTATTTATTGAAAACTGTGTATAATAACATTCAAAACACTCCATTTAAAATTTAAAAAGTGAATTTCAACCACTTAATCAAGTCATCTTTTTGAGAAATTTAATTACAACTGCTTTTCAACAAGGGTTGTCAAATGAACTCTTATCAAACAAAATGTTTTTATCACTTAGAGGTTTTTTTGGTATTTAATATTTTCTTGAAAACACTTTACAACACTTATCATAAGTGAATCTTATAACACTTGTGATAAGTGAATCAAAATTTATTTTTCACGACCCGTCCCCCAGGGCCTGTTTCGTGACTACCCCAAGTCCGCCTTCCATAGGCCAGGGGCTAACGACTAGCACCGAAGGAGTGTTCCCTAAAACTGGGAAGGCATTGCCTTTATAACCTGTAACACACAACCAAGCACACAGCAAGATACGAACTCAAGTAAACTGAATAGTAAATAGAGTGAGTGTAGTAAGTAAAAGGGGCCAGAATACAAGCCCAACTGGAAAGTACAAGGAAAATTGGGAAGTACAAGATGACTGATAGGTGAAAAGCAGCTCCTGGATCGTCCACCACGAATCCTACTTGAAGGGTAGGTACGGCTCACGAACGGTCGTCTATGTGGTTCGCCTCATCTAACGTCCACCTCCGAACCACCTCCAGTCCTGGTACTCTCGTCCTCAGTCAGCGATTTTCATCATCTGCACCAAACACAACAGGGTGCGAGCATAGCCCTTGCAGGGGTGAGTATAAAGATACTCAGTAGGGACCCTTAGACCCTAAAGGTCTCACAAAATCCACCAAGGATAAACCACACAGCATGAAATCAACTCAAAACCCTACTTAGGTATATGCCCATACATATACATAAGTTATCAAGTATACCCATCTCAATCATGAGGAAAACACAAAGTCCAAATCAAATCTCAAAGCTCAATTGTTACACAAAGGAAGGAATACCACGAAGGCAAGTACCACATAGGTACGCCACATAGAAGAATACCACCAAGGTATTACCACGAAGTAAAGTACCACAAGGTACAAACTCAGCTCACAACAGGTATAACTTAAGTACAGTAGTAGAGATGATTAGATGTAACTACTAAATCATCTTACTCTATTAAGAGGCAGACCCACACATGATCGCTTGGTGCTGACCCACACAGGATCGCTCGGTTCTGACCCACACAGGATCTCTAGGTTCTGACCCACATAGGATCTCTGGGTGCTAACACACACAGAATCACTCGGTGCTAACCCACACAGGATCGCTAGGTGTTGAACCACACAGGATCGCTAGGTGCTGACCCACACAGGATCGCTCAGTGGTGATTCACACAAGATCGCTCTTCATTCTTCACATCACAGTCAGCTACTAGGTTTCTGCACTAGGCTTACTCGTCTCTAGGAGGGTCCGCTCCTCAAGCCACTGGTCGATACTCCAACTGCCACGAAGTCCCACGAAGAATTATCTCAAAGGACCACCACGTCATAGGGGTCTCAACGTAACAGACGGTGCGTCAATCGGATGCCCAGTCTGTAAGTTATTAGCCTTTTTGTCTCATGGGCCTGGTTGGATTCGTGCTCGATCCAACCTGACTGTACTCCAACTTTACCAAAAACTCCAGTGGGTTATACTCAAGGGACTGTCTCGCTCCAAGTTTTCCAGCACCACTAACGGTTCGTCAAACAGATGTCTGGTGCCAAAGGTATGGCCAAAAGAGCATAATTGGGTCGTAGTGGGTTCGGGTCCGGTCCGACCCGGGCCGACCCGGCCCGTTGGGCGGTCCGACCTGTTGGGTTCGGCCTGGCCCGTGCTGGGCGGCCCGACCTGCTGGGCGGTCCGGCCCATACTGGGCGGCCAGGCCTGGTGGTGCGGAGGTCGCGGGGCGGCGCAGCGGGGACGCGGGTAGCGCAACGGGGCCACGGGCATCGGAGCCGTGGGGCAGTGCAGTGGGGTCGCGGGGAGGCAGAGCCGCGGAGTGGCGCGGTGGGGCCATGGGCGGCATAGCAGGGCGGCGTCGTTGCACCGTCGCCATCATCGCAGCTAGCGATGTGTCGGCCGCCGCATCCATTCATCACCGTGGTGCAAAGTTGCCTTCTTCCGTCGTGAAGGATACACCATTCAAGAAGAACGGTGGAGGGGTCAGACCATGTTTTTTTGGCTCGCACCCTCCGAGTTAGAGAAGTAGCAAGCGGCTCAACAAGAACTTGAATGAAGAATGTCAAACCCTAACCTCCCGTAATGATTATTCCCAAACCCGCAAAAGAAATCATCTGTGGATCAACTAGTTAGAGAGTTAATCAACATTATTTGTTTTATAAGGGAATAACATGAGAATATATAAACATACACAACTAAACCCCTACCTCGTTTAATTGTTGACGTCTATGAGAGAAGTCGAAGTTGTCGACGTTCATCGTGCCCACCAGACGCCTCTGATCCTGAGCTTGTTCGTTGGATAAATGCTCTTCGATGGAGGTGGTTCTTCATTGTTGAATATGTCCACCATTGGAGGATGTCCCGAGGAAGAAATCGAAGTTGTGCGTCGGCGTTCTTCGTTGGAGAGAATAATCCTCCAAAGCTTCTCCCTCCCAATTCCACCAAAATGAAAAGGTAGACCAAAATAATAGATTATGTTATCTATTATGTTTGTTGGCATAATTTCAAAAAATCTTAATTAATTAATTTACGAGTTAGCATAATTAATTAAGGGGGTGCACAAATAAAGTGGGGGAGTTCAAGGGGGTTTTCTCCCATAAAGAGGGGAGTTCAAGGGGTTTTTAACCTCGGGTGGTCCCCACCACCATAACCCACATGGGAGGTTAATTCTGGTGGTCCCCACCTCCATAACCTCACATGGGAGGTTTAGTTCTGGTGGTCCCCACCTCTCAACATCCACATGGGAGTTCCAAATAAAATAAAATGTTACACAATTTTATTTTATTTTATTCTTTCATGAAAAACCCAAATTCTATCTTTCACCCTCGACCTACTGCGGTCGAGGTGAAGGTCCCCTTAAGTGAATATCGGCACTGCGAGTTCAACGGTGCCCTCGGATTTCAATTCCGAGCACCGGTTCAAAAGTTACAAAAACCCGCTCATATGTTTACTGAATGTACCCAAAAAAATACATAAATTCATTCTAGGCACTCCGGGCCTCGGAATCACGTACCATCATTTTTTACGGACTTGTAAAATTACCATTTAATTAAAAAAATAACATGGAAATTCTGGGTCTTTACATTCTTCCCACCTTAGAGCTTTACGTCCTTGTAAGCCACATCACAAAACTAGGTAAACAAGTGGGGGTATTGAGCACGTATATGAGCCTCCCGCTCTCATGTGCTCTCTTGGAGGTTCTCGTGCTACCAACGAACGTGCACTAGAGGTATCAGCCACCCATGAAGGATCCACTCCTATCGATCCTCAATCTCTACTAGAACCTCCATAAAATTTTCCACATCGTCAAGGTCCAGCTCACTATGATCGATGATGTGAGAAGGGTCGTGCACATATCTCCTCAGATTGGATACATGGAAGATGTCATGCACCTGGTGCAACTGAGTTAGAAGATCTAATAAGTAATCCACCTCGTGAAATCAATTGAGGACATGAAAGGATCCGATGAACCTCGGAGATAAATTGTCGCCTTGGCCAAATCTCCACAAACCTCGTCTAGGTGAGACCCATAGAAAGACGTGGTCATCATCCTCGAACTCCAGAGGTCTCTGTCTCCTGTCGGCATAAGACTTTTTCCTTCTCTGTGCAGTCTTCATCCGCTCCTGGATGATCTACACTTTCTTTATGGTAGCTCGTACCATCTCTGGTCCCACTAGTGTTGACTCCCCTGGGTCAGTCTAGCACAAAGGTGATCTGCAAGGTTGCTCATACAACACCTCAAAAGGTGTCATCCCAATGGTGGAGTGATAGCTGCTGTTGTATAAAAACTCCACCAAAGGCAAGTGATCATACCATCTATGACTGAAGTCGAGGACACAAGAACACAGCATATCCTCGAGGGTCTTTATGTTCTGCTCAGTCTGGTCATCTGTCTGAGGATGGAAGGCGGTGCTCAAACGAAGTTGTGTCCTGAAAGACTTCTGCAACCCCTTCCATAGCTGGGAAGTAAAACATGAATCATGATTGGATATAATTGTCGAGGGTACTCCATGTAACTGTACAATCTTCTGCACATAGAGGTGTCCCAAGCTCTCTACTGAACCCTGCTCTCTGATCGGTAGGAAGTGGGCCGACTTGGTGAGTCGGTCGACGATCACCCAGATAGAATCATGACCTCTTAATGTATGTGGAAGTCCTGACACGAATTCCATGGATATCCCATCTCACTTCCACTATGGGACCTTTAAAGGCTGAACCAAGCCTGTTGGTACCTGATGTTCTGCCTTCACTTGCTGACAAGTGAGGCACCGAGAGACAAACTCTACTACTTATTTCTTCATTCCCGGTCACCAGTGTTGTCGTCGGAGATCTTGGTACATCTTCGCCACTCCTGGATGTACCGCTAGAGGGTATGTGTGGAACTCCCTCAAAAATTACTCCTGAAGTGACACTGGTACCATGGTACATCCTCTAAAGAGGATGATGTGCTCCCCACCTTCAAAAATTCCATCAGGTGCATGTCCTATGGATGTCTGAGCACATCACATCTCACAGTCAGTGTCCCCACACTGCGCCTCCCTGACTCATTGAAGAAGTGGGGGAGTGACTGTAAGAGACTGAAGAAAAACTACTTCATCTCTATCCACAAAGGAGATCTGCAAAGCAGCCATCTGCTCTGTTTCCTCACCTAGTAGTTGTATACCAGATCTCCTACTGAGTGCGTCTGCTACAACGTTCCCCTTCCTAGGAGTATAGACTATCTCGAATTCATAATCCTGGAGGAACTCAAGCCAACGTCATTGTCTCAGGTTTAGGTCCTTCTGAGAGAAGATATACCTGAGAATATTGTGATCATAGTACACTATAAAATGATCACCCATTAAGTAATGTCACCACATCTTCAAGGTGAAGACCAATGCTGCTAACTCCAGGTCATGGGTAGCGTAGTTCTGCTCATGTTGTCTTAGTTGTCAAGAACCATATGCGATCACTGATCACTCCTACATCAGGACACATATAAGCCTGGTCCCTGATGCGTTGTAGTAGACTACGTACCCTACTCCCTCCTCTGGAATCCTCAAGATGGGGGCACTAGTCAGCCTCTACCTCGGCTCCTGAAAACTCCGTTGGCATCTCTCCGAACACACGAAGGGTTGCCCCATCTTCATCAACGCTGATAGTGGTGCTACAAATCTAGATAAATCTAGAACAAATATCCAGTAGTAACCGGCCAAACCCAGGAAACTCCATACCTCTGTCACACTCCTGGGTGGATCCCAAGTAAGTGTTGCCTCAATCTTCGCTGGATCTACTACAACTCCATCCTCCGATATGACATGTCCCAGAAAGTGAACCTCTCGGATCCAGAACTGGCACTTCGAGAGATTACCATAAAGATGGTTCTCTTGGAGTGTTTCCAGTACTACCTACAAATGATAGGCATGCTCCTCCTCAGTAGTCGAGGAGATAAGAATGTCATCAATGAAGACCACCACAAAGCGATCAAGGTATGGCTGAAAGATCTTGTTCATGAGTCCCATGAACACTACTGGAGCGTTGGTCATGTCAAATGGCATAACCAAGAAATCGTAATGGTCGTACCGACATCTGAAATTTGTCTTCTGCACATCCTCGTCTCATACTCTAAGATGGTGATATCCTGATCTGAGGTCTATCTTCGAGAACCACCGTGCTCCTTTCAGCTGATCAAAGAGATCATCGATCCTCAGAAGTGGGTACTTGTTCTTCACGGTCACCTGATTCAGGCACCGATAGTCAACACAAAGCCTCAAGATCCCATCCGCCTTCTTTGTAAAGACCCGTAAATTTCAAGGAAATTTTTTTTTTTAATTTTCTTTGGAATTTTACAAGAACGCAGTTTCTGACGGCACCTGATTCCGAGGCCCGGTGTGCCCGGAATCATTTGCCGAAGTTTTGGCTCGGGTACGTTCAGTGAACAGATGAACGGGTTTTTCTAACTTTTGAACCGGTGCCCGGAATCGAATTCTGAGGGCACCGATGAAATCGCAGCGCCGGTATTCGCTTAGAAACGCCTCTTCCGGAGTTGCGTTTGCTCGGGTGTGGTTTTTAATTTTCGGGCTTAAAGTTAAGAAATAAAATAATTTTGCGACAACTTTATTTTATTTCGCTTAAGCCACTTGGAAGCCACTTGAAGCCACTTAAAGGCGGCTTGAACTGAGTTGAACTGGATAGGATGCTATCCAGAAATATCCTACCCCTTGGTAGGATATTTGTGAGGTGGGGCCCGCACGAGCCCCGCCGTTTCTTTCCGCTAAGAAACGCACCCGTGAAAACCCGTCTTAATGAAAGTCAACCGACGCGTTTTCTAAATTCTTAACAGACCATTTAATTGGGCGGTTTATTTTGTGAATTAAATGGGCTGTTTCTTTCGTGAATTAAATGGGTCGTTTCTTTCGTTGAATTAATTCAACGAATTGATGGATCGTTTCTTAATCTTTTTTTTCAAATTCGTTGGCGTATTAATAAAATAAGACCAACGCTTAACCTCTGGTTATTATGCACTTGAGAGCTTTTGGGAGATTTCCTTCTTCTTCTTCAACCTTGACGAAGAACCTTCGAAGAACGAAGAACGCGAAGAACGTCGTTCTTCAACGAAGAACTTCTCCGCCGAAGAACACGATCCATCCACGACGTGACGTTCTTTTTCCGCATCATCTTTTCCGCGACGGTTTTCCGCGACGAACGCCATCGACAACGACTCTTCCTCCGACGTCAAGGAATCGACACCGATATTCCACGACTCCGTCAACGTGCGTCTATCGAGGTAAGGGTTCTTGAGTTCGTTGTTTCCTTTTTATTTGACTTTCCTCAAGACTTGACGTAGAACGCTCAAGTTCCGACGAAGAAAGCCGCTCCGCTCTTCTTCGTCTTCGGTGTCAACGAGAGAGAACACCGCACCTTCCTCCTCGGTCCTTCTTCGTCGGCAAACGAAGATCCGCCAACGACGTGTCTCTTCGGGCATATCTCTTCGTCAACGGTTTTGACGAACGACGACCGCGACGCCCGACCTCCGCGACGCCGTCTTCCGCGGAGCGTAGACGAATCTTCAATCTTAAACCCGAGGTAGGGGATGTTATTTATTGATTATTTAATTCCATTCTTGAATCATGGATTTTAGCATGACTAAACGTGAGGCTTTTGGATTTTCTTTAGTTATGTTATTATTTAACGTGAGGGGGGCCGGACCGCACGAACACGGCCGAACCCCCCTCCAACGTTCTTGTTTAAATTCTTGCGATGGAAGCAAGGTGGCGTGGTGCCGTCGCACCACGCGGTTTGCCGTGCGATTAATTTACGCAAAGCCGTCGCGCTTCGCCGAGGAGAGACTTCAAGAACGCGACGCCGTCGCGCCGCGTTGGGAGGATTCATGGCACGGCGAAAGGGGCGCGGTGCCGTCGCACCACGCCGGACGACGAAGACCGCGGCCGGTTCCGGGCCGCGGCGGGACGAGGAGACCGCGGCCGGTTCCGGGCCGCGGCGGAAGGAAAGACCGGCGGCCGGGCCGCCGGCGTCGGAAGTCGAGGGCGGGACCGGAAATTCCGGTCCCGTTGGTAAAAAACCGGCCGGCCAGCGGGCCGGCCGGATGTCATAAAACCGGGGGATTAAACCCCCGGCCGGTTCTCCAAACCCCCCCTCTTAATGAGGGGGGCGGTTCAATTTAAAGGAGGGGGGGGGGGGCAAAGCCCCCCCCGGTTCGTCCAGCCGGCCCCCATTTGTGGGGGGCCGTTTCTTTTGCAAGGCACGGCACAAGGCCGTGCCACTTGACAAAAACGCGGGGCTTAGCCCCCGCGTGCCTCCCGCGAGCGCCGCGGCCCCCCCCCCCCCCCCCGCCGCCACGCGGCCCGCCGCCGCCGCCACGCGGCACGCCGCCGCCGCCGCCACGCGGCCCGCCGCCGCGCCGCCACCGCCGCGCCGCCGTCGCCGCCGCCGCCGGCCGCCGCGCCGCCGCCGCGCCGCCCCCGGGGGGGGGGGGTCGGGCCGGGTCGGCCCGGACCCGGACCCCCCCGTTTCGAACCTGATTTGGTTTTTGGCTCATAACTTGAGCCTCGGACCTCCGAATGACGAACCGTCTGCGGCAACGCGATCCTTGGATCGAGACGGTCGTTTCGGTATATCGCACTCAAGGTTTCGGTTTACTTTGAGTTCGGACGGGTTGGTTCGTTCACGAAACCAACCGGACCTTCAGAGCGGAAACGCTCATATCTTGAGCTACGGACGTCCGATTGACGTGCCGTCAGTCGCGTAGTGTTCCTCTTAGTGAGACGGATCTTTTGGCATACTCCGCCCGAGGTTTGGACGCAGGTGGAGTACGGTCGGGTTGGTTTTGCCCTAAAAACCAACCGGGCCCCGGAGACGAAAAAGCCAATAACTCACAGACCGGGCGTCCGATTGACGCGCCGTCTGTTTCGTTGACTTCCTCTTGATGAGACGGAACTTTTGACATACTCCGCCCGAGTTTTGGATGCAGTCGGAGTATGGCCGGGTTGGATTGTTCCCGAAATCCAACCGGGCCCCTGGAACGGAAAAGCTGATATCTTTCAGACAGGACGTCCGCTTGACGAGCCGTCAGCGGCGTTGGTGGTTACGTTGAGTAACGGTCCCTTTGAGTATACCCTATGGGAGTTCGGGGTGCAGTTGAGATACGGCCGGGATTGGTTTCGCTCACGAAACCAACCGGGCCCCTGGGACGAAAAGGCTGATAACTCACAGACCGGGCGTCCGATCGACGCGCCGTCTGTAGCGTTGAGACCCCTGTGACGAGACGGACCTTTGAGACACTTCTTCGCGGGACCTTGTGATACTTGGAGTATCGACCAGTAGCTCGTGGAGCGGACCCGTGGTACTTGACAGTGGTGGTGCGCTTGGATGCAGCAGCAGACCCTTGGCGGTGGAGAGCTTGGTTGTAGCGGCGGACCCGCAATACTCTACGGAGTGTGTGCGCTTGGTTGTAGCGACAGACCCGCGACGGTGGAGACGAGCGTGCAGAGTACGGAGACCGTGTAGCCGGCTGAGACCTGACGACTGCTTGACCGACTCGACTTGGAGTGAGTCGACTAGCCCAGTGGACGGAGCGCCCGGTATTTGGCGGCAGACCCACGGCGGACGGAGCGCCTGGTAGTTGGCAGCAGACCCGCGGTACTCGACAGGAGGAGTACCTCAGCAGGCTATCTGGGTAGCGCCCGGTATTTGGTGACAGACCCTCAGCGGATGGAGCGCCCGGTAGTTGGCCGCAAACCCGCAGTACTCGACAGGAGGAGTACCTCAGCAGTCCTAGGTTAGTGAGCGGCAGCCTCGGAGTCGTGACAGGACCACTGTACACTCTAGAGACGGAGCTCTTCAGCAGTTACGGTTTCGATAATGAAAATCCTGGTTTGAGCTGAGACTATTGACCTTGTGTTTACCTCATGATTGAGATGGGTCACTTGCTAAACTTTGGTATATGTATGGGCATATACCCGGGTTGTGGTTATCCGTTGATCTCATGATCCTTGTGTTTCCTCATGACTGAGATGGGTTACTTGATAACTTAGGTATATGTATGGGCATATACCTAAGTAGAATTTATCTGTTGTGATCTTCTTGTGGTTATCCTTGTTGGTTTTAGTGAGACCTTGAGGGTCTCGGGGTCCCTACTGAGTATCGTTATACTCACCCCTGCACGGGCTATGCCCGCACCTCGTTGTGTTGGTTGCAGACGACGGCCAGTACTGGCAGAGGCCGAGTGTTCGAGGACTGGACAGTACCTGGAGGTGGACTATACGACGAGGCGGTACCCAGAGGCAGACCACTGGGCGGGACATACTTGGAGCAGACGGCGGGACCCGAGGAGCAGAGGAGCTATCTGTACCCACCCTTCAGGTGGGATTTCCAGTGGACATCTCAGCGTAGCAGCTTTACTTTTCAGTCGCTGTTTTCCCTTTCGAGTTGTACTTTACAGTTGGGCTTGTATTTCCGGCCCCTTTTTACTTTCAGCTCTTCTTTTTGTACTTTGTGCTTTACTTTCCGCTTGCTGACTCTGTGTGGTTGTTACTTATAAAGGCAATGCCTTCCCTGTTTACTGGGATTTTACGCCTTGGTGCTAGTCGCCAGCCCCTGGCCTATGGAAGGCGGGCTTGGGGTAGTCACGGCACGGGCCCCGAGGACGGGTCGTGACAAATTGGTATCAGAGGTGGTCGGTTCTACCGCAGACTCTGATCTTTCTTTCTGTGAAGCGATAGTGTTAAGGGTACCGAGTGTGGTTTTCAGTTCAGGGAGTCCAGTGTTGGTGCGGGCGGCCGACGTATCCATACACCAGGACCCTGACAACTGATTTCCGACTTTGTGCACGAAAACACTGATTGCGTGTGTGTTTTCAAAGGTTTTTCCCCTTAAAACAGCTCAACCAGGTCAGCTCACCAGGTATAATCGTTTGATCGTGTTACGTTGTTTCTTTCAGGATGTCTTTTCTCAGACGATCAGCTAGAGCCCGGAGGGATGAGCGTGCTGACAGTCTGTCGAGCGGCGAGGCTTCGGTACAGGGCCCTCTTGCAGTTGAGGCACCAGCGGAGGCACCAGCAGTAGGCGATGCACGACGCTTGAGCGCGCTGCACGAATTCCAGCGCCAGAGGCCACCCAGGTTCCGGGGAGAGATGGACCCGCAGGCGGCTGAGTTCTGGCTGGAGGCAGTGGTACGAGTGTTTAGGCTAGTGAGGACACCAGCAGACCTCATGGTGATCCTCGCTGCGAGCCTACTACACGCAGCAGCAGGTAGGTGGTGGAGCCACTTGTTTCAGTTCTGCGATGAAATGAACTTCGCATGGGAAGACTTCGAGACCTTCTTCAGGGTGGAGTTTGTGCCAGTATCTCTACACCCCGAGCGTGTACAGGAGATTCTGCCTTTACCACGTGTTTTTCGATCAGAAGCCGAGTCATCTGTGGGCAGTAGACAGATGATGCAGAGGTCCAGGAGGACCAGACCATCAGTTGGGCGATCTCGGGTTTTAGGACCGGTGGTGCAGGGCACCCGGAGTGGGAACAGAGTTAGCCGTGCAAGGAGCAGGTTGTGTTACTCATGCCGCGAAAAGGGACATCTGGCACGTGACTGTCCGACTCCCGATCCGCAGGCTTTGGGAGAGCCACCGAGATAGAGGCAGCGACAAATGCTTGAGCAACAGTAAAGCAGGTGGACAGGAGCGGAACTAGTGGATACGTCTCTTGTACTTCTAGTTCCATGTTGATGTTGCTTTTGTGTAGCGTCTTGTATTATGAGCTGCAATAATAAAAGACGCATCCTTTGTGATGTTTTCATTCCTGTCCTCTTTTGTGATGTTACTAAGAGGTTCCAGTTGACTGTTGACTTGACCCTCACTTGTGAGACATCTACTGGAGGAGACCAGTTACCACACACTGATGCCGACAGTGTGACTCAACCCTTGGAGGCGAGAGTAACGGTTGGATCTCTTAGTAGTAGCGTCGAGGCCTTACGACGTCATCCTTGGTATGGATTAGTATCATCCATGTTAGGATTGACTGTTTTAGGCAAAGAATGTGGTTCATCCAGGGGATGAGACCAGGTTTCTCTTATCGGCAAAGAAGAAATCTCGCAGCTCTTGTGGGACCAGAGATGGTCCGGGCCACGTCAGAAGAGGTCCATGTCATCCAGGAGCGGATGAGGAAAACACAGAGCCGGCAGAAGTCATACGCTGACAGGAGGCGGAGGCCACTGGAGTTCGAGGATGGCGACCACGTCTTCTTGCGGGTCTCACCTCGACGTGGTATTCGGAGATTTGGCCGAGGCGGCAAAATATCTCCGCGCTTCATCAGACCCTTCCAGGTCCTCAGCAAGGTTGGCGAGGTGGCTTATCGCCTGACTCTACCACCTCAGTTTCACCGGGTGCACGACGTCTTCCACGTATCCCAGCTGAGGAGATACGTGCTCGACCCCCTTCGCATATCATCGACCATGAGGAGCTAGACGGTGGCGATGAGTGTCTTATACGGAGGTTCCTGTGGGGATCGAGGATCGACAGGAGCGGATCCTAGGAGGATGGTCGATTCCTCTTGTGCACTTTCTTTGGCAGCGCGGGAACCTCCAGGTGAGCACATGGGAGCGGAAGGCTCAGATGCGTGCTCAGTACCGCTTTGTTTCCCTAAGTTTGTGGTGAAGCTTTACGGGGACGTAAAGCCCTGTGGTGGGAGTAATGTAAAGACCCGTAAATTTCAAGGAATTTTTTTTTTTTAATTTTCTTTGGAATTTTACAAGAACGCAGTTTCTGACGGCACCTGATTCCGAGGCCCGGTGTGCCCGGAATCATTTGCCGAAGTTTTGGCTCGGGTACGTTCAGTGAACAGATGAACGGGTTTTTCTAACTTTTGAACCGGTGCCCGGAATCGAATTCTGAGGGCACCGATGAAATCGCAGCGCCGGTATTCGCTTAGAAACGCCTCTTCCGGAGTTGCGTTTGCTCGGGTGTGGTTTTTAATTTTCGGGCTTAAAGTTAAGAAATAAAATAATTTTGCGACAACTTTATTTTATTTCGCTTAAGCCACTTGGAAGCCACTTGAAGCCACTTAAAGGCGGCTTGAACTGAGTTGAACTGGATAGGATGCTATCCAGAAATATCCTACCCCTTGGTAGGATATTTGTGAGGTGGGGCCCGCACGAGCCCTGCCGTTTCTTTCCGCTAAGAAACGCACCCGTGAAAACCCGTCTTAATGAAAGTCAACCGACGCGTTTTCTAAATTCTTAACAGACCATTTAATTGGGCGGTTTATTTCGTGAATTAAATGGGCTGTTTCTTTCGTGAATTAAATGGGTCGTTTCTTTCGTTGAATTAATTCAACGAATTGATGGATCGTTTCTTAATCTTTTTTTTCAAATTCGTTGGCGTATTAATAAAATAAGACCAACGCTTAACCTCTGGTTATTATGCGCTTGAGAGCTTTTGGGAGATTTCCTTCTTCTTCTTCAACCTTGACGAAGAACCTTCGAAGAACGAAGAACGCGAAGAACGTCGTTCTTCAACGAAGAACTTCTCCGCCGAAGAACACGATCCATCCACGACGTGACGTTCTTTTTCCGCATCATCTTTTCCGCGACGGTTTTCCGCGACGAACGCCATCGACAACGACTCTTCCTCCGACGTCAAGGAATCGACACCGATATTCCACGACTCCGTCAACGTGCGTCTATCGAGGTAAGGGTTCTTGAGTTCGTTGTTTCCTTTTTATTTGACTTTCCTCAAGACTTGACGTAGAACGCTCAAGTTCCGACGAAGAAAGCCGCTCCGCTCTTCTTCGTCTTCGGTGTCAACGAGAGAGAACACCGCACCTTCCTCCTCGGGCCTTCTTCGTCGGCAAACGAAGATCCGCCAACGACGTGTCTCTTCGGGCATATCTCTTCGTCAACGGTTTTGACGAACGACGACCGCGACGCCCGACCTCCGCGACGCCGTCTTCCGCGGAGCCTAGACGAATCTTCAATCTTAAACCCGAGGTAGGGGATGTTATTTATTGATTATTTAATTCCATTCTTGAATCATGGATTTTAGCATGACTAAACGTGAGGCTTTTGGATTTTCTTTAGTTATGTTATTATTTAACGTGAGGGGGGCCGGACCGCACGAACACGGCCGAACCCCCCTCCAACGTTCTTGTTTAAATTCTTGCGATGGAAGCAAGGTGGCGTGGTGCCGTCGCACCACGCGGTTTGCCGTGCGATTAATTTACGCAAAGCCGTCGCGCTTCGCCGAGGAGAGACTTCAAGAACGCGACGCCGTCGCGCCGCGTTGGGAGGATTCATGGCACGACGAAAGGGGCGCGGTGCCGTCGCACCGCGCCGGACGACGAAGACCGCGGCCGGTTCCGGGCCGCGGCGGGACGAGGAGACCGCGGCCGGTTCCGGGCCGCGGCGGAAGGAAAGACCGGCGGCCGGGCTGCCGGCGTCGGAAGTCGAGGGCGGGACCGGAAATTCCGGTCCCGTTGGTAAAAACCGGCCGGCCAGCGGGCCGGCCGGATGTCATAAAACCGGGGGATTAAACCCCCGGCCGGTTCTCCAAACCCCCCCTCTTAATGAGGGGGCGGTTCAATTTAAAGGAGGGGGGGGGGGGCAAAGCCCCCCCCGGTTCGTCCAGCCGGCCCCCATTTGTGGGGGGCCGTTTCTTTTGCAAGGCACGGCACAAGGCCGTGCCACTTGACAAAAACGCGGGGCTTAGCCCCCGCGTGCCTCCCGCGAGCGCCGCGCCCCCCCCCCCCCCCCCCCGCCGCCACGCGGCCCGCCGCCGCCGCCACGCGGCACGCCGCCGCCGCCGCCACGCGGCCCGCCGCCGCGCCGCCACCGCCGCGCCGCCGTCGCCGCCGCCGCCGGCCGCCGCGCCGCCGCCGCGCCGCCCCCGGGGGGGGGGGGGTCGGGCCGGGTCGGCCCGGACCCGGACCCCCCCGTTTCGAACCTGATTTGGTTTTTGGCTCATAACTTGAGCCTCGGACCTCCGAATGACGAACCGTCTGCGGCAACGCGATCCTTGGATCGAGACGGTCGTTTCGGTATATCGCACTCAAGGTTTCGGTTTACTTTGAGTTCGGACGGGTTGGTTCGTTCACGAAACCAACCGGACCTTCGGAGCGGAAACGCTCATATCTTGAGCTACGGACGTCCGATTGACGTGCCGTCAGTCGCGTAGTGTTCCTCTTAGTGAGACGGATCTTTTGGCATACTCCGCCCGAGGTTTGGACGCAGGTGGAGTACGGTCGGGTTGGTTTTGCCCTAAAAACCAACCGGGCCCCGGAGACGAAAAAACCAATAACTCATAGACCGGGCGTCCGATTGACGCGCCGTCTGTTTCGTTGACTTCCTCTTGATGAGACGGAACTTTTGACATACTCCGCCCGAGTTTTGGATGCAGTCGGAGTATGGCCGGGTTGGATTGTTCCCGAAATCCAATCGGGCCCCTGGAACGGAAAAGCTGATATCTTTCAGACAGGACGTCCGCTTGACGAGCCGTCAGCGGCGTTGGTGGTTACGTTGAGTAACGGTCCCTTTGAGTATACCCTATGGGAGTTCGGGGTGCAGTTGAGATACGGCCGGGATTGGTTTCGCTCACGAAACCAACCGGGCCCCTGGGACGAAAAGGCTGATAACTCACAGACCGGGCGTCCGATCGACGCGCCGTCTGTAGCGTTGAGACCCCTGTGACGAGACGGACCTTTGAGACACTTCTTCGCGGGACCTTGTGATACTTGGAGTATCGACCAGTAGCTCGTGGAGCGGACCCGTGGTACTTGACAGTGGTGGTGCGCTTGGATGCAGCAGCAGACCCTTGGCGGTGGAGAGCTTGGTTGTAGCGGCGGACCCGCAATACTCTACGGAGTGTGTGCGCTTGGTTGTAGCGACAGACCCGCGACGGTGGAGACGAGCGTGCAGAGTACGGAGACCGTGTAGCCGGCTGAGACCTGACGACTGCTTGACCGACTCGACTTGGAGTGAGTCGACTAGCCCAGTGGATGGAGCGCCCGGTATTTGGCGGCAGACCCACGGCGGACGGAGCGCCTGGTAGTTGGCAGCAGACCCGCGGTACTCGACAGGAGGAGTACCTCAGCAGGCTATCTGGGTAGCGCCCGGTATTTGGCGACAGACCCTCAGCGGACGGAGCGCCCGGTAGTTGGCCGCAAACCCGCAGTACTCGACAGGAGGAGTACCTCAGCAGTCCTAGGTTAGTGAGCGGCAGCCTCGGAGTCGTGACAGGACCACTGTACACTCTAGAGACGGAGCTCTTCAGCAGTTACGGTTTCGATAATGAAAATCCTGGTTTGAGCTGAGACTATTGACCTTGTGTTTACCTCATGATTGAGATGGGTCACTTGCTAAACTTTGGTATATGTATGGGCATATACCCGGGTTGTGGTTATCCGTTGATCTCATGATCCTTGTGTTTCCTCATGACTGAGATGGGTTACTTGATAACTTAGGTATATGTATGGGCATATACCTAAGTAGAATTTATCTGTTGTGATCTTCTTGTGGTTATCCTTGTTGGTTTTAGTGAGACCTTGAGGGTCTCGGGGTCCCTACTGAGTATCGTTATACTCACCCCTGCACGGGCTATGCCCGCACCTCGTTGTGTTGGTTGCAGACGACGGCCAGTACTGGCAGAGGCCGAGTGTTCGAGGACTGGACAGTACCTGGAGGTGGACTATACGACGAGGCGGTACCCAGAGGCAGACCACTGGGCGGGACATACTTGGAGCAGACGGCGGGACCCGAGGAGCAGAGGAGCTATCTGTACCCACCCTTCAGGTGGGATTTCCAGTGGACATCTCAGCGTAGCAGCTTTACTTTTCAGTCGTTGTTTTCCCTTTCGAGTTGTACTTTACAGTTGGGCTTGTATTTCCGGCCCCTTTTTACTTTCAGCTCTTCTTTTTGTACTTTGTGCTTTACTTTCCGCTTGCTGACTCTGTGTGGTTGTTACTTATAAAGGCAATGCCTTCCCTGTTTACTGGGATTTTACGCCTTGGTGCTAGTCGCCAGCCCCTGGCCTATGGAAGGCGGGCTTGGGGTAGTCACGGCACGGGCCCCGAGGACGGGTCGTGACATTCTTGGAAAACAAAATTGGGGCTGCCCAAGGAGAAACACTGGGCCAAACAAATCTCTTCCCCTGCAAGTCCTCTAGTTGTACCCGCAGCTCACGAAGCTCTGCGAGAGCCATCCGATTCGCTAATGTAGATATCGGTGTCATCCTGGGGTACAAGTAAATGTAAAAGTCCACCTCTCTATGAGGAGGTAGACCCGTAACATCATCAGGGAAGACATCCGCATACTGGTCCACCACTACAGGATAACTCGGACTCTCCACATCAACCGCTCCAAGGATAAGGCTAGTCAACTGATTAGTGATCGACTACATCCTCCTCTAGGTAAGTCTATCCTACACTGCAAAGTCTCCCTTCTCGCCGGTGAAGGTAAACCTGGTCTCATCCATGCGGACACACCACACTTTGCGCCTAATACAGTCAATCTGAGTATGGACTGTAGATAACCCGTCCATACCCAAGATAACGTCGTAAGGCCTCGACGCCGCTACTAGGAGATCCCAATCGAATCTCTCGCCTCCTAGAGTAAGCTTGCACTGCCGGTACCAATTCATAATCATTGAATTCACTCCCGTAGTAGTCTCTAGCCGTAAGGATTGAGACAACGGCTCCGTCGGAATCTCTGAGCTCCGAACAAGGGCAGTGACAATAAAATAATGATTGGAACTTGTGTCTATAAGTACTAAATCTAAGGTGTAATAGACACATATCGTACCTCGTATCATCTCCAAAGCACCGTGAGCGTAGGCCTCAGCTGCCTAGAGCTGAGTTCTCCCCTGTCCTCCTGCTCCCTGTAGTCGGGGGTATACCACCTTGTGGTGGTGGCGATAACATCTCAAATCGTTGCCCACTGCCAGCTACACAGCCAGCTCCTCTACCACGTCCACCTGCTCCCTGCAGACCTCCTCGGTCGAACCACTATCTCTTCCTGGGCGGTCCTTCAACCGTCTGCTGATAATCCGTATAGCAGGTCGGATAGTCACGATCCATGTGACCCTTCCCGCAGAATGTGTAACACTGCATGTTCCTTGCATGACTGGCTTTGTCTCCGGTACCCTGCACAATCGATCCTGAGTCATGCGTTTGTCCACCTGTAGGTCTAGTCCTCTTAGACCTTTGTGTCATCTGTCTACTTCCAGCTGCAGAAGACTCCGCTACATGATGACTGGTGGTGGGTCTCACTGCTGGAGACTGCTAGACAAGAAAATTCTCCACTAAGAGGGGTCTCTTTAACACCCCCACCTGTGTCGGGATGCTCAGAGAAATCATTGAAGCCCTGATCTCCCGTCTGAGTCCCTTCTCAAAGGTCTGGGCCCTGAAGAATGGGTCTCAGACCATATCAGTGGAGTAGCATGAGAGGTAAATGAACCTTGCTGAGTACTGAGCCATAGACATGTTACCCTACTGCAGATGAAGTAGCTCCTAAATGCGCACTGCGCGAAGATTTGTTGGGACAAACTCTACTCAAAACAGGCTCTTGAAGTCTGTCCAAAGAAGTGTCATCTCGTCGTGAACCTGGAGAATCAAGATCCACCATCTTCCTTCTACTACCTATAGAAGGCTAGCGGCAAGGATCACTATGAGATCAGATGGTGTCCCTACCAGTCAGAAAAACTCTCACCACAAACTTCAGCCAATCCTCAGCTGTCTTTAGGCCCATCTCTCCCCTGAACCTGGGTGGCCTCTGGCACTAGAACTCATGTAATGCGCTCAAGCGATGTGCACTCTTTGCTGCTAGAGCTGGTGGCATCGGTGGCCCAATGGGTAATGGTACCGCTGGTGCCTCCGCTGGTGCCTCACTAGAAGAGGGCCCTGCACCGAGGCCTCGTCGCTCGGTGGGATATCAGTGCGTACAACTCTCGGAACCCTAGATGGATGTCTTCGTGGAGGCATCCTAAAAAGAAATTGGCATTTCATGGTCAAAAAGTTATACCTGGTGAGCTGGCTCAAAGAGATCACAAAGAAAACTCTTAAAAAAACACACGCAATCAGTGTTTTCATGCACTGAGTCAGAAATCAGAAGTCAAGGTCCTGGTGTATGGATACATCGGCTGTCGCACCAACACTGGATTCCCTAAACTGATAACTACACTCACTACACTTAAAAACTATTGTCGTTTAAAATATCAGAGTATTATGTTCTACGGTATAACTAACTCCTCTGATACCAATTTGTCACGACCCATCCCCTGAGGCCTGTGACGTGACTACCCCAAGCCCACCTTCCATAGTCCAGGGGCTGGCGACTATCACCGAAGGCGTGTTCCCTAAAACTGGTAAGGCATTGCCTTTATAACCTGTAACACACACAACCAAGCACATAGAAAGATACAAACTCAAGTAAACTCAATAGTAAATAGAGTGAGTGCAGTAAGTAAAAGGGGCCAGAATACAAGCCCAACTGGAAAGTACAAGGAAAACTGAGAAGTACAAGACGACTGATAGGTGAAAAGTAGATCCTGGATCGTCCACCACAAATCCTACCTGAAGGGTAGGTACCAATCACGAATGGTCGTCTCTGAGGTTCAACTCGTTTAACATCAACCTATGAGTCACATCCAGTCCTGGTACTCTCATCCCCAGTCAGCGTTGTCCGTCGTCTGCACCAAACACAACAGGGTGCGGGTATAGCCCGTGTAGGGGTGAGTATAATGATACTCAGTAGAGACCCCGTGACCCTCAAGGTCTCACAAAATCCACCAAGGATAAACCACACAGCATGAAATCAACTGACAACCCTACTTAGGTATATGCTCATACATATACCTAAGTTATCAAGTATACCCATCTCAATCATGAGGAAAACACAGAGTCCAACTCAAAGCCCAAAGCTCAACTGTTCCACAAAGGAAGGAATACCATGAAGGCAAGTACCACACAGGTACGCCACACAGAAGAATACCACCAAGGTATTACCACAAAGAAAAGTACCACAAGGTACAGACTCAGCTCACACCAGGTATAACTTAAGTACAGTAGTAGAGATTATTATATGTAACTACTGAATCATCATACTCTATTAAGAGGCAGACCCACATAGGATCACTCAGTGCTGACTCACACAGGATCGCTCGGTGCTGACCCACATAGGATCACTAGGTGCTGACCCACACAGGATCGCTAGGTGCTGACCCACACATGATCGCTAGGTGTTGACCCACACAGGATCGCTCGGTGGTGACCCACACAGGATCGCTAGGTGCTGACCCACATAGTATCTCTAGGTTTTGACCCACACAGAATCACTCGGTGATGACCCACACATGATCACTCTTCATTCTTCACATCACAGCCAGCTACTAGGTTTTCGCACTAGGCTTGCTCGTCTCCGGGATAGTCCACTCCTCAAGCCACTGTTCAATACTCCAACTACCACGAAGTCCCACGAATAAGTATCTCAAAGGACCTCCATGTCATATGGGTCTCAACGTAATAGACGGCGCGTCAATCGGATGCCCGGTCTGTAAGTTATTAATCTTTTTGTCCCGAGGGCCCGGTTGGATTCATGCTCGATCCAACCCAACCATACTCCAACTTTACCCAAAACTCCATTAGGGTATACTCAAGGGACCGTATCGCTCCAAGGTTTCCAGCACCACTGACGGTTCGTCAAACGGACGTCCGGTACCAAAGTTATGGCCAAAAGAGCGTAATTGGGTCATAGTGGGTCTGGGTCCGATCTGACCCGGTCAGACCGACCCGGTCCGACCCACTGGGTCCGGCCCGGCCTGTGTTGCGGCCTGGCCCGCTGTGTGGTTCGGCATGTTGGGTCCGACCCGGCCCGCGCTGGGTGACCTGGCCTAGCGGTGCGGAGGTCGCGAGGGCGACAAAGCCGTGGGGCCATGCGGCGGGGCCGCGGACGGCTCGGCGGGGCCGCGGACAGCGCAATGCGGCCACGGGGCGGCACTGGTGTGCCGTCACCTTTGTCGCGGCCGGCGATGTGTTGGCCGCCGCATCCATTCGTCATCGTGGCACAAAGTTTCCTTCTTCCATCATGAAGGATACACCATTCAAGAAGAACAATGGAGGGGTTGGTTCATGTTTGTTTATCCCACATCCTCCGCTTTAGAGCGGTAGCAAGCAACTCAACAAGAACTTGAATGCAGAATGTCAAACCCTAACCTCCCGCAATGATTATTCCCAAACCCGCAAAAGAAATCATTCACGGATCAACTAGTTAGAGAGTTGATCTGAATTCTTTGTTTTAGAAGGGAAGAACATGGGAATATATAAACATACACAACTAAACCCCTACGTCATTTGATTGTTGACGTCTATGAGGGAAGTCGAAGTTGTCGACGTTCGTCGCGCCCGCCACACGCCTATGATCCTGAGCTCGTTCGTCGGATAAATGCTCTTCGATGGAGGTGGTTCTTCGTTGTTGAAGATGTCCACCATTGGAGGATGTCCTGAGGAAGAAATCGAAGTCGTGTGTTAGCGTTCTTTGTTGGAGGAGCGTTCTTCGTTGGAGAGAATAATCCTCCAAAGCTTCTCCCTCCCAATTCCACCAAAATGAAAAGGTATCCCAAAATAATAGATTATGTTATCTATTATATTTGTTGGTATAATTTCAAAATAGCTTAATTAATTAATTGACTAGTTGGCATAATTAATTAAGGGGGTGGCACGAATAGAGTGGGGGAGTTCAAGGGGTTTTTCTCCCATAAAGAGGGGAGTTCAAGGGGGTTTTATCCTCGGGTGGTCCCAACCACCATAACCCACATGGGAGGTTAATTATGGTGTTCCCCACCTCCATAACCTCATATGGGAGGTTTAGTTCTGGTGATCCCCACCTCTCAACATCCACATGGGAGTTCCAAATAAAATAAAATTTTACACAATTTTATTTTATTTTATTTTATTCTTTCACGAAAAAACCAAATTCTATCTTTCAGCCTCAACCTACTGCGGTCGAGGTGAATGTCTCTTTATAAGCGAATATCAGCGCTGCGAGTTCAACGGTGCCCTCAGATTTCAATTCCGAGCACTGGTTCAAAAGTTACAGAAACCTGCTCGTACATTTACTGAACGTATCAAAAAAAAAGTTCATAAATTCATTTCAGGCACTCCGGGCCTCGGAATCACGCGCTGTCAATTTTCACGGACTTGTAAAATTCCTATTTAATTAAAAAAAATACATGGAAATTATGGGTATTTACATTATTATTGAATGAATTATACTGTTTTTTATTCTTTCACATTGCTTGAAATAAATGATATGACAAGTTTTTAGTAAGTTTTGTTGAATGGGACCCAAGTGTGACTACATAAATAGATCATCGTTGCATGTTAATTCAAAACTAATTATCATAGGTTTGAGTGTAGTAAATAGTTTTCAATATGAGGTGTCTAACAGTTTTCAGTATGGATTGCCAAAACAGTTTTTATAAGTTATTCAGTAATGAGTACAGTAGTCCAGAAATATCCAAATGTGCACATATAACAACTCATATAATTATTATTCATGTAACATTATCATACCTATTTCCATCCAGAGCGCTACTTCAATGGATTTTCCAGTAAGGAATTTCTAGATCCCATGGTTAAAGGTCTTTATTATGAGCATAAACGTTTAGAAGGAAGGGTACAGTATTACGAGAAAAAATCCAGTCATATTTGGCTTCGAAAGTATCGTCAAATCCTAGAAGCCATATTGGCTTTTGAAAACAAACTCGAAGTAATCGAGTTAGGGTAGAAAGCCCAGGCAACTCGTGATAAGCTTGAGGAATTGAAGGCAGAAATCTAGCGTACAGAATCTCAGCTTCGACAAGCCAAGTGGTTAGTCCAAAACTTAGAAAGAACACTAAGAGATCCAAAAGGAGAATTATTTTTCTTTGAATAGTAAAATGTGGATGGAAGAGTATCTGGAGTCGGACCAAATATTTGAGATATTTGGCAGAGTCTAGAAGGGAAAGCTTCAAAAGAATCTTCTAATAATCCTGATGCCACTATCTCTGATACGAATCCACACAGAGATACCAAAAGAGCAAGTTTATCAGGATGATATATTGCAAAAGATTATGCATAAACTTTAGCAGGAGAAACTCAAGAATATCAGGAAGAAGTTTCGAGTATTGCTCAAAGTATCCAGGAATACTAAAAACAGATCCATGATATTATCACTCATGAGAAATGGGAACTTGGGGATATAGAGCGTGTCTCTAAAAACCTAAATGAAAATATCAAGAAAGTTGAAGACCTACAATCCAAACTCGAAGAGAAGAGGAAAAAGAAAGATAATAATTCATCTCTCACCGAAAGACTTGGTGTAAAACCTTGGGAAGCCAAGCTGGTATGGTAGGCGATCACCCAGAAACCAATTCCTTGGGAACAACAGAAATGATCATTCAAGGATTTGTTTTAGAAGATCAATAGGGAATCCAATCCCTCATATCCCAACTATATTCAGAAAGAATATAGGCCAAAGAAAACACATCCAGAAAGTGTTCCTCAACATGGGACGATCCTAAAGCTAGACTGTGAAAAGGATCTGAGAGCATCCATAGATGAATGGGCTCTAGACATTTGATATTATATGTTATCAGTTGGTTTATAGTCATGGACCATAGATAATGCACTTAATTTTACTAGAGCTACCTTGAGAGGTAATGCAGGGAGATTTTGGGATATGCTGTTGAGACACTCGGAAGTAAGAACAACTATCCAGGAATATGTTACATTCCCAATTGAATTTATTCCAGTAGTAGTTGATTTCCTTAAATAAGAGTTTGTGGGAAATTCACTGGTAGATCGAGATGGAGAATTGGTATAAAAAGCTAGAATAACTTTAACCAATATCCAAATTTGTGATATGTGCTACTTTGAAGAATATCTTTGTGAGTTTCAGCATTGGTATTATCTTCTTGGACTAGGATATCAAGCATATGCTCTAGATGTCTTTATCTAGAAGCTTCTAGGTAGTTGGCCTGAAATTGTTCAACAAGCATTGAAAACTCATCTTTCCTAGAGTGAAGATCTGTAAGACACTCTAGGAGTTTGAGAAGAAACAATAAGGAAGGTTATAAGACTCTATTGTATGTAGAGGAATGTCTTACAGGATGTAAGTAATATTCCATACATGAGTTCTTCTTGGTGCCCAAAAGTAGAGGGTGTTGCAAGAAGGTATGGGTGTGGTCTGACCAGGCAGGATCTTGGAAAAACCCAACAAAGAACATTCAAAACACAGTGCCAGAATGGATAGTGTGAACGAAATAAATCATTCAAGGTCTAGAAATGATTTGGAAAAAGAAAATTATCAAGTAGATTTTCAGGCAGAAAGCCAGAAAAATATAAGTGATTTCTTAGATCGAATAGAATCCAGAAGGATATGAGAGAAAACTTTAAGGCCAAATATGGGAAGTATCCCAGATGCCCTAAAGGAAAATCTCTATCTAGTTGTGATTGTTGTTGGTTCTGTGGAAAGAAAGGTCACAGAGCTGATAGTTTCCCAGATGCAGATAGAAGAAGGGGTAGTCTCAAAGCAATAATGATGGAAGATTCATCAGAGATATTGTTTGAGCCAATATGAGGAGAAGATATAGACTCGGACGATGAAAGTTTATATTATTTATATTTAGAGTACTCAGAAGAGGAAGATTCTATCTTAGATAAGGAAGATGGAAATAACCCTATTTTGAGCCAGCTTCGAATAGCAATGATTCGAATAGGGGCTAGTGCATCTGAAGACTCTCCAGAACTAGTAAGACTAGGGAAGATAGAAGGAGATCTGGTTCATTCGTCAGAAACTCAAACCCATTCATAAGGAAGAGATTTTCAAGAATGGAAGATGCCTAGAGTTGATTGGTCTGATGTATACCAGAAGTCTTGGGTGCCATATCGAGAAATGACCAAGATCTTTGAAGATAAAGAGACAACTGAAGTCTATAAAACAGAAAGAGGTTTATTTATAATGCCTTTGCTAAAACTAGAAAGGGTTAACAAGACAATCCAAAAAAAATGCTAAGTATGTGCATTTTTTAATAATCTAGATAGGAGTAGATCATCTTGTCAAAAAAAGACAAGATCTACCAGTCCTCATTGCAGTTGTGGATGTCAGTTTAGCCAATTTCTCCAATGCACTATTAGGAGGAGCACAAGAAAATCTGCATGCAGGAGAAACATGGGTAATGGTGATACCAGACTTGCATATAGTTCTTATGGATATAAGTATTAGTAGAACTCTAGAAGTAAAGATCAACACAAGGAACTGGTAGAAGACATTGGGATGTCCACCCGACAGGAGATGCGTCAGAGTAATTACTTGCCTTTATGTAAAGTTCTATAATACTGGAAGACCAGATCTAAGGAAGAGTGTGGAAAGATTTACACATCTTTTTCAAGATGAAGGAACATCAATTAGAGCAATGACACCACAAGTGATAAACCCCAAGAGGTTAACTTGGCCTAGAGAATGGGTTTCACCAGATCCAGAGGAAAAAATAAGGCAGAAGCTACTCATTCCATGTGTTATTAAGCAAGTTGGAAATAGACTTGTCATCTCTGCGGTCAAAGAAGAAGAGGATGATCTTAGATTAGAAGGATCAAGATCAGACAGACCAGACTTGAAGATAGAAGACTTCAAATCAGAAATACTGGAGAACCCTTTGGAAAATCCAAGGATCTCAATTGGAAAAGATGAAGGTACTTTAGTAAAAGCACCTAGAACATCAATTTCCAGAAGGATAGTTGGACAAAGGACTGTTCGACTACCTATCTATGAGGATGAAGAAACTCATGTAGGATATGTGGGATCTTCATTACTCAGTGCAAAGATAGAGGAGTGGGCTACATTATTAAAATTAAGTATTAATGAAACTGCATGTATTGCCCTGGTTGATACAGGATGTACATTCTCTTGTACAAGAATTCAATTTTCATGAGTAACCTGGGAATCTTCAGAGTTGCAAGTTACAGTTGGTAACAATGCAACAGCTCTGATTCAAGATGTAGCCAAGGATGTTCCGATTGAACTCAATGGAAAGATATTTATAGAGTAGATGCTTTGTTTTATTTCTCAATTCTCAGATGACTTCTTGATTGGAAATAAGTTCCTTAGAAGATATCAACTTGTAGCGATATTTTCAGAAGGAATCATCCTCAACAATTATTTGATTCCAACCGCTTCTGGAAAAACCAAAATGGTTCCAGATAAGAAAGTATCTACTGTTAAAGTGGAAAACTATCCAGATGAAGATAGAGAGTACTACATAAAGATTGAGTAGTGGAAAGAGCTACTTGGAATGAAAGTTCTGAGGATTAATTCCGAAGAAGCATTGTCCAAGATAAAAGATTATTTATCAGAAAATTGGTCAGAAAACCCTCTGAAACTATGGAAAAAGGCAATGCCAGAGGCTACAATCACCCTTAAAGATCCTAGTACAGTGATCAGAAGTAAGGGAATTGCCTATCCAGATGATATAGTTAAGGAATTTGAGAAAAAAATTCCATAATTAATCAATCTTGGATTAATCAGGCACAATGAAAGTCCTCACAGGAGTGCGGCATTCATGGTAATGAATCATGCAAAAAAACAGCGTGGTAAGGCTAGAATGATTATAGATTATCGTGATCTTAATTATGCTACAAAGGATGATGGTTACAATCTTCCTAACCAAGAAGCTTTAAGAAGAAGGATTAAGAATGAAAGACCAATGGTATATTCTAAGTTTGATCTCAACTCAGGATATTGGAAGATAAAGATCAAAGAATATGTTATACCATTGACAACATTTACAACACCAGTTGGCTTGTTTGAATGGCTAGTTATGCCATTTGGACTCAAGAATGCACCATGAATATTCCAGAGAAGAATGGATAAGTCATTCAGTAAATTGGCAGAGTTCGTGGTAGTCTATATTGATGATGTTCTCGTATTTAGTAAAGATACAGAAGAGCATATAAAACATTTGCAGCAGGTTGTTGAATTTTTCAGAGAAGAAGGGATGATACTTTAAGAAAGAAATATCATTTGGATGCAACTAAAGATGAAATTCTTAAGATTATAGATCCAAGGGAGTAGAGAAAAGATTCAACCACATATTATAGAGAAGATACAAACTTTCCCTGATGAGCTTACAGATCGTAAACGGATACAGGTGTTTCTTGGCATACTAAGTTATGCCAGAGCATACATCAGAGATTTAGCAAAAATCTCAGTTTCAATACAGAAAAAGGTATCCAGTAAGGTACCTTGGGATTAGATAGAAAAAGATTCTGAAGTAATCATAATTTTGAAGCAGAAAGCATAGAATCTCTCAGAATTGGAGTATCCAGATGGGAGTGAAGATCAGTTTATCTTAGAAACAGATGCATCAGACTCATCATGGGGATGTATCCTAAAGATAAGAAAAAACCATAATGATAGTATCAGCAGATACTGGAGTGGATTTTTTAACACGGCATAGAAGAATTATCTTGTCCATGAAAGAGAATTGTTTGCGTTCCTTAAAGGAATTAGGGCTAATGAGCTTTTCTTAGGAAAACCTTTTACTATAAGAACTGATAGTTCTTATAGGGAGAATTTTATGAGAATTAAATTAAAAAGGTTTACCCAAGCACGACTTGTACAGTGGAGGAATGAATTGCAATACTATAACTTTAATATAGAAAATATTAAAGGAAAAGATAATGTCATTCCAGATGCACTAACACGCTATTTTGACTCTTGTAGGTGCAATGACAGAAAGTAACAAATCAAGAAGATGCCCTGTTTGCATTGATAATCATTCTGTGGCAGAATGACCGATTATCAAAGCAATGAATGAAAGGGTTGATAGACTTGAACAGAGAAAGGGGATTCTAGAAGAGAATCGCCTTCAGAAGAAGAGATCTACATCCAGTAAGGTTGAAAGATCAGAAAGCACAGGTTCCTCAGCTAGAAAGGCTGAAAAACTAGAAAATGCTTCAAAGAGACCTCTAGACAACAAGTCTAAGGATAAAAGTCATATTGAATGCTTTGTATGTGGTCAGAAAGACCATCACAACACTCAATGTGTAGATAATCTGAGAAACAAAAAGGCTCGGAAGAACCAGAAGGTTGAGACGAATGGAAGCTCTAAAGGAAAAGATAAAACTATTAAGAGTTGGGCTGATCATGTAGAAGAAGAACTTGAAAGACATCAAATGTCTCTTAAAGAACCTCAATGACAGAATATTCAAGAAGAACAAGATCAAGAAAGTCTGGATGATGAGCTAGATGAAGAGATCAATCCAACAAATGAGATATGAAAATATTTGCAAAGGATTCCAAACATTTTAAAAAATAAATCCACAATCGTTTATAATCTAATTCAGAAAAGTAAAGATGATCAGATATTCAAAAGAAGTCTGAACCATGTTCTGAACATGCTTGAAGAATCCGAAGATCTTATGGAGGAATATAAAAAGATTGATCAAGATATGATTAGCATGATCATCACTGAAGAGATCAGGCTGAAGGTCCAAGTTTCCGGTCTCCTTGACAAAGTTAGGAGAATCAAGGAAACAAGCATGGAAGAATATCCAGTTTTGAAGAGGTTTTAGAGAATGTCAGGAACATAGATTCCAAAACTCCACGTACCAGATACGGTATTAGAACCAGAAGAGTTCATTAAATGCCAGACAACTTTCACCATGGGAGCAGTACAATTCATGAGATTTGAGGAAATAAATTCCACATTCAATTGGGTACCTAGGATGGTGAGAACGGTTATGAACAATGCATATTCAAGTTTGTTATGGTGGGTTGTACATATTGAACCCATCAGATCATCAGATAGAGTGATCATGCTATGGAATTTGTACCCAGGGCACTGGACTAAAGGACCCATCCAAAAAGCGTTCGAAGACTCGCAGTTCAGCGATGAAAACTGACTAGAGTTCGGTTTGAATAAAAGTCATTACGAACGTATCCAAATCGCATTGAGCATTTATCTGATTGAATCAAAATCAACAAACAAAGATTGTATATTCTTTGCACGAGACAATGTGTTGGTCTCTATCAACTCCAAAGACACGCAACATGCAAAGATGACACATCTGACAGACTTCGCGGTGGAGACAGACACGATTCTTGAAGAACTCAAGATGTGGAAGAGACATAAAGAAGATATCTTTATTGTTAGAGATCAAATCCAACGCATCATCAAAGAATTAATAAAAATGAAGGAGTCGGAGAAGGAAGTCTCAGCGGGAGAGATGATCGATGATCTTATACGACTTGGAGAGATTTTAGATGTTGATCCAGACACACGTCATATCCGGCATGGACGAGCGGATCAAATCAGACATGTCATTTATCTATTTTGTATTTTGTATTTGTTGTGACGTGTGCGGTGGAAGTGTGTCTCGCCTTTTGCTTTTGCGTGTCTTGTATCGAGTTAGGTTCTCGGGCAAGCTGAGCCGAGATGCCTATATAAGGGACCTCCGACCCATCTGTTCGGAGAGATGATTTTGAATAGAAATCAGAACGATTTCAGAAAACTCTCTCTACCTTCTCTCTAAACCTTTGTGTTTTTCATTCAAAGCGATTCTCAAAACGATCTTGCGAAGTCGACGACATGTAGTCCCCTTATCCTCTTCGTAGATAATGTTTTGGTGCTGTTTATGATTTTTGCAGTCTTTCTGAATTCTCAAATCGGGATCTCGTCGGAGACCTCGTCGGAGACTTCCACTAGTACAAACAACTATTTTTTAAATTTCACTATAATAGTTTGTATAATCATTTAACTCACATAACCGGTGAAAGTCTAAAAAAAAAAAAACAATGTTCAGATGACCGATAAATGCAACACATCGTCTCCTATAATCTTTTCACTATCGTTTTCCTTTATCTTTTAAATAATCTGTTTAATAACATTTTAGTATTATTATATCATTTTTAATGGATGGCTGTACACACGTGTCATAAAAAGAGTGGAGCGGCCATTAACGGTACTTCTTTCTCTGTCCCTGTCTCTTCATCACGCCTCCCAACTTTATGCCCAATCGTATGCTTCCCTCCTCGCCCGCCGCTCCCTTTCTCTACCCTCCCTCTCTCCTCCGCAGCGCCCGCGCGCACGGGTCCCCTCCCTGTCCTTCCTGACGCCAATGAAAATACAGAAAGGATCGTGGGTTCGCTTCTTCGTCGGCGGTCACAGCAGCCCGCCTGTCTTTCTCATCCCATACTGAAACCAGCAGCTCTCTCGGAATCCGGTTTTCCAGTAATATTGTCTCCGACCTGCTCGTTTGGAAGTCCGAGTAGATCGATGATGTTTGATCTTAATGTCAGTGCATTTTCGAGCGACCTCATCTGCGATGGACCAGTGGAGAAACCCCCGCCATTCCCTGCTGGCGTTGGCAGGTCCCACTCAACTTCCTTCCTCTTCCACGCGGATGGGCGCGGCAACTTTGAAGAGAACCGAGATAGCATATCTACGCAGCAGCTTCTCCCGGTCGCAGGAGCTGGAGGAGAGGCGGACGACGAAGGGTTTGGGATCCTCCCCTCATGTAGAGAAGTGGATTGTAGAGTTCCGGTGCGGCTGAGTATTATATCCCAACTGCCGCCGCCCCCCACGCTACCGAAGGTGAAGAAGAACAGGCGAGGGCCAAGGTCTAGGAGCTCGCAGTACCGGGGAGTAACGTTTTATCGGAGAACGGGGAGATGGGAGTCCCATATTTGGTGAGCTTAACCGTTCTGCACGCAAAGCTTCATCCCTATCTTCTTTAAGCACAAAACCTTCAACAAGATTGCGATCATTCGAGTTTATTTATTATCGTGCAGGGATCGTGGGAAACAAGTGTATTTAGGTGAGCAACCATGAGCTAATCTTGGTTTTTAACGGTGTTTTTGTATGTGTATCTGATCGTGTGATACGATTTAGGTGGTTTTGACACGGCTCACGCTGCGGCCAGGTTGAAGAAATCGAGAGCAGAAACCTCTGCGATTCCTGTATCGATTCATTTCTCATGCCCCTTTCAGATCAGTCGACGTGATTCTCTCTCTTCCGTTTTCCTTTTCAGAGCGTATGACCGTGCCGCCATCAAATTCCGCGGAGTTGAGGCGGACATCAATTTCAATCTCAGTGATTACGGGGAAGACGCAGATCAGGTATGGAAGCCGCTGGTCGATTTTAGGCACCCGCTGCTCCGTGGTAACTTACCGTCGGAAGCTCTTGTTTCGGTCGTTCCACAGATGGGGAAGCTGACGAAGGAAGAATTCGTCCATTTCCTGCGCCGCCAGAGCACAGGATTCTCGCGAGGAAGCTCCTCCTACAGGGGTGTCACCATGCACAAATGTGGGCGGTGGGAAGCTCGCATGGGCCAGCTTTTGGGAAAGAAGTGAGAAACCATACCTGATCTCTGTACATGTTGAAAAAAATACCAAACAATGCAATGTTTGAAATATCGTATTGAGATGTTTATTTCTCAATCAATTGGTTTTGGCTGTGTTTGACAACATTTATTGAAAAGCATAGCCACTTATCAGTTTGAAAAAGTATTTTGTGATTGTTTTGTTTTTGAAGAAACAATTATACTTACATTCCTGAAGAAAATCACTTGAACAAGTGACATGAAAACACTTTTTCAAGAAACAATCTGGAAGCATTTGTGCAGAATCACCTATCATAAGTGATAAACATTCTCTGTACTCACTCACTGAAAACTGTTTATAGCACTTATCACTTATGGTAAGCGTTTTTGTATAAGGGATTCCAATTTTTTTATTGAAAATGTTATTTTTTGCCACTTTTTTAAGTAATTTTCTTTTGAAATTTAAGTGTAAGTGTTTTTTTCAGAAACAAAACCAACTCTTACTTATATTTTATACATGGATGTGAGATTGGGAGCTCACGTCATTTCAAAAGTGTTGTCAAATGGAGGTTAAGTACTGTAATCGATTTTTAATAAATGTTTTCAAACACAACTTTAAAGACGCGCACATAATATAGTTTCATGATCTAGGTTTTAATTGATCCAAAAAGCAATACAAATTATATTTCACTCAGTAAAGTCTCATATCATATACAAAGCCTATATGATGATTGCTTATGAGAGCAGAAAAGCAATTATACTAAAATTCATGAAAAATTTCACTTAAATCAGTAACATAAAAACACTTTTTGAAGAAGCAATCTGAAAACACTTACATAGAATCATTTATCATAAGTGATAAACTTTGTTTGAAAGCATTTTCCGTAAACTGTTCATAACACATCACCCGTGATAAGTGTTTTTGTATAAGGGTTTCTAGGTTGTTTATTGAAAAAGTTCTTTTTTTCCATTTATTTAAGTGATTTTCTTCTGGAATTTACGTGGAAGTGTTTGTTTTTTTAAAACAAAACAAACACTGCTTATTTTTTATATATGGATTTGAGATTGGGAGCTCATGTCATTTCAAGTGTTGTCAAATTGAGGTTAAATAATGCAAGCAATTTTTAATAAATGTTGTCAAACACTACCTTCATGATGTACATTTAATATAGTTGCATGGTCTATGTTACAGTTGATCTGAAAAGTAGTACAAAATGCATTTCACTCCGTAAAGTCTCATATTATATACAAATCCTATACGATGAGTGTTCATGAGAGGGGAACAAATTATAATTAAATTCATGAAGAAAATCACTTAAATAAGTAGTATAAAAACACTTCTTCAAGAAACAATCTGAAAACACTTGCACAGAATCACTTATCTAAGTGTGGTAGACTTTGTTTGACATCAATCATTGGAAACTGTTTATAGCGCCTCTCAAACACAACCTTTACGATTTACACATAATATAGTTTCATGGTCTAGGTTATAATTGTTCCAGAATTTAGAATAAATTGCATTTCACTCGGTAAAGTCTCATATTATATACAAAGCTTATATGATGATTGCCCATGAGAGGGAAGGAAGGTGCTAAGTTCCGTTTGACACCACTTATTCAAAAAATTGCTTGTAATACTTACCATTTATGGTAAGTGTTTCTAAGTAAAAGTTTTCAAATTGCTTATTGAAAAAGTGGCTTTCTTGTGGAATTTTAGTGCAAGTGTCTGTTTAGCAAAAAAGCAAACACTTCTTGTTTTTTATACATGGATGTGAGATTGGGAGCTCACATCATTTAAAGTGTTGTCATGGAGGTTAAGTGCTATAAGCAAGTTTTAATAAATGTTTTTAAACACAACCTTTATGATGTAGACATAATATAGTTTCATGGTCTAGGTTATAATTGATCTAAAAAGAAGTGCTAATTGTATTTCACTTGGTAAAGTCTCATATTATACGCAAAGACTATATGATGAATTGCCCTTGAGAGGGGAAAACAATTATACTTAAATTCATGAAAAAATTCACTTAAGTAGCCTCAAAACACCTTTCTAAGAAACAATACGAAAACAATTCTACAAAATCACTTATCATAAGTGATAGATTTTATTTGATAACACTTACTGAAAGCTGTTTTCAACACTTGTCACTTGTGATAAGTGTTTCCAGACTGTTTGTTGAAAAAGTTCTTTTTTGCCACTTATTTAAGTGGTTTTCTTATGAAATTTAAGTGTAAGTGTTTTTTTTGAAACAAAACAAACATCGCCAATTTTTTATACATGGATATGAGATTGGAAGCTCACGTCATTTTGAAAGTTTTGTCGAAGGGGGGAGGTTAAGCAGTAAAAACAATTTTTAATAAAAGCTCTTGAAAGAAAAAAGGTGTAGATGACTTATATCAAACTCATTCAAGACATGTATGAAGGGAGTTTATGTCACGACCCGCCTCCACTGGGAACCCCTCCTGGGCTTGTAGTGAAGATGAGAGTGACATCCGAGATCCGCCTCCAATAGGCCCCGGGTTGGCTACAAGCACCGAAGGTATAAAACATGCAACTCTACAGTTAACCCCAATCTCCAAACTAGTACTGTCCAACTCGGTCACCAAACTCACCCTGAAAACCTGAAAAACAATTTATATATATAGGGGTGAACATAACACGTTGTTAGGACCCAAGTTGAAAGGGTTTTTCCGTCAATGGGTATTTTCGTCTTTGTAAGGTACTAGTTTGTTGAGGGAGTTAGAGTTTGTTATGAGAGAATAATGTTGTTAGAGAGAGCCACGTGGTGGTAGGGGATCCCTTATAAATAAGAATGCATGGGGGAAGAGAAGGGGGGCATTGAGAGGACTGTATTTGAGGTTGCCTAGCAGATTCGATCACTGGCTTGGGAGCCGACCCTAGTGGGCTTGGGCGGGAGTCTCTTTGAGTCTTCCGATCTTCTTCCTCTTTTTCTTCATGTATTTTTGCTGTTCTCTTCTTTTATTCAAGTAGTCGGTGTTGGTCTCTATCATTTTGGTCTGACCTGCCGTTGCTCCTTGCTGGTGGAGCACTCGGTTGTTTCTTCCTCTGCCGCTCGCACCACTGCATCCATTGCCGCCATTTTTACTCACTTTCGCCATCATCTGCAGCGACACACACTGCTTTCCTCTTCCATCTCATATCCTGCACAACTCGGCAACGAACTGCCGTTCAGAGCCGTCCCTGATATGCCACAACCGCCTCTTCACTCCACGGCGGTGCAAACGATTCTACCAAATTCAAAGGCCGAAACGCCTTGTGCGCGGCGTCCTCTTGTTCGGCGAAGCTGCGTCTAACCGACTTCTGTTCAACGATGGTCTACGGGAACTCACGCACAACAGGGTTGTCCGAGAGACCAAGCCGCGTGCCGTCTTCACCACCACCGTTTTCCCCAGCCGCGGATGTACAATCTTCCACTTGACGGGACGATGTCCGACTTGCTTTCCCGGCGGTGCCCCCGTCTGTCTCTCTCTCTCTCTGCGCCTCGGCCTTTCGATCGCGCACGAGGTGAGCTCGCTTGGACTTTCAACTCGCGCAGATGGGGAATGAGCCTGGGATTTTTTGATCGCGCGGGAGGAGGCGTCCTCTAGTTCTTTTTCGCACTGGTAAAGTAGCGTTATCCCCCCCCCCCCCCTCCCAAAAAAAAGCATCCCTTTTGGCCAGTGTGGATGAGTAGATCGTGACACACATCCCAGAGCAGAGTGCGACGCACATACCAGGGCCGATTGCGACGCACATCCCACTCCCACACTGCTTGCTCCCATCCGACAACCCATGCACTGTCAGATATCTTCATGGAAACTCGTAAGCAAACTCGTCAGGATGAAGTCGAGCAACCACTTGGTTGACTCGAAGCTTTATTGGAAATCTGGGGCCAAGAGCAGGCTGCCTTCCGACAGTCTACGATGCACAACATTGCTGAACTCAGCAAGACAATTTTTGGCTTGGCCCGCCACCTGGACAAGACCCCACAGCCGGACAAGGTGCGTCCATCACTAACGACGAATGTTTCTTCCTCACGCGACCAACTATCAGCCAGACCCCCCTGCGCTCGACTAGGAGGTTGGTGTAGCTTTCCTCCCTTTTCACACTGGCATTGGGCAGCAGTCTCTTGCTCGACACTTGGAGCTCCTGGTTTTCACTGGCAAGGATCCAAGGGGTTGGATCGTGCGTGCTGAGATGTTTTTTCATATTCACCAAACCACTAAAATTGATAAAATCGCCTTGGCTCAGTTAAGCATGGAGGGCATCGCTATTCACTAGTTTATAATTTTAGTTGAGGTATATCCGACTTTAATGTGGGCGATATTCAAGGAGGAGGTTCTCAAATGTTTCAGCGGCTTGGAAATTCAGAACCCCTATAAAGAGCTTGCGGCCCTCCAGCAGCAGGGACCAGTCCAGGATTATATTGAGCAGTTTGAGTATCTGGCGTCTTTGCTACCTCGCCAATCTGAGGCTCAGTATGTCGGTTATTTCCTGCATGGCCTAAATGACGACATTCGCAGTTGGGTTCGCATTCACGACCAACCTACTCGGTTGCAAGCTATGCGCTTAGCTTGAAATGTGGAGCTCGCTCTCACGTGAGACACTAGTGCTCAATCCCATAGCAGAGGGTCCTGCAAATTCACTAAGGTCTGCGAGTCTGAACCGTGACATCCTTCAATCCGTCCGGGACTGCCACAGTCAGATAGGGCTTTTTTGCCCCCAACCAAACATGGCGAGGCCATCGGGAAGGAATCTCCCCGCGAGCCTCCTACTCACATCACCCCTGATAGGCCAGGTGTTCGCCACTTGACTACCCAGGAGTGGGAGGATCGATGCCGCAAGGGTTTTTGTTTCCAATGCTGTCAGCTCTACAGTCCCATGCATCGGTATCTCGATCCACACTTGAGGGTGTTATTACCGGGCGAGGACGATGCTTAAAATGATGACGGGGTAACAGACTGGGCCCCGAGGCAGCCCGCGACAACGAGGAACCTGTTCCCCACATCCAGCCTTGAGGACAAGGCTGTTTTTATGGGGTGGCGAGTGTTAGGACCCAAGTTGGAAGGGTTTTTCTGTTGAGGGGTATTTTTGCCTTTGTAAGGGACTAGTTTGTTGAGGGAGTTAGAGTTTGTTATGGGGGAATAATGTTGTTAGAGAGAGCCACGTGGTGGTGGGATCCCTTATAAATAAGAATGCATGGGGGAAGAGAAGGGGGGCATCGAGAGAACTGTATTTGAGGCTGCCTAGCAGATTCGGCCATTGACTTGGGAGCTGACCCTAGTGACTTGGCTTGGGCGGGAGTCTCTATGAGTCTTCCTATCTTCTTCCTCCTCTACTTCATGTATTTCTGCTGTTCTCTTCTTTTATTAAAGTAGCCGATGTTGGTCTCTATCACATGCATACTCATTAGGATTATGTTTAATACATCTCATGCAAATGTGGAAGAAACATACTAATGCATCAGTGAACAAACAACATGACCAACAAACACCTATTAGGTCAACCACCATCCAGCCTCACCAAGACTCGCTCACCAAATATCTCTTCCAAGCCTAGTAAAATAGTATCGAAGAATATAATAATAAGGTATCCGCGACCACAGAATATAATAATAAGGTACCCGTGACCACTTTCCCACTGGTTTGTCGCTCTCATGCCCCAACGTCAAGCGTCCTGTGCTCCGAGTCTCTTCCGCAACCGTGCCGCAACACACTATATCTCACAACACAACCATACCACATACTTCACCCGTATCATCCTCATCATCCTCATCATCCTCATCATCCTCATCATCCCATTTCCACCACCACATTTCACGTCTCGTCCATCCACCACATGTCCGATACAATAGGGTATCGCGAACATGAAGGACATCAACATTGTGTCCTTCTCCTACCATGCACGACCCCCACCATGTAATATCATCCCATCAATACCCCGCACATCATGTACCTCCCCGTCCTACCTTGAGCCATCACAACCAGTGCTAAGCCTGGAAGGGAGGGCGGGGAAGGAGGGAGTGGTCAACTCTCCGTTCCCTCGTCAACCTGGATTTTAAGGGAAAACACCCGGGACCTAAACATGTTAGGCGCCAGTAAGGGTACTCGACTTGGGTGAGGTGTATAAAAATCACGAGGAAAATACAAGTATAGTTATAGCCACACACAAACCCAGCCTAGTAGGTTCATACCAACACAACACCATAAACGCCCGCCATCATCGTTCTAATTACCATTGCTGCTCACCGTCACTACCTCGCACTATCATTGCGGCCATTCACTAAACCACCAAACCAGCCCCACGACCCATGCAAAACAGCCAAAACAAAGCCCATTTAATCATACCATTTAACCGTTTCCAGATTTACCACTTTACCAGTCATATTACATTTATTTTGCCTTCAATTTCATATTTAATGGCAAACCATTCTAAGCCATAGCCCACGTTAATTCCAACCAATTCCACCTCATTTACAGTGCTTTATATTTCAGTCATAATCCATTATTCATTCAATTCCAGCCACTTTCATTTATCATTATCATTACCAGTTATATTCCGCTACTACCGGCCACCTACAAGAGCCAGCAATGCTACCGTTCCACAACAATCTCCGCATTCCCTCTTGCTAACCGTGGCAAGGCAGCCGCACAATCCACATCCTCAACCGCATCATACTATGCCACCCATGGCATCTGATGCAGCGCCTGCTGCCCAACACGTTTGAACTGACGCATCCGAACCCAACCATATCAATCACCGGATGACAACCCTCCCCACATTAATCACACAATCACAGTCACAACAACAAGCAGTTCAATCAACACACAACAACAGATTTCAACATCCAACACTTTCCATTCCTCCTTACACAAAACTTGCTCAAACATTTTCAGCAATAACAACAACAAGCCCATGAGAAATAACAAAGTAAACACATGCGATTCATCCCATTCCCTTAAATTTCATTACGCCCGGTTCGTCATCTTTATTAGGCCAATCCATACTCCCCACTCAAAGAAAACAAGCGCATGCTAATTCCACAATTTATACAAAAGAATGGAGAGTTCTCGAATCCCCTACCTCAATCGAAGCTTTCCGAATCGCTATCCAAGGATAAGGCAAAGAAGAGACGATCCCAAGATTGAGATCACACCAAGGGGAACTTTAACTCTTGCACCACAACCTTCTCCGGACGAAAACAGAGAAGAAACCCAGAAGGAAAGGGAAATAACTCACCTTAGAGAAAGGATTCTCGATCTTATGAAGCAAAGGGTGACAAGTCATCAAAGGGGGCTAAAAAACTCCAAAACGCACCTCTGACCGTCAGGGGTTCAAGAGAATTCAAAGGAAAATGGGGCAAAATCGAAAGGGGCTGCTAATTTATATTTGGCTGGAAAAACACGGAGTTGCAGCACGACATGCATCGCCACGCCGTGATCACCCAAGAAAATACTGAATCATGGTGCTGCGACGAGTCCCAGTCCGCCAATGTTTCGAAATTTGCGCCATAAATCCCCCAAATCTTTCTTATTCAAAGCCCCCGGTCAAAGCATCTGATCCAATCGAACCGAAGATGGGTTGTGCCGCAACCCATGACATCGCGCTGCGACATCATCTTGAGATAGTGGCACCTAAAAACCAGCCTCCTAGGCTACGCGCCGCGGCGAACATAGCTGCGCCGCGAAACACATCCATGGAAAAACTCCATCACTGCCCAGAAGGAGTCGCGTTGCGAACACATGAGACCGCGTCGCGACACACACCAGGCAGAACCCTAGGAATCAACCTCGAGACTCCTCGCCGCGACACCAAGGCCTTGTGCCGCAACCAAGCTGCGTAAGAGTCATCCCAATCTACGTAGGCATAATTTCACGCCGCGATATACCTTATCCTGTCGCGAACCACTCTAACGTAGGTCTTGGCCTCTTTCACCGTAGCCGATTTCTTCACATCGTGGGCTCCAACCGCACTCTTCGTCATCCAAACTTGTAATTCCAACATCCAAAACTCACAAATTGGCCGGGAAGGTTTGAACTTTTACATTAGATACCTCTCAAACGATTCTCGTCTCTGAGAATCAAAACTCACCTAGGAGGGAAAACCACATACACGACCAACCAAACACCCCCTAGGTGATACCTTTTAAACGAGACGACGCCATCAACCTAACAGAACAACAAAAGAAGCAAGCAATCTGGTTAAACCAACACCAAGGAATAAACAACTTCAATAAATCAACTCAATAATCATTTCAAACATCACAACAAAACAAAGCTCAAAAACAACTTGGGATATTGAGCACACATTTGTAACTCTCGCTCCCATGTTCTCTCCTCCATGCCACCATACCTCCTCAAACAAAACTTGAACCGAAGGGATATGTGCCCACATAACACTTTCTCCCGATGATCTTGGATCTAAATTGGCCGCTCTACGAACGTCATGTCATCCTCGATATCCAATTTTTCCCAATTGATGACATGAGAGTTGTCATGAAAATACCGATGAAGTTGCGACGCATAAAAGATGTCCATTTGCGGAGGAAGCGCCAATCGATACGCCACCTCACCAACACGCTTCAACACCTCAAAAGGACCGATAAATCGGTGAGAGAACTAACTCCCCCGACCAAATCTCTGCTGCCCACGACGAGAGGAAACCCTCATGAACACATGGGACTCCAATCTTGAACTCCAACGACCTCCTCCTCCGATCAACACAATGGAGAATGACATGACCGACCATACAACGCCTCGAACGGGACTATCCCAATAAAGGAGTGAAACTGTTGTTATAAGCAAACTCAACCAAGGGAAAGTGCTTCACTCATGATCCATCGAAATTCAGAGCACAAGTCCGCAACATATCCTCCAGCGTTTGGATGGTTTGCTTTGTCTGCCCACCCTTTTGGGTATGGAAAGCAGTGTTAAAGTGCAACTGGGAGCCAAAAACATACTTCAATCCTTTCCAGACTCATGCGGTAAAATGAGGATCCAGATAAGGAATGATGGTGCTTGGCACCTCGTGAAGCCACACCACCTCTTCCACGTACTGCATTACCAAAACCTTTATAGTATCCGATTCCCCAGTCGCTAGGAAGTGGGTTGGCTCCGTCAACTGATCCACGATCACCCATACAACATCACATCCTCCTTGGGCTCGTGGTAGACCAGTGACGAAATCAATCGAGATGTCCTCTCATTTCTACTTGGGGATGTCCAACGACTGCAATAAATCACTCAGTACACGATGCTTTGCATTCACCCGCTCACAAAGAACCTCTTTGCGCACCGTTGACGGAACAAACTTTCCCTGAAACATCATCTGATCTTGGTCATCCTCCGACCATCCCCCCGGAGTACCATCATGAAGAACACAACCCCTCATCACCTCTGTCTCCGAGTCTCCCCACAGGGACTCCACCCGCTGTATTAAGGGCGACTGCACTGTCATTTGAAACATAAAACCTTTGCCACTAGCCTCATCTGCAGCAAGATGCATCGCCACAAGCTCCTCCATCCCTTTGAAAACATATCTAGATTACCGAACATTATCTCTCTGTGATTTCCTACTCAGTGCATCTACAACCACATTCCCCTTCTCGGGGTGTATTAGATCTCAAAGTCGTACTTTTGTAGAAACTCCATCCACCTCTGCTGTTGCAGATTGAGATCCCTGAGAGAAAACATACCTCAGACCCTTGTGGTCCGTGAAGACTACAAAACGCTCACCGATGAGGTAATGTCACCAGAACTTCAGAGGAAAAACCAAAACCACTAGCTCGAGATCATGAATGACATAGTTAGTCTTGGGGGACGTAATTGCTTGGACTCATATGATATCACCGCTCTCTGTTGCAATCCGAGAGAGATCGGACACGAACCTCCAATGATAATCTGTAAGACCGAGGAAGCTACGAACCTCTCCGACATTCTTGAGTGCTGCCCAAGAAACAACGACCTCAATCTTCGACCGGTCCATTGCCACTCCCTGTTGAGACACCACATGTTCAAGGAAGTGTACCTCCCGCGTCCAGAACTTACTTTTGAACATTTTCCCATAAAGCCAATGGTGTTGAAGGACTTGTAAATCAACCCTAAGGTGCTCAACATGCTTCTCTTCTGACCTCGAGTATGCAAGGATGTTGCCGATGAATACAACCACAAACTGATCCAGGAACTCTCAGAACATGGAGTTCACGAGTCCCATGAAAACTGTTAGGTGTTCGTGACACCGAACGACATAACCATGAACTCGAAGTGCTTATATTGTCACCTGAAGGCGGTCTTCGGGATGTCTTCCTCCCCAATTCTCATATGGTGATATTCAAACTGCAAATCGATATTTGAAAACTAACTGGTTCTTGACTGCCACTTGATACAACTGCCGATGGTCTATGCCCAACTGCAAACCACAGTCTGCCTTCTTGGAAAATAACACAGTAGCACCCTACGCGTTGGAATGGTGTAACTCGATCCGTTTGGGTGAAGTTGGGCCGAATGCTAGCGGTTCAGATTGTACACTAGATCGCAACTCTTGTGGTGAGGTTGTTGGGGGTTGCAGGGGGTAGCCCACCCTTGCTCCAAAGGTCGAAGGCCCCCTGACTCAATTTTTGGGGGGCTGTAGCAATGATGACTCATTGTAGCAGGCTGACCGGCGATACCGATAGAGTATTGTAGCAGTGCGGACTTACTTTAGCAGTATGTAACATGACACTGTAGCTTCTCAAACTTTTTGGAGACAACGGTCACTGTAGCTCCGCAAACTTCTTGCCACCGACACTGTAACAACTTGGACTTGAGTGGATGCAACACTATAGCACACTAGACTTACTGCGCGGTTGGTTTCTGTGTTTGTGAAACTCTGAAAATCTCCCTGTAATTCTGCTCCTGATTATAGTGATATTTTTGCCTTGCCGTGGACGTAGGGATCATTTCCCAAACCACGTAAATCATTGTGTCTCGTGTGATCTTCTTGTTTTTTTGTTTGTTTTTTTTCTTCCATTTGCAGATCTTTTCTGGGCCGGATACAGTCTTTTTGCATCAGGTCATCAACCTGAATCCTTAGTTCCCGCAGCTCGGAAGGTGTCATCTGATAAGGAGCCATCGAAATCAGAGAGACATTGGGCTGCAATTGGATCCTGAACTCGATATCATGCCGAGGGGGTAAAGTCGCAATCTCTTTAGGAAAAACATTAGGAAACTCCTCCACGACTCTAGGGAACTCCATTGCCCGTGCCTCTACTGAATCCGACGATCAGGCTTCTAGCTAAGATAACAACGACTCTGAACATCTGCAACCCATTCGATGCTCCCGCTCGCTGATGAACACCGCATACTGACCCCCTCATCATAGAACATAATCCTCCGTTGGGAGCAATCTATAACCGTGCGCGCAAAGTGCTACTAGTCGATGCCAAGTATGACGTTGTACGATTGTATTTGAAGTAGAAAGAAATCTTGAGACTACTGATGCTGCCCTTTCATCAGCTCAAAACCCCGACACATTAAGCGGACTCGTCTGACCTCCAACTAGCGTGGTCAACACCAGGCACTAAAAGCCTCTCCACCTTGAGCCCCAAGGCTTGGACCAAGATAGGTGCACTAAAGGAGTGCGGTGCTCCAGAATCAAACAAAACATAAACCAATGTAGAAGATAAGCAAATGGTATCTCGGAGGATCTCTAGCACCGACACATCCATTGCATGAAGTTGTCCACGTTTGACTCTGCCTCGCAACTGACGACTACCTCCATGACTGCGCTCAACCCTATGTCCCTAAGGGTGTGGGACATTATGAGGTTGACCTCTACCGACTCCATTTCCTCTTGGCGGGACATAAGTCTGCCACATGATGTTGATACGACCTCTGAGGCAACTGCTGCTGCCGGATCTAATAAGGAACTTGACCGCCCACACCATGTTGATCCCTGAGGAGGGTTGGGCACTGAAACTGTTGTTGTCCATATCTCCCACAAGCGAAGCACACCAACCTAGAGCCCCCGACTGGTGCACTGGAATTGTTGGCTCCAAAGAAATGAGAAGGAAACCTCTGAGGTCGACGCCCTGCTGACAGAAACCTTGACGGTCCAGATACCTGAGATCCTCTATTAAGAGCTCTACCCCTCGAGGAACTTTGATGACTCCCATCTTGAAACGACCTTGGTTGAACGTGCATCCTCTAAATGACCTCAACCTTCTCCTGCACCTCTAAGTACGTAGACAACATAAATGAGGTGATTGCATATCGAATAACCAAGCTCAACGTCTCCTCCAAATATCAAGCTCTAGACTCATCGGGAAACAAATCAGGGTCGAAGTGAAGGAGGTCCTAAACCCGATCCCAAGCTCCCACACGCTTAGGCTCTTCTGCTGAAGGGAGAGCAACTCCCGCCCATTCGCCGTCCTCATCGTCGACGATAGACGCCACACAAAACTGCTGCTAGAAATCATCCTAGGAAACATCTGCTTCTTTGCGTTCCCCAAGATACAAGATCCACCATTGTTGCGCTGCTTTTCGCATTTGACTAACAACCAGTAGAACCCTGTACTCTGCTCTGACACGAATTCGACTAAAAGCGATCTCAGGCTCCTTCAGCAAGCGCTCCATCTCCAGATCAGAGATGCTCTCCTCATGCTTAGCCATCCCCTGACGCTGGAACTCACGCACCGTCTTCCTCTAAATCTAAAGCTCATCCTCCTCGGTTGGGTCTACACTCGTACGGTTAACCGGGTCAGTTTGCTGAACCTCGCTAACCTGAACCACGCGTGGACGATGTCCAACAAACATTTCTGCAAATAAGGAACCAAACTCCTAAGCCCGATAGCATGAAATTTATTTAGTCAAATTCATTTAATTCGATTCATTTTAAGTCCCCAACATTACCTCTATTTTAAATACAAGTGCAAATAAACTTGATGCATTTACCTTTCCCCGGTCTTTACCCTACAAACAATACCACATCACGCGGTCGTTTAGTAAACTTAGAGTACTTGCATCAGATCATGGAGGGCTCTAAAATCTTGCGTTCTATTCGGTCTTCCTGGCCTACGTCACACACCAGGCTCAATTGGTACCGTTGTCCTATCAACCCTTACAATCCTCATTAATGCCTAACTCCAATCCTCACCTTAACCAAAAGCTCTGATACCATTATGTCACAACCCGTCCCCACTGGGAACCTCTTATGGGCCGGCAGTGAAGACGAGAGTGACCCCGAGGTTCGCCTCCAATAGTGACCCTAGGTCGACGACTAGCACTGGGTATAAGACATGCAAATGGGAGGGCTTACCCTCATATAATCCAAGAATTCATAAATAAAACCACCAATAAGTACCATAAACTAAGATCCACAATAATCCCACAATGCATGAATATGATATGCAAATACAAATCCCAAAACAAAATACCAAATAAGGTTCTGGGTAGTAACTCCACAGCCAATCCCAAGCTCCAAGCTCCAAGCTAGTACTGTCTAGCTCGTCTTGGAAACCTGAAAAGCAGTTTATATATATAGGGCCGAGCAGAACATGTATACTCAATAGGATCATACTCAAGACCTCTTGTGCAAATGTGGAAGAAGCATACTAATGTATCAATGAACAAACAACATGACCAACAGATGCTTATCAGGTCAATTATCACCCAGGCTCGCAAAGGCTCACTCACCAAATATCGCATCCAAGCATAGTAAAATAGTACTGGAGAATATAATCAAAATGCACTCTGCGACCGCTTTCCCACTGGTTTTTTGTTCTTACGTCCCAACATCAAACGTCGTGCGCTCCCAAACTCTTCTGCTGTTGTGTCGCAACACACCATATCTCACATCACAACCATACCACATACCTCAGCCATATCACCCTCATCATCCCATATCTACCGCCACATATCATGTCCTCATCCATCCACCACATATCCGGTATAGTAGGGTATCGTGAATATGAAAGACATTTACCTTGCGCCCTCCTCCTACCGTGCATGACCCCCACCATGTAATATCATCCCATTAATACCCCGTAGGGTCTGCTGGTATACCATGTACCTCCACCATACCCCGTAAGGTCTGTTAGTACACCATGTACCTCCTCATCTATACATTGTAGGGTCTGCCAATACATCATGCACCTATCATCACACCAATGCCCCAAAGGGTCTGCCAGTACACCATACTTCGGTAGTATGATCATACCTACCTCGAGCCATTACAGCCCATGCTACACCTGGAAGGGAGAGCGAGCAATTAGCCATCCATTTTCTCGTCAATCTAGATGTTAGGGGAAAACACCCAGAACCCAAACACATTGGGCATCGGTAAGAGCACCCGACTTGGGCGAGGTGTGTATAGAAACCACAAGGAAAATACAAGTATAGTTATAACCACACATAAGCCCAGCATAACAGGTTCACACCAACACAACACTGTCAACACCCGCCATCATCACCACATTACCATCACCGCTCACTGTCATTGCCTCACACTATCATCACTGCCATTCACTAAATCACCAAATCATCCCCATGTCCCATGCTAAACAACCACAACAATTCCCGTCTAATCATACCATTTAATCGTTTCCAGATTTACCACTTTACCAATCATGTTACATTCATTATGCTTTCAATTTTATATTTAATGAAAAACCATGCTAAACCATAACCCATGTTAATTTCAGCTAATTCCAACTCATTTACAATGATTTATATTTCAGTCATAACCCTTTATTCATTCAATTCCAGCCACGTTCATTTATCATTACATCATTACCAGTTATATTCGGCTATACTACCAGGCAACTACAAATCAACCTGCAACAACCAGCCATGCTACCATTCCACAACAATCTCCGCAGTCTTCCTGCCCAACCCCCCCTCATATTAACCACAAAATTGCAGCCACAACAACAAGCAATTCAATCAACACACAATAACAAATTTCAGCATCCAACACTTTCCATTCTTGTACAAAACATGCTTTCATGCCAATTCTCTTTTTTTTCACACAACTGGGTTCATTACCGTCTTTAAGTTATTAACCTTTTATGAGAGGTGAATCCAACAACACAACCACAACAATAACGTACAGGTCTCAACATGCTCAATGATTTTCAGCAATAGCATCAACATGGACAATAACAAAGAATGCAAGTAAACACATGCAATTCATCCCATTCCTTTTAATTTCATTACGTTCGGTTCATCATTTTTATTAGGCTGATCCATACTCCTCACCCAAAGAAAACAAGAACATGCTAATCCCACAAATTACACACAAAAAAGAATTCTTGAATCCCCTACCTCAATCGAAACTTTCTGAATTGCTGTGCAAGGACAAGACAAGGAAGAGACGATCTCAAGATTGAGATCACACCAAGGGGAACTTTAGCAGCCTAGAGCATAGCCATAAGCATCAACTTCTCACCACATCATCACCCAAATTGACTACTCCTGCAACCACAACCTTCTCTGGACGAAAACATAGAAGAAACCCAGAGGGAAAGGGTAAGAATTCACCTTAGAGAAAGAATTCTCGATCGTATGAAGCCAAGGGTGAAAAGTCATCAAAGGGGACTCAAGATACTCCAAAACGCACCTCTGATCGTCGACGATTCAAGAGAATTCAAAGGGAAATGGGGCAAAATTGAAGGGGTTTCCAATTTATATCCAGCTAGAAAAACACAGTCGCGGCGCGACATTCATCGCCACGCTGCGACCACCCAAGAAAATACTAAATCACGGCACGACAAGCCATCGCACCGTGATGGGTCCTGATCTGCCGAAGATCCGAAATTCAGGTCGCAAATCCGCCAAATCTCGCTCATTCAAAGCCCACTCAAAGCATATTATCCGATCCAAAAGGGTCGCATTGAGACCCACGACATCGCGCTGCGACATTATTTAAGACAGAGGCACCCAAAAACCAGTCTCCTAGGCTATGCACCGCGGTGAACATTGCCGTGCCGTGAAGCACATCCGTAGAAAAACTCCAACATTGCCCAGAATGAGTCGTGCCGCAAACACATGAGACTGCGCCGCGACACACACCAGGAAAAACCCTGGAAATCCACCCCGAGACTCTGCGCCATGATAGCACGACCTCGTGTTGCTGCCAAATTGCAAGAGTCATCCCAATCTACATAGGCATAATTTCACATCGTGACATACCACATCGTGCTGTGAACCACTCCAACGCAGGTCTGGGCCTCCACTGTAGCCAATTCCCTCACGCCGCGTCTCGAACGACTATGCCACAACCACTTGCTCCTAGCTGAAATTTCAGCTCCAACCGCACTCCCCTTCATCCAAACTCCTCTTGACAACTCCATCTAAAAACTCACAAACGAGGTGTGAAGGTCCGAACTGTTGCAGTTTACTCAAGTTAGAACTCCAGTAGGTGACATTACAGACTTCCTTGTCTCAATAGGATTGCATTAAGGTTTAGCTTTAAGCCCATACCTTTTGGATTTGGTTTTTTAGATGAACTTACTAAGCCAGAATATTCAAGCTGAAATACCTAAATGCGTGATTTTTCTGGATGATATAGTTCTCATTGTAGAATTTAAAGAGACTATGAATTTAAAGTTAAAGTTTTTGGAGAGAGATTCTAGAATCGAAAGGTTTTCGTCTTAGCAAGGATAAGACAAAATATATGAATTGTCGTTTTAGCAAAGCATTGTCGAATAATGTTATTAATGTGAGATTGAGAGACCATGTTATTTCAAAAGTTGTTCATTTTCGACATTTAGGCTCATTTTTGCAATATGATGAAGATATTAATGTAGATGTATCTCATAAGATTCAAACTGGATGGATAAAATATAGAAAGGCTTTTGGGGTGCTTTGTGATCGTAAAATTCCTTTAAAATCGAAGGGTAAATTTTATGGGATTGTAATTAGACCAACTATTCTATATGATAATGAGTGTTGGCCTTTGATGAAATACCTTGAACAAAAAATAATGACAGCGGAAATAAAAATGTTAAGATGAACATGCGGACATGCTAAAATGGATAAGATTAGAAATGATTGTGTTCAAGAGAAAATTGGAGTGAATCCGATTGATGAGAAGATGTATGAGACTAGATTAAGATGGTTTGAATATGTTAGAAGAGGACCTAGGGACGCACCTGTTTAATAAGGTAAACTTAATAAAAAATTCATTTATTAAAAGAAGTAGAGGTAGACTTAAAATGACTTTTAAACAAATCATTCAAGATGATCTTATTTTAAATGGTTTCAATGAAAATGTGGTTTTCAATAGACCTAATTGACGACGTTAAATTCATGTAACCGGTCATTTTATTGGGTTTAAGGCTTGTTTGTTGTTGTTGTCAGACACAACCTTTATGATGTGTACATAATATAGTTTCATGGTCTAGTTATAATTGATCCAAAAAGCCGCACAAATTCTATTTCAGTCGGTAAAGTCTCATACTATATGCAAAGCCTATATGGTGAGAGTAAACAAAGGTGTTTGGGTCTGTCCCTATAATACATAACACTTATGATAAGTGTTTCTATATAAGTGTTTTCAGATTGCTTATTGAAAAAGCTTTTTTCTTCTGGAATTCAAGTTTTAAGAGTGTTTTCAAAAAACAAAACAAACTCTACTTAATTTTTATACATGGATGTGAGATTGGGAGCTCACTTCATTTCAGAAGTATTGTCAAATGAAGGTTAAATACTATAAGCAATTTTTAATAAATGTTGCCAAGCACAACCTTTATCATGTTTACATAATATTGTTTCATGGTCTAGGCTATAATTGATCCAAAAAGCAGTACAAATTGCATTTCACTCGGGGCACATATTATATACATGGCCGATATGATGATTGCCCATGAGAAGTGAAGAAAGGTGTTCGAGTCTGTTTGACTCCCCTTATTTAAAAACTTGTTATAGTACTTGTCATTCTTGATAAGTGTTTCTATTTAAGCGTTTTCAGATTGCTTAATGAAAAAGTGGTTTTCTTCTAGAATTTAAGTGTTAAGTGTTTTGTCAAAAACAAAACAAACACTACTTGTTTTTTCTACATGGATGAAAGATTGAGAGCTCACATCATTTCAAAAGCGTTGTCAAATGGAGGTTAAGTACTATAAGCAATTTTTAATAAATGTTGTCAAACACAACCCTTATGATGTACAAATAATATAGTTTCACGGTCTAGGTTATAATTGATTGAGAAAAATAGCACAAATTTTATTTCACTCCGTAAAGACTCATATTATATACAAAGCCTCTATGATGATTGCCCATGAGAGTGAGGGGGAAGGTGTTTGGGTCTGTTTGACACCACGTATTCAGAAATTGCTTACAATACTTATCACTTCTGATTAGCGTGTCTATGCAAGTGTTTTCTGATTGCTTATTGAAAAAGCGGGTTTCTTTTGGAATTTAAGTGTTAAGTGTTTTTTCAAAAACAAAACAAACTACTTATTTATTATACATGGATGTGAGATTGGGCGCTCACGTTATTTCAAAACCTATTGTCAATTGGTGGTTAAATACTAGAAGCAATTTTTAATAAATGAGGTCAAACACAACCATTATGATGTACACATAATATAGTTTCATTGTCTAGGTTATAATTGATCAAAAAAGTAGTACAAATTGTATTTCGCTCAAAGTCTCATATTATATACAAAGCCTATATGATGATTGCCCATGAGAGTGAAGGAAGGTTTTAGGGTCCATTTATTAAAAAACTACTAATAATACTTATCATTTATGACAAGTGTTTCTATGTAAGTGTTTTCAGATTGCTTATTGAAAAAGTGGTTTTCTTATGAAATTTAAGTGTTGAGTGTTTTTTCAAAAACACAAGACAAACACTGCTTATTGTTTATACATGGATGTGAGATTGGGAGTTCAGGTCATTTCAAAAGTGTTGTCAAATGGAGGTTGAGTACTATAAGCTATTTTTAATTAATGTTGTCAAACACAACCTTTATGTTGTACACATAATATAGTTTTGTGGCCTAGGTTATAATTGATTCAAAAAGTAGTTCAAATTGTATTTCATTTGGTAAGGTCCCATATTCTATACTAAGCCTATATGATGATTGCCCATGAGAGGGAAGGTGTGAGGGTCCATTTGACACCAAACGTCCATTTGACACCAAACTGCTTATAATACTTACCACTTGAGGTGTTTTTATGGAAGTGTTTTCTGATTGCTTATTGAAAAAAAGTGGTTTTCTTCTGGAAGTCAATTGCAGGTGTTTTTTTCAGAAAGAAAACAAACACCACTTTTTTTTTTTTCAAATCCCTTATCGAAGTGAAGAGTGCTATAAGCAGTTTTCAATAAGTGACATCAATCGGACACTTACAAATAGCATACTACTGTGCAGGTAGAAATACCGAAGCATGTGGTTAACCTGCAATATGTAATGCTTGGTTCACCTGCAGGTATATATATCTTGGCCTGTTTGACAGTGAGATTGAAGCTGCAAGGTGATTAGCCAATGTTTGGAGTCCACTTCCATAAGAAGAATATCTTTTTATCATCCAACTTTAAAGTCCCATCTCAATGCTTGAATTTGCTTTATGGGTTAGGGCTTATGACAGGGCTGCAATGAAATGCAATGGCAAGGTTGCCATTACCAATTTTGGCACCAGCTCATATGAAGTAGAGAAGAACTCTGAATCTGATAATGGAGGTATCGTGTTTGATGCCATAACCCAACTGTTCAAAAAAGCATTCTTTCTTTCATTTTCTTGACTGATCCATACAACAACCAATGTTAGGGTTTATAGTGTTCAGACTCTTGACCCGTGTTATATTTAGATATTTAAGATATGAGTTAAGACTAGGTCTATCTTATCTCCCTTTCTTCTCTAGTTTGAATTTTGTATTTCCTATCTATCTCGGGTTTTGTATCTCATATCTGTTTCTATAAATAAAGTGTTCCGTCATCATTCAGGAGGAATGGTTTCTAGGCCTGCTCTTTCGACATGGTTTCAGAGACTAGGAAACCCTGAGTTTCTAACAATCTGCAAATACTAGGCTATGCCACCATGAATTCTTTTGTTTGGTGCTAGTATTTTTGATGCTTGGAAAGTAGCTTTGACCTAACTTGAATTATACAACTGTCCCAGCAAACAGCCACAATCTCAATCTCGATCTCAATCTAGGGATCAATCCATTTAGTGTTGCTGATCACCGAAAGGGACACAATGACATGGCGAGCTTCCATTTCCAGCATGATGCTGGTGATTTTCCTGTTCCCGCGAGGGTGAGCTGCTGAAGATACAGATGGGTGATTTAAAGGCTGCATTTGGTTTTGAAAAATATTTTCTGTTTACATTTTCTAAAAATGTATTAGGATATGTGTTCGAAAATATTTTAGATAGCAGGAGAAGACAAAATAGTATGTTGATTTATCTCTTCTTGTATTTTCATTTTCCACGAAATATGAAAACAATTTTTTTTCTAAAAAATTGTCTATTTACATAATTTAATATGTTTTTAGTCTATTTTTGGAACATGAAAACAGAAAATGCTTTCCAAAATTTATCGCTACCGAAATTTTAGTAAAATATTTCTTAGAATGAGCTTCCCTCATTTGTGATTTGTATTGTTGCTCTTGCAGATGAAGACCTTTCCCATTGCAGCAACGAGGGCACAGAAATTTCCTCTGGCATCTGAGCCTCCTGGAATCTCAAAAGCTGATAACGTAACCTTCTTTCCAACGCATATGGTAAGCCCTTCTCTTGTAAAACTCTTAGGCTGTGTTTGGCAACTCTTATTAAAAAGTGCTTATTTGTACTTATCACTAGTGATAGATAGTTTGAGAAAATAAGTGGTCTGTTCTGCTTTGCCCTTGAATTGCTTTAGAAAAAAACTTAAGTGAAAGAAAAACAGTTTCAGTAAGTAATCTGGAAACAGTTATACAGAATCACACTTTTTAACAAGTCTTGTCAAATGCAACCTTAGACTGGGTAACAAAGCTTAAGCGCCGAAAAACTAGAGGTGATAATTCAGGTTCTTGGGTCGGGTTGGCCATCTTGTTTAGTCCAGACCCAATCCTTGTCTGAAGGGGTCAACCCAGACCCGACCTGCCAGATATATAAAATAAATTGCATCATGACATGTACAAATAGTTGATATCACACAGACTCAATTACATGATCAAATTGAATTATCTCATTTAGATTAAAAGTAATATTATTAATATGAAATATATGTTATCTATGTTGCAACTTGACTTCGAAACCATTTAAAATAGATAATGTGTTATAAGTAAGCATGTTGAATTATTTCAAATTAAGTTGATCATTAGGATACAAATATTATAAAATTAAATATTATTATTATATTTAAATATTTTATATTATCATTATATTTTTAATTGGGTTTCACAGGTTAGGCGGCTCAGAAATGGTCAATCCCATACCCAACCCAAACATCATTTGTGTTGCAACCTAAACTCATTTATGTCTTACCTAAACCTGTTTGACTTGTGTTGTGTCTTGTTGGGTTATTATGTTGGATTTAAAATGGCGAATGATTTTCTTCTTGAATGCGAGTTTAAGTTTCTTTCAGTGGCAAGTGCTATAAATAGTGTTTTCAGTAAGTGATGTCAAACAGAGCCTTCATATTACATGAATCACATGACCCGGATCACCCAACTGGGTCAGGTCAGGTGATCCATTGCTAATTTCTGCAACCTGGGATTGCTGTGTAACAGGAAACAACAAGAGGGGAAGGGATGGTTGTCGAGCCCTCACTGAACTGGAGAAGGCCAGTGCAGGGTCCTCATCGCGGGGTCATTCCAATGCCCGGCCTCCTCTCCAATGCAGCATCATCAGGATTCGTTTCTTTAGCCACACCGGTCTCTCCGGCGCCTGCTTTCCTGCCAAACTCGGCGATCTACCACTCTCTCTATGCGCCGTTCACAGCTTGCCACCATATCGGAAGAGCGTAACCAGGAAAGCAGATGAAGGTGTGGTTGCTGAACATGCATATTCATGGAAAAACACCAGTCTTTGAATTATTTATGTGTTGAGAGGCTTTTTCTGCATTTTAGGAATTGCATTTCCCATGTAATGCAGAGCTTGTTTGCGTTGTCTTCTCTTATGAAGTTGAACTTTGCTAGGTTTCCATTCTAAATAGATTTTATGTCATCTGTACAAGTCTGCACTGTTTCCTTGGTTTGGATGGATCTTTGCATGATCAAATGGTGTGGATTGTACCATCATTGGTAGTAAACACCAACCTGTTGCTTTTTGTTTTTTGAGTGCCTAAGACATACCCAATTAATTCATCCCACATCTAACACTTAGAATTTTCTTAATGACTCAACCCGTACCCATGGGTACGCATCATTGAATTATTATGTTATGGTGCAAAGCAACGATATAACAAAGTTTAACATAGTGCATGCTATGAAAAATACAAGGAGGCATCAATCAATAAAATATCAAATCGGTATCATGATAGGCAAGTGTGGTAAATAATCTATCATGCTTACTAGAAGAGAAAGGGGTTTCAGGGTTTCTTGGTCAACATCGAGGCCCTCTCACTTGCTGTAACATGACAGACACATTACAAGTTAGCATGTAAGTTGGTAAACTCTACCCAACACCACTCCAAGAGTCTCATAGCAATCTGACATGAGTCACAATGCCCCATGTCTACTAATCACCCTATTAGGTCAACTGACCCTAGGGAATTGTAACACTGCTCAAAACATTATATCCCATGTAAACAAAACAATATCACCTAATGTATCATGTCCCAAGTGGTTGCAATCTCTACCCCATGGATCGTCATATCTCAATCCACATAAAAACTCCCCATGAATCACCCTATCCTAGGAAAACATCACTAAATATCTCATAGCACTATGTTCGTGGAAAACTCACTATATTCTTTGATCACCCTGTCTGAAGCCATTCCGGCAAGTGGGGGCACTCCTCTTCTAGGCATTGTCAAAAGCCCATGAATTTATCATGTCGTATTTATGGTCAATATTGTTGTCAATATATGGTATGCTAAACATACATGGCCAATGATAAAACATATGGAGCATGAACAACTTATTTAAATATTATTCTGTATGACACATAACATTTGAGTACCCTGTATTATATTTGAATGCTGAATGGTCAATAAGTTTGCAGAATATATTTGAAGAGGAATGGAAGGTTGTTGGTTCATTTCGATGCACAAAACATCATTTTATACACAAAATATAAGTACAAAACATATATTTTGTCATATATTTTTCTCATAACATAAGTTCGCAGAACACTCCGAACAATACAAAACATACATTTATTGACAATATTATTGCCAGAGCAGGAAAAAATATGAGTTGAAGAAATTTGGAAGAAGTTGTGTTGCAGGCACCATGAAGGCACAAAACATAGAGCTTAACAATCACATAACATATGCTAAAAGCCCACAAAACACTTAGATACTAAAACATAACAGAGTCCACAAAACATAAGAGTGAAAATCAAAAAACATATTTCTGTGTGTGTGCATAACATTTGAATATAACACATAGATCAAATCTTTGGAAGCATGTTGAATTCTATAGAACACTAACTAGTGAAAGGTACAATTCAGATACAAGCTTGAACATTTAACAAATTGTATGCACCTGATGAATTGTGAGACTACACATGTATTATAAGGAATCTAATAGTAGATAGTCATATTGTTTATGTATCAATTGACAAGATTTTGTAGCATGTCAAAATCAGTATCCATTATACAAGTCCCCATTCAATTAAATTAATGGAGTTACTGATAGCGTGATTTGTGAAACTGCCAAATTTTTACCAAAACAAAGACACAAAAAATTTAGAAGCAGAAGATCATACCATTTTTTATTACATGTAGTATAAAGTGCTCTTGATGATCATTGAGTTTATTTTAGAGTTAGATTATATTTTGAAGATGTTTTGAGGTTATTTAAAGTATTTTGAAAATTTTCTGAAATAGTCGTGAATGAGTTTTGGAAAAGGTATGAATTAACCATGAAAAAGAAAAAAGTGACTGTGAGTATTTAAAGATGGGACTGTGACTATTTAAAGAACTAGCCATAAAGAAGATAGAAGTGACCATGAGTTACTGATAAATTTAGAAAAGAAATTCATAGAATTTACTGACTACAAAACATATTCTCCACAAAACATTTGGTTAACAAAACATTCCTGAGTGACTGTTCAACATCGAACGACGGGAATGAATATTTTAAGATATTGTAATCGAGATCTATGGAGATTTAGATGGAGATAATTTATTTCTACATTAATTCAAATAAAGGTTTATTCTCTCAGACTCTACTTTTCACATGGAGATATTTTGTATTGAATTAACTAATATTTTTTGAGATATAGATATAAAATTAAACTATTTCCATAATTATAGTCAATAGAAGTATTGTATATTCAATTTTGTAGGGAATTCAAATTATGAAATTGATTGATCAATACATATCATTGATTCCTAGAATGAATATGAGTGGAGTAATAAAACAAAGGGAAAAATTCTAAGAAATCCATATAAAAGAAGAATGTGTAACTAAACCAAAGAAAATATCCATAATCTAAGAAGAAGGAAATCGATATGAAAAGAGTCAGTGGGTTTTTCTTGAATTCTCAGTCATTATCTATGTATGAATGAATTCATGACTTTTAGGAGAGAGAGAAATGATTATTATTGTATCTAAGCTTCACTAAATCAATTATATTATCATCGAAGAGTTTAATTATTGCTAGTAGAAGATCCATAAAACATTCAAGGAGGAGTAATTCATCACCAATGATTTTTTTCACATTAAATAGAACATGAACAATTCCTATATTTTTTTGGGTCAAATACTTGTTTTGATCGAGAGGCTTTGTAAGGGGTTAATGATGATAACTTTCTCATTGTAATCTTCTTTATGACATTAGTAGATTATTTATGGACCAAATGATATCATTCGTAGCAAGGATGTATCCCCTTATATCAGGGGAAACCCTTGTAAATCCTTTATGTTTCTTATACTTGATTTAATTTCTGTTATATACAAGTGTGAGAGTGATTGTGAAATGGACCAAAACTTTCCAGCCCAATACTTTGTGTGATTCAGGTGTTGTTGGTGTCAGGAGGAGTTTGAAGGAGAGGTGTCGTTTGAGTTGAGATCTCACCTGGAGGAGGTACGTTGCGACGTGGCCTTGGGCATTGCGGTGTGAAGGGTTGGTTGCAGTATAGGGGTGGATCTGCTATTGGTGTGTTGCAATGTGAAGGAGGTGTTGCGGCTCGGATGCGTGGGCCGCTAGAGTCGGTATTGGTGTTAGAAGTTTGGATGTGGTGCAATGAGTTGTGTCCCAGAATGACTAAACCTTACAATCCGGGGAATGAACCTTATGAAGTTCTTATTAACCTTATGGACTTCCCCTTTACCAGTTTCTTGGTCATAGTGTGAGGATTTCGTTTGCATCGTGATGTGTATTGGCAGTTTGTGAAGTTTTCCGCATATGGACTTCACGACATGGTACTTTTATGACATGGCACAAAGTCTAGTGGATGAATTTAGACGTTCTTCCAATTGTTTGGTCATGACGTGCCCATCTTTTTTGCGATGTGAAGTCCTGGAGGTCGAGTTTTAGTGGTTCTATTTTGAGTGATATCGTACCACGATGTTTAGGTGTGATGTGACCCCTCTTCGGTCATATCAGATTTGGAATGTTGGTTGATTTTAAGAGGGAGAGATATGGGGGGATAAAAAACATGATTTTCGGAGGGTAGCTCAAGATAGCCCTATCACGGTGCGATGATGGCATGTTGCACTGTGACGAAGTGTTTTCCAGTGCTGGTATAAATTTAAAATTCAATCTGAATTCTTATATTTTCCCTTAATTTATACAAACCTTGGGCGACTAGAGGTGTGAACTTGGAGACCCTTAAACCCCCATCGATTGGTGTTGGCTCTCGACTTTAAGAGATTAGCCGGTGGTGATTCGAGGTGAGTTCCCCTTCCTTTCTTCTCAGTTCTCTCCATGTTCTCCACTCTTAGGAAAGATGTGCAATGGGTTTTGTTGGTGTTAGGTTGAGTGATTGATGGGGATTAATGCACTTTAGGTTGATTGAGGACCACCTTATGTGATTTTGGCCAGGTGATCATCTCTTTTTCATGTTTTTCGCATGCAATGATTGTCAAATATTTGATTCACTACTAGAAAATCAGGCTATTTCCACAATCCAAAATCGCGACAATAGTCCTATTGATCATGGAATTGCCCATGGCCACAATTAGGGGTTTCACATTGGCATAACCTACGACCATAGTCGGGAGATGACTATGGGAAAATATTATCTATAGCCATATTAAAAAAAATTGGTCGTAGCCATGGATATCTAAACCTATTGTAACATCCTAGGTTTTTGGAGCAGGTCAATTTCCTCGCCCATTTTAAATTTTTGGAGTTTGGTGGGTAGACCAACTTCTTTCTTTATTATCAAAACTTAATTCTAAGAGTTCCTTTAACCCAAGACCTTATTTTTAGACGAGTCTTAATGTTTGGTAAGTGTCTTGGTATTTTTGTTGGGTTTCATGAGCATCAGAGGTCAGAAAACCAAACTTTCCAGGGTGTGTAGACTGAGGTGCACGGTTTGGACAAACCATGTGGCCTCTTAGTAGAAACGGTGTGCCCTCCAAATGCACTGAGCACAGTTTGGTAAACTGTGTAGGAGGGGGCACAGAGCCGTGCGTGAACCTCTACATTTTTTAACAGAGGGATCCGCACAACTTGCGCACAGTTTGGGAAAACCATTCGCAGGCTGCATGCTTAGTTCCACTTAACCAATGGCTATGCACGTGCTCAACATGGTTTGGCCAAACCATGCGACCTAACCGTGTGGGGCTTAGCTCTTAAACAACAAGATCCGCACGGTTTGCGTACGGTTTTCCAAACTATGCGGGAAAACTGTGCAGTCTCTTTAAAAGTGTGAAATTACAATCCCCCCTCATCTATTAAACCCATTTCTCCTCCTTATTCCTCCTCTGGTCACGCACAACACATGGGGGCTCATTCTTTTCTTCCTTTGCTAGGCTTTGAGCCAAATTTCTCATCTGTCCTCCATTTCTCAATCTGTTTGTGGCATTGGATCCATATCGATAATCCCTTGATTCCTCTTACTTATATTCTTCTTTTCTCTCTCCATATGGTGCGCTAAATCCATGTGAGTGGTTTTAACCTATTTTCAGGGTGTTCGTCTAAAATGTTGATTTCTTCAAAACTAGCTCGATTTAGAGGCTATGATCGGACGTGCATGAATCTACCAACATGAGGTAAGTGGTTCTCATCTTTCTTTGTGTTTTCACAAGTTTTTTGGGGTGTGTCTTTGAGTGCACCATTGTGTAGTTCGAGCGAGACCCTAATAATTTAATGGTTTCCTTTAATTAATTAATTGAACCCATTAGAGATGCCGATGGGAATTCCCCTCAATTATATAATGGTTTAAGCCTAGTGAGAGGCTTGGGACCTTGGGAAGATTAGGCTGGGGTGTCAGTTTTTATCACATTGAATTGTTTTTATTAAATTAAATAGTATTATGATGCTGCTATGATTTATTGTGTTCCATGGGAACGAGATAAGAATGACCCAAGGATTGATATGGTGTTGGCCATTTGGTTTGAGGCGATGTGATCGTCAGGACAAAAATGACCTGATATATATATATATATGTATTCCGAGTGATGTTGATCACTGGTTGGGTGACACAGTCATCGATTGAGGTCATCAGGTTATGGGGATGAATTGTATGATATGAGATGGTGATGACCATCAGGTTGAGAGACATGGTATCTGGGGCATGAGGTTCTAGATGGTGTGGCTTAGGGACTTACTTGGTGAATGCCATTCACCCATGTTGTCCAATGCACCATTTAGAGTCGTGCGCACATAGGATGATTTTGATGACGAGGTGGTATTGACCACTCATGTGGGTAGAGGCCTCTGGTAGTTTCATATTAGGAAAATGGTTGGAGGTTCTTATCGTAGAAATCCATGGGGATGGTGAGGAGTCATCGATTGATAGTGTTGAGGCTGTCATTTGGTGGCTAAGGCTCACCGTAATTGAGGCTGTTGGGCTATGACTATTTTGGAAGGATGGCTATCGTCATTCCTTGGAACTTCGACTGTTGAGTCAATGATGATATTTTGGAGGGTAGGTATTGCTATGCCTCAGATTTTTTGCTTTGATCCGATAGGGTTTCTTATGAGATGAGGTCTGTGGTACCAGGTACTGATTATTGGGGCGTGCCTTAGGGAATTTAGATTTCATATGGACACGAGGTGTCAGTTGGCATGAGGTGCTGAGTGGTTTTATTAGATGTGGAACCTGAGGGTTCACCTGAATTGAATTACATCAGGGGATGCCTTGGGATGAGGCTAAGGATCCTATCCTCTACAGTATTCCGGTGTTGGCCAAAGCAGGTGATACCTTCCTGGTGACTATTGAGCACCGAGGAAGCTTATGTTCATTAAATTCATGTTCTTACTTTCTTTATTTTTTCTGTATACACTTGCTAAATCATAGATGTAAGATAGACACACATTGGTGGTGACCTCCTGAGATTCTTTCTCACACCCTACACGGGCCCTTTGGGATGCATGTAGATTTTATGGCTTTGATATCGGGTAAGGGTTCATGATTTGGATATAGACCTTAATTTTGGGATTTTTGGCATGGGATGGATGGAAAGGGACCCTAAGGTTCCTACATCAGCTGGAATTTCTCTTTTGTTCTCTTTTTGTATCAGCATGCCTATACATATATATGTACTGTGGTTAGCCATTGGCGACCCTTCTTCTTATTGTTTGTATGACTAGATTTGATATGAATGCTTAGCTATGAATGGTATGTTTGGCTTGTTTATCTTTTCCGCTGCATGCTTTAGTTATGCTTTCTCTATTGTATGATATTTCTTATGCTTCCGCCAAGGGCGGTTTATTGGTCCAGTGTCTGTTGTTTCTTCCTTCCCGCTGCATATTATATATTTACTTGGACCATTATAATATCTTCTTCTAAGGGTATAGTCTCCCCAATATCACCCCTTTACACCATCGTTTCTAGTCGACAACCTTTGGTGTATGGGGAGGCACGCCTAAGGCCAATAAAACTCAGCTCGAAGCACTATTCGGGTGGATAAATGAGTCGGGGTGCTACAAATGGAATCATAGTAGTTTCTTTTACCTATTTATTGGTATTACTATTTGGGATATGGTAGAATGGATATTAGGATGTTGTCAAAATTGGGTTTATAGCTCATGTTTGGGTGTCTGCAGCCCCATGCATGGGTGAAGGACCAAGTTACCAGGGGTGAGAATTGTTGTTCTGTTTTTCTCATTTGATAGTTTATATGATTTCCACATCAAACGGTGCACTTGGGTGTGATTTTTATCTGTTATGTCATTTGAACCTTGGTCTGGTATGGAAAGGGAGGCTTGGTTATGCTTTCTGATTAGCCACATATGATTCTTTAAATATATATGAATGTATTGTGATAAAAAATTGCATGTGATTTTCATTAGGGACTTGGATTACGCTAAGAGTGGTTGGGTTGTCTAAAGTTTCAACAAAGGAATCTAAGTGGTGTTTTCCTGCCTAGCCTCTCTTTGGTGGCATTTTACTCAACCATACTAGGAAATTGGACCCAATGACATCTATTTATGATGTGTGATATATACATACATACATACATACATATGGATATGAATCTTATAGGAACATGAAAGGATAATAACATGGGATGACATTGATCACTAGGTTGGGACATGAGGTCATCAGATTGAGTCGACATGGTCGTCAGGATGGGCGTGGACTAAGGCATATGTGATACCTATCTCTGATATGGGTAGGTAAGGGGTAGTGAGGCTGGATGTGGTGAGACATGGTTACGATGAGGGAGGGTAAGGGTAGTGAATTTACGCTTTCTGTTACTTCTTTCCATATATGTGTTATATATATATTATCTGGGATGTCTGACCATGGTATTGGTATTCAATGGGATTCCACCTAGATGGGATCTAATAGAGCATCATGCGAACGATGATTTAGTGCCGCAATAGCAGACACAGGTTGAGACCCATGAGGGTCGGGATGAAGCCCTAGAGGGTCAGGAAGATCATGAGCCATAGGTACAAGCTTAGGTACAGGTTCCAGTGTAGGCGAGTCATTCACCAGATTTGACAGCTTTTAGGCCACGACTTGACGAGTAGCTCAGAGAAATCCTGCTATGTGTCATCCAGGGGTTTGATAGGGGAGCTCAAGGAGAAGATCCTTCAATGGTGTATCTGAATCAGGAGTTTCATCCATTGTAGCCACAACTATTTTAGGGTGAGGGTGGACCATAGGCATTTGAGAACTAGATCGATTCTATGCAGATGAAATTTGCGTAGCTTGAGACACCCTCGGGGTGGAGGGTGAATCTGGTGACATACATACTTAGAGGACTGATAAAATGATGGTGGGATGTGTAGGTTCAGGTAGACATGTACGAGGGACTATCCTGAAAGATCTTTGAGGCTAGGTTCTTTAAGTAATTATTTCCAGAGATGCTGATGGAAGAGAGATCTTGGGAGTTCTTGAGCCTACAGTAGGGTGACATGTCCGTCATGGACTATGCAGTGACATTCATCGAGTTGTCTCATTTTTCAATTGGTTTGGTGGGAGACGATACCTCAAGGGTGAGTCATTTCAAGTATGGTTTATGGTACACCATTTGGGTACATGTAAATATCTTCAGGTTGAAATCATTCTCAGAGGAAGTGAATTAGGCACTCATAGTCAAGGGAAACTTGACGGATCGGTCTTATTCGATCCGGGTGATGACATCAGGTGAAGTTAGTGGTGACACTTCAGATATTAGGAAGCGGGTCTGAGAGGATCTCTAATAGGGAATTCAGGTCAAGGAATCAGGCAGACCACCTTAGAGTGGGTCATCGACGGCGTGCTTCCAGTGTGGGTAGTTGGGCCATGTGAAGACGCAGTGTGATTAGGCGCCGAAGGAGTGCCGAGCATGCAGATAGTTTAGGAATCCTGATAGGTTCTGTAGGAAGCCTTATCAAACAACTGGAAATTAGGGACTAGGGTAGACTCAGGGTTATGATATTGGACCAAGAGCGATACCAAGTGATGGAAGTTGGGTTTCAGCTACATGTGGAGGTCGTGGTAGAGACAGAGAGACCCATTAGTGGGGTCAGTGGATGGTGCATCACTGTAAGGAATTCAAGATTTAGGAAGTTAGGATTTAGGCAGTTGGGCTATAGGCCAGGTTCACTCCATGGAGCTTCTAGGGTTAGAGTAGGCTGGTGAGATAGTTACAGTTAGAGGTATGTCGTGGGCATAATCGTGTCTCTTGTTTTATTTTGGCATAGACTTTTTAAAGGCATGTTTTTTTGGGGTTAAAGAGGTGCACAAGATGTATCTATGGACTCACCAGATGTTGGTTATTATATTGAAATTGGATCAGATGTGTTATATATATATGTATGAGGTGCATGGAATCATGATCTATATGTGAGCACCATTGGGTTCATGGATTTTGAGTTGTGTTGGAATTTTGGCATCATCGAGATGTTGTACTTGTTTGAGGAGAGAGGAACTAAGGATGATTTTGGGCATCTATTGAGATGCGAGACCTCTAAGGTTCCATGTGCGACATGGTAATGAGGTGGGAATCAATGTAATGTGAGATTCTGATGGGTGTTGGGTATGTCACAAGAGAACCTGATAAGGTGTAGGAGTGATGATGTGTCATGGGAGGACTTTGAGTCTAGGGATGGTTGATGGAACATTGATTTTGTTTGAGTTTTGGGTCGAGAAGTGACCAAGTTAGGTAACTCCTAAGGCAGGAAGCCCCCTTGAGGTAATTGACCTATGCCCTTTTGAACGGGGTAGTTCGGGTTAATTTTAAAGAGATGAGTATGTTCAGTACCATATCGACTTTATGTTTTTTATATTAGGGACGAGCTATGTTAAAGTGGAGAGATTGTAACGTCTTGAGTTTTTGGAGTGGGTCGATTTCCTCACATGTTTTGAATTTTTGGAGTTTGGTGGGTAGACCAACTTCTTTCATGATTATTGGAACTTAATTCTGAGAGTTCCTTGAACCCAATACCATGTTTTTAGATGAGTCTTAATGATCAACAAGTGTATTGGGGTTTTCATTTGGTTTCAGGTGTTTCAGAGGATGAAAACCCAAACTTTCTGGGGGTGTGCAAATTGAGGTGCACAGTTTGGACAAACTATGAAGCCTCTTAGTAGAAACTATGCGCCCTCCAAATGTACTAAGCATAGTTTGGTAAACTACTCAGTAGGGGGTGAACGATCGTGCATAAAACACTAAAGTTTTTAGCAGAGGGATCCTCATGTCTTGTGTACGGTTTGGGAAAACCATGTATAAGCCGCATGCTTAGTGCCACTTAACCAGTGACTACGCACAAGCTCATCATAGTTTGTAAAAACCATGTGAGCTAACTGTGCAGGGCTTGGATCTTAAACAGCAGGAGCCATACGGTTTTACAAAACACGCAGGATATTTAAAAGTGTGAAATTATGATTTTAACCCTCCTTCTATTAAACTCATTTCCCCTTCTTCCTCCTTTGGTTGGGCACAACATAGGGGGGATCATTCTTTTATTACCCCACTAGGCTTTAAGTCAACTCTCTCATCTGACCTCCATTTCTTGATCTGTCTATGGTGTTGGATTAATATTGGTAAGTCCTTGATTCATCTTGCTTCTATTCTTCTTTTCTCTCACCATATGGTGTACTAAATCCATGCGATTGGTTTTACTATATTTTCAAGGCGTTCATCTAAAACGCCAATTTCTTCCAAATCGGCTTGAGTTAGAGGCTAAGATCGGATGTCTGGGCATCTACCAACATGAGTTTGGTAGTGATCATATTTATTTGTGTTTTCATGAGTGTTTTGGGGGTGCATCTATGAGAACACAATTGGGTACTCCGAGTGAGACCCTAATAATTAATTGAACCCATTAAAGATAATGATGGGAATTCCCCTCAATTCTATAATGGTTTAAGCCTAGTAAGAGGCTTGGAAACTTGGGAAGATTAGGTCAGGGTGTTGGTTTTTATCAAATTGAATTATTTTTATTAAATTAAATAGTATTATGATGCTGCTATGATTTACTGTGTTCCATTGGAATGTGACAGATACGACCTGAGGATTGAGATGGAGTTTTCCATCTAGTTTGAGGTGATGTGATTGTTAGGATGGGTGTGGCATGATATATATGTATTCTGAGTGATATTGATCACTGGTTGGGTGACACGATTATTGATTAAGGAAAAAATGTCATCAGGTTACGAGCGTTGATCATGTGATATGATATGTAGTCATGACTTTTGGTCTAATGAATGCACCATTGGTCTTCATGGAATTGATGAATTGAATATTTCAACAATATCTAGATTCTTTTTTTTGTGGTGTTTGTGGATGAAATTTTGGTCTATTCAAAGACAAGGGCCGATCATGAGGTGCACCTAGAAACAATGTTACAAATCTTGAGAGATCATCGTTTGTATGCCAAATTATCAAAGTGTTATTTTTGGATATAGGAAGTACATTTTCTTAGCCATGTCATTTCTGAGAAATCCATTTATGTTGATCCTAAAAAGATAGAAGCCATTATCTCTTGGCAACCACCAAAGAATTTTTTTCGAGATACGAAGTTTTATTGGTCTAGATGGTTACTACCAACGCTTTTTGCATGATTTATCATGACTATATTCACCAATTACAACTTTGACAAAGAAGAATGCTCTATTCCAATGGATGGAGGGATTTCAGAAGTCTTTCTAGGAATTGAAAGTTTGACTTACATCATCACCTATCTTGATCTTTCCAGAATCAGGACATGGGTATGTGGTGTATTGTGATGCTTTGGGATTAGGGTTGGGCTGTTTTCTCATGAAAAGAGATCATGTGGTTTCTTATTGTTTAAGGCAGTTGAGGGTGCATGAGAATAATTACCCAACATATGATTTGGAGCTAGTTGCAGTCGTCTATGCTTTCAAAACATGGAGACATTATCTCTTTGGTGATAAATTTACTGTGTTTACAGATCACAAAAGCTTGAAACACATTTTCTCACAGTGATATTTGAATATGTGGAAAAGGAGATAGATTGAGTATCTCCAAATTTTTGACTTTGACTTGATGTACACACCAGGGAAAGGAAATTAGGTGGTGGATGCATTGAGTAAAAAGTCACATGCTCAGTTGGCGAAAGAAGCTTTAGATGAATGGCAGTTGATGCCGGTCTTAGCTGACATGCATGTGGAATGTGAAGAACGAGGTGATGTTGCAGTTTTATTTTAAACTACCCTTGTTCCTGATTTAGTAAAAATGATCAAAGAGGCACAAACATATGATGCATAATGTCAGGTTTTAAGTTCAAAACTTAATGGTAGGGAGACCATTGAGGGTTGGAAACTTGACGGGGGTTCAGTTTTGTGTTTCAAAGATCAGATGGTTGTACCTATGGTTTTTCAGGAACAACTCATTCATGTTTAACACCATTCGATATGGGATGTACATCTAGGTACATAGAAGATGTATAAGGCATTGAAGGTGCAGTTTTGGTGGAGCAGCATGAAAAGGAAGGTAGCCGAGTTCGTCTCGCGGTTCTTAACTTGACAGTAGGTTAAAGCAGAGCATTAGAGACTAGCTGGTATGTTACAATATTTTCCCATCCCAGTGTGGAAATGGGATAAGATAGAAATGGATTTTGTTAAAGTTCTTCCAAGAATGGTCTGGAAACAAAATACCATTTGGGTGATAGTGGATCATCTAACCAAGTCGGCCCATTTCATCCCTATTCATGAAACTCATACGGTGGAGGATCTTTCAAAAATATATATATGAGAAGTGGTAAAGAGGCATGGTGTACCAGTGTTAATAGTCTCATATAGAGATCCAAGGTTCACATATCGTTACTTGAAATCCTTACAACAATCCCTTAGGACTCAGTTGACTATGAGCATGGCGTATCATCCTCAGATGGATGGGAAATCTGAGTGAACAATACAAATGCTAGAAGAAATGTTGTGGGCTTGTGTAATGGATTTTGGTGGCTCATGGGAGGATAATATACCCTTAGTGGAGTTCTCATACAATAACAACTATCAAGACTCGATATACATGGATCTGTTTGAATCATTGTATGGGCGTCCTTGTCGTTATCCACTATGCTGGGTGGAAACATGATAAACATCACTATTCGGGCCAAGCCTTGTCCAAGAAACAATAGATAAGATCTAGTTGATTAGAAAAAGGATGGAGATGGCTCAGAGTCATCAAAAATCTTATGCAGATCACTGTCGAAGACTATTGTCGTTCGCTTTGGGTGATCATGTCTTCTTGAGGATCTCTCAAAGGCTTGGAAATAGTCATTTCAGGAAGCAGGGCAAGTTATATTCTAGATACATTGGACCTTTTGAGATACTGGAACGAGTTGGAGAGGTAGAATATCGATTGGCATTACCACCACAGTTTAGCTCAGTTCATAATGTTTTCCATGTATCCTAGTTGAAAAAGTATCACCCTGATCATGACCATGTGATTAGATGAGATCACGTTGACCTAGAACTGGATATATCATTGGTATATATCCCATTGCAGATCATGGATAGACAAGAGAAAGTCTTGCGTGGGAAAAACATCAGCCTAGTGTGGGTTTTATGGAAACATGGTCAAATTCAGAAAGAGACTTGGGAACATGAGAAGGAAATGAAAGAGCAGTGGCTGAAACTCTTTTTGGCCACTAGGGGTTTTATAATTTCTGAGGACAGAAAGACCAATGGTGGGGAGAATTTAGTACCCTCGGTTTCGGGTACATAACCCCTTTCCTCATGTTTTTTTAATTGGTGTGTCTTTGATTGGGTTTACATAAAATAGAGAGTTTCCATAAAATAGAGAGTTTCCATAAAATAAAGAGTTTCCATAAAATAGAGAGTTTCCATAATATAGAGAGTTTCCATAAAGTTTTGTGTTTCCATAATGTTGGTTGTTTTCATAAAGTGGGTTGTTTCCATAAAGTGGGGTGTTTCCATAAAGTGGGGTGTTTCCATAATGTGGGATGTTTCCATAAAAAAATGCATTTCCATAAAAAGGGTAAAGGTGAAGGATAGTAGAGTTTGGGGGTTTTATAAGGAGTGTTGGGACCCAAAGGAAGGTCACATGATCCATACACGGTTGGCCCAAACCGTGTGGTCAAACCTTGCACAGTGGTCAAATCTAGATCCTATTTTCTAGGAGCTTACTCGTTTTTGCTCTATATATTTAGTTTTGGATTCAAAATGACCCTATTTCGAGATTAATCTCCCTAGAATTCTGGATAACCCTCTCTACACGAGTTGGAGCCAACCTGGAGCCTTCCCTTGGTTATTTTGAGTTCAATTCTTGAGGTATGTCACCATTATTTCCTGATTTTTCATGTTTTCTTAGATCTGCTTAGATCTACTTCTTTGATCTACATTCTTTATCATATCTATAGTGGGTATATATAAGTTTTTGGATGAAAAATAATTCAATTTTGAGTCATGATATTTCTAGGATAAGAGAACTAAGTCCGTTCTTGGAGAATCGACCCTCTTTCTTGTGCGTTCTTCGTCTGTTGTCAAAGTTTCATCAAAACCTTCGTGGTAGGTGGATTCAATCTCATATCCTCTTGCTAGAATTTATTGTATAATATTTAAATTGGTTTATTTATTGTGAAATTCATGGAAAAATCTTCATTTGTGATGATTTATGATTTTTGTGAAATTGCGTGATCTTGGTGAATAGTTGTGCAAAGGGGGTTTAGTTCCATGAATTTAAAATGACGATTTTAAATTATGGATTTTATGGGATTTATAAATGGTTTATTAAAAAGGGGTTTTTAATATAAATGGTTTTCAATAAAAATGAAGTTTTATTGAAATGTTTTGGCATTGAGATAGTTTTGACGAAAATTTTTTTCAACAAAAAGGTGTTTTTATTGAAATATTTATTTTGGATTGATCATTAGGAATATGTGGTGTGTTTTCATGTTTCATATATGGGTATTTGTTGAAATATGACCTTGGTCTTGGTTCCAAATGGTTAATGGCACATGGGAATTTCATACACGGGGCTTGGTTGAAATATGACATTGTGCTCAGTACCAAAGGGTTAATGACACATGAGAAACAATTACCTTGTGATGACTTGGTAGATCAAAGAGAAACCACTCATGAGTATGGAACTGTCATAACATAGCATGCATGGTTGGTTTCATGGGTTTGAGTAATGGTTGGGTATGCCGATAAAGGGATATTTTGAAATGGTTATAAAGATTGTTTAGTTATTTTTCTGGAAAAATATCTTGCTGGGAAAATTGGTTTCAATTACACTTGTATGCTTTTGGTAATGAATGGTTTTGGAAACTTTTTTATATTTAGTTATAAACATTTTTTGAGAAATTTTTTTATATAAACTATTTTATATAATTTTTACCAACTCTTCTATCCTAGTGGTGTGAGTAGGGAAGTCATTGGGGAAAACCTACTGAGTTTTATATTCACTCCTGCTTTGGAACTTTGGTGCTTTTGTAGATGCTATCTTCCAGGACAAGGGAAAAGGTAATGTTTCACACATGTTAAACACTACCTCACTATGTTTGGGATGTTTGTAGATTTTGGATCTTTGAGCTTATGGAGAATGGAGTCTTGAGGTCTTTTGAGAGTCTTGTGTAGTTTATCCACTGTGTATTCTTCCGTTGTTTCTTACTTTGATATGGTTTTGAGATACATGAAGTTTTCGAGTTGTCTTTAATTTTTTCATGCATCATATAGTGAATGTTTTGTTATGGTTGGTAGGTTTATTGGTTTATTTATTAAAGGGAAAATCATACCCCACTTGTATTTGAAACCCTTCAGTATTTATTTCCAACCTTTGGAATCTTGGGGATGTCGCTTAAGGCCTAATAATGAATCGTTGTACTCTCAAGAAAATGAGAATTGGTGGGTCATTACATGGACAATGATGGGAAAAGTGGCCAAGATATCCACATTTGTAGCATTGGACTTTAGGCTGAGCCCAAACCATATTCCCTTTTTCATTAGTGTTGAGAAGTTAAGGCTTTACATCACTATGATATTTTCGAGCAATATGGACATCTCTTTCACACTTGTAACATTTCCCACTCCCGAGAAAGCAGTTTACTAAATGCTTCTTCCCACATTTTTTTTCATGTGGAAAGTTGAACTTTCTTTCCTCCTCTTCTGTGATCAAACTTACACCCTAAGCTTTGGTCCATTGATCTATTCTTTTTCATTTGATCCATGGGATCACTACGTCTCTCCAAACTATAGTTTAACCTTCATAGCACTTCGCACTATCTTCTCATAATTTTCATAGCCTTGATTGGGTATATTCTTTCATAGATGGGATCTTAGTCCACCAAAGAACCTATTAACCTTTCCATTAGGATCCATGAAAAAACTAGAGGTGTAATGATAAAGTCTTGTAAAGTTCATCTCATAAATTCCCACAGATTCATTTTCCTTCTACTTCATCTCTAGAAATTACTTCTCCATTTTCTTCCTCATTGAACGGGGGAAATATTTTTTTGAAAAAGGTTCCCCTAAACTCTTCCCACTACATAACTTCAATATCCCTTCTTGGATTCTTGTTTTTAATAAGTTTCCACCACTGATAATCTTCTCCCTCTAAGCGGTACATAGCCTGTGTGAATTTCTCATATTCCGAACAATGGAGTACAGAAAAGATCTTTTTTATAGTTCTTATCCATTGTTCCACAATCAATGGGTTGGTAGATCCACTGAAATAAGGTGTCTATTGACTCATAAAAGACCCAATGTAAATTTGATCCCTTAGATATGAATCTGGTATCTTGGCTTGATTCAAGTAATTGCTCATAACTTGAGTAATTTGATTCATTATTTTCATGAAGTTTTCCATTACGGCTTCCATCATATTGTCGTTGGTGCTTGGTCTATTGTGATCAGCATTTACACAGTTCCTCTTATTTCTTTCCATTTTCTAAAAGAATAAAAAATTAGTGAGAAGCGTGTTTCAATTAAGAATCTTAAAATTTTAAAGTAATTTTATGCCTTAAAAAATCATACTTAAATATTTTATTCTTTAACAACAATTATATTTTCTATAAATACTTCATACTAGTTCATAAAAATATTATTATTAACCAAACATATCCTCCAGGAGTGTCAAACCAAACATGCAATAAGGTCTGTTTCTATGTACCAAGTTATGCCAAGTCGACCTTGATGCATGTTGTCAGAGTTGTTACCCCTAGGCACATCTGTGCTAAAACCACATCCACTTGTTTGTATCCATATAAGGACTTCTTTACTCAGAAACTAATTACTTAATACTTTACCAAAATACTAGGATTTTTTCCTATATTTTAACTTATCACAAATGTTCTTAATAATATTTTCAAATCCTAATTTCCAAAAATAACTAAACCTTCCTTTGATACCAACTATGGAATCCTACCTTTTTATTTCATAAATTTACATTACATTGTAAAAACAAAGGTTCTTTTAAAGTTTAGTTCCTTGGAAATAAGGTAAAAAATACATATAAAATTAAAACATTATTCTAATACACTTGAATGAATTATTCATAGGTTAATCCTAATTACATTTATTGCATCTCATAACCTAGGGACACATATCAAAGGAAAGGGTGAGCATAAGGCCTAGTTAGGGAAAGTAGGAAAAAAAATTACATGTGATCATGAAACTTATAGATAAAAACTTGAGAAATATCATAAAGGAATGAGAAATAGTAATATCATAATAAAAATAATATGAATCATAACTTGGAAATGTGGCTACAACATTTAAATTATACATTCATAATCATATCATCAAGTTTTTTCACTGAGGTGTCATAAAAATTACCAAGGTTATTCACCAAGGTATCATAAAACATGTCATCTCTAGAGATTAAATTCTTTACCCAATGCATTGTAGAGATATCAGGGAACACCCTTAATATTTATTAACTAATTTGAGTCACATAGAAAATAATAAAAAATTTCATAAATAAACCATGGAAAATAAAGGAAACAAGTTTCATATAAAAATCACAATGTTTTTAAAAAGTGCTTAAATACAAGATCTTTATGTCATTTATAACCCACCGAAAGGGAATGAGGATTTTATGTATATCAATAACAGAATAAAATAAATAATTTTTACATCTTGGTGAATATCCATATAAAATAAATAGGTTTTGGTATTCACAAAAATAAAATAAATGGGAATTTATTAAGGAGAAGAGAGAAATTTTGAGAAGTAAAATCAACAGCATAACGAGTATAAAACATGGTTTTAGAAAAGAGTAAAAAGAGAGGGGACATGGGTGTACCATTCATAAAATAATAATAATACTATAAATGGATAAAATAAATTGGACATAATAACTTAGTTTGGAAATTTGAAAGACATACCACATAAAGAGGGAACTTGAATGGAAAAGAGAAGTGGAGATTTCCTTTACCTTGAAGAGTAGTTCTTAAAACTTGAGGATCGAGACCTTGAGGGATTAAGAAAACCTTGGTAGGAATCATTGGGAGGTGAAACTATTATATTTTTATATTGGATGAAATGGTAGTTAAAGGAAATGGAGAAATGGGTGGGTATTTATAGAAAAAATGGGGGATTTGTTTATTAATTTCTAAATAAAGGCTTTGGACACCTAGGTAGCAGTAAATGAAAAACCATGGGTTTTCCCATGGTATTTTACCATGGTATTGGAATTTTGGGACACCTATTATGTTATTTTAATCCACAGGAGTCAACTATCATTTTATATTACTTATTTTGGAAATGAAAATTAAAGTTTTCACAAAATAATATTTTTAAAGTTAAAGTTTCCATTTTAGAATTTGGGAAGTAAATTATATATTTGGAAATTTATTAAAATCTATTAAAATACTTGATATTAATAAAATAAAATATTTTAAGTCATTTATTGTGCTTAATTATTTATTACATCATTATGATATAATTATTATTCCATTTAACATATCGAAAAGCTCAAATTGTATTTTTATTATTAATGAAAAATGAAGTATTTTAAAAAATTCTCACAAATTCAACCTAACCTAATTTCGACATGGTAATTTTAAAAATGCATAGTGATATTTATTTTATCAAAATAATTCTATAAATATGATAATTTTGAATTTTAAATATAAAAAACTTTATTTATTAAAAATAACAGCGGATAGAAAATGCACAGTAAAATTTCTGACACTTGAAAAAAAAAATTATTTTATCATTTATTTTTAAATCAGAGTGTTTTAATCACACAATTTCATTAAAATAAACATTATTCATAATACCTTAGTTTATTATAACAATTATTTATTTTTCTTAAAAGTACAATATCTCTTAGAAAAATCAATTTATCAAATTCCATATCAATTTTATTAAGAAAAAATATTCTTAAAATGGAAAATGTCACACCTAGATCTTCAATTCCATTATTTGTTTCAAATATTATTTTGGTTCTTAGTTTTTCTTGGTTTTTGGGTGTTCTGGGATTATATTTGGTGTCTTGGGTGTTCTTGATCTAAGTCATTAGTCCTGGAAGTTATGGATGCTATTTGGCCTTGTATTTTTTTAAAGGGAAGGTATAAGGATGTGGTGGTTTGGAATTGAATTTGTGACACTCCTAGTGGAACCTTTTGTGGGGTATTTTTATTAGGGTGGTTTCTTCAAGATTTGTCCCAAATTGTGAGCCCATTTCCAGATTTAAAAACAAAATTTGTTTATTTTATAAATCCTTTGTTTTCAAAATTTTTCACCCACTCCACTTCCCACTTGGCCTCCCCTAACCTATTAAAACCACCATATCCATTTGGACCCCTTAGGAACTCATAATCTTGGTGGATTTGGGTGATTTATTCCGGAATTGGGCCAACTCATGAGACCATTTCCATATTTAAGGATATAATTTATTTATTTTATATCTCATTCATTTTTAACATTTTTTGGTCACCCAACCTCTCACTCAATCCCACAAACCCTAGGTGCACCCTCATTTTCCATTTTACCTCTTTAGAGCTCATCTTAATCATGAATTAGGGTGAATTTACTCAAGGTTTCTCAAATCATCTAGATTTGAAAAGGGAATTTGTTTCTTTCATAAATCATTCATTTTTTACTCTTTTCCCCCATTTCATTCCCCACTCGACCTCCTCAGCCTTATTAAAACCTCTCTTCAAATTTTGGCTGCTTGGCGATTCAACTATTAGTGTATTTGGGGCGATTTCTTCAAAGTTTATCAAGTAAGTGAATTCCTCTATTGTTCCTTCCATTCACTTAGGATTTATCCCCTCTTTCGTGAAGTTCCAAATTTCCAACAACTGGGGTTTCATACTTAGGGTTTTATTTTGGGTTTCTTGGTCTAATATTGTGGATTTAGATTTGTTTTCACTCCCTTGTGCTGCGGTGGCAGTGCAGTTGGAGTTTTGCACAAATATTTTGGGGTTTTGAAACAAAAGGTAGGTGATTAAATGTGTAATAATTCTTTTATGAGTTATATTTCTTGATTTACTTATTTATCATGTTCCTCATATGTTTTTTGTGGTGCAAAATCTATTTTTGATGGAATTGGTTGAGTGTTTAATTTTAAAGTTTCATTTTTTCTTGAAATGGTGTGTTTTTCTTGTGTAACTCTTGTGGTATCATTTGGGGTCATTTTATAACATATGTAAATGGTTTATTAAATGTGTCTTGGACTAAAAAATCTGGTTTGGTAGGGTTTTGGTGTGCTTTTGCCTTTAAAGAGGGTTTTGAATGGGTTTTATCTGCAAAATATTGTTATACTTCTTGGAAGTGTTTTATGAAAATTGTAAATGGTTTATTGAGTTATACAAAGTGTGGAAAGTATGTTTATGTACTATTTTGGTGGGAGTACGCTATTAAAATGGGTTTTTGAATAGAAAATGATGATTGGTTATGTCAAACATTTTGAGAACATTTTACGAATTGTTGAAATGTTTTATTAAATTGTAAGAAGGGTGTGAAACATGTTTAAGGGATATTTTATGTGAGTATGATGTTAAAATTAATTTTAATGTGAATTTAATGTTATGTGACATGCTTGTGGGATGTTTGGTGTGTGTGTTTTGGAAATTTAATTTTCATGTGAAAATGGTATTTTATGAGATGTGGAACTTGATTGAGCACAAAGAGGGAAACCCGAGTATCTAGCTGGGTGGACGTGTATTAGTATGCTAGTGATCTGAAGTGGTTTCATCCCTATTTCACATAGAAATTTTGATGATGACAACACTAAATAAACTATTATAATGATTTTGGGGACCACTGGGTTATGGGTATGTTTCCTACTAGTGTCTCGTGCATGAGAATGGATATTTATTATGGTTACTTTTCACCGAGATATGAGGTACCTAGGGCCCACTACTATCTAGTGTCTAGAGATGTTCTCGTGACTAGTTCTCATTGACTATATGATACTCACCGTCGGTATATAGTGTTTTTTGTTGGAAAATTTAGTATCTTTTTTATTTTATTTAAAATTTTTCATTCCTTAAAATAGACCTCTTGAAAACTGTTTTCATTTAAAGTTGCATCCTTTAGAAAATTGTTGCTACCTTTTCTTATTTATGAAAACTTGAAAGATTTTTATCTTATAATATTTATCACATGGAATATTTTGGGTTTATTCCTATTGGTCTTAGTATAACACCCTACTTACACCCTTGTGTGTAAGTAGACTTGGTAATCTTTGTCGCATATATGGAAAAAGCTTTTAGTGTCAGTGGTTTGGGTTATTAGCTTCCATTCTTGGTGCGGTATTATGAAGAAGGCTTGGGGATGATTAAACCTTGATGTGTGGAAGACCTTGATTTTTTTTACTAATAAATTTTAGTTTTGGACCTCTTGGTATTTTTCTAAAACCATGTATTTAAATTCTGAATTTTATTAAAGGTTTGTTTGGATTAAATTTTCAGATTCATTTTATTTATTGTTTTTGGTTGTTTAATTCTTCTAAATTTGGATAAATCATTCCCAAACACGTTTTTTATGATACCCAAGCACTTTTTCTAGATTTTGGGGATTGGGAATACCCCTCATGCCTTTCCACAGACTAGGTTAGGCATCGGTTTTGATGGAGACCAGATCTGGTTTGTGACAAAATGGTATCGAAGGGATGTTCGCTCTTTTTGGGTCATGTTATTTGGGAAAGTGTCTGGGTAGACTGGAGCTAGTATTTTCAGGACTTGACATTCCAATTATGAGTAGTGTTCCTATCCAATACACCTCATTATGGGATTCATGTTTCTAGGAGAATTTGGGTTTTATCTGTGTTCTTTTGTTCTCATGGTTTGTTGATGATTAGGGAAATGAAAAGAGAGTTGGGTTAATGGTCTCAGTGAGCTCGTTGGGCCTGAGAAGCCATGTGGAGCTGGGGATATTTCCATGAAATACTATATATTATGGTTAATTGATTGGAATATAGCCTCCAAACATATGTTCAATCCACCCGCCAACACTAATTTCCCCTCGCATTGTCTTGTGTCTTTTTATTTTGGAATTTTTGAAACTTGGTTTTAAAGCAAAAGAAAAAAACGATGACTAGATTTTAAGAAGTGTGAATTTTTGTGAAATAATTTTCTGGTAAATTGGAAATGGTTTAATTTCTTAAAGGGTATAAATTCAATTTCATAATGGTTTTGAAATAGTAAAGGGTGTGTTTACACTACTTTTTAAAGTGTGAATTATGCTAAGGTGGGTTTTGAAAATCTATTTCAAATAGAGTTTTTTTGAGCTGTTGAAAAGTGTTTTGAATGGAATGAAGTGTTTTGGAATTTATGTGTGGAGTTTTAAGATGAATTTTTATTTAGTAATTGGTGGTATTTGGAAAAGTTTCATGAATTTCTAGGATCTTGTTTTAAATGGGGATAAATGAGTTTCAAAATGAATGGGTGTAAATGAATGGAGTTTGTCATAAAAACGAAAGTGTTTTGAAATGGGATGAGATGTTTTGAAAGTAACGTGTGTGACTTTAAAGTGAGTTTTAATTAATGATTTCTATTTTTATTAAAAGTATTGTAATATTTGAATTGGGTTTTGATTTTTTGGTTAGCAGTTTTGAGAAAAAGGAAGTGTTAGTTGAATGTATTGGTTTTGAAAAGTGGAAATAATATTTATTTTAACCTTTCATATTTCTATGAGTGACCACATGAATGGATTTACATGGTAAGATTAATGATTAAGGGAATGTATGGATGAGTTTTGGTATGGATATGAGGAGGGTGATTGGTGTGGTATAGATGCATGCATGTGTGAGGCCCATGGGGTACCATTGGTGGAGGCGCCAACTGCTGACCCGTTTTTTTTCAAAGAGATGATTTTAAAGGAAAATTTGATGTCTTGATGACTGGTTTGGGTGGTGTGTATTATGTTTTTTTGGGAATGTTATGGTGGGGTGTATTTATTTTGAGAACCCATCTTGTTTGAGCGATGTTTTGGGTTTTTGTTTTGTTGGTAAGTTGGGTTAAAGTGTTGATTGGTGAACCTTTGTGAGAAATGTCTTAATAATCCCTTGAAGTTGCTCCCCTAATGTGTTCTGACCTGGTTTTTGGTACGTTTTGACCAAAGGACCAGCTTGTTTGGGTCCTTGGATTTTTCTTTTTGGCTAGGGTACTCCCCCATAAAGAGTTAATGAACAATTGAAGTGAAGCCACAAGTGATTCACCATTGGCAGACCCTCCAATTGATCAATGTTCGGACTCTCTTCCTGGGTTTTAGGTTTGAGTCTACCCCTCTTCATTTTGGTTAAGTTGATCCATGTATGGTGGGAGAGTGGTTGTGGAAAGATGAAATACACCTTGGTTCCTTAAGTTTCTAGAGTTTCTTAAATCATCAAAGGTGAATTTTGACACCGTTGTGTCTATAAGTTTTATTGGAAGCGGTGAAGGGGAATTCCAATGAGGAAGGTGAAAATAATCCAGGGTCTTTAGTGTAGAATGATTTCCCAAAGGAAATTTGGGTCTTTTTTCAGTCTCATCGAGGCAAGGGTTCATTTTGGGAAACCAATGTGAAAAAATCAGGTTGTTCGAGGCTATTATGATTGCTTGCGGTAATCTCATGATACTTAGAACTTTGTTCAAGGCTTCACTCCTGGTAATGAACCTGTCACTTGTAAGGGTCATGTTTGGTGGAGTCTTGTTGTGTTGTGTTTTATTTTGAGGGAAAATGTGGATGTTGTGGAACCTTTCAAGGGATTATTCTTAAGTTAAAGAGTGTTTCTATTCTGAGAATTTTTAATTCCTTATTCTAAGTGAATATTTCTTCCATGTGTTTTTCTTATACTGTTTCTTTTTTAGGGTAAAAGAGGTGATGCATGTGCATCATCCAAGTCCCTATTCGGGTAAAGGTTTATTGTTTGATCTAGTGATTTTCATGGGGTGTTGTGATCATTATATTCTAACTATGGTGTAGAAGATTCTTCAAACATTAGGGCTCCATCCATAGGACTCAGAGAGAAGCTTTTAACGCAGTCAGGAAATCACCAGGGGTGTAAGGGATCCTGGTTTCACTTCTATCTCTGGTGTGGGATGTGTAGATAGTTTGAAGTTTTGATGTGGTTGTTTCATTTAAAGTGGCCCCATGTGGTGAAAAGGGACGTGGGGACCCTATCCCTCAGGGTTGTAATTCGTGTTGGTGGAGAAGTCCCTCATTTGTTTTAGGAGAGCAGGGTGGATTTTTTTCCTTAAACCTAGTGATTGAACCCTTGTGGGTGAAACCCTCAATGTAGTTGTTCATGTATGAATAACCTGGTAGGATCCTTTTGATCTTGTTCTTGGTCGGGCTCAGCCAAGGATGGTGATGCCCATGGAAGTGGTGAACTGTGAAGTGTCTTTTCTGGTTTGGAGTTCCATTAACTGACCCCCTTTGTAGTGAAGATTGGATCTTATGGTGTCTTCATCATGTCTTCCCCAACTAGTTGGTAAAGAAAGTTGGTTCTTATGGTGGAGAGACCCACCATGTGTCTCATATAGGTTATTTTGGAATAAGTATAATATTAGTCTATCTCTTATGGAGGGGAGTCTATTTGGCCTCCCCTTGTGGGTCCCAGTTATATCTTAGGAAATTAAGTTGGCTCTTTTGGTGGGGATTCCATTTGGGTCTCCTCGTATCAGTAATTTAGTTGTGTTCTTGGTGTTGGCATGTCATTTTTTAGTCTCATTCAGAGCTACCTGACCACCAATTTCTTCCTTGGGTAAACGTGGTATTAGAGCATGCCCAATGGGATGTTATTTGAATATGTTTGATCATTTTAGGTAATTGGGGTAAATTTTGGTTGGCGAGAGTATCCCTTCCTTTGATTGATCAATTGGAGGTGTTTTGGCCTTTTAGGGGTGGGAAAACTTGGCAAGGGAGTCCATCTTGGACTATCGGTTGGGTTTTGTTTTTGCATATTCCATTACTATGTATTTTCAGGGGTGGAAATTTTTATGGTGGATAGAACTTTCACACATGGATATTAAATTACATGCTTTGTTTCGAATATTATTTTGGTTCTTAATTTTCTCTTGGTTTTCAGGTGTTCCGGTATTAGATTTGGTGTCTCAGGTGTTCTTGATCTAAGGCATTAGCCTTGGAAGTCTTGGATGGTATTTGGCATTGTATTTTTTTAAAGGGAAGGTATAAGGATGAGGTGGCTTGTAATTGAATTTGTGACACTCCTAGTGTCACCTTTTTGGGGTATGTTTATTGGGGAGGTTTATTCAAGATTTGGTCCAAACCATGAGCCCATTTCCAGATTAAAAAAAATATTTCTTTTATAACTCATTCATTTTTCAACATTTTTCCCCAATACACTTATCACTTGGCCTCCCTTGACCTATTCAAACCACCATATCCATTTGGACCCCTTAGTAACTAATAACCATGGTGGATTTGGGTGATTTATTCAGGAATTGGGCCAACCCATGAGCCCATTTCTAGATTTAAAAAAAAATTATTTCTTTTATATATCATTCATTTTTAAACATTTTTCGGTCATTCCAGCTCTCACTCAAGCACAAAAACCCTAGGTACACCCCCATGTTCCATTTTCCCTATTTGGAGCTCATCTTCATCATGGATTAATTCAAATTTCCTCAAGGTTTCTCAAATCATTCATATTTGAAAAGGGAATTTTTTTATTTCATAAATAATTCATTTTTACTCCTTTTCACTCATTTTAGTCCCCACTTGACCTCCTAAGCCTTATTCAAACCTCCCTTTCAATTTTAGCTGCTTGGAGATTCAACTATTGGTGTATTTGGGGCGATTTATTCAAAGTTTCTCAAGTAAGTAAATTCCTCTCTTGTTCCTTCCATTTTCTTAGGGTTTCTACCTTCTTTCTTGAAGTTCCAAATGTCTAGAAAGTAGGGTTTCATACCTAGGGTTTTATTAGAGGTTTCATGGTCCAATATTGTGAATTTAGGTTCATTTTTACTCCCTTGTGGTGTAGTGGTGGTGCGGTTGAAGTTTCACACAAAGATTTGGGGTTTTTTACACAAAAAGTAGGTGATTCCATGTGTAATCATTTTTTGATGAGTTATCTTTCTTAATTTACTTATTTAGAATGTTACTAATATGTTTTTTGTGGTGTGAAATCTGTTTTTGATGGAAATGGTTGAGTGTTTAATTTTAAAGTTGCATTTTTTCTTGAAATGGTGTGTTTTTCTTGTGTAACTCTTGTGGTATCATTTGGGGTCATTTTATAACATATGAAAATGGTATATTAAATGCATATTAGGCTGAAAAATCTGGTTTGGTAGGGGTTTATTGTGATTTTGTCCTTTAAATGGGGGTTTTAATGGGTTTTATGTGAAAAACATTGTTATACTTCTTGGAAGTGTTTTATGAAAATTGTAAATGGTTTATTGAGTTATAAAAAGTGTGCAAAGGATGTTTATGTACTGTTTTAGTGGGATTATGCTATTAAAATTAGTTTTTAAAGATAAAATGATGATTAGTGATGTTAAACATTTTGAAAACATTTTATGAATTGTTGAAATGTTTTATTAAATTGTAAGAAGGGTGTGAAACATGTTTACGAGCTGTTTTGTGTGAGTATGATGTTAAAATGAATTTGAATATGAATATAGTGTTATGTGACATGCTTGTGGGATATTTGGTGTGTGTGTGTTTTGGAAATGGAATTTTCATGTGAAAATGATATTTTATGAGATGTGGAATGTGATTGAGCACAAAGAGGGAAACCCAGGTATCTAGGTGGGCGGACGTGTACTTGTATGATAGTGGTCCGAAGTGGTTTTGTCCCTATTTCACATAGAAAGTTTGATGATGAAAACACTCACTAAACTATTATTATGATTTTGGGGACCACTAGGTTATGGGTATGCTTCCTACTAGTGGCTCGTGCATGAGAACAAATATTTATTATGGTTACTTTTCACTGAGATACGAGGTACCTGGGGCCCACAACTAGCTAGTGCCTAGGGGTGTTCCCATGACTAGTGCTCATTGACTATATGTTACTCACCATCAGTATACGGTGTGTTTGGATGGAAAATTAAGTATCTTGTGAATTTTATTTAAAAGTGTTCATTCCTTAAAATATCCCCCTTGAAAACTATTTTCATTTAAAGTTGAATCCTTTAGAAAATTGTTGCTACCTTTTCTTGTTTATGAAAACCTGAAGGATTTTTGTATTATAATGTTTATCACATAGAATATTTTGGGTGTAATCCTATTGGGATTAGGCTCACACCCTAATTACACCCTTGGGTGTAAGTAGACTTGGTAATCTTTGTCGTAGGTATGGAAAAAGATTTTAGTGTCCGTGGTTCGGGTTGTTAGATTCCATTATTGGTGTGGTGTTGTGGAGAAGGCTAGGGGATGATGGACCCTTGATGTGTGGAAACCCTTAAGTTCTTTTTTCTACTATGTTTGAGTATTTTCCCTCTTGGAATTTTTCTAAAACCATGTATTTCAGTTCTTAACTTTATTAAAGGCTTGTTTGGATTAAATTTTCAGATTCAGTTTATTTATTGTTTTTGGTTTTTTATTGCTTCTAAATTCAGGTAAATCATTCCCAAACACTTTTTTTTATGATACCCAGGCACTTGTTCCAGCCCACGGGGATTAGGAACGCCCCTCAGGACTTACTATAGACTAGGTCGGGCATCACTTTTGATGGAGACCAGATCTGGTTCGTGACAAAAAATATTGAATAAAAGTTTTATTTAAACAAAGGTATTATAGATTAAGGTCAGGACACATAACTCATTATTACACCCAGGTATTCCCTAAGAGTAAGGTATGTGATGGTGGTAGTTTTTTGGTGTGCCTAGGATAATATCGAATGAGTGGTAACCTCCACTAACTTGAACTTCTCTAATAGGAAATTTCTTTCAACCTTCAGTTGTTGAAACTCGACTTGGGATTGGTCAAGGGAGAACCTCAATGATGAAACCTGCCTCCCAAGCTATGAAAAATGGGATTCAAATAGAATGACTCTACTGTTTGAGGCTATTGAATCTTGTTTCTTTATCAACTATCCTTTGTCAAATTTTACTTATAAACACTAATTATAATGTTAAAATAATTATCAAGAGTATAGTTCCCAATGTTCGTATTGTCAAATGGTTATAATTGACCAATGGTCATAAAATAGTCAAAAATAGATGGTCACATTTACCTTTATATTCAATTAATTATTAAATAGATATGGTTTTGTTGTCTATAAAATAATATAACACACATTTTCATGAAACAATTATCATTCAAAAAGGTCGGGTCATTACATCACCTGAACTGAATTACATCAGGGGATTCCTTGGGCTAAGTCTAAGGATCCTCTCATCTACAACATTCTGGTGTTGAATAAAGTAGGTGATAGCTTCCCAGTGGTTGTTGAGCACCAGGGAAGCTTGTGTTTATTAAATGCATGATATTCATTTCTTTTTTTTTCTGTATGCACTTTCTAAATCACATATATAAGATAGACACCGGTTTGTGGTGGTCTACTGGGATTCTTTCTCACACCCTACATGGTCCCTTTGAGACACATGAAGATTTTATGGATTTTCAATTAGGTAAGGGTTTGGGCTTTAGAGTTGGACCTCAGTGCTGGGCCGTTTAGCGTAGGATGGATGGAAAGGGACCCTAAGGTTCCTACATCAACTGGAGTTTCTCTTTTGTTCTCTTTTTGTATCAATATTCCTATACATATGTATGTACTATGGTAATCCATTGGTGACCCTTCTACTTATTATCTATATGAATTGTTTTGATGTGCATTCTTAGCTACAAATGATATGTTTGGATTGTTTATCTTTTTCTCTACATGCTTTAGACATGCTTCCGCTATTCTATGCTATTGCTTAGGATTCCACCAAGGGTGGGTTATTGGTACAATGTCTATTGTTCCTTCATTTCCACTAAATATTATATATTTACTTGTAACATTATAATATCTTCTCCTAAGGGTATAGTCTCCCTACTATCACCCCTTTACACTCTCGCTGCTAGTTGAAAACCTTTTGCGTATGAGGAGGTGCGCCTTAGGCTAGTGGCACTCAACCCAAAGCACTGTTTGGGAGGATAAAAGTATTGGTGCGATACACTTATGACCATGGTAAAATATGGTCATAGTCAATGAACTTGGAACTAGGTCTAATAAAAATGGTCTGTCATGTTTCGAACCTGAAATCTCCAACTTTAGTGGCTACAATTTTACTATCCAACTAGGAAACATTTTATAAAAATACACACACACCCACACACATGTTTATAAAAACCCTTACCATGTCATTACCACATTTTTTTGTGTTACCGCACACTATTACCACCACAGTCCATGCAGACTATGGTCGTAGGCCGATCCTGTTTCCATGATCCACTTTGACTGTGGTGATAGGCACCCATAGTAAAAGTCTTTCACCACAAACCATTTTTACTATGGTGGTAGGCGGCCTACAACCATAGTTATTGTTTTAATGTGTCCATAAGAAACCCTATAACTATGGTTTTATTTATGTGTGAATTGTGGAAGTTTCATGCTCTTGCTTTCTTTGGGTGGATAATATGAATTTTCATAAAAAAGATAATGAATTGAATTAATGTAAATTTTTGGGAAGGGGTTATTGACATGTGGTTATATGTTTTTTTAAAATATTTATCATGTGATTGTTTATTGTTGATATTGTTGATGAAAATATTTTACTTATAAGATATATATTGCATTATTACTATGATTTAAGTGATGGGATCACCTTTCATAAAATGTTAACTACTTAAAGACGGTAAATAATAAATTGTGTGAAACATGAATTATTGTGTTATCACCTATTAAAGATATGTTAAATGAATGTGATGGAATGTGTTGAAAAAGGGAATTGTGTAAGTGCTTGTTACTAGAATTTGTTGTCGCGTGGATTTTTGCAATTGTTGAGTTGCGTAGTTTTGGTGCTGGATGGTTGTGGATAGTTTTAAGATGGTGGTATGTGCTATGCAATAGGGATGTGAATACCTTTCCACATTTGGAAATACGGAATGTGGTTACTGATATGGAACAATGTCATGGTTGGTTGTGTGGAAGAGGAAGTGATTTTTGGCTATTGAGATGCCTTTTAGCATGAAATGCATGGAGATTGTGCAATGGTTGGTTAGTTAATGTGGGGATATTTATAGTTTCTCATTAGAAATGGAATGTGGTTGAAAGCAATTAAATTTTAATTGGTAATGGTCAAAATTGAATAATCATGGATTCTAAATAAAATTTCTAATACTTGAAATGAACAGGTAATGATTGGATTAAACATGGGAATTATTTGAGAATAATTTGTCATTAAATATGAAATTTAATGGATTAATTAATCTAATATAATAGTTAAATGGTAAATATGGAAATAGTTAAATGATGTGTTTAAATGGGAATAAACATTGATTTTTTGGATGTTTTTTTTGTGGAAAGTGGGGTTGGTTTTGTGGTATATATTTGGTGGTGATGTTAGTGTGTAGTGGTGGTAGTGTGGTAATGATTATGGTTTGTGGTGGAGCTATTTTGATGTAAAAAATATAGGTTGATCTTGTGTTTGGTTTTATTATACTTTTATTTTCTCATGATTTCTTTATGCACCCTATTTGATTCAGATAACCTTACTGAAACACAAATGTTTTGGGTTTTGGGTGTTTTCCCCAATATTCAGGTTAGTAAGAGAACTGATGTACAACTACTCTCTCTTATCCACTATCCTTTCTAGGAGTGGTGTAGTGGAATAATTATGTTTATATGCTAATGATACTTGGTGGGGGTCATTCATGGTAGGATTAGGGCACAAGGATGATGTCCTTCATATTCACAATACCCTATTGAGATAGATCTGTGATGAGATTGTGATGTGCAATAGAGATATAGATATCTAATATATAGTTTTTGTTATGGTTATGGTATGAATAATACTGGTTCCAATGAGAGTGTTGAACACCATTCATTTTAGGGTAGGTAAGGCTATGATCCAACCCACATCTCACATGAAGAGATTAGTATGCTGTGCTGTGGCATGGATGTAGAAGGGATGAGAGCACAAGGTGTTTGATGTTGGGATGTAAGAGTGATAAAATAGTGGGTAAGTGGTTATGGGGTACCATTTTTTACTATATTATTAATATTATGTTACTATACTTGGATGTGATATTGGGTGAGCAAGCCTTGGTGAGGCTAGATGGTAGTTGACCCAGTAGGTGGTTATTGGTTCTTCCATTTCTTCACTGAAGCATTTATATGCTTATTCAAAATTTTAATGTGTGGTATTGAGGAGGATTATAATAAGTATACATGTATCCTCACCTATATATATATATAAATATTTTATTCAAGTTTTTAAGTCATGTTTGGAGATCAAGCTGGGTCGTACTAGCTTGGTGCTTTGGGTTGTTGGTGTTGCTGCTTGAAAGCTCCATTTTGATTTTTTTTTAATTTAGAGACTTATATTTGTATTAAATATCATGTATTATGATTATTTTAGGATATTTATTTTATTTTATATTATTTCTTTTATGTGTGTATTTATTATTATGATCCTAGGATTTATGAGTGTAATGCCTCACATTTTCATCTTTCATACCCTCAATGATAGTCACCAACCCATGGCATATTAGAGGTGAGAATTATGGGCCAATATTGTTCTCACTATAGTCCCAGGAGGGGTTCTAAATGAGGGTGGGTCATGAAAAAGTGGAATTAGGTCTATTTATGAGGGTTAAGATGAAGACTAGTGTTAGTCACTAGTGATAATTGCATGGGATTGGTAGAGAAACTACATTAGTCAAACTTAGTGCATGGTGTAGAAAGGGATAATGACTATGAAACATGTGATTAGACCCCCATATGATCCAAAATAAGGACCTTAATCTTATTGAACTCCATAGGTGAGTTAATTCTGATTACATGTTAGATACTTAGGATAGGTACACACATCATACTTGTTTGTGATTGTGTTTGATTGGGTTGATTTTGGGAAAATTAAATGAATATAATTAAATGAATATATAATTAACTATATGAAACTAGGATTAGTATTTTCTTACATGCTTGAAGAGATGCCTATTGGTCATCATACACATGTGATTCAGGTCGATAAGGTGCAGTAGGACGATCTGGTTGACCATTGAAGGATTGACTAGCTTGAAGAGGATGTGGCATAGAGGAAGACTGTTTCCAATGCTTTCCACCGGGGCACATCCATCGTATGAATCTCCACTATAATTATGGTTGATGAACTGCATTATACCCCACATTCCTTCTTTCCAAATGTGGGTGAAATTCATCAGTTTCTCAGCGATTTCTTCTCCTTGATCAAAATAAGATGATGGGATGTTGGTCCCTCCCTCCATGGATTCCTCCTTAGAGATCATCACGTATTCCAAGTACACCTCATAGATTTGAGCTATAGTTCATGAAAATAATTCATGGTGCCATATATTTGTGGATTCTGGTTAATTACACTTCTTCTCTCTGAACATTCCAAGGGTTCTTGGTAGGGAAGTAACCTTCGGTTTGGAGAGTAGTCACATTGAGAATCAGTGACATGTCTGGACGCTATAACACTAGAACACGTATATTATTCATCATAAGAGTGCTTACCAAGGGTGCTTAACTTGAGGCATCCCACATTTATCACAAGGTATCTTATGTTGGAGGCATGTCTTCCGAGGTTTTCCATAGGCATCCCATGTTTAACATGGGGTAGGCCACAATTTTAACATCTTGTAGAGACAGTGAGAGAGAGATTGATCTGGTATCCCAATGAAGGTAGTCTAGAGATGTGAACCTAATGAGGTGGATAAATGGAAATTTTACCATATGGATGGATCAAAACACCCAATGAGAGCGGACCTAGGATGTTACATCTCATAAAGAGAAAGTTTCACACTGTGAAGACTTATCTAGACACAACTGAGGGTGGATCAGATAGGTGAAACCCAATAAGGGGGACACCAAGGTTTAACATTAGCAGATATTGAACCCAGTGGAGACTTTATATGTACCTTGATATAGGGATCAAAACCCATATAGTTCAAATGGGTGATGTGGGGATTAAGCACTAAGATTGCCCATCGCACGAGGATTTCTCTTAGTTGGATGGTGTGGATTGTGTGAGGATTGTGTGGGGATTATGTGTTGATACAGCCTAGGTTCCACTGAGATAAGTGATGGGGTGAATAGGGATTATGAGTTGAGATGGTCCATATGGATGACATGATCTCACCGGGATACGAGTGAGGTGATGGATGAAGTGTTGGAGTGTAATGGAAGGAATGGATGGAGTGTGAGATATATTGGCCTTAGAACTCATAGAGGATTCTTATGTACCCTATTTAGATTGTAAGGATCAAAGTAAACATAGTTTGGGAAGTGGTGATGAGACACATTAGAAGGTGTCCCATGGGAATGGATCATATGGATGGGGACTCTAAAGATGTGTAACCTATAGGATGGGAAATTATTCTCTTGATACATGGATAATTGAGGGAAAGAACAATATGGGAATGGATGATGACTTTGAATCTCAGGGAGGCTTCCTACATACCCTGTTTAGAAGATAGGGATCAAAGTCCACATAGTTCATAGGAAGCGTTGGGGCTTACACACTAAGATAACCCATTGGAAATGCTGAGGCTTATGCATGGGAGTGACCCAAATGGATGTAGATTGGGGACTGGTCACCTAATGAAGTAGCTCAGATGAAAATGAGGAATGTGGTTGAATGTCAAGATCTTACTGGGATGTGGCTGCCTCGGGTAAAATTAGGATGGATGATGGATGAAGTGGGTGATTGCAGATGGATCACAAAACCTCATGGAGGTGGATCTGGGGGGATGTTTCTCATAAAGGGAAGATTTCACATCATGAGGGTACATCCCTAGGAGGGTGCACTTGGGTTTAACATTGGTTGGGATTGAAACTCGCGGAGGCTTCCTATATATCTTGTTTAGAAGAAATGGATTAAAACCCATGTAGTTTTGAAGGGGGAATGTGGCTTACTTCCAGAGGGATGCCCAAATAGATAAGGGTGTCACAATCACTACTAACCTCTAAGACCATGTGAGTCATGCTCAATGTGAGAAACAAGAGGAAGCATCAGACTAGACGACCACATCACGAAATATGTGTCAGTGAGAGATGGTGTGGGGGCATATGTGTAGTAGCTACCCGAAGTGGATATCATTCCATTTGAGGATGATACAATTCTATGTGAGGAAGTTCTAACTACCATGGAGATGAGTGGGCATGGAAAATGCCTGAGGCATGACACCCCATGTGCATTTCATGGGGTGAGACTACAATTTAGCATCATGCGTTGAGGACGATGGTGTTGGGAAATTTTATGTCTTGCAGCTTGGATAGGGAGGAATCACTCCTTACAACTTATAATTACATAACTATAACTCAAAAAACCTTGGGGGAGGGAAGGCACCAGCAATTCCAGAAGTTGGGAGTGTGGAGGAGTGGTTGATAGTGGGGTCCATGTTAGTGTGGCTATACTGAAAATTAAGATCTAGTAGTGTGCCTATGAAAAAAAGAAAGAGGTTGAAAAAAAAAACACGGGACACCACACGAGGTACTAAGAAATCACTGCATACAAGACTGGAGGGCTGCATGGAAGAGGGTCTCTCAAAGTAGGGAGCCTCACTGAGAGATACTTCATGAAGCTCTGATGCTTTGTGGAGAACTGGAGCTTCACAAACAAATGGGCTTCATGAAGAATGGGGACCCTTCCTTAGAATGGAGTCATGGACCAGTAGAAGAGTATTTCATGAAGGATTAATGCTACATGAATCCTCGAGTAACCCAAAGGGTCTCTTTACTCCATGAAAGGTGTGTTACTTTATGAAAGGAATCTTTACCTTAGGTAGGGGTAAATAGGAACAAGGGAAAGGGTAGATCGTGATTCTCAAGTACCTTGGGTGATCCATTTTCCCACTAGTTCATGGTGCTTAGGGTCTTTGTGAAATGGGGGATCAGAAGTTTAAAGGTTGGTGTAACCATCCATTTGAGGTGGGGTGAGTCAGATATTTATAGGTAATGGGGTCTCGTGATGCTCAAAGGTGCACCACAAAGGAAATCAGGAATTCATGAAAGGTGATGACTCTATTGGACTCATGAAGCCATCTGTCAACTGCCTTATCATGGTTTTAGAGGCCATCAGACTTGCATGAGTTCCATCAACACTTATCACCTTTACGGTGATGAGGGGATCCATGTGGGAGCTTCACGAGGAAGCCCTTTTTGATGATATTTAGGCTTCTTGAGCTTGAATTTCATCTCAAATGTTTGTGGCCTTCCTCAATATATCCCGAGGCATGAATTTCGGTGCCAAAAATTCCCCCCATTATAAGGGGAGCTGAGGGAAAGGAGGGTTGGATTATGAGAGTGAATCTATGAAGACTCAAAGATCACAAAGCTGGCTCATGATGAAGGGGGCATGTTCCACACTTGGGAAGAGTCACCGTGAAGCTCGATCGACCACCGTGAAGCTAGGTCAATCTCACACCTATAAATAGAACACATGGATCCCCTTATCCATACTATATCTACGTGAACTTGAGTGAGTATCTCTTTGGGTGAAACTTTTCCACCCTACTAACGCCCTTTGTGAACCAGGTCTTTAGGCCTTTGCTATGAGAATGCTAGTTAGTGAACCATGGCATTGTGATATTTCACTTCTTTGTGAATCGAGAACAATATAGCTAGGCTCTATGAACTAGTGCTCTGTGAATGAACTTCATGAGTGGTATATGTGAACAATCCTTGAAAAATCAACTAAGTCCTGGATCCGATGGCTGCTCAAGAAGCTACTTAGGAGGTCCTTATAGAAGATGCATGGAGAGAAGAAATGGCTAACAACATCATGATCAAGAAGAACATATAGAGCCATTTAGACCATGAATAATTGCTTAAACTACTTTTATAAGTCCAAAAGGACTACCCCTTGTGAAATAGGTTTCTGTTGTATGACTTCGGTCTGAGAGAAGATGTATTTATCTTGTCGTCCATCAAATACTAATTGACTTATTAGTTTAGAGGCACACTGAGGTATTACTAATGAAATAAAGATTTCAATTTTCATATATGGAAGTATCACTTCCCTATCAAAACAGTATGTCTCTAAATCAATATCCATGAAGCTTACAAGAAGGCATTGGTGGATGAGATATCTCCACCGCAATACAAGACAATCATTAAGGTGGGGCTAAGAAACCCAGAGAAGGGGTGGACTGATGACTGAGACTCGCACCAAGGAGAAAACTTCATAAACTAATGGGCTTGGGCCTACTAGGTATGTGAATCCTACATAGAGTTTGGGGAAGAGTTGAGATGGGTGGCCCTCTATGAAGCAACATGGGATTCCCAATTCCATTTTTACCAACTGCGGGAAATCATGCCTGAACTGCTGAGTAGATGGTTGTCAAACACTAACACATTCCATTTTAATCATGGAGAGGTTGGTATTAGCCTATGAAACTTCCATAATATTTCTGGGATACCTATCTTGGGAATAATGTATGACAAATTCCTCCCCTTTTAGAATTCATGGGAGGATCAAGAGAAGATTTCACACCCAAAAAAGGTATTGTTGGATCTATTTTTGGGCACAAATAATGACAAGAAGACAATGAGGGATGTCTAATTTAAGTAGTTATTCAACTATTTCCTAGAATTCCTGATGAAGGATCCTTCTTAGGGGGAATAGGTACCCAAGAAACTACTGAAAAGGCCCTGTACCTATCTTATAGGGGACCAACAAGGCAATGCCAACTCTTAATGGTGGATCATAGAGGATAGCCAGTGGAAAATGTGGGGATAGAACATCAAGACTGAGCCTCAACTAATAGTTATGTTAGCTAGATTTATTACTTCCTTGATCCATGGATGGATGATTCTAGTAGGATATGCACACATGGGGGAATAAAAAAGAACATTTATCATGGTAATGATTCTAGAAATAGGGAAGCATATCAATCTTGGGGTCCCAGTGCTGGTGAAGCTATATAAGGTGATTTGGTATGTTAGCAAGGGAAAAAATAAAATGTGCATGTGCATTCCACTTAACTTTCTCTACATCTGGGTGGGGGATCACATGAAAGGATATGAATAACTAAATCCTATCTCCCCTCCTAATATGAGCTTTCGAACAATGATTCTAAACATCATGGGGAGTTTTACGTTCAAGCTGGGTTTGACGGACATGATGAGTAGGGTCATTCAGGTAGTCAGATTCACCTTTCACCCATTCCCTCTACTGATGAGGTGATAAATGATGATGGCATGGGGACCAAAGAGTAGTGGTCATATCTCTTGGCCTTTCAAGGAAGAGTGTTAGTGGTGAGGGTGGACTGTGAACCAATCTACGAACCATACAACCCGTACCGTTTCAAGAGGCTATTCAAGTACCTACATATACTAACTCTAAAGGTATATCTTAGAGTATGACATGGAAACAATCAGTGTGTGATGAGGTAGATATGGACCATGTTCACACATGAAGATAGGAAGATTCAGAATGAGTTGACTCTATCCACTACTGCATACGGGATGTTTTATGATTATACGAAGAGCTAGGAGGCTGTTTACCCGAGAGAGACGCTGAGGTAGCGGACCATTTAATCCAATGAGGGAGTGGTCACTCCACCTTAGGGCTAAGTACAAATAGTAAAAAGTGAGTTCTATAGGGGCATGGATGGTGATCATCATGATGATTGAGCTACAATAGAGAGGCTAACGATTCGTGGATCTACACTGACCCAAGATGAAGGAAGAGGAGAAAAAACCCGGGTCCAGTTCTCCTAGATGAACATACTCAGGAGGAAGGGGATCCCTTAAGGGGGTTCCATAGGATGTCTTCCCAGGATCTTAGGAAATGTTCACGTCATGTGGAAATTCCCAATGACGCCATCTATCCTGAGTATTGGAAATCCTGGGATAACCAGAGATAGTTCCTCAACACCTACATGTCGTTGGATCATCTGAAAAGGTTTGGGATGCATCTGTTTAGGATCAGCTATGATAAGGGTGGATTCCTCACATCTTAGGAATAGGGATCATGATTCAAGACAAAATTATAGGTCCTAGTGCATCCTTGAGGCATTTCATGTCCAATGACATATCGAGTGCGGGTGCCACTAGACATGACCTCTCCATCGAATCTATCGATGACTGAGATAGTGGAGCACTAACCATTTCTTAAAGAATCATATGGATCCTGGGGTAATATTACAATAAAGGAATCCACCTTAGGATACTGAGGTTATATCCTTGAAGGAAGACTCTTTGGAGGAGGGCGAGGCAGCAGCTTAAGGGACACTTCCTTAGAGGGATTCGCTGAAGTTCTCGAAGTAATATTTAACTCATTCCCATATTCTATAACTTTTATCATGATTTATCTATATTTATAGACTTAAATGTGTTCCATACAGGAGAATATTAAACAAGATATCCCCACTCATGGGGATGGAGGTGTGGTAGCAAGCACAGAGGACTAAGTCCTAGGACTTATGTTCAGGGCGAGAGTGGCTGTAGGGCCCAATAGTGTCGAGGAGGCTAGGGTGTCCAGTTAGAAATCCCCAAACCCATCAATAATATATAGGGGGCCAAATCCCTGTATCCCAACAATGACTACCCGAGATTGCGTTACACCACCACTCAACTTCTGTAAGTTACTCACCTTACAGAACCACATATATTGTCACCTGATCAGGCTCACCAACATGCTTCTTATCTGAATAGTGCTGGGAGTAGTGGGGATTATACTGTGGGACATGGTCAGAGGATTTGTAATTCCTTTCCCTATGGGGTTCCATTCCATGTAGAGTCAGCTGCTCGGGCTGATTGGGCTATGAACTCTGGTGGTGCCACTGGCGGGGCGGTACCTGGTGCTAACAAGTACAATCTAGGTGGGATCAAGTGATGAAGACCAACCTAATGATATAGATCCCAACCCATATGAAATGATTCCAGAGGAGTATCCTTTTGGAAATACTTCTTGAGTGAATTTCTAGAGTACGAGCCTAGTGATCCAAAGGAGTTGGATGAGTCTGATTCTGATATAGTTGAGGACAGTCGGACCACCCAACACCAGGAACAAAAGTTGATCAAGCACTTTATAAAAAACACTCCATAATTTCAATGGATAAGACAAATGATATCACTTCACAATTGGCTACATAGTTTATGTACTGGAGGGTTGGATTCCCAAGGTCTACACATGTTGATCCGAGAATATCTCACTGAGAAGATGCGAGAAATCGGTCGAAATTTGGACGTTTCTGGGAATAAAGAGAAGTATGTTAGAATCTATAAGCTTAAAAAGGCTTAATAGGAGATCCATCATCTGAAAGGGAATATGACTGATCATTCCTCCTTTACTACCACCCAATCAGAACTGTTCACACGATTGAGGGTCTAGCTATCAGAAGCCCAAGAAAGGATGAGATAGGTATCTCATCAAGTGGATGATCTCTGAACTAAGTGGCACCAGATATAGATCAAGTCTAATGATCTCCATCCAAAATAAAATAGATTAAAGGGATATCAAGTGGTGAAAATGGATCCTGGAGGCCATATTCCAAAGGGTGGTAGAGCTGAAGCACTCCATTGAAGGGGTAGATCCATAGGGGATGTGTTTTTCCAAACTCATGAAACATACTTGCTTTTTTTTCTTGCTTTAAATTGTGTGTATAGAAACATTTTTTTACTTTATTTAATTACCAAACTTCAATCATATATGTGAAAAAACTAATGACCAATCCCTAAGCTCACGTGGGCTATGCTCAGTGTGAGAAATAAGGGATTATCACGTAATCATTTAGTTTGTACGAGAGTGTTATCCAATCCTTCAAAAAATCAGGGTGTGATGTTGTAGAATGACCACCTGGAGTGTTTGGGTTGAGAGAGGCCATGAATGGAGAACAAGGCTCCCAGAACAACCAAATTTTCTCTCCTAACATGCATTGGTGCACAAATGAAACAAAGAAAAGGGTGTTGGAATCATTCCAAACAAAGGGAAATGAAATGTGTGTAACACCTCAATATTCCATGGTACGCTTCTCTTTGAATAATACAGTAGCGTGTGTTGTATGCAACTTCGAATTCTAACACACCACAACCAATCAAACTAGACGTTATGAATAGTAATAACCACTTTTTAAAATTTTATAAATTTTATCTTTCAAAATGGACTTAATTTTTGGATTTAGAATATCAAAATTATCCTAGGGTGAATTTTTGGTATTTTTTCTGAAAACTTTCAATTTTTGATGAATAGTGAAAAACACTGAGTTATAGTTTAAAATCAAATTTTTATTTAAATAATTAATTATTTTATTTAAATTTATTTTAGGACAAAATAGATACATAATACCTATATATTTTCAATGTAATTAATTGGAGTCATTTTGTAATAATATTAGATATATAAAATTTTATTGAACTTTTCACCGTCTTTTACCCACCTCCTTTGAGCATTTTCAAATTTACATTAAAATTAATTTTACCACTTCTGTGAATTGAATTTCAAAAATCCAAGAGACACGGTTGATATCAGTAAGTAGAATTTGGTTCAATAAGAGGAAAATAATTTTTGTTGAATAATAACTTTTTACTTTTATTTACCACGGTTAAAAGTAAATAGGGTAATTAAGGGTAAAAATGATATTATTATTACCCTAAAACTTGTCCTAATTATATTGGATAAGTTTAATTCGACCAAAAAAACCTTAGGAATAAAATACGATCCTTTAGGTCCACTTGGATTAGATTAGGACATTTATTATTATTTAATTCAAAGAAGAGTTAAAAGTGTTAAAATCAAAGTTTAATAACTAAACAATTTTTAATATAGGGTTATACATAAGATAAATTAGACTATAAATATTCATTATAAATATAAAAATATTTTCTATATAATGGTATTTTTTTTATAATTTTTAGACATTAAATAATTACATTTATTTATGACACAATGATGATACAGTAATTACCTAATTAATAAAATATTAAAATAATTGATATTATAAATATCCAAATAAATATAATTTGAGACTTTTTATGAATTCCACTAATTTTATAGGTTAATATTACATATTAGGGTTGGTTAGATGAATTTTTTGCAAAGTAATAATGTTATGATTTTAGAAAAAACAAAATACCAAATAGTGTCAGAATTGACATAAAAGAGTTTTTAAAACAAATATTATATTATTAATTTATATTATATTCCTAAAAATATAAGGTTTGGCCAAAAAAATTATATAATGATATTTGTATCATTAATGAACCACTTGGGGTTCTCTTGGAAGTATATAGTAAGTTTATTAACCATATAATATAAAAATACAAAGAGACATGGTAAATGTCAAACTATTTAACTAAGAGTTAAATCTAAAAGATAAGGTTAATATAGTGACACAAACATATATAAAACCCATTGGTTGAGTGGTTTTAGACCCATCCCCACCTTAGACTTTAAATAATCCATTTTGGAGCCATTAGAAACCGAAAATGATTTTATTATAAAATAATATTTCTAGCTTTTCCTAAGGTGCCCCTCACCCCTCTTATAAAAGGGAACTCCCACTTCTCTCTAATTCACACCTTAAAATCCATTTGGAACGGCCAAAACCTACCAAAATACCCTTTAAATTTTCATCCCTTCATCCTAGAGGCCTTAATTTAGTCATAAAGCCAACCTATGGATCCATTTTGATCAAATCAAAAGGAAGAACCCAAAGAAGAGGTAAATATTTCATCACCTCTTTCAAGTTCCTTTCTTCTTCCACTTCCTCTTTATTTGTTGTTTCCATTATAAAATAATAACTCCATTATCTTATATATACTATGATGTTATTATAAATATGGTACAACCATATTCATTATTCTATCCATCCTTTGAATGACATGTCACCATACATGGGTACGTACGGCTTACCGTCTCCATGTTGTGGTGTAATTGTTATTCAATACATTATTATTTGGATGGGTATAATAATGATGTTTAATTGATTTAAATAATAAATATAACATGATAATGATTATTTATATATAATATAACATCCAATTATATATTATTTTAATATCAAAATAATGATATTGTCACTCGTGCGTACGTACGGATTACCGTCTCCATGAACGCGATGAGATTCATTCCCCATCGTATCCATTCAAGAATAAATTTAATTAGATGATTAAAAATAATATTTAAAGACTTAATATAATTCTGAATATGAATAAGATACATCATATCCATAACAAACATTACTTACATAACAAAGCATATAAAGGAAAACGAATCAGTTAACTCCCAAAACGACGATAATACTAAGATATTATTGACAAAGCAATGTTAAAAGCTCATATATGATATCATATTAATGTATATGATTCTTTTATAATTTAATAACAATTATTTCACCATTATACAGGAGTTTAAACTACCCTTGACCATGGAAAAGTACAAGGTAAGGGTTAATTTCATAATCTTTTCATTATCCGAGGTTGTTTATATGTAATTATCTACTGGGACCTCTTTATCATCCACATCCATGTTTCTTAAAAATATATTTCAAAACATTATTACTATTTTATAGACTATGGGTTAAAGTAATTTATGACCTTGTTTTACTTTTATAATATTTTTATAAAGGAATCTTTCCGTCGTTTTCCAAACAAGGTACTTTATGACCTTTTCGACAAAATTAAGGTAAGAATATTTTTTTAACTTATACGATAGGTGTGGCTATTTTCCACTGTTATAACATTGTCGAATATTACCTTACAATATTATAAGAATATTTTCAAATATAAATGTTTTCTTCTATAATTACATGACTTTTAAATGATTTCAAAATAGAAAGAGATATTTCTCTAAAAATGTTTTGATTTCATCTATGTCAACATCCTTTGATGGATTTTAAGTTTGTTTGAAGTTGATTTATTATGATACAAAACTTCCATATTGTATTGAAGGTTTTGTGATATGTTTGAATATGGATGTGTTATTTAATACCATTCATGGTTTATGGATAATGTATTGATATTTCGTATTCCAGTTTTAATACGAATGTTTATGTTATATTTAAACCTTTTCATATGAGGAATGCATTGGACTTAGTAAGTAATGGGTGGAGCCCGCTATAGATCCTTGATGAATCGGTAGGTATCATGAGACAAACTAGTGTCTTGGCACAAGTCCTTGAAAAAATATTATTTGTATTCTTGTCACAAGGCCTTGACTATGTGGTTATGAAAGTCTGGAATTATGCATTCCATCATTATGAAAGTGGCTATTGATATTGCATGTGTTTATTCGACTAGTAGAATATCCATGTGAGTAAGTAAATGGAATTATTATGATTTATATTTTCCATATTATGATGATGTTTATGTTTAAAAGGCTTTTGTTTTAGTTCTATACATTTCCTTAAATATTTATTCTTATTTATGAAAGTTTCCGCTATATTGTTATCCTTATTGATCATCTGAGCTCACCCCTTTATATGTTTTATTTTTCCCAGGATGTGAAGAAGTATATTATGACTGACCTGCAGGGATAGTCTATGAAATCTTAGTGTAGTCTATGGAAACAATTTTGTTGTAGTTTTCCATTTTATGATGTAATGTAAACCTTATGAATGTATCTAGCACTTCCAAGGCCACTAAACTAATCGGTCTTTCGAGACTTTATCTTTTGTGATCATGCTAATGTTATATAATAATGCACTGAATCTGGGTAACTAGGGTAGGGGTGTTATAGTTTGTATCAGAGGAATTTTAGTACAAACCTTGGAAACTAGATTTAGATAAACTCTAATTAGAGCACATAGCCCTAAGATAGAATTTGAGGACTAGTATAGAAGAACTTCCTAGAATTTTGGTATTGTAGAGATTTTGTGAGTTTTCTAAGAAATACATCCCTATATGGATATGAGCAGGTAGAGGTGGCTCTGGCATAGATATACCTATGGGTAAAACCCGTAAACACCGCTTTGAGCTAGACTCGAACGAGAACTGGTGCATGACAACGGGCCTTGCTGCACTCTTGGTAACAACACTCCTAGGGGATATGCTTAGGATAATTCTCATTTTCTTTACAAACCATTATGAAGGGTTTATAAGTATATAATTACTCAAAGAAAACATTTTTTATGATTATGGATTGTATCCATAAACTGTTCAATTTACGTTAAGTGTTTACAAGTTTGAAATTATGTATTTCAATTCATAAACTAATCTAGTTTATGCCATTGTTTAGAAATAGCACCTAGTGGATGGAATAAAAACCATATCAATGAATTCACTCCATGTAGGTAATTCCCTCCTACTCAAGATAATTATAGTGGAGCTGGTGATGCAACCGGTGCTGATCAGCTAATCACCATACTGGGACAACTCACTCAGGTTATGAATAATAAACTTACCCATAGGGAGAACCCTGATCCGCAGCGTGGAGGATCAATGTTAGATCAGTTCATGAGGCAAAAACCACCAACATTCAATGGGGGTACAAATACACTAGTAGCTGAGCAATGGATAAATTCCTTAGAGAAAATATTCCACGCATTGGGGAGTAGTGAAAGGGAAAAAGTTGTCATGATATTTTACCACCTCACTGAAGATGCTGATCAATGGTGGTAATTGATTCAAAACACAAAGGAATATGATGAAGTATAAAATATGTAATATAGGGAGTTTAAATAAATGTTCTTAGAAAAATACTTTCCTCATGACCATCGAGTAGATATGGAAAGGTAATTTCTGAGTCTGAGGCAAAAGGAGGATGAGAATTTTGAAAAGTATGAAGCTAAATTTACAAGGTTAGTGTGGCATGATTAAGATTATATACATAACCCAAGAAGTAAGATTGATTGTTTCTTTGATGGGATAAATCCATTTTTCTGTCGAGCATTAGTTTCACAATCCTTCTCGTTGTACAAAGATATTTTCTCATGTTCTATCAAGACAGAAAAATAATTCTCTAAGTCTTAAGACTTTAAAGAAAAGCAAGAGAATAAGAGATCTGCTGAAAACTCTGGAAATGGAAATAAGGGGAAGAAGGGAAAAGTTGAATATCCATCCTGTAGTAAATGTGGGAAGAAACACCCCGGTACTTGCCTGAAGGGAATGCGAGTCTGTTACAAGTGTGGTGAAAAAGGCCACCAAGCTCGTGATTTCAAGGGGAAGAAAGAGGTTTTCTATGTTGAATGCTACAATTGTAGAGAAAGGGGGAATTATGAAAATGAATTTCCTAAGAGTCAGGGGAACTTACCTCATAAGAGGCCAAGGGATCATGGCCAAAATTATGCTATCACTACTACTGAGGTTGAAGCTCCGAAAGACATAGTGGTAGGTAATTTAATGGTTTCCTCAAGTTTATAAAATGATTTATTTGATTCTAGATCATCACATTGTTTTATATCTTCTCAGTTTTCTAAGAAAATTAGATATTTCCAATTTGATTTAACAAGGGAGTTGTCAGTTAAAACTTCTAAGGGAAGTATCATCATAACAAAGTTTTGTGAATCAATTCCCATTAGAGAATATAAATGTTCTTTATCTGCTGATCTCATCATCATACCCATGATTGAATTTGATATAATCCTTAGTATAGATTTTATTTCAGACCATGATGTGAAGATTTATTGTAAGAAGAAGGAGGTTACAATTTTTGATGCTGATGATAAAGAACACCTTATCTTTAGAGAAGAATCGTCACCACCTAATTATTATCTAGATCCACCCCCAATAGCTCAACTAAATTCAATTATTGGGGAGGAATAGAATGAAGAAACTGTGGGTGAGGAAAGGAATGTTCAAATAGAGGATGTACCTATTATGAAAGAATATGTTGATGTGTTTCCAGAATATTTTCCTGGACATCCTCCAGAATGAGAAATTGAGTTTTCCATTGATTTAATTTCTAAATCAAGGCCCATATCGAAGACCCCTTATAGAATGGCCACTATGGAATTAGTGTAACTAAAGAAACAACTAGAGGAATTGAGTAATAAGGGATTTATTCACCCAAGTGTTTCTCCACGGAAAGCCCCTATCCTTTTTGTTAAGAAGAAAGATGGATCTATGAGGTTGTGCATTGAATACAGGGAAATCAATGCTATAACAGTAAAGAACAAGTATCCCCTACCTCACATTGGTGATTTATTTGACCAACTTCATGGAGCTCAATACTTTTAGAAGATTTACCTTCGATCTGGATATCATCAGTTGTGTGTGAAGAAGGAAGACATTCCGAAAATAGCATTTCAAACTTGGTACGGGCATTACGAGTTTACAGTAATGTCTTTTGGATTGAATAATTCACCCTTTGTCTTCATGGATCTAATGAATAGAGTTTTCAAGGAATATCATGATGGATTTGTAGTGGTATTTATTGATGATATCTTGGTATACTCCAAAAGCTACGAAGATCATGAAAATCACTTGCGCATTATTCTAAATACCCTTAGAAGACATGAATTATATGGGAAGTTTAGAAAGTGTGAATTCTAGCTTCAGGAGATTTTTTTTCTTGGCCATATTGTCTCTAAGGATAGAATCTCCCTTGATCCTTCTAAGACAAGAGCAATCCAAGATTGTCCAGCACCAACGAGTATAACTGAGGTACACCGTTTTATTGGTTTAGCAGGTTATTATCGACGTTTCGTCCAGAATTTTTCCCGGTTGGCTAACCCATTAACAAAGATCACATGAAAAGGGGTTAATTTTTTTTGGAAAAAAGAGTGTGAATAATGTTTTGAATAATTTAAGATAATATTAGTCAATGATCCTATCTTGACTCTACTATCAGGGAATGATGGGTTTGTTATTTATAGTGATGATTCAAAGAAAGGACTTGGTTGTGTCCTTATGCAGAATGATAGGGTTATTGCCTATGCATCATGACATCTAAAAATTCATGAGAAAAACTATCCTACTCATGATCTTGAGTTAGCAGCTGTAATATTTGCTTTGAAGATTTGGAGACACTATCTCTATGGTAAAAAATGTGAGATATATACCGATCAAAAGAGTTTGAAGTATATTTTCTCAAAAAAAGAACTCAACATGAGGAAAAGGAGATGGCTTGAACTACTCAAGGATTATGATTTCACTATACACTACCACTTGGGGAAGGAAAATAAGGTGGAAGATTCTTTGATTTGAAAGGATCATGGAGTTTTGAACAAGATAAGAGTTGAAAAGGATCCTATATACATGGATCAAGTAAAGATGGATATGAGAATCACCATGGAAGGTGAAACATCAATACTTTTTCAAATGGTTTCCAAACCATCTTTACTAGAAAGGATAAAGAGTTCTCAGACCAATGATGAATAGTTTCAAAAGAAGATTAAAACTATGAATAATGTGAGATTGAGTGACTTCGTATATAAAGATGGAATTTTGAAATTCGAGAAGAGACTTTGTGTTCCCGATATACCTGATCTAAAAAGAGAATTGTTGGATGATGCTCATAGTTACAATTTCTCTATACACCCTGGGAGCACCAAAATGTATAGATATTTTAAGGAACATTTTTTGTGGGACAACATGAAGAGGGAGATTTCTGATTTTGTGTCAAGATGTATGGTTTGTCAACAAGTGAAATATGGAAGGAAACAACCTGGAGGAGTCATGCAACCTCTTCCCATACCTGAGTGGAAATGGGATAATATTTCGATGGAATTTTTCATGGGACTACCAAATAATCCTATAAGGAACAATGGAATATGGTTCATTGTTGATCGTCTTACCAATTCAACACATTTTCTTACTATAAGAGAAGATTTACCACTTTAACATTTAGCAATATTGTATATTAATGAAGTTTTAAGACTTCATGGAGTACCCCTATCAATTATTTCTGATTGTGATCCCCGTTTTACATCAAGATTCTGGAAAAGTATTCAGAAAGCCTTGGATACTGAACTTCGTTTGAGCACTGCCTACCACCCTCAAACTGATGGAGAATCAGAACAGACTATTCAAACCTTAGAAGACATGTTTAGATCATGCTAACTTGACTTTAAAGGTATGTGGGATCAATTTTTACCTATGGTAGAATTTTTCTATAACAATAGCTTACATTTAAGTATTCAGATGGTACCATATGAAGAGTTATATGGATAGAGATGTCACACACTAACCTGTTGGGATGATGTTGGTGAAAGAAAACTTGTAGGCCCAGAACTTGTGGAGGAAACAATGGAAAAGGTGAAGGTAATCCAAACCCACATCAAAGTAGCTCAAAGTAGGAAAAAGAGATATACTGATAACCAAAGGAAGGATTTGGAATTTCAGGTAGGAGACCATGTTTTCTTGAAGGTATATCCATGTAAGGGTGTTATATGTTTCGGTAAGAAGGGAAAATTAAGTCCTAGGTACATCAAACCTTTTGAAATTCTAGAGCGAATTGGGGTTGTAGCTTACTGGTTGACAATGCCGCCAAGTCTCTCCAAAGTTTACAATGTATTTCACGTATCACTGTTGAGAAAATACATGCATGACCCAACGCATGTACTCACCTATGAGAAATTAGAACTGGAACCCAATCTGTCTTATTGAGAAGATCCTGTCAAGGTTCTTGATACAAGAGAATAAGTGTTGAGAAACCGGATGACTCGTCTGGTAAAAGTTCTATGGAGAAACCATAAGATGGAAGAGGCAACGTGGGAACCTGAGGAACTTATGATGAAGAACCACTCAAGACTTTTTATGCAGCCATATTCTAGAAATTTCAAGGATGAAATTATTTGAAGGAGGGGAGAATGTAACACCCCAAGCTTCCATGGTACACTTCTCTTTGAATAATACAGTAGCATGTGTTGTACACAACTTCAAATTCTAACACACCACAACCAATCAAACTAACTGTTATGAATAGTAATACTCACTTTTTGAAATTTTATAAATTTTATCATTCAAAATGGACTTCATTTTTGGATTTGGAATATCGAAATTATCTTAGGGTTAATTTTTGGTATTTTTCTGAAAACTTTCAATTTTTGATGAATAGTGAAAGACACTGAGTTATAGTTTAAAACCAATGTTTTATTTAAATAAATAATTATTTTATTTAATTTTTTAGGTCAAAATAGATACATAATACCTATATATGTTCAATATAATTAATTGGAGTCATTTTGTAATAATATTAGATATATAAAATTTTATTGAACTTTTCACCGTCTTTTACCCACCTCCTATGAGCATTTAAAAATTTACATAAAAATTAATTTTACCACTTCTATGAGTTGAATTTAAAAAATACAAGAGACATGGTTGATATCAGTAAGTAAAATGTGGTTTAATAAGATGAAAATAATTTTTTATGAATAGTAACTTTTTACTTTTATTTACCACGGTTAAAAGTAAATAGGGTAATTAAGGATAAAAATGATATTATTATTACCCTAAAACTTTTCCTAATTCTATTGGATAAGTGTAATTCGAATAAAAACAACCTTAGGAATAAAATATGATCCTTTAGGTCCACTTAGATTAGATTAGTACATTTATTATTATTTAATTCAAAGAGGAGTTAAAAGTGTTAAAATAAAAGTTTAATAACTAAACCATTTTTAATATAGGGTTATACATAAGATAAATTAGACTATAAATATTCATTAGAAATATGAAAAAATTTCCTACATAATGGTATTTTTTTTATAATTTGTAGACATTAAATAATTAAATTTATTTATGACACAATGATGATGCAGTAATTACCTAATTAATGAAATATTAAAATAATTGATATTATAAATATCCAAATAAATTTAATTTGAGACTTTTTATGAATTAAACTAATTTTATAGGTTAATATGACATATTAGAGTTGGTTAGATGAATGTTTTAGATGTAATAACGCTGTTATGATTTTAGCAAAAACAAAATACCAAATAGTGTCAAAATTGACATAAAAGAGTTTTTAAAACAAATATTATATTATAAATTGATATTATATTCTTAAAAATATAAGTTTTGGACAAAAAACTTATATAATGATAGTTGTATCATTAATTAACCACTTGGGGTTCTCTTGGAAGTATATAGTAAGTTTATTAACCATATAATATAAAAATACAAAGAGACATGGTCAATGTCAAACTATTTAACTAAGAGTTAAATCTAAAAGATAAGGTTAATATAGTGACCCAAACCTGTATAAAACCTATTGGTTGAGTGGTTTTAGACCCATCCAAACCTTATACTTTAAATAATCATTTTTGGATCCATTATAAACCAAAAATGATTTTATTATAAAATAATATTTCTAGCTTTTCCTTAGGTTCCCCTCACCCCTCTTATAAAAGGGCACTCCCCCTTCTCTCTAATTCACACCTTCAAAGCCATTTGGATCAGCCAAACCCTGCCCAAATACCCTCTAAACTATCCTACCTTCATCCTAGAGGCCTTTATTTAGTCAGAAATCCAACCTATGGAGCCCTTTTGATCAAATAAAAAAGAAGAACCTGAAGAAGAGGTATATATTTCATCACCTCTTTCAAGTTCCTTTCTTCTTCCACTTCCTCTTTCTTTGTTGTTTCTATTATAAAATAATAACTCCAGTATCTTCTATATACTGAGATGTTATTATAAATATGGTAAAAACATATTCATTATTCTATCCATCCTTTGAATGACATGTCACCATACGTGCGTACGTACGACTTACCGTCTCCACGTCGTGGTGTAATTGTTATTCAATACATTATTATTTGGATGGGTATAATAATGATGTGAAATTGATGTAAATAATAAATATAACATGATAATTATTCTGTATATATTATATACCATCCAATTATATATTATTTTAATAAGAATGATATTGTCGCTCGTGCGTACGTACGGATTACCGTCTCCACAAACGCGATGAGATCCATTCCCCATCGTATCCATTCAAGAATAATTTTCATTAGATGATTAAAAATAATTTTTAAAGACTTATATAATTTTGAATATGAATAATATACATCCTATCCATAACAAACATTACTTACTTAACAAATCATATAAAGGAAAATGAATTAGTTAACACTCGAAACGACGATAATACTAAGATATTATTAACAAAGCAATGTTAAAAGATCATATATAATATCATATAAATGTATATGATTATTTTATAATTTAATAACAATTATTTAAACATTATAAAGTATGTTAACATACCTTCAACCAAGGAAAAGTACAAGGTAATGGTTAATTTTACAATCTCTTCATTATCCGAGGTTGTTTATATGTAATTATCTACTGTGACCTATTTATCATCCACATCCATATTTCTTAAAAATGTATTTCAAAACATTATTACTATTTTATAGATTATGGGTTAAAGTAATTTATACCCTTGTTTGAATTTTATAAGATGTTTATAAAGTAATCTTTCCGTCGTTTTCCAAACACGGTACTTTATGACCTTTTCGACAAAATTAAGGTAACAATGTTTTTTAACTTATATGACGGGTGCAGATATTTTCCGCTATTATAACATCGTCGAATCTTCCCTTACAAGATTATAATAATATTTGAAAATATAAATGTTTTATTCTATAATTAAATGACTTTTAAATGATTTCAAAATAGAAAAATATATTTCTCTAAAAAGGTTTTGATTTCATCTATGTCAACATCCTTTGATGTATTTTAAGTTTGTTTGAAGTTGATTTATTATGATACAAAACTTCCATATTGTATTGAAGGTTTTTTGATATGTTTGATTATATATGTGTTATTTCATACCATTCATGGTTTATGGATAAAGTATTGACATTTCGTATGCCAATTTTAATATGAATGTTTATGTTATGTTTAAACCTTTTTATATGAGGAATGCATTGGACTTAGTAAGTGACGGGTGAAGCCCACTATAGCTTCTCGATGCATCAGTAGGTCTCATGAAAAAAACTAGTGTCTTGTCACAAGGCCTTGAAAAAATCTTATTTGTAGTCTTGGCAGAAGACCTTGACTATGTGGGTATGAAAGTCTGGCATTATGCATTCCATCATTATGAAAGTGGCTATTGATATTGCATGTGATTATTCGACTAGTAGAATATCCATGTGAGTAAGTAAATGGAATTATTCTGATTTATATTTTCTATATTATGATGAAGTTTATGTTGAAAAGTCTTTTTTTAGTTCTATACATTGCCTTAAATGTTTATTCTTATTTATGAAAGTTTCTGCTATATTGTTATCCTTACTGAGCATCTGATCCCACACCTTTCTATGTTTTATTTTTCCCAGGATGTGAAGAAGTATATTATGACTGTCCTAGAGGGATAATCTATGGGATCTCAATGCAGTCTATGGAAACAATGTTGTTGTAGTTTTCCATTTTATGATATAATGTAAACCTTATGAATGTATCTAGTACTTCATAGGCTACTAAACTAATCAGTCTTTCAAGACTTTATCTTTTGTGATCATGCCAATGTTATGTAATAATGCACTGACTCTGGGTAACTAGGTTCGGGGTGTTACATATGTGAATTACAATGCACAAAATTAGGAACATGGGGAGAATTTAATTCCTGTAATGGATAACTATTGACCATGTTTGAAACATTGTATCTATACCGCTAGCCTGAAATAGGGATGAAAAAACAAGGGTTGACCAATAATTATGTTCAAAAAATAGGAACAAACTCAAAATTTCATCCAATTCCTTTTGGAACATTGCCCCCAGATGGAAGGTGAGCCGATGCAACATAGCTAGGCAGTTAGGGGGTCCCTTGAGACATGAATGAGGATGAAGATCCAAATGAGGGACATGAAAAGAATGAGGGTGGAGTGTTGGAAAGTTTTAGAGGATTCCAACACTCTTGAAATTACACTACCATAAATTAAAGCACATTGTTATAGGTACATTGGTCTGAACAAAGATCAAACCCATATTTTAGGAAGAACCTCTATGGTGAGGGTCTAGGATGCCTTATAGTTTTTTATCATTCAAATGAGGATGATGAACATGCAATTTAACATCATACAATGAGGACGGTGAATGATACAATTCAATGTCATGTGATTAGGATGTGTCTCATAGTTTAATGTCACGTGATGGGGATTTTTTGCATAGTTTAAGGTCATACTACATGGAAACTAGAAATGTTTGTTCCTAGAATAATTATGTGGCATGGGGGAAATAAACCCTTTGTGAACAATCTAAAAGGGTCTCATGTACCACACAAATATCAAGAAATAAACAGGAATAAGGCTTCTAAAAAGTGGGTATAAGTGGTGTGGTGGAGTGATAAGCCCAACACACCACAATTTCCCTGTGGGGTATCTTAGTTTAAGGTCATATAGTTTGGACCATGGAAAACAGTTTAAATTCATGCTTCTTGGAATATATGATGTCCATTACTAAAGTAATTGTGTGGAACATAGGAAAGAAACCTAATTTGAATGATCCCAAAGAGGCTTTCATACCACACCGATATTAGAAAAATGGTAAAAAGAAGGTACATGTGATACGATAAGAGGAAAAATCACAATAAAGATCTTATTTTAAGGTCATAGAGTTTGCACCATGAAAAACATTTTAAATTCATGTTTCTCAGACTAACGGAAAATTTTCAGTCCTAGGGAATTCATATAACACGTAAGAGATAAAACCCAATGGTAATGAGGCCAAGGAGGCTCAAACATTGCATACACACCTTAAGATGAACTTCATGATGTTTAAGGTCACAATGCTTGGACTGTAACTGAGGCTGAAGGTCCAACAAGGTTAATGAACCTGTGGCTGGGCCTGAAGAAAAATTGTCTAGGTATCACTATGTATCCCATAAGGATGTGAATCAGGCCGCACATAGTTCTGGAACATAGTGTGTTTGGACACCAACATTGGTGGGGGAAATCCTTTCTGGTGAGGAAGCTGACATATCCCACAATTATTGTGGGGCAGCCTAAACTCGTTCAGGGTGGGACTCTAGTTTAATGTCATACGTTGAAGACATTAACTCTCAGTTTAAGGTCATAGAACTTGTACTAAAAGGAATAGTATCTCAAATGGGTATGTGTGGTGTGGTGTTGTGATAAACCCGATGTGAACGAGGACCAATGAGGACCATGCACAACACATCCCAAGAGAGGCCTACATACAACTTAAAGTTATGTTGCTTGGACTTTAGGGTCTAGTTTAAGGTCATATAGGTTAGAACACAGGGGAAGAACTCCAAGAGGAATGTACGTAATGTGGTGGTATAACAAACCTGACATGAATGAGGCCAAATAAGATCACACACACCACATATGCATTCCTAAAGCAGCTCACATATAGTTTAAAGTAATGTTGCTTGGACTAAGCTTGCAATTTAAGGTTGTGGAGTTTAGACTTGAGTAATCCTAAGTGAAAGAAGGGAAATACTGAGGCTGGTCCCATAGGCAAAGTTCCTTGGTGTCTCTATGTATCCCATAAGGATGATAATCAATACACACATAGTTATGGAGAATCTATATAGTTTAAATTCATACAGTAAGTAAAAAGATAAAATGATCTGAAGAGGGAATAATGTTGCAGCTGGACCCAAAATTGATGATCCAGGAATTTCTACGTATCCTTTATATACAAGAATCAATCTACACATAGTTATTGAAGGAAAATTTCCCCTATTTAGGTCTTACCCATACACATAGAGATAGGGAATTGCATTTTTTGTTCTTAATTTTTTTTGTTGAGAAAATTTTACTTTTAAGCAATTTTTTTTGAGAAGATGAACCAAGATGGAAAGTCTGGGTGTCGCTATGCATCCTGTATAGATATTAATCAATCCATAAATAGTTCTGGACAATTTTCATGGTAGACGACTAGTGCTAAGGGTGATTTTGTCTTAAGCGATAACACCACAATGCTATGCCATTTTTCATTATGAAACTAGGAAGATGATGCTGCAGTTTAAGGTCATGTGATAGGACCAATACATGCATTTTAATGTCATATAATAAGGAAAATAGTTGGGGGAGATGTATCCTATAGGGGATGTGTATGACATGGAAAAATAACCCGATGCGAAAAAGGACCATGGAGGCCTACACCACACCACACACTCCCAAGAGAAAACTCAGAACAAGACGCCGAAGGGGTGAAATTATGTATGGGAATAAAGAATAAATGTTTGGGAATTCCTACATATCCCATAAGGATGGGAATCAGATCATAAGTAGTTCTTAATCATAGAAGGGTAGAAGACCGATGTCAGAAGCAATGTCCTATTCAATGAGAACATCATGGTAGTGTTGTGTAGTTTAGAGTTATATAGCCTGGACTGTATGGTTCTTAGTTTAGGGTCATAGAATTCAGACCAATGGAATGTGGGTATCTTTTATGGATATGTGTAGTGTGGAGTAATGATAAACCTAAAATGAATGAGGACCAAGGAGGCCCAATTCTACACAACACATTCTTAAGAGAACCATGTAGAGGCTCTTAGTTTAAGTTCATAGAGTTTGTAACATAGGGGATCCTAATTTAAGGTCATAGAGTTTTTACTATGATATTCTGAAGATCATATATGTGGGTAAAAACCCTAACAAGACTCCTAATCCCATGAGATCCATGCTCAGTGTGTAAAACAAGGAGTGGTGTTAGGATTTCTCTATCACATATAGAAGCATACAACATGGGTGAGGAAATTCCATGTTGAGAATGTGCCAATGATACTGAAATTCCCACTCAACGTGCACAGATGCATGAGGGGAAACACTAGGGATGTTAGAGTTCCAATAGAATATAGGAAGGTGTGGAGGATGTAAATATAAACCTCCAAGGTCTGAATTATAGAAGGGGTGACTGATCGGAAGGACCACTGTTGACTATGTTCACAACATAGGATCCAAAACTTCACCAGTCAAGGGTGGGGTATGAAAATGAAGAATCGACTATTGACCAAGTTTGAAACACAAGATCCACTATTTTCTGCTAAATATCCATTAGGGAGTTGGCCCATGACAGGAGGTGAGATGAAGCATAATGAGACCATCACCGTTAGGGGGTCCATCTAGATGTGAAAGATGGTGGTAATCTGAACCCAAAAAGACTCAAAGTATGGAGATGGGTTGGGGAAGTGCCTGTGTGGAACTTGACACTTTAAGCCTCGTACCCCAGATCATCAGAGCATGTCAGTGAAAAGACCCAACCGAACTCAAGATAAAAAACCCTGGTATCATAAATAGTTTAAGGTCATATATTTTGGACCAAGGGATCTCAGTTTAAGGTCATAGAGTTTGGACTATAGGTACCTTGTTTAATGTCATGTTTCTAGGACGTATCCTTGTGGTTTAATGTCATGTGGTAAGGATGAAATGTTACACAGTTTGTTGTCATGAAACTAGGACATTGAGGAGAGAGAGTTATCCTAGAGGGGAAGTGCGTGGTATGGAAGAAAACCCGACATGAATGAGGAAAATAAAGATCCACATCACGCCATACACTACTAAAGGGAAACTCAGTCCAAGGGGATACAAGGTTTGGGATCCTATGGTTGGGTCTGAATAAAAAATATCTAAGCGTTCTTACGTATCCCAGTAGAATGGGAATCAAGATACATGTAGTTCTTGAGAATGGAATGGTAGATTACCGATGCTAGGGGAAATTTCCTCTTATGCGAGAACAATGATGCTACACAGTTTAACGTAATGCATCTAAGATGATAGGGAAGGCATCTCAACCCAAAAAGACATACATGCACAAAAGGAATAAACCAATGCAAATGAGTCCAAGGAGGCCCATGCCACACCGCATTATATTGAGTATATTCACACACAATTTAGAGTCATGATGTTTAGACTAGGAGGTGAAGCATAAATATGTGGCGTGGAATCACCCGATGTAAATGAGGATAAATAAATCCAACACCACACAACATATTCTGGAGAATAACTTTCATTTAGTTTAAAGTCATAAGTCTTGGACTAGGAGGTGGGTATCTAAGAAAGGGGACATGTGTAGCGTAGTATAAACAACCCGATATGAATGAGGACCAATGGAGTCCCACACCGTATGACACATTTTCAAGGAAAAACTACACACAATTTAAAGTCATAAGGCTTGGACTTGGGTGACTAGTTTAATTTCATGTGCTTGGGGTGCTGGGAATGCACCTTTTAAGGTCCTGAAAAAGGGACCATCAGTGCTGTACAGTTTAACGTCATGCAGATAAGACAATGTTGCATAAAATTTAACGCCATATTGTAAGGATGAGTACATGCAATTTAACATCATGTGGTAAGGATGGCACTACATATAGATTAAGGTCATGATGCCTAGACCAATGACTCTTAGTTTAAAGTCATAGAGTTTAGACCAAGGGTTCTTAGTTTAAGGTCATAGAGTTTGGATCATAGGCGCCTAGTTTAACATCATGTGTCTGGGACATATCTGTGCAATTTAACATCATGTGGTACAGATAATGCTACGTACAATTTATGGTCATGCTTCATAGACCAAAGGATCTTCTTGAGAATTTCTATTTGAGTAACTTGGCATTGGTTAGAGGAGTGATGCGCTCCCCATCCATGGTGACCAAAGAGTATTAACTATTGGGATAGATATTGTGAATGATGAAAGTCCCTTCCCATTCAATCTCCTAATTTGTTGGATTCCTACTAGGTATCATCAACGTCTGGAGAGCCAAAAATATATCACCTTGGAGGAAAGAAAATAGGTGAACTTTCCTGTTGAACTCTATGGATATCTTGTTTTGGGGCCACTATAGATTGTGCAAGGACTAAATCCTATTCTCATCGAGGGATTCCAGTTCAGTTAGATGAATCTATGCTACTTTTTTGATGTCTACTGATCATAGACAGTGGTGTAGAGTGATGGAAACTAAATATCTATGGTCATGACTACATTTTTTCTGTATATTAAGGAATATAGAGTCATCTAGGTGGAATTGGGAGTCATCGTATGATAATCCTAGAGAGCATTGGGGAGCATGTCTGTCCAACTCTTCTTCTTCTAACCCACTATAATCTGAAAAATATTGGAGAGGGTTTTGTTGAATGCCTCAATCTTTACATTTTCTTGTGCATGTTAGTGAGAAGTATAGTTGTATCAGATGTTGTACTTGGTGTACAATTTCTTTAGTTTAAATTCCCATAAGTTGGTTCCATTTTCGATGAGAATAACACGGGGGACTCTAAATCGATGGATGACGTGGGATCTCACAAATTCATCAACTGATCGGGCCTTGAATTCCTTGAGAGGAATCACCTCTTCCCACTTAGAGAAGAAATACTTTGCGGTCAGAATAAACCTGCACTAGTGAGCTATTACTGGTGGATATGGTCCCACGACATCGAGTCCCTAGACCAAAAAGGGGAAAGAGTACTTGATATTATAGAGGGTATATGGTGGTCGATGAATGAATTTGGAATGAATCTGACATGCATGGAACCTCTTGGAGAACTCAATATATTCATGGACCATGGTGGGCCAAAAATAGCCCAGTATTCAAATCTGGTGGGAGAGCTTCAACCTAGCTTGATGAGAACCACATGACCCGACATGAACTTCCTACATAACCTAGGGAATCTCATATCCTTAAATGAAGCATACTAGAATTACATCAAACCCACATTTTTAGAGAGTCTGCTTGAGGTTGGGCCCAATATGGAGGGTGAATAGAACTGAACACTAATGGATTCTCTCATGTTCGACTCTATCTGGCAGGAGATTTCCATGATGGAGATAATTAATGAAAGGAGTCATCCAATTAGAGGTATCTTAAGCTATAAGGATATTTAGAGGTCCCGATGTGGAAGCACAGATGGTAAGGTGATTTATCTATTGGATGTCATCTTTATATGAATTGATAAGGGTGATCAATCTTCAATGAACCACATGAATGAACAGATCATCCTGGTCAGGATTTGTGAGAGAAGTGGTTATACTATCCAAGTCATCATCTCAACCATTCTGTGACCAGGGAACATGAGTTACCTCTAGCTGAGAAGGGAATCAGGCCATCAGATGGAGAAAATGCCTGAGCAAGGGAACAAGCTCTGGATTCCTGAAAATGTAGTCACCATTGATATTATTGATGAATAAATCAGAATACCCTTTAACATGCAAGTGGGAAACATCAATTTCGAGAGATATCTTGAGACTAGTGATGAGATCCTAATACTCTACCTCATTGTTGGTTCAACCTTCTGATAGTAAGAATGAATAAGGCATAATATCTTGTATAGGTGTGATAAATACAATCCCCAAGACTACTCTGTTAAGCCTGAGATCATTAATCCTTCTACCGATCAGGATCCGGGAGGTGCCATCGAAACGAATCTGCCAATATAGACTAGCTTGTTCCACTAAGAGAATAACCTCATCTAAGAAATCAACATCTAGATGCATTTCCTTAGGGGTTGGATGAGTGGATAGAAAATATTCCAGTGCTTGACCCTTGAATACCTTCTACGAAATGAATATGATGTTGAACTAATGAAGAATCACCACCCAACATGCTAGCCGCCCTTTCAATATCAAGCAGTTTAGAATGTACTTTAGCAGATCTACATGGGACACCAAATGTATCTCATGATGCTATAAATAGTGTCACAACTTATGCAATACAAAAACCAGTGTGATTAATCTCTTATCTATGGTAGAATATCTAGACTATGTGTCAAGGAGCATGCGATTGAGATAGTAAAAATTGTTCTCTATCCCTTCATTGTTCTTCTAAGAAATCAAGGCGTCGAGGGATCATTCTAGAGCGGTCACATAGAGGATCAACTGCTTCTCGGAGATGTGCGGTATCAGATCCAGAGGCTATAGAAGATAATTATTGATCTCCTAAAACATGGCTTTACACTATTCATCCCACTGATATATGTCACCATTCATCATTAGTCTAGAAAATGGATTACACTTTCTGGCCAAATTCATGATGAATCAGTGTATATAGGACAAGTGGCCTTGAAGGACCTGGGGATCTTAGAGGTTACTCGGAGGAGACATAAAAATGATGTATTTGATCTTATATAGGTCTATCTTGATTCTTTTGTATCTAACAATGAATACTTGAAACTTTCTGTATGTCACCCCGAAAGCACATTTTAAGGGGTTCATCTTGAACTACCGAGAGCAAAGGAAGCTGAACACTCTCTCAAGATCTATGATATGGCCTTGAAACAGACATGATTTTACCACCAAATTTTCCACATATCATTCCACTATAATCCTAAGTATTGGCTTGAAGATGTGGTGCATAACACACTTATAGGTATCTCTTACATTCTTCATACTGAAAGGCATCATCTGATAGAAGAAAGTACCTTACGGTGCCCTAAAGGAGGCATATAATCTTCTATGGGGGACATCTAAATATGGTTGTACTCGGAATACCCATCCATGAAGGAGAGATCATAGAACCTAGTTGTGGAATCAATTAATAACTCTATCACTAGAAGGGGAAAATCATCCTCTAGGTAGTGGTGGTTAAGATCCTAGAAGTTGATACAAACTCTAATGTGTCCATTATTCTTCCTGATCGGGATGATATTGGATCTAAAATCAGGGTACTGAACTTCCCTGATGAAGCTGGATTTGATAAGATTATCAAATTCAGCCTCGACCATGGAACCTTGAGATGGATGCATCTTCTTGGGAGGATGCTTGAACCCACGATGTCTCACAGGAAGACCAATACGGTGGACAACGACCTGAGGGTCTAGTACTGACATCTCTTCATATCTCTAGGAAAAAAATCATGGTTTTTCTTCAAGAAGTCTACATACTTCCACTTTTCCTCTATAGGAATGGATGCACTGATCAACATTGGACTCAGATTTACCTCGGTACCAAGATTCACCTAGAACAGTTCATCGATGATAGTGGATATTACTTCCTTGAATGTAGGAGGAGAGTCCTCCAAATATTCTTCATCATATGAGGCATAGGAAGCATCATAAATTGGTAATTCCTCTAAGTTGACTAATCTTGTAGGAACGCTAGTGCCGAATTGAGCAGTGGTGGAATCCTCATTAGAAGAATCCTGCACTGTGGAAACCATGGAGATAAAGGATATCAAGAAAATTCCATCAATCCTTCAACCAATGGGTCTATGATTGATATAAAATTAACGGTGATGGGTCATTTTTTGATGGTTCAACCCGGATCAGAGGAAAAAGTAATTCTGATAGATATTTGTAGCTATGAGGCAAACATCTTGATACTTGACAGGAGTAAGGGTTCTAGTATTATCTAAGACTGACTCATGTAGGAATATGAGGTACTCTTCTAGAATTATTTTAAATGAGAGACATGGAACCCTTTTCTCTCAGAAATGACAAAGAAGTTCCCCAAATCCAGCGTCATAGATTCCAACTAGTGAATTGGGAGAAAAAACACGTCATCCAAGTCAATCCATGGGTTGGCTGTGATGGAGGTATGATCAACCTCATTGTTATACATATGATTATCCTTGATTTGGTAGTAATAAATTTCTATTTATCGAGCTTCACAAGAGTAAAAAGGTGAAGCATCACCATAGAGAATGCCTACTCGACCATTGAGGGAGTACTTGAGGCACTGGTGGTAGGAGGAGGGAATTGCCGTGTGCAGATGGATCCAAGGCCTACCCATCAATGCATTATAAATAGTGTCTTATGAGATAACCATTAATTAAATTTCTTCTATTAGAATTATGAATTGGGTCATCAAACAGATACGAACTCATGGTCTCTGTTCGGTGCTATCGTAACCCTAAATCTTCAGGTTAGAGGGGAAAAAATATGCTTTGATGAGTCCCAGCTTGTGAAGTGTCTGGGTTAAGATGAGATTGATCCCATAAACTATGTCAATAAGATAGTGATGGACCTCCATGCCATTGAACTGTCAAGTGATGTTCAATGATTGGATGTGCCCCTGCACGAGATAACTCTCATCTTCTCTAGAGAAAGAGATGACGACCTAGAATTATGACTACTCAACATACTCATTTTGGAAAGTATCGTCTATAGAAAACACTATTTTAAACTAGAGTGGGATATTCAAGGCTTCTGTAATGGATTCTCGCATCTCTTCTAACATATGGAGGGACTCAAGGATTAAGATTTTGGCAGGAATGCTAGCGAGGTGCTTCAACACATCATACTTCTGCACTAGGCATACTTTTTTTCTTGTTGGGGGTCACTCTGAGGTGGGAAAAATGACAGGAACTACTGGAGGAACCACAGGGTTCTGGATGGTGTCGGAAAAATTCTTCTGATTAGACAAGCTAGTAAGATTCACCACTGGATGACTGTCGGTTGACTGAGGGCCTGCTGAATGTAGATGATCACGATACGACCATGACAGTTCTAGCTAGTCAATGAGCACGATCAATGGTGGAAGTGGATCTGGTGGAGTGGGATGGAAGGACTATTCTTACCGAGCTCTATGAAATTCCTACTATTTGGTCTCAATGGAATGCATATCTTGGCTTGGATCACTGAACTAAGAATTTCAGTGACTTTCCTATCCTCGATTTCTTCTTTGATGGCGTCTTCTAGGGAAATTTTGAGGGCTTGACTGAAACTCCTCATTGTCAGGGACCATGTAGGGATCCACCAATTTGATGGTATTCACAAATGCACACTCTTGATCATTATTAGAGGAGTCTTATAGTATGGGACAGATCCTGGGTGTGATACCTATCTCCGAAGCCATAAAGTTTACGAGCATATGAGACAAATTCGACAGATGTGGGTAACTTTTCTTTCCCTTACGCTATCGATGCCTACTCTTCTGAGATGTCAAGGGTTGAGAGGAGGATTTAGAAGTGACATTTGGAGATGGAACAATGACTTCTGGAGGTTCGGACCATCCTAGACAGGCATAGATGATGCCACATTCATAAGAAACTTCCCTACAAGCCATCCAATCATCATACTTCTGAGTTCCACAACTAGAGACTTATTTCCAATTGTCGAAACCTTCACTTTCACTATTGAGATCGATAGAGATATATTGTATCTATGCTAGGAGTTTGGATAAACAGATAATTCCATTATATATCTAATCCTAGAGCTAATCCTTGAACACTTATAACTGTTTGATGGTATTTCCAAGAAACCTGTGGTAAGGACAGTAGTCAGGGTAATCAGTGAGTTTGGCCTCCTAAGAATTTATACATTTTGGGAGCTTCATGGTTCCTTGATCTAGAGTGCTGTGGAAATAAATGAGAACCTTGTCCTTTGGGAAGTAATAGGTTTAGTTTCTTCTATCCCTATGGGTCCCCTAAGAGCCATATTATGACGAGGAGGTGGTAGAGGATGAGGAGATAGAACTAAATTATCTCGTCTGGGTGGTGGTACCTATCGAGGAGATGCCTACCGATTTTGAGGGTGATGAGGTAGAGATTTCTATGGCTGCTATCCTCAAAGGGGTGGTTTCTGGTGATGTTTTGCTAGAAATAACTCTAGTGGATTTAGGGTCCCTACATACACTGCGGTGGAAGTCTCTATCTTGGCGGCTCTTCTTTTAGGGGATGGAGGCAACAAAGGACATTCTTGCTTGTCCTACTACAAGGATTCCTCTAATAATTGAGCCTTTTCAGGGAAATCCTAGAATCCACCTAGGATCTTATGAAGAATGATGGTGGGGATCAATTCATCTTTGAAATTACCTATGAACATTATCAAAAACTTCTCTTGAGTTAGCGGCATGTCAAGTGAGTATGTGAGGACTTTCCACCAAAAAATGAAGTCTACGACACACTCATCTGGATGTTTCTTATACTTAAAGTGATAAAAAATGCTTATATTGCACGTGGTAGAACTGAACTGGTAGAGAAAATACATGTGAATATCATTCTAGCCGGGGATATACCTGATGGGTAACTGGGTATACCATAGAAATGTCAGCTCTTCTAATATTTGAATGAAACATTGGATATTAGATGATTCCTACTACTACGGGGTTCCCAACATAGGTCCACACCTTAAGATGAAGTGTTCCAGATGATACTGCAGTTCTACTATCCCATTTAAAGGGGTGAAGGTTGGATTTCTGAAATCTGGGGGTGCTCGCATGTTGTCCACCCATGCTGGATATGACTTTCCATCCAGTGGGATCCCCACCTATCATGCTTCTAAGGCTTTGATCTAATTAGTTAGATAAGATATCAGGTCATCCTTGGGGGGGGGGGTTCCTATCTTGCTAAATATTCCTAACCACTGGGAAATTTATAGGCTCATAAACATTATAAGAAGGCCTGGTAGCTCACAGAACAATCTGTAGAGTAGTTGGAGGAGAAGCTTGTGGGACAACTTGATCCAGATCCCAAGTGGGATTCTCATGCTGCTCGAGCAGATTTAGGGATGCATACCATTCTCGATTACCATTGTCTCTAGCTTATTATTTGTTTGTATTCATGAGATTACCAAGATTGAGTGGGGGAAACTATCCAAGAAGGATCTACAGTTTCCCCAACTGATCCAGTGGAGGAGGAGCATGATCCTGTTGGGGATCACTGTAATCTGGATGTCACTCGGCAATGAGCTCATTGATGTTCTGATTATGATCTTTAATATGATATCATAGAATGATGATTGTGGGATCATCCTTGGAATTTTGCGTGACATCAGGTGGGTCCAAGGGATTTAGTGATCCCTTACCCTTGTTTAGATTCCAACCAATGAGAAATGATGAATATGGTTGTTCTAGGCCAAGAGTCAACCTCTGATAGAGAGTGATAATACCAAGTGGGTCCATGAGACACTGTTCTACCCCAGTAGGTTGATCCTCGTCATTAGACTTTGCACCAATATCCTCTTCCTTGGGCAGCGCGACCTCAGTCATATTCACTATGAAAACACCTGAAATGTCCTTGATGCCTCTAAGTAAATCTAGCTACCGCTTGATGGGGATGAAGTGAAGAGTGACATAATTCCCCCAACCATGGACCTACATGAATTAGTATGCTTTTAAAATTATTCTAGGGATAATTATGAAGCTCTAGACACATCGGCGTTGAAGGATCTGGTGGTAACCAGGTGATGTAGGATGCTGTGCCATTGGAATTTCTACTAAATTTACCATGAAAAATTATTGTACAATGTCGTCAAAGTGTTATTGACTCTTAGATTAGACCAAATGATGGATGAGAAGGCAAAAATGCGTCACCTAGATGGTTCAGTGAAAACAAAAGACCTCTTCCTCAACAAGGGACTCTGAAATGTCGAAGTCAGAAACTAATTTCGGCCAAAATATTTTTGAAAGATGGTTAGTGGTGAGATCATCCCATAAGATTCTCTACTCAGAAGTGGTACATGAATCTTGGATACCCTAGTCTCTAATTGGCACTGGTTGAGAAGATGGAAACAACACAGATGTGGGATGTTGTGGCAGTGGACTGGATGATGAAGAGACTATTGCATGAGCTGGATGATCACTGCACACTGGATCATCTCTTAGAGGTGGTAATGACTACATCATCACATCCTTGTAGGAATGGGTACTAACCACTTCTTCTTGTGTGATGGAAGTGGCAATAATCCAAGGGTCCACTAGGTACTGGCGGTCTATCATATCCCAAAAATAATCTTTGTGATCTCGTGTAGATGTAGAGAATGAAGTTGGTGATGACAGAGATGTATAAACCGTGAGGCATTGGAAGAGAGCCAAATATTCCTCCACCTACATATATCTGTGAAGTAATTCAGAGATCTGGTGGATCTCACCTTCTATATTGATGAGCTTTGCCAGTTGAGATCCTACCCCAGAATTCAATACAGAAGATTGGGGTAAGACTCCATCATTGGGTCCCATCCAGCTTTAGTATCAAAGAAGTGAATGGGATTTACAAAAACTTATCACTTCTCATAGTTATTCCTTCAGTGATGATGGTCCTCCCTTCTTCCCTAGGATAGTTTGTTAGGGTAGGGGAATTTTTTGGCATAAGGAGTACCTTTACGCTGCTAGTTGATTACATGGGGAGGACCTCTGATTTGGTGAGCGTAGGTGTGAGGGTCACCTGGGAATATGTAAAATGGGATATGGGGATGGACTTTATATAACTCATCTCTAGAGAGGGGAGGACCTATGCTTTGACTTTTTAGGACACGGGGAGGACCTCTGCATCGGTTGTCATTGGAGTGGGGAAGAACTCTGCTCTGGATATGGGTGGAATGAGGAGGAACTTAGTACAGATGTATATTTACATAGTAGGGAGGGCCTTTTCTAGAGTCTTCAGGGATATGGGGAGGACCTCCATGTAAATTTTTAGTGGAGTGGGGAGGACCAATTCTTTTATGGGTTGAGGTGTGAGGAGGACCTTTGCACTGATCGAACTGAACACTAGGATAACCTCTATACTGAACAACGATAGCATGGGGAGGAACTTTGTACTGATGATGGATGGAGTGGGGAGGACCTCTACTTTGGTTGTTTCTAGAGTGGGGAGGACCTCACTAGAGCTGGGGATGATGTGAGGAGGACCTTCACATCACTGGTAAGAGATGTAGGCTGGACCTCCATATCTGGAACCATTAGCATGGGGAGGACCTCCATACTAAACATCGATGAGGTGGGGATGACCTCCACCTTGGTTAATACTAGGAACATGGGGAGGACCTACAAGTATGGTGAGAGAGTAGGTAGGACCTCCACTTTGGATGGATACTTCACGGGGAGGGCCTTTTTGGTAAGTCTCATCATCACGGTTTGGCCCGTAACAGTAGTTGGGGACGCTGGCGACTGAGAGAGTCAACCCAAATCACCAATGATGTGGTTGAAGGCTCGATCCCAACTAGGTGTTGAGGATTCCTTGATCAGTAGTAGTAGGGACTTCGAAGAGTGCTCCAGGAGTGGAAAGGGACACTAGATTTATTGAAGATGATGCCCCCTAATAGAAATATTTCTAAGATTGGGCCCGATGTTGGTGTCGGGTGAGTCAGACCAGGGATGGAAGAGCAGGGGAATGGTCCACCTATTCCCTAGCATGAAGAAATAGTTGCTGGAGGTTTTTATGCGGCCTAGAGGGAGCCCTCCTTGGTAGATCCCGGGCGGTGGTTATTTATGGCATGACTCGGGTATCCCCTACCTCTTGGGAATAGGGGAGTGAGTTGAAGGAGTGCTCCAAGGAAATAATCCTGAAGTGGTTTATTATAGGAGTGGGTAAAAATGTCTCACTATGTGGCCCTTGGGGGTGGTAGTTATGACAATAAATAGAAGCCTCTAGGTCCTGGAGAGCCATGTCTCATGTGGGAATGACTCCCTACAGCTCATAACTTCATATGAGGATGTCTATCACCCTCCTCTAGATGATCTCAGAGGGTGATATGGGGTGTGGGTGCCTGAAAAATGATGAAGTCATGGATGTTGTGGTGAAGTTGGGGTCACACAGGATCACCACATCGACATCTCTCCTACCCCTATGTTAGAGGTCACTGGATGAGCGATATCTTACAGCTTGGGTCCTGAAAAACAGGAAGATTCAACTTTCAGTATAGATATAAAAAAATAAATTCCCAATTCCCTAGAATTGTACAGTCTTCCATGGATGAAAATAAATATCCATTTTTATAATTCCATAGATGGATATTCCCAACGTTCAACTACCCTAACTGTTGGTGAGTTCCATGTTGGGCCCGATTTTTTCTTAGTGAGCCCTGGTACTAGATATCTATATCCAATAACACATCAATATGTTGAACTGATGACTTGAATTACACTAGTACCCACATTGAGGAGAAGAGATTCACGTCAGGCTCTCATTTTCTATTTTCAATGCTTTCCGCTGGGGCACGTCTTCCGTGCACGTCTCCGCTGTTGCGCTGGCTGAAAGACTGTATTGTACCCCTAATTCCTACTTTCCAAAGGTGGGCAACATTCATTTCTTTCTCGGTGATTTATTCTCCTGTATTGAAATGGAATTATGGGATGTTGGTTCCTCCCTCCCCAGATTCCTCCATGGATCTTGTCTCCTAGTATGGGTCTCCTTCATAGATTTGAGTCATAGTTTGTGAAACTCATTCATAGTTCTATCTCTTTGTGGATTTTGGTTAATTATGTTACTTTTATCTAGACATTCCAAGGGGTCCTGGAAGGGAAGCAACCTTCAGTTAGGAGAGTAGTCACATTGAGTATTAGGTAATGTATGGACGTTGGAACACTAGAACAACTGTATTCTTCCTCATAAGAGGTCTTATCAGGGGTTTAGAACCCAAGGAATTCCACATCAATCGTAGGGTATCTTATTCCGGAGGCATGTATCCTATGGTTTTCCTCAGACATCCCATGCTTATCATGGGGTAGGTCATGATTTAATATATTGCGGAGATGGTAAGCGAGGTATTGATCGGGATTCTCGACGAAGGTAGACCAGAGAGGTGCAACCCAATTAGGGGGACACCTGGAAAGTTTACCAGATGGATAGATCATAACTCCCAATGAGAGCAGACCTAGGATGGTTTATCTCATAAAGAGAAAGTTTCACACCATAAAGATTGATCCTAACACCACTGAGGGTGGATTAGAGAGGTTCAACCCAATGAGGGGGACACTAAGGTTTACCATTGGCTAGGATCTAACCTCATGGATACTTCCAATGAACCTTGAGATAGGGATCAAAACCCACTTAATTTAAAGGGGTGATGTGGGGATTAAGCACTGAGACTTCTCGTCACAAGAGGATTTCTCTTGGTTGGATGGTGTGGATTGTGTGGGGCTTACGTACTGAGACGTCCCAAGTGCCACTAAGAGCAGTGATGGGGTGAATAGGGATTACTTGCTAAGATGACCCAGATGGATGACATGATCTCACTAGGATATGAGTGAGGTGATGGATGATGTGTTGGAGTGGAATGGAAGGAATGGATGGAGTGTGAGAGATATTGGGCTTGAACCTCATGGAGGCTTACTATGTACCCTATTTAGAAGTTAGGGATAAAAATCCATATAGTTGGAGAAGGGGAAATGATACTCCTAATAATGTTGCCTATGAGAATGGAGCATATGTATGAGGACCCAAAGGAAGTGTAACCTATGGGATGGGGAATGATCCTCCCAAGACATGGTGACTCGAGGGAAAACTAGGATGGGAATGGATGATGGGATTGAAACTTAGGGAGTCTTTCTATGTACCCTATTTAGAAGATAAGGATCAATGTCCACATAGTTCAAGGGAAGCATTGGGTCTTAGCACTAAGACAACCCATTGGACATGCCAGGGCTTATGCATGGGAGCGGCCCAAATGGATAGATATTGGGGATAGGTCACCTAAGGAGGTGTCCTAGATAAAAATGGGGAATGTGGTTGAACATCAAGATTTTACTAGGTTATAGAGGCATAGGGTAAAATCATGATGGATGATGGATGAAGTGGGTGATGGTAGATGGATCAGAGCACCCCATAGAGGTGGATCCAAGGGGATGTTTTCCATAAAGGGAATATGTCACATCATGAAGGTAAATACCTAGGAGGGATCATCTGGGTTTACTATTGGTTGGTATTGAACCTCATGGAGGATTCCTACGTACCCTATTTAGAAGAAAGAGATTAAAAACTACATAGTTTGGAAGGGGGGAATAGGAATTACTCCAATAGGATTGCCCATATATAGAAGGGTTTCATAGTCACTACTAAACTTTAAGACCACATGATTCATGATCAGTGTGAGAAACAAAAGGAATTAGTAAACCATATGATCACATTGTGAAAGATGCATCAATAAGAGATGGTGTGGGGCTTATGCATAGTAGTTTCTCGAAATGGATCTCATTCAACGTGAGGAATATTTAATTCCATGAGAGGAAAATCTCAATACCATGGAGACAAGTAGGTGTGGAAAATGCCCAAGGCATGACACCCCATGTGCATTGTATGGGGTGGGACTACAGTTTAACATCACGTGTTGAGTATAATGGTGCTGGGAATTTTTATGTCCTGTAGCTCGGATGGGGAGGAATCACTCCCTACCCCTTGGACTTACATAACTAGAACTCACTAACCCTTGGGGGAGGGAAGGTGCCATCAATTCCAAAAAGAGGGAGTGTGGAGGAGTGGTTTATAGTGGGGTCCATGTTAGTGTGGCTATAATGAAAAGTAAAATCCATTAGAATGCTTATAATGAAAAGTAAAATTCTAGACAATGAAACATAGGACACCACATGAGGGACTAATAAATCACTACATACAATCCTGGAGGTCCACACTGAAGAGGGTCTCATGAATCACGAATCCTCAATGAGAGAGGCTTCACGAATCTCTGATTATTCATGGAGAATCATATCTTTTCAAAGGATGGGGACCCAACCTTAGCATGGATTCCTAGCCTGGTAGAATATTTCTTCACAAAGGCTTAATGCTCCTCAAATCCTTGAGTAAACCAAAGGGTCTCCTTCCTCTGTGAAAGGCATGGTCCTTCATGAAAGGCATCCCTAACTTAGGCATGGGTAAATAGGAACAAGGGAAAGTGTGGATCGTGATTCTCAAGTACCTTGGGTGATCCATCTTACCACTGGTTCATGATGCTCATGGGCTTCACGAAATGGGAGATTAGAAGTCGAAAGTTTAGGATAAATTTCCTTTTGAGGTGGGGTGAGCTGGGTATTTATGGGTAGTGGGGTCTCGTGATGCTCGGAGGCACTCCGTGAAGGAAAGAAAGGATTTTCAAAAGGTGGTACTCTTTTGGACTCATGGATCCATCCATAAACTACATTATAATGGTTGTGTAGGGTGTCAGACTCATGGGAGATCTGTCAGCACTTCGCGCCTTCACGGTGATGAGGGGCACCACAAGGGAGCTTCGTGAGGTAGCCCTTTTTTGATGATATTTGGTTCTATTGATCTTGAATTTCATAATTAAAAGTTGTGCCCTTATTAAATCTATCACAGGGAATGAATTTCAGTTCCAAAAAAGTCATTATGTGAGTTCTAACATTAGGTATTTGTGAAGTATGAGGGGAGTGTATTTGATTTGGAGATAAATCCCTGGTTGGAGGAGCTCAAGACCACCTTTAGTTTTACCTAAGCCAAGGTAGAGTATCAAGTTCTATTGGTGGTTAGTCAGATGTGAGGAGCTATGTTCCAATGATTTATTTTTTATCTCGGTGAGAAGAAGGGGGTATACATTTCTTGGGATGATTTTTAGAGTCTATTTCATGCTGAGTTTTTATCATCAATGATGAGGGAAATAAATAGGTAGGTACTACTCTCCCTTCAATAGGGTATCCAGAGCATAAAAGTTATTGGGATAATATTTAAGGACCTTATTTAATTTACCCCTGATATTTTCCTAAATTGATTCTGGATAATATCTTCTATAGGAGTCAATGCGTCTAGTTATTAAATATACTATCATCCCATTTATAGTGCCTGCATATTTGGAGGTGTTTAAGAAGTTTGAGGTGATTGAGAGGATACATGCACAAACATGATCATATCACTAGGGGATTCATTAGATATCTTTAAGAGGTAGGGTGGTAGGTGGAGGATCTTAGGTGTATGGGAAATCAATGTTTTGACCAATAGTGAGCCGACCTCATTAGTTTTATTCCCATTTTTCTAGATTTGGTAGTTTCTATGCACCCACCTGGAGCTCTGCGCTAGCGTGTTTTGTTTTTGGAGTCTATGTTCATCATTAATATAATTTCCTAACCATTATTGGTGATCAGTTTGGTGTGGGTGGTCAGTATCTATTTCATCATTAGTAGTAGTTTCCCTAGAGGCCATATCAACAACAATGCTAACATGACTTTGTTCCACCAAGATGAGATAGAGCTGGTATAGGAAAGCCACATGAAGTTCTCTATCCTCAAGGACATTGGGTTGAGAATATCCTTGGATGTGGTCATTAGAAGCAGGGAAGAGTATCTGGATGTGGATAGTTCCATGATATGCAAATCTCAACACCAGATAGTCCAAATATCACATGAAGTATTGTCTATTTATCTTCCACCCTATTTTATACTTTATTAGATTATGGATCATCACACTCCTTTATTAAACCATCTTTGGTTTGTGTTTCAGGACTCAATATGGAGAGGATTCTAGTTCTCATGGTGTTAACTACACTATTTGGAGGTTAGATGTGCTTTCTTGATGTTTGATGGGATTTTGAGATGATGATGGGGAAAAATCAGTTCTTAGGAGATTTATTTCCACTTTAGATAAAAACCATATAATGTCATTTTTAGTATCGATTATTTGTATTATGTGCATGTCATCATTGATTATTTTTGAAGGATAGTGGAGTTCTGTGATGAGGAGGGACCACATGCAGTATTATTTGGTGAGTGGGATTATCATATGGCTTGTAGGACTTTAGGGCCTATCTTTTTGTAGCTAGAAGAATTTTCATTGGATTTTGTGGAGGCACATGTGATGGAGTTTCCTAGAGTCAATGAGGATCCCCCAAATGTCTTCCTCAAGGGGGTTGTGACCGTACCAACTCAATGTGAAATCGAGTTCATGATAGATTTACATCCCAACATCTCTCTAATTTTAATGTATCTCTATAGGATGAAACCTTTTTATCCATGGGATTTGAGAATCCAAATTGATGATATGATGTAAAAGGATTTAATTTGACCCAGTGTGTCACTATGGGGTGATCCAATGTTATTTTCCAAGAAGGATGATTGTGGTTTGAGATTGTTCATAGACTATCGATGATTGAATCAGGTAATGGTCAAGAACTATTACCCCTTATAAGGATATATGATTTATTAAACCATTTTAAAGGATTTAGATAGTTTTATAAGATTAATATATGATCTAGATATCATCAGATGAGGGTGAAGGTGGGATATATTTAGAAGTCTTCTTTATGGTGTCTCTATGGGCACTTAAAGTTTGTATTTATGTCATTTAGTGTCATTAATTCCCTAGATATTTTCATGGGACTCATGAAATTTGTGCTATGTGGGTTCTTAGATCATTTCATGGTAGTGTTCATTGCTGAAATTATCATATACTCAAATTTGGATGAGGATCATGTCAAGTATCTTAGTATTATTTTATAGATACTTCATCACCATCATATCTATGTAAATTTGTATAATTGAAAGTTTTAAATACAAAAGGTGTATTTTATCAGGCATGTTGTGTCCCAACATAAAGTGACAATTGATCCTTCAAAGATCAAGGTTGTTGTTTATTGGTTATCACCCAATAACGTTTTAGAGGTCTGTATATTCCTTGATCTCAAGGGATATTATCAAATATCCACATCCCATTTCTCATAGATTAAATCCCCATTGATATACTTTACTAGGAAAGACTAGGCCTTCATTTAGACTGATCGGTTTCATGTAGCTTTTGACTATCTAGAGAGGTTGATCAATGCTCACATTCCCTAGTTTCCAGAGGAGGGAGTGATGTTCTAGGTTTTTTGTGATTCTTCTCAACTTGGTTTGGGATGCATATTGATGAAACAGAGGGTAGTTATTTCATATGGGACCAAGAATTTATGTCTCCATGAGTGTAACTATACCAAAAATGATCTCTAGTTGATGGTAGTGGTTTTGTATTTAAATATATGGCGACACTACCTCATTAGTGATCATTTTATGGTCTTCAAAAATCATAAGAGTCTGAGATATATTTTCTATCAGTGGGATCTAAATTGGAATTAGTGGTAGTGGATGAAGTTCTTATAGGTTAACAATTTTGAGATCTCCTGCACCCCGAGGAAATGTAATTTCATTATTGATGCACTAATTAGGAAGTCACAGGGCGATGTTTTTTGGGATTTAGAAGATTCTTGGAGAGTGATGGAGGAACTTGCAGTGATGCATCTTGGTGTGGAGAGAATTGGTGGTAAAAGTTTCCTGTACTAGATAAAAATGTAATCATCCATGATATAGTAGGTGGAAGAGTCTCAATGGGGAGACTCAAAGGTATAGATGGTGTGAGAACATGTCTTCCATGGTGATGATCAAGAGGTATTTTCATATGATGATTGACATTATATGTTGTTTCGAGGGAGATTTTTTATTCTGTTAGCAATGCATGATGTTGTTATCCATGAGTTTCATAGATTAACTTTGGCACTACATCCTAGTATATCCAAGATGTATCATCACATGAGGGTCTAGGTTTGGTGGACTAGGATAAATAAATTAGCAATAGAGTTTATATCTTGACGTTTTGTTAGCCATTAGGTGAAGGCAGAGCATCACGATCCTAGTGGGTTGTTATTACCATTGGATTTACCCAACTAGAAGTGGGAGGGATTATCGATGGATTTCATCATTAATTTACCATAGGAAAATGGAATATCTAATTCTATTTGGGTGATTTTGGATCATTTGAAGAAATAAACACATTTAATGGTGATCATGGAGTTGGGTGTTATGGACGTTATGGTGAGATAGTATATGGATGGGGTAGTGCATTTTCATGAGGTACTAATGGCCATCATCTCTGATCGATATACTTATTTTAATTCATGGTTTTAGGGAGGTATTTAACTTGATTTTGGTTCTAATATATTCCTCAACACCACTTTACACCCTCATATGGATAAACATACATAGTAAACAATTCAGACACTAGAGAATATGTTGTGTGCATGCGTCTTGGATTTTAGTGGATCATGGGTGAAGCTCCTGCCTCTAGATGAGTTTTCTTACAATAATAGTTATCACTATTCAATTAGAATGGATCCATTTAAGGAATTGTATGGGAATCCTTCTTGATCTCTATTTTTCTAGACTGAGATTGGGGAGTCAATGGTCCTTGGACCCGATGTGGTATAAAGAACAAAATAGAAGGTTCAAATTATTTGGGAGTGGATTAAGGTAGCACAAGGCTATCAAATGTCTTATGCTAATCAGAGGAGGATACTTCTATAGTTTGAGGTTGGTTATCATATATTCTTGATGGTTTCCCCTCATCATGAGAAGAAGATGTTTGGCTAAGAGAGTAACCTTTATCCCTAGTTTATCATCCCCATTAATGTGTTAGAGAGTGTCAGTGAGGTGGTGTATCAGTTGGTGCTTCCCTTACATCTAGACAAGATCAATGATATCTTTCACATGTCATAGATTCATTGATATCTTAATGATGATTTTGATGTCATTAATCGGGGAGAGTTAGATATTGATCATGATGTGACATATATGGACTGATCGATTGAGAATCCAGATCATCAAGATAAAATGTTTCATGGGATACTTATCCATTTGGTTCTCATTATTTAGAGGCATGGTAGCATGGAGGAATGTACTTGGGAATATGAGTGGAAGATTCATGCTCATTACCCCAAGCTGTTTTGAGATTTGTTTTTATATGATGTTTGAGATTATTGTTTATATTGATTTATTGTGGTTGTTAATTATTTGGTGCTATTTTGTGTCTGGTGGTGTCATTTTTAGGTTTGAGAGGTATCTACTGGGGAGAGTTGGGCTTGGAGGATTTGGTTTTAATTTTTTAGGTTCTATTTTGGTTCTCTATGATGATAATTTTTTGAGAGGTATTTAATGTAACAAACTAGACCCTTCCTGCCCATTACATTTCATGATTTAGGTACTAGAGGTGTCAGGAGGAGTTTAGAGGAGAATATGTTCTGTTTGATCTAATATTTTAGCTGGAGGTGGTAGGTCATGGTGTGGCCTTTGATGTCATGACATGGAGGGTTGGATATAGTAGAGGGGAAAATCTATTTTTGGTGTGTCATGATGCAAAGGAGGTAAAGTGACCCAAGCTAAATGAAACTTAAATAGTACAATAATTTTTGTAATGGACCAGACCCACTTGGTCCATTACTTTTCCAAAACACGGCTCCACTATGAGGGTGGCACCGTGAGGGTAGCACCATGATGGTGGCACAGTGACGGTGGCACCGTAAGGGTGGCACCATGATGGTGGCACCGTGTCCTCACCGAGCGGTCTTCGTTCTTTCCCAGTTCCCGACTTTTCTACTCCCGCAACATATCTTTTGATGTAAAGATGATTTAATTCCCCATTTCAAAGCCATTTAAAGACCATAAATAATATCTAAAATCCCCCAAGAGTCGGGCAACACTTAACTTACCAAAACTTGTGGTTTTTTTTCCTCGGTGTGACGCCCTTCCCCGTACCTTCCAGATCCACCCCTGTTACGTGTTTCCTTATGGTTAAAGAAATATGTTTAATGCATAGCTTTTATGACCACCTCTCTGAGGAGAATTGTTAAATGATAATTAATTCCATCGTGTGTAACCACCCAACCATGTGGTGAAACCACGATCTGACTTTATAGACGTTCAAAATTCCATATCCCGTAACAACGAGATCTCATCTTTATATCACGCTAGAAATTCTTTCTTCTTCCTCTTGTCTAGTCTCCTTTTATTCTTTGTGAGTTTGGAGTTCCCCTTCCTGAGGCAAGTGGTGCGCCTGTGCTGGAGCCTTTCTGCTCACCCTTGGAGTCCCCGACGTTCCTCCCCTACAAGTCATGCATCCCCAGTTCTTGGTGCGTGGAGAATAACTTCGATCCTTGATCAACCAAGTAGGGATTTTCCTTCGTCTCTCCTTACTATGTATCATGCGGGGTGGGTATGACACTGTTTCTGTGGGAATGGATGAAACCAAACCTTAACAAAGATAATAAACATATTGTTAAAGAATTATGGGGTGCGTTTGACAATTCTAATGTACTCTTTTATAATTTTTATATGTTGTGAACTGTATGGGATTATGCTCACTGAAAATCATGGCCGTTGGTGGTCTTTCCTTGCACACTAAAGAACCCTTGTCTTCTATGATGATTAAATGACTGTAACATGGAAATTGGTTAATCACCTAAACTTGGTTGGTTAAATGGATTCCCAGTTAACAACAATCCTTGTGTGGTCACCCCGGTTAACCAATTGAAAGAAGAACCTAATGAATGATGTGCTTGAACCTGGAAGTTTCCCTACTCTATTTTGGTAGTAGGTGTGTTGTTATGTTTGATGGTTATGGGGTGATGTTGACGGGGATGGGATCCTCTGTTGTGGCGCGATTGTTGGTTGTGAATCTGAAGCTGTGTGGGGCTGTATCTCGAGACTTGGTTTGGTTCCAGTACTTTGAGGGATCTCACAGATCCCTTTGTTGTTGTGACTTTAAAAGAGAACCGGGTGTGAATGCTTAAATTGCTGTTTGTGTGTTTTGCTTTCTCTGTCTTGTGGTTATGCCTGTTAATTGCCCAGTAGTGCATAATTTACTTAAATGGGATCACTTGAACATGAAAACAAGAATGGGATCAATGGGGAATTGTTTTTTAGGATGAGTGGTGTTATGATCGTGGGTTCGGTGTTCCTTGTGAATGAATAGTAACAAGGGTGTCTGTACTTAAGTTGGTTTTGTAACTCCTAGGTCGGGATGAGTGCTTTCTATATATATTATATAATTGTAGTTATTATGTTTCTTATTCGCGCCCCACCCAAGTTGATCACCTAGTGCCGAACACCCCCATTTCATGGGGGAGGGTGTTTTTTCAAACACTCCTATGAGTGGCTAGTTATTAGCTCCTTTTCTGCTTCCTTTCCTGAATAGCCCAAGACTCATTGGGCATGCTCTGATGGCCTAAAGTCCATTATATCCCAAGATTCTTTAGGCATGGTAGTTGTGGTGGTTACCCAGGTGTGTGCGGGCAGGTTGTTTCCTAAGTGTCTTCGGGATGAGGTCCAGGTGTCTTCAGGTGTGGCAGTAGTTGTTTTGGCCTAGGTGTTTGCGAACGTGGTTATGCGTGGTTGTTGTGGCCCAGGTGTTTGTGGGTGAGATGTGTGGTTGTGGCCCAGGTGTGTGTGGGCGGGGTGTGGCAGTGGGACTGTGGTGAGAATGGCAGGAGAGGTTCGATGCGTAGGATGTCTTCAATAACTAGTGGGGAAGTGGCGCGGGGTACCCAAACATTTATGTGTTATTACTATTATATTTCTTGAATTTCATTATTTGGGGATCGTGCCTTGATGAGGCTTGGGTGGGCAGTTTTCCTTTCTAGGTGTTTCGGTTATTTCTTTTCTCACGAGGCATTAGAATTCCTCCCCACTTATGCATGAGAGCTTTTGGTTTTCTCTAATGAGTATACTTGCATGCTCACCCTATGTATATAAAACTATTTTCAGGTTTCCAAGAGGACTTCAGGGTTCGTGCAGGGTCGTACTAGTTCAGACATTGGGAAAGTTGCTGTTGCTGTTTTTTCTTTCTTTTGGTACTTTTTTTGGGGTTTTCTTTTACTTTTGTACCATTTACTTTTTGAATATTCATATGAGAATGGTTTTTTTGGCTTTACTTGCAATTACACTTTTGGTGTTGTTGTGATTTACTATCTTATCTCCCGATCTTATTAAATAAAAAGGGTAATTCCTTCCATCTTGTGTGTGATTCTATACCCTTGGTTCTAGTCTCCACTCTGGGACCTATTGAAGGCGGGTCTCGGGGGTTATCATCTCTCCTTCAACTTGAAGAAGGAAGGGCCTGGAAACCTGCTATCCCTTCTCTCGTTTTGGTGAAGGCAGGTCATGACAGAATGGTATCAAAGGAGGATGTTGAGAGATAGGATGGAGTTCAGAGTTAGGCACAAATGAAGATTGCATGGGATGGTAGGGAAATAGTGTTGGACAATCTTGGTGTGTGAAATAGGCCAACAAAGACCGGTTAGGACACGAGATTTTAGGCCCCCCCGTGATCCGATGCAAGGAATCTAGGCCTACCGAACATCCAAGTGAGGCTACACCGATTGCAGGTTAGAGACCCTAGGAAAGGTACATGCATCATAATGACTTGTGTTCATGTGTTTCATGGGTATTTTGGGGATTTAAAATAAATAAGAAGTCTAATAAAATTTAAGAACAATATTCTACACTAATCGGGCTTAGGAATTCCTTGTTTACCTTGCAGCTATGGCACCTGGGAGATGACCATGATTAGTGCGGGCGATCGAGGCCCAGGAGGTTGACTTGGCCGATCGACAGAGGACTAACCGTGAGGAGGAGGAAGATCAGTGGAAGAGGATGCTTCATGCCTTTCAGCAATAGACCCTTGGGAAGTATGATGGAAGTACCTCAGACATGGAGACAGAAAGATGGCTAGAGGAGCTGGTGATAGCTTTCAGCTTGATCTGGGCTCTGACGAAGTACTGGGTTCCTATGGCTGTAAGACAGATGTGGGGAGCAGTGCATCAGTGCTGGACACTTTATCTTGGGGATAAGAGGGAGACTGAGGTGACATGGACTGACTTCAAGAGGGAGTTCCGGGCGGAATTCCTATCTTCCACAATGAAGGATGAGAAGAGGCAGGAACTGCTCTCCCTCCAGCAGGGGGGTATGTCAGTGAGATAGTCGGGATCAAGTTCAAGGATCTCCTCCACTTTGCTCTGGACCTCTTTCCAGATGAGGAATCTCAGGCAAGACATTTGGAGGAGGCACTTCGACCTTCCCTTCAGTATGTTGTTACTCCCTTCACCTTACCGACATACTTGGAGGTCCAGAAGAAGGCTAAAGTGGTAGAGAGGATGAACATGCTGAGAGGTGTATCGTGAGAGAGAATCTAGTTGGGCTCGTCGAAGGGGAAGGCTGTCAGCAGCAGGTCTCTAGCATCAAGGCCCTCTAGGTTTTGACCAGTAGGGAGTAGGCCCCAGCAGTTCCAGTTCCAATCTCCCAGTCCTCGACCTTTCCTTTCGGGCCCAGGACCGAGATGCTTCATCTGTGGTAGCCATGGGAACCTTCAGAATTAGTGCTCGGACCGAGTATAGTATAATGGGGGTGGGCCAGTGTAGCACCCACCCCAGCCACAACAGTTTCCAGCTAGGCCCTTTCAGTAGCAGTAGTAGGGACAGTGAGCTCCCACTCCGCCAAGGGCAGACATCACAGGAGGAGGTCGACCTCAGGGCGCTCCTCATGGACCTCGACCAGGGCGTGGTCGAGGAGGCATCCGACAGCCGAGGGGTAGGGGAGCTGAGTGTGGGAAGTTACACACCGTGGAGGCAGCAGCTCCAGTAGGGCCATAAGTCGTTCGAGGTACGATCATCTTGTTTAGTACTCTTTCCTATGCCTTGTTCGATACAGAAGCTTCGTACTACTTTGTTGCGCCCATTCTAGCCCGTGCTCTGGGTCTAGATGATGAGATACATCTAGTGCCCCTGGTGTTGAGTACACCAGTCGGAGGTCAGACCGACTTGTTTGATGTTTTTTGAGGGTGTAGACTGATGATAAGGACACATCAATCAATCAGGGATCTTCTACCGTTTCAGATACATCCATACGATGTCATCCTAGGAATTGACTGGTTGTTCTCTGTATGTGCCGTTATTGACTAATTCTGAGGAAGGATCATGTTTTCAGACTTGGGTGACCGACGTGTGACTTTCATCGGTGAGCGGGGTTACCAGGAAGGTAATCGGTGAGTGGAGCCCCTCCTTTCCATGTTAGCTGAAATGTCAGTGGAGTCGGAAGATACAAAAATGGTGGAATTCCCAGGGATCGTCGGTGAGTTTATGGATCTCTTCCCTAAAGAGGTGGCAACTCTACCCCCTCAATGTGATGTTGAGTTCGGGATAGACTTGCAACCTGGTGCTTGTCTGATTTCGATGGCTCCCTACCGGATGACACCTTCTAAGTTGCGGGAGTTGTGGATTCAGATTGATGATTTGATGAAGAAAGGTTTTGTTCGACCAAGTGTGTCACCATGGGGTGCTCTAGTCGTGTTCGCAAAGAAGGCAGATGGTGGTCTCAGGCTATTAATAGACTACTAGAGACTGAATCAGGTAACGGTCAAAAACCGTTACCCTCTCCCAAGAATAGAAAACCTTTTCGACCAATTAAAAGGGGCATGGTGGTTCTCCAAGATTGACCTGCGGTCGGGATATCACCAGCTAAGGGTGAAGAAGGGTGATATCTCGAAGACTTCCTTCAGGTGCCGATATGGGCACTTTGAGTTTGTGGTCATGCCGTTCGGTGTTACAAACACTCCAGCTATGTTCATGGGGATCATGAACTCCATATTCTGGGAATATCTGGACCGGTTTGTTGTCGTGTTTATTGACGACATCCTAATCTACTCAAGGTCATAGGAAGATCACGCTGAGCACCTAAGAACATTTTTAGAGGTCCTATGACAGCACCAAATTTATGGGAAATTTTCCAAGTGCAAGTTCTGGACTCGAGAAGTGAACTTCCTTGGGCACGTGGTGTCCGAGCAGGGAATAACGGTGTACCCATCAAAGGTTGAGGTGGTTGTTTCTTGGGCAGCACCCAAGAACGTGGCAGAGGTTCGTAGTTTCTTTGGATTGGGAGGTTACTATCAGAGGTTCATACCAAACTTCTCCCGTGTTGCAGCACCTTTGATGGATTTGACCAAGAAGGACCAAGATTTCGTATGGGATGGGTAGTGTGAGGCAGCCTTTAGCTATCTGAAGGAGAAGTTGGTAAGTTCCCTAGTGCTGAGGTTTCCAGAAGAAGGGGCGGTGTATGAGGTGTTCTGTGATGCTTCAGGATAAGGCCTCAGGTGTGTGATGATGCAACTATAAGAGGTGATCTCTTATGGGTCTAGAAAATTATGTTCCCATGAGAATAATTATGCCACCCACAATCTGGATCTTGTAGCGGTCGTGTTCGCACTAAAGTTGTAGTGGAATTACCTCATTGGGGAGCGCTTTGTGGTCTTCATGGATCACAAAAGATTGAAGTATATCTTCTCCCAGTGGGACCTGAACTTACGACAATGAAGGTGGATGGAGTTACTTCAGGACTACGACTTCGAGATTTCCTACACCTCAGGAAAAGAGAATGTGGTGGATGATGCCTTGAGTAGGAAGTCGTAGAAGGATGCGGTTCGAGAGTTGACAGATGCTTGGAAGGCGATGGAGGAGTTGGATGCCCTGTACCTAGATGTAAGTGAGGATGGTGGTAAAGGTTGTCTATTTCAGATGATAGTGCAATCCTCTCTCCTACGAAAGGTGGAGGAGTCTCAGTGGGGAGACATAGAGAGTGAATTAATGCATGACCAGGTTAACCATGGTGATGCTCCGGAAGGGTGGAAGGAGGATGGTTAGAATCAGATTCTTTTTAGAGGGAAGTTGTTTATTCCGGAGACAATTCATGAGATATTTCTTGGTGAGTTCCACAACTCACCCCTGACAGTACACTCGGGAGCTTCCAAAATGTACCAGGGCATGAGAGGTTAGTTTTGGTGGCCCGGGGTGAAGTGGACGGTGGCAGAGTTCGTAGCAAAGTGCCTCATGTGTCAGTAGGTGAAGGCTGAACACTACATACCAGGGGGTTTGTTACAACCTTTAGATGTCCCTAAGTGGTAGTGGGACAACATCTTGATGGATTTCATCATGGGACTACCCAGAGTTCAAGGGGGTTGTGATGCTATCTGGGTAGTGGTGGACCGACTGACGAAATCGGCCCACTTCTTGGAAATCAAAGAGTCAAGTACGGTGGATGCCTTAGCACAAAGGTACATGGATGAGGTGGCGCGGTTGCACGAAGTCCCGAGATCCATAGTCTCGAATATGGATGCAAGGTTTACCTCAGGGGTCTAGAGAGGATTGCAGCATGCTTTTGGAACCCAGCTACGTCTTAGCACTACTTTCCACCCCCAGACAGATGGACAGACAAAGCACACCATCCAGACATTGTAAGATATGCTACGAGCATGTATTATGGACTCTGGGGGATCGTGGGAAAGAAACTTGCCTCTGGTGGAGTTTTCCTACAACAATAGCTATCACTCTACCATTAGCATGGCTCCGTTCGAAGATTTGTACAAGATGCCGTGTCGCTCACCCATGTGCTAGACAGAGGTTGGGGAGGTAGGTGTTCTGGGCCCAGAGGTGGTTTAGAGCACGACGGAGAAGGTTCATCTTGTACGACAGAGGATGAAGGCGGACCAGGACCATCAAAATTCATATGCCGATAATAGGAGAAGACCCTTGGGGTTCGAGGTCAGGGACCACGTGTTCTTGATGGTCTCCCATCGACGTGAGAAATAGAGGTTCGGCAGGGGGATTAAGCTTTCTCCCAAGTTCATCGGACCATTTAAAGTGTTTGTGGTGGGTCGGTGAAGTGGCTTATCAGCTAGCGCTACCACCGCCTCTACGGAGACTGCACGATGTCTTCCATGTGTCTCAGCTCCGACGATATCTACAAGACGATTCACACATCCTTGACTGGGGAAAGCTGGATATCGAGGACGACGTGACTTTTGTGGAAATAATAGTGAGGATTGAGGATCGTGAGGAGAAGGTGCTCCGTGGATGGACCATTCCTTTGGTTCGTGTGTTGTGGAGGCATGGCGGGCTCAAGGAAAGTACCTGGGAACGGGAGACATAGATGCGCGCCTAGTACCCAAAGCTGTTTTGAGTTTTTTTCTGTTTTGTTTATACCGGTTTATGATGGAACAATTTACCTTGTTAACTATAGAACGTGCAGTTTTCCTTATTCTGTGGATGTGTGTGAAGAGTACTAACTATGGGGAGGGGAGGACCCGATCCCTAATCAAGACACATTAAGGTGGATGCAATTAAACCTATATGGGTGAGTCAGTGCCACCCAAAGCGGATAATATCTTGACATGGAAAAAGAAACTCCCTAACCCATATGAATGGATAGTTTAACCCTTGAGTGTTGCCTGGTTACTTGAGGGAGAGGTGTTATTAGATGTCAATGAGGTTCAATCCTGAGAGGTATCTTTTTAGTTGGTTGCTCGGAACCCCTATTTTCTTCGGGTCTAGTTTTTATTATCAAGGGAGAGAATAGTTTGAGAGGTATCTGATGTAATGGACTGGACCCACCTGGTCCATTACTTTGCCAAAAAAATGGCTCCATTGTGACGGTGGCACTGTGAGGGTGGCACCATAACAGTGGCACAATGATGGTGTCACCGGTCACGGTGGCACCATGACGGTGGCACAATGACGGTGGCATCGTGAGGGTGGCACTGTGACGGTGGCACCGTGAGGGTGGCACCGTGACGGTGGCACCGTGAGGGTGGAACCGTGACGGTGGCACCGTAAGGGTGACACCATGACAGTGGCACCGTAAGGGTGACACCGTGATGGTGGAACCGTGTCCTCGCCGAGCGGTCTTCGTTCTTTCCCAATTCCCAACTTTTCCGCTCCCGCAACATATCTTTTGACGTAAAGATTATTTAATGCCCCTTTCAAATCCATTTAAATCCCATAAATAATATCTAAAATCCCTCAAGAGTCGGGAAACCCTTAACTTACCAAAATGTGTGGTTTTTTTTGCTCGGTGTCACGCCCTTCCCCATACCTTCCAGATCCACCCCTGTTACTCGTTTCCTTATGGTTAAAGAAAGCTGTTTAATGAATAGCCATTATGACCGCCTCTCTGAGGAGAATTGTTAAATGACAATTAATTCCATCGTGCGTAACCACCCTACCACGTGGTGAAACCACAATCCAACTTTATAGCTGTTCAAAATTCCATATCCCATAACAACGAGATCTCATATTTATATCACGCTATAAATTCTTTCTTCTTCCTCTTGGCTAGTCTCCCTTTCTTCTTTGTGCATTTGGAGTTCCCCTTCCTAAGGCAAGTGGTGCGCCTGTGCTAGAGCCTTTCTAATCACCCTTGGAGTCCTCGACGTTCCTCCCCTGCAAGTCACGCATCCCCACTTCTTGGCGCGTGGAGAAGAACTTCGATCCTTGATAAACCAAGTAGGGATTTTACTTCATCTCTTCTTACTGTGTATCATGCGGGGTGGGTATGCCATTGTTTCTATGGGAATGGATGAAACCAAACCTTAACAAAGATAATAAACAGACTGTTAAAGAATGATGGGGTGCGTTTGAAAATTCTACTGTACTCTTTTATAATTACTATATGTTGAGAATTGTATGGGATTATGCTCACTAAAAATCATGGCCGTTGGTGGTCTTTCCTTGCGCACTAAAGAACCCTTGTCTTCTGTGATGATTAAATGACTGTAACATGGAAATTGGTTAATCACCTAAACTCGGTTGGTTAAATGGATTCCCATTGAACATCAATCCTTGTGTGGTCACCCCGGTTAACCAACAGAAAGAAGAACCTAATGAATGATGTGCTTGAACCTGGAAGTTTCCCTACTCCGTTTTGGTAGTAGGTGTGTTGGTCTGTTTGATGCTTATGGGGTGATGTGGATGGGGATGGGATCCTCTGTTGTGGCACAGTTGTTGGTTGTGAATCTGAAGCTGTGTGGGGCTGTATCTCAAGGCTTGGTTTGGTTCCAGTACTTTGAGGTATCTCACGGATCCCTTTGTTGTTGTGACTTTACAAGAGAACCAGGTGTGAATGCTTAAATTGCTGTTTGGGTGTTTCTCTTTCTCTGGATTGTGGTTATGCCTGTTAATTGCCTAGTAGTGCAGAATTTACTTAAATGGGATCACTTGAACATGAAAACAATAATAGGCTCAATGGGGAATTGTTTTTCGGGATGAGTGGTGATATGGTCGTGGGTTCGGTGTTCCTTGTGAATGAATAGTAATGAGGGTGTTTGTACTTAAGTTGGTTTTGGAACACCTAGGTCGGGATGAGTGCTTGCTATATATATTATATAATTGTAGTTATTATGTTTCTTATTTACACCCTACCCAAGTTGAGCAACTAGTGCCGAACACCCCCATTTAATGGGGGAGTGTGTTTTTCCAAACACTCCTATGGATGGATGGTTATTAGCTCCTTTTCTAATCCCTTTCCTGAACATCCCAAGACTCATCAGGTAGGCTGTGATGGCCTGAAGTCCATTATAGCCCAAGATTCTTTGGGCAAGGTAGTTGTGGTGGTTGCCCAGGTATGTGCGAGAAGGTTGTTTCCCAAGTGTCTTCGAGATGATGCTCAGGTGTCTTCGGGCATGGAAGTAGTTATTCTAGCCCAGGTGTTTGCAGGCATGGTTACACATGGTTATTGTGGCCCAGGTGTTCACGGGCGGGATGTGTGGTTGTGGCCCAGGTGTGTGCGGGCGGGGTGTGGCAGTGGGACTGCTGTGAGAATGGCGGGAGAGGTTCGATGCGTATTATGTCTTCAATAACCAGTGGGGAAGTGGCATGGGGTACCCAAACATCGATTTGTTATTACTATTATATTTCTTGACTTTTTTTATTTGTGGATCATGCCTTGGTGAGGATTGGGTGGGAAGTTTTCCTTGTTAGGTGTTTCAGTTATTTATTTTCTCATGGGGCATTAGAATGCTTCCCCACTTGTGCACGAGAGATTTTTGTTTTCCCTACTGAGTATACTTGTATGATCACCCTACGTATATGAAACTATTTTCAAGTTTCTAGGAGGACTTCAGGGATCGTGTAGGGTCATACTAGTTCAGAAGTTGGGACAGTTGCTGTTTCTTTTTTTCTTTCTTTTGGTACTTCTTTTTGGGATTTTCTTTTACTTTTGTACCATTTAATTTTGGAACATGCATATGAGAATGGTTTTTTTGGCTTTACCAGTACTTCCACTTTTGGTGTTGTTGGGATTGACTATCTTATCTCCCAATATTATTACATAAAAAGGGTAATGAATTCCATCTTGTGTGTGATTCTATACCCTTGGTGCTAGTTTCCACTCCGGGAACTATTGAAGGCGGGTATCAGGGGTCATCATCTCTCCTTTAACTTGAAGAAGAAAGGGTCTGGAAACCTACTGTCCCTTCTCTCATCTTGGTGAAGGCGGGTCATGACAATTTCATTATTTAGATAATACATCTCTCAAAATGTCTCACAACCCAAGGAATGAAATGTTTAGTGTATTGGATATTATATATATAAACAAATTATTTTACAACACTTACAAACTCTATTCTATAATCACACTCCTCTATACCCTATTTATACATATCACATGATATAATAATATTCATAACTTGGGGGATGGAAACATAGGAAAGGGGTGAGATAAAACACTCAGTAATAGAAAAACATATCATAATGTGTTAGATCATAACCATGAAGGAGAACATGAGGAAGACATAAATATATTAATAAAATATCTAAATACCTTAGATGATGATCATAATAAATATTAGAATAACATAAAATCATAAAGAGATAATGAAGCATAAAATATATTACATAGATAAAAACAAATCTTAACAATAATATATCATGTGATTATGACATAAAAGTTTGGAATAATTTAAAAATAATATGTAATCATGAAAACATGGCATTTCATGGAAATAAATTTCATCTTAAAAATTTGGAATAACTTTATAAAAAAATTAGAATTGTGGCATAACCATAAGCATAGAAAATATTCTGAATTTTTTTTGCATCATGTTCACACAAAAACTTGTGAACAAAGCTCCTCATATCTCATTCACACAACATAACTATGAAAAAATATTCCTGCATCTCATTCACACAACAAAATTGTGAAAAAATATTCCTGCATCTAATTCACGCAAAATTTCACCATCTCATGTGATATAAAACCTTAAAAAATGAATTGGAATGTCATATAGGACCCCAACCATAATCATTCATACATATAGGTTCCACTTAAAACCAACCATAGTCATAACTTAAGTAACCCATGAAAAAATAACGGGTTTCTTAAACCTTTCAAAAAACACCACATAACATGAAATTAAGAAATCATAAGATACCAAAATTCTAATTTTCCAAAATGAATTATATCATAATAACATATATAGGGTGATCAAAATATCATTTTATAAAATAAAAACCTTTCATTAAAAATATAAGTTAAAATAAAAAAGTTTTCACAAAACATTTTTTAAACAATGTTATAAAATATGAAGTGCAAATTTCCTTCAAAAAAACATTTTTATGAAGGTAAAGAGTATAATTTTTAAAACATTATTATAAAGACTTATAAATAAAATATCATTGAAAATCTATAAAGTCAATTGAAATAAATTTGGACTGGAAGATAAAAAACATTTCATTTTGAAAGGATGAAAAACCACTTGAATATTTTGAAATACCTTTATTGAAAACCCACATTGTAAAAAAATTAACAAAATTTTACTTTTAAAAAGGTTTAAGAGAATTATGAGAATTAAATAAAATAATCCGTGTTATATTTCTTAAAAATATACTAGAACACTGTAAGAAAGGAAAGTATGTACATGGAAGAAAAATCCATTAAAATTGATGAGAATTATTATTAACAAAATTATATTTTTTTATGAAACAATAGATTTGTCAAGGAAGAATAATTTGGAGTGAAACATGATTTACCTAGAAAATAAGGTATAAATACAACATAACATCAAATTAGGTTAGAATATATCAATCTTCAAAGATAATATTCAAATTGGATGGATTATAAACCGAGTAAAAAATTTGAGTCATGAAACACCAATGAAAAATGCACTTTTGATGAATTGTTTTTCACATCGATTTTATAAAACCAATATGAAAAAAGTTTTCAATGTAAATTATTTTATAAAAAACATTTAAAATGATGAAATTTTGTTTTCAAAATTATTTATAAAATAATATAGTTGAAAAATTAATTTTAACATTGATTATAAAATAACTGATGCTAGAAACCATTAAAATTTTTATTAGAATGTCAGGATCCCTAATTTTTGTTTCATTGTTTCATGCATCAAGATTTTTTTCTCTCTAAAAGTGACCTAAACCTTTGTTCTTCCATCATACACCTGTTTTCCAACATCATCCACTATCATCCACCTTCATCCAATGTCGACCACCACTGTTAACCCCCATCACCCCCTCAGCCACCGTTGACCACAACTTTAGTCCTCTTTGGGCTTTCTTAATTACTCTTTTTTTTTCATCCTCATCCCTTAAAGATTTTTTTTATTCATGTACTAGTTGTTAGTGTTTTTTTATTTGGTTACTAGTGGAATTTTGAGTGATTGAATAATTGGTTAATGTCTTTATTTGTGTTTTTTATTTCTTAGGTGTTACTTATGAATTACATTGTGATGCATCTGGTACGACCATATAATTTTCACCGATCCTGAGAAAAAAAGTGGGGGAATAAGGGTTTTGAAAACTAAGGCCCTATAAAAATAAATATCCTTCATACAATTTATATTTAATTGTTTTTTATGCTTTGAAGAATCAGATGCATTAATTTTTTGTTGAAAAAATTATTCAATATAATGATTATATGATTTTGAACAGAGCTTCAATGAAGTATCATGACCTTAAAACTAGATTTGGTTGTTATTAATAAGGAAATAAGTTATAGAATAGGTTTCATAATGGTTTAATTATCAATAAATAAAAATAAGAGATCATTTTTTTGTTTCATACATGAATCTTGAATCACTTTTTTATGAGAAATGTTTATTTGATCCAAAATAAATAGGTATAAGTTTGGTTTAAGAATTAGTTTATAAGGTAAATAAATAAATTTTCTACTTTAAATATTTTTTTTGATGAATTTCATATTTATTTTGTTATGTTTATGAATTATTTTTATTCATGTAGTTTAAAATCTAATATAATAATAATTTTTAAGAAAATTTTTATGTGTTTGTTCGTTGTTCAATGTTTCTAAGTAGTTTAATAAGTTTATGATTGTGTTTTTCATGACTAAACCTAAATTCTATAATTTTAATGTAGTTTATTTTTATAATCTACTATAATTTTAATATTCAATAGATTCTAGAATTTATCATTATTTTAAGAATTTATATGTGATTTAATATATGTGTGTTTATTATTTCCTTATGTATACACAAATTCTATGTTCTAAATGAATCTTTTATTTATAAAAAAACTATCATTATTTACCTTATAGGTTGTTATTATGTGTTTTAAATTATCATTGTTTTGTAATTATTTATTTATTTTATATTTTGTATTTTTTATTTAACTTTTGTTTTTTAATAAAATAAATTGGTTTTAGTAATATTTCATTATATAATGAACAATGATGATAAAAGTAAACAATTTAAATTTTTTATTTATATGGTTATTTATAAAAGTAAATTTAAATTTAAATTTTTAAATATAGTGACTTATATTTAATACTTCACAATTTTTATCAGTGATAATGGATCATAATTGAATTACTTTAATTTGAAAAAGTAATGAATATGAGGAGGGGTTAATGTTTTTTTTGGAATTCCCAAAAGAAATGTCTCAAACAACAACCTCTTTTTTTGTCCATTCTTGAAATGTTTAAATATGATAAAGTTGAAAAGAAAATATATCAAAGATCATTTAATTTTATATATATTTAATTTGAATTATAGTCATTGAATTTAGGATGGTGAAATTGGATAGGATTCAAGATATGGTGATGATAATTTTCAAAATGAATGTGTTTATCAAATTGAAGAAATTATTCATGATATTGATGTAGAGACAATCGAGAAATCCCATTCAATTGTGTGATTATATGGTGATGATAAAAAACCATTGTATCTAGGTTGTATGAAATCAAAAAATTTATCAACTGTGTTAAGATTGTGGAACTTGAAAGCTAAAATGTATGGAGTGACAAGAGTTTTATAAAATTGTTACAGCTATTGAAATACATACATCCTGAAGACAACGATCTTACAAATTAAAATTATAATTCAAAAAAATGTTATTATTTATTGGATTGGGGTAAAAAAAGATACATTCCTACCCCAATGGCTGTGTGTTATATTTGAAGGAATATGAAGGTATTTTAGAGTGTCCTAAATATGGTACATCACGATGTGAGTTGAAATAAAAATCAGAACTTGAATCATCTATTATTCCAAGTTCCAAAAATATTACAAAGTCAATTTGTTATATTCCTATAATTATCCATCTGAAATATTTATATGAAAAATTAAAATGACGATTTTTTTAAAATGACATGAAGATGAGTGGATATTTGATGGAAAATTATATCATCAAATTGGTTTTCCACAATGAAATAAAATTGATATACAATTTCCTAAATTTGGAAATGAAGTTAGAAAAATCAAACTTGGGTTATGAATATATGGAATGAATCTATATCAGTGCCTTAGTATAAAACATAGTCCATGGCTAGTTTTTCTGGTAATTTACAATTTATCTCCAAAATTTTGTATGAAGTAGAAATATATCAGGTTGAGTTTAATGATTTTTAGACCAAAACAAACTAGGAACGATATTGATGTTTAATTATCACCATTAATTTATTATTTGAAATAATTATGGGAGAAATATACCAAAGTTTATTATTATTATAAAAAGGAATATTTTCAATTGAATACAATTATTATGTTTACTATAAAAAAATTCCTAGCATATGGAATTTTTTCTGGATATAGTGTTAAGGGCCATAAATCTTATTCAATCTGTAAATAAGGTACTTTATTTTTTTAAATAAAACATAGGGGGAGAACAATTTACATGGGACATAAATTTTTTTTTATGAATCAATCTTATCAAAGATTAAAAAAAGTAATTTAATAGCATAAAATAATTGGATATTTCTCCAAATCCTTTGTCAACTGATCAATATATTGAGAGATTGAAAAACATTAATATCACATTTGGAAAGAAACAAATAAATGGTACTGAAACAAATATATAAAAGAAATTATTAATAATTTTTGAGCTTCTATATTAGTGATCTATTGAGGTCAGACATAACATCGATATGATGCATGTTGATAAGAATAACTATTAAAGTTTTATTGTAACATTGTTTGATATTAAAGGAAAGATGAAGGATGGTTTGAAAAAAATTAGATTTAATGATAGTGGGAATACATTTATAGTTATCTCACACTCTTAAAGTAAAATGAACACAATTTCCTCCCACTTATCATATATTATCCAAGAGTGATAAAATAAGTTTTTTTCAATGCCTCTATGGCATCAAATGTTCTTAGGGTTATTTTTCAAATGTAAAATTTTTTATGCCAATGAAATATTTGAAGTTAATTGGCATGAAATATCATGATTATCATGATATGATGTAATAAATTTTACTCATTTCATTGTGTGGAATACTACCCATCCATATCAAAATGAACTTTATAAAGGTGTATTATTTTTTCAAATTCCATATATAACAAAGTGTTTGTTGGTCGAAGTGAGTATCTTAAGAGGAGGGGGGTGATTTGAGTACCCGATAAAATTTATATCTAAAGAAAGTTTAAATAAAAACCCCAAATTACTTTTAAATGACTTAGTCAACCAAAACATCAGATTGATATACTTTATGATATTTTAAAATATTTCTAAAAGAATAATTAGGTCTCACTTAAAAAAATTATGAAGACTGCTTTAACTTTTTAAATTAATTTACATTACCAAAAACATATATGGACACTAATTAATATTAACTATCCAAGTTATGTTTTTTTTTTCAATTTAAAACAGATTCAGTTTAAAGAATAAAATAAAACAAAACACACAACAAAAAAAAACAAGAGGTTCAGTCTCAATCCAAGACCTAATCCTCTCCACTTAATAATAACCCACTACCAATAATATTATATAAAATAATCTATAATCCACAGATTGTATAAGATATACAATAAAAAATATGTCTAGGTCACATATGACCACTTCCAAAAAACCAGTGGGAATAAAAAAAGATAGGCCACACAAGGACATCTTCCAAAACAAATGGGAAAATAGGTGTAAATAGTGTTTATGAATATATCAAGTATCTTACATATAAAATTACAGGAGTCGGTGTAGGCTAAATAAAATAGAGTAAGCCACACTGATCTTAATGTAAAGAGAATAAATAGAAAGAGAAAATAAAGATATGTAGAAAGATTGTTTTGATCTGTTTTATATCATCTGCAGTTTTGGACTACTTGAATGTATCTTGAAATAAATATTGAGTTGTATTTCTAAAAAATATAGTGAAATAGAGTGTCATGAACTCTTATATTATGAATGTAAGAAGTTGTTTGGGTGTTCAATGGGCTTTACTTATACTACAGTTGATCACTAATAAAGATGATTCATATAATGAACAACAATATTATTTTTATATTACAATGTTCAACTCTATCTCTCTTTGTGTGTATCTAAGCTATCAATTAATTCAATGATTTGAACATAATTGGGTCTATTACTTATTTTAATAGCAGTATGTTGGAAGAATCATCCAGATCTTCTACATCCTCATACATAGAGCTGACACATTCTTTAATGCATATCTGCAATACAATTAAGAATAATCATTAAAATACATTTCATAATTAAATTAAATAATAAAGTCTTTAGAAATATTTAATTCAAAATAAATAAAACAGTGGTGGTGACTCCTTTGAATGGTGATACAACACTGGTGGTGAGTCAAGTTGGCGGTGACTTTGGATGGAGGTGACTCATCTCAGCGGTAGGTCATTTCAACACTTTTTCAAATTTCTATTCTGGTGGTAGATCATCATAAATGGTGACTCAGGTATGAAAATAGGTCTTTCTGACACTTATCCAAATTTCTATAGGTCATCTCCGATGGTAGGTTTTCTCAATACATTTTCAAATTTCTGGCTCAACGGTGAGTCGTCCTCTGGTGGTGAGACATCCCATACTTTTTTAAAATTCTATTCTAGCGGTGACTCATAGATGATGAAAGGTGATTCCAGTACTTAGCCAAAATTTTGGCTCTAGCGGTGATACATTACTGGTAGTGACTCAACCTCAATGGTGAGTCAAGTTAGATGGCGATTCATCCTTGGTGGTGACTCATCTTCAATAGTGAGTCTTTCCCAGACTTAACCAAATTTCTCTAATCTACGTCATAATGTAAAATTCCACCATAAAATATAAAACTCATTAATATCACAATAAACATGATTTGGTGATCATTAAAATAAGGGTGCCAATAATCTCCCCCTTTTTGATGATCACAAATCATTCCATTTTATAAACATGGTATCAAAGATAAAGATAAAAAGTAATGAATATATATAGGGTATCAAAGGTAAATAAAGGACACATGGTATTAAAATTAAGAAGTATCAAAGAACATATAGTATCAAAGGAAGGTATTTACACATATATGACAAGGAATATTAGTATGGTATCAAAGTAATAATAATATATAAAGTAAAGAAATAAATTCCATAAAATATTCTCTCCCTTTTGGGATTATCATAAAGGTAAAAATAAAATAGGGAATACAACAAAATATAATAATTTTAACAATAGAAGTCCCATTAATAAAGGAAATGAAATTACAACTAAAAAGTTTTAACAAAAGTTACACAAAAGAATCCCCATAAAAAATTCTAATCCTCAATGCTTCTCTGGATGTGTGGATGTATTAGGATGTGATTTTTCATTCCCTTTATCCAAAGAATAAGGTGAAACATAAAAACCTAAAGGAGCTTTAGGAATGGCTGTAGGAACACTAGTTAGAGCCAGAGTCTCTCTAATGATGATAGGCCTTAGGTGCTAAACTGCCTCTATAGGAGAGAGAGAGAAAAAAGATGAAAAAAGGTTGGTAAGGGTGCATGCTAATCTTTGGTAACACCATACTTGAATTACCCTAGAGTAGTAGCTAGAGGTGTTAGATGATATATAATTGGTATATCCTTAGGAGACAAAATAGCAGTTCAAGGAACATGCAGAAATGGTTTCATAAGATTTATGAAATCCATGATGATGTTTCCACCACTCTCCATTGCACTGAAGAAGTATTTATTCTCTTTAATAAACCACTGAAGCATTGTATTCATGAACTTCAATTGGTTTACTTTCTCTTTAAATGATTGAGTCATAGGAGGTATCCTCATATTTTTAGAAAGAAACTTAAAATGAGCATTCATCTCATGCTTGGTAAAAATCCTTGAAAGATAATTATTTATATATTTAGCGATGATTTACCTATTAGAATTCATTTCTTTCATATACTCCTTGAACATCATGTGTACATGGTCACTATTATGTCTGATTTTACTCAAAGTCTCTTGAGTTAGGTCATGAACATCACTGGAAGCAGTTCAAATCTCTTCTCTCACAACAAATCTGATCAACTCGATATTAAGAGAGGGAGGTGGAGAAATAGAAGTAGAAGGTGCCAAAAGAATATTCTCTATCCTCTTAAGTAAATCATCCATAGAAATAACAAATTATGTCAACATCCATTCTAACAAAAATTTCATAGACTCCATCTCACTTAAAAGTCTCCAATTTTTAATATCTACTTTTTGAATGTAGTGAATCATTTTTGGATGAATATGATGTATCACCAGCTCAAATAAATACCTTGAATCCTTTTCACTTAAACAGTCTTTCAGAATCAAACCTTTTCAATTAACCAATAGCATCAATCTGATTAACTAAAGATCCATCAGGGTCCCTTTCTTCTCAATTGGAAAGTCTACCATTCTTTGATGGACTGCTAGAAAACTTATCCCATTCCTAAAACATAGGGTCCAAACAAATTTTAAAATATTTTCTAAGAGACCCAAAAATAGTAGTCTCTATAGATACAGACACAACCATAGACGATACAACAAAATAGGCCTCAATAGATATATGCACAACACTTGGTTTCTCAATAGTAGCAAGATCAAATTACACCTGCTCAATAATTTACTGATCAATAGTAGAAAAAACCTTCATCTTCTCAACCAATGACTGTTCAACAACAGTCTGCTCAACAACATTTGCAACCACACTAAGATCACCACAAATAGCAGGATCAACTAGATGAATTTCTATAATTGAGGATTCCTCACCCTCAACTAATGCATCGTTTTCTTCTCTAGAATCTATGTCCACTTCTTAAATAAAGATGGGTCTCTCTTCTAATCTAGAAATAGAACCTCTAGGAGAATGGAAAAGAGCCAAAGGTATTTCCACATCATCATCTCTAATTCTTCCACTGGGACCATTGGGGATAGAATATCCATCATCATCATCTCCATATCCATCTCCATTTCCATTTCCATTACCATCTTCACAATATCCTCCTACTTCTTCATCTTTATCTTTATCTTCTTCCTCATCACCATTTTCATCATTTTCATTCTCTTCAGAGGATTTTTAAGTACTCTTAAATTGATCTTCACCTGAAACTTCTGTATCTTACTCATTACTACCTTATTTCAATAGTTTCTCTCTAATAGGGAGATAACTTGGAGGAATAGGAGAACCAAAGGATATAGCTGGAGGACTCTTGGATAGGTCTGGATCACTTCCTTCATCCACAATAAAATCTTAATCCTTATCACCATAGGCAAAAAATTTATCTCACTCTTCATAAAAACACTCCAACACTTCGTCTGGTTCCAAACCAAGGTCCAAAATATATTTCGGTCTCAAAGAATGATCAACCGGGTGGAAGTCATCATAAAGTCTTTCACTATCATTAACACACTACTTTTTCTAAGTGTTCGAGCTAATTTTCACCCATATAAAAACCATTCTAGTGATATAGAATCCTCAATAGTCCACTATTTATTCTTCACCTCCATCAAATTAAACTTTATCCTTTAGAATAGTTGAAATAAACTTAGGGTAGATTATAAAATTTGACTTATTTCCAACATGTGAAGCATTAGATATTTACATAGGTTGATATTATCCCCTCTTTTCATCTTGTACAACAGATAAAAATCTTGACATCTCATCATGTCAAAGTCACCTTTCCTTGGCTGAATCATATACTGGATAAACTCGAAAGCATCCTACATCAACATTGATCTTTAAAGAAACTATTCTTCTTAAAAATCCATCTCCTGTTAACTCATTCAAAGAATATCCATAAAAAAAGTCTCACTGGTCTCTGGAATAGTTCCTTGATAGTCTTTTTCAACTCCTTCATGAGGAACTCTCAAACAAGTGGCCCACTAACTTGAGTAGAACACTACTTTGCAGCCATTGATTCTAATTCTTACCCAGTCTTCATTTTCCTAAAAATAAAACTCTACAGACTGGTAGAACTAGTAAACCAACCTAGGATAAAAAGGTATATCATTAGAAGAGAACAACTCTATCCATCCTTGGCCTTGTAGAACTTTTAGCACTAACGAATTGCTTGAGATTAGCCACTCTACTTGAAATTATTTCTCAGGTACTAAAACCATCTTCGCAAGATCAAGATTTACAGGCTCAACAATAAAACAAATAGAATCCCATTTCTTCTTCTTTGCTGGACTTGAATCGTCTAGAGAAGACTCAGATGCTCGCTTCACTCTAACTATGGAGATTGGATTGGATAGTTTAGGAGAAGGAGAAGGAAGTTTGATAGTCAAGAGAGAAAAGGTCACAATAGGTCTTGAGAAAAATGACACGAGGGAAGTGAAGCGTTGAAATTAGAGAAACATATAATTTTATAACATTTAGGTATTTATAATTTTGAAAACTGAAACAACGAAAAAAATTTGAATCAAACAAATAATTAAAAAAATAATTTGTAAAACTAAAATAGCAACGAATACTTAAACATAAATAATGAAAAACTGAAAAAGGAATGAGATTTTCAATGATAGGTAAAACCAATAGTGAGTAAAAACATAATGGTGATAAAAACACAACAGTGAGAAAACACAATGGTGAAAAACAACAACAGTGAGTAATTCCAATGGTGATTAATTCCAATAGTGAGTAAAAATCAACGGTGGGTAAAACTCAATGGTCATTACTAGAAAATTAAACTTAACCAAATTTAATCATATATAACTTATCTTTGATGTAGTTAATTCTCTCATAATTCAAAGTCTTAGTAAAAATATCAGTAAGCTGATGTTCTGTACCAATGTATTCAAGAGTGATATCACTCTTTTTAAAATGATCTCTCAAGAAGTGATGTCTTACATCAATATGTTTTGTTCTAGAGTGAGACATAGGGTTATTATAAATATTTATATCACTTGTATTATCACAATTTATAGGGACATTATAGAATTGATATCCATAGTCAAGTAATGTGTTTTTCATCCAAAAAATTTGTGCACAACAACTACTTGTGACTATGTATTTAGATTTAATAGTAGATAGTGCAACAAAATATTCTTTCTTACTACACCAATAAGATAATGGATTTCACAAAAGGTGATATATTCCAGAGGTTCATTTTCTATCTAATTTACAACCAAAAAATAAACATATGAATATCTAACTAAGTTAAATTCTTATCCACTTGGGTAAAACAATCATAAATCGGTAGTATATTTGAGGTATTTAAAAATCCTTTTTTTACATCAACTAAGTGTTAATCTTTTGTGTTTTCTTGAAAATTATCACACATGCATACACTAAACATTATATCAGGTCTTCTAGTAGTTAAGTAGAGAAGACTTCTAATCATACATCTGTAACTAGTTTGATCCTCCGATTTTCTAGATTCATCAAGATAGAACTTACAAGTGGTACTCATAGGAGTATCAATACTCTTAGCGCTATCCAAATTAAAATGTTTTAGAAGGTATTTTGTTTATTTAATTTGATTTAAAAAAAATTCCTTCTTTATTTTGAAAAATCTGAAAACCAAGAAAGAATTTTAGTTCACCCATTAAACTCATTTCAAATTCATTTTTCATAATTTTTGATAAATGAGTACATAAATAGTTTTTAAGATCCAAAATAATATCATCTAAATAAATTCGTACAATTAAAACATATTTTGAAATTATTTTTATAAATAGGGCAGGATCAATTATACATTTTGAAAAACCTTTTGAAATAAGAAAAGAGCTGATCCTATCATATCAATATCTAGTATCTTGTTTTAAACTATATAAATATTTTTTTTAATTTGAAAAAATGATTTGGAAAATGAGGATTTTTAAATCTAGAGGGTTGTTCGACAAAAAAATTCTCAACTATATACCCATTTAAGAAATCACTTTTTACATCCATCTAATATAGTTTGAAATCTAGAGTTTCTATATATGAAAGAGGTATTCTAATGGATTCAAGTCTAGATATAGGTAAAAAAATCTCTTCATAGTCTATACCTTTTTCTTGAATATATTCTTGTGTAACTAGTCTAGCCTTATTCATTACTATTGTTCCAGATTAATCAAAATTGTTTCTAAACATCCATTTATTTACTATAGTCAAGGTGTCTTTGGGTCTATCAACAAGTTCCCATAATTTATTTCTTTCAAATATATTTACTTCTTCTTACATATCCATTACCCAAAATTTATCATTGATTACATCATTGATGTTATTTGGTTCAAGCTGTGACCAGAAAGATTAATGTTTAACCTGGTTTCTTAGAGAAGATCTAGTTTGTGTACCTCTATATAGGTATCTAAAAATATCACTTAAAGGGTGGAATTTTAGAGTCCTAATAGATCTAAAAAAAGTATTGATCACCTCATGGTTCTCTATAGGTTCAGGTCCATGTTCTAGAAGTTCCTCAAAAATGGATGATTTTTTGATTGCTTTTTAGTAGATTCAAAAGGTTTGGAATTCAAGTTTAGAGTGGATAAATCATCCTCAAGGTTTTATAAATAAGTATTAGTCTCATGTGGATCTATCTCATCAAATTTAATGTGCACATAATCTTCTATAGTTTTGGTCCTTTTTTTAAAAACACTATAAGATTTTCTATAAGTTTAATAACCAATGAAAATTACTTCTTCGCTTTTTGAGGAAAACTTGTAAAGATTATCCTTAGTGGTATGAATAAATAATTTTCAACCAAAAACTCTAAAGTAATTAAACTTATGATTTCTATTATTCGAAAGTTAATAAACGGTTTTCTTCAATATAGGTATAATGAAAACTATATTGATTATATATCAGGTTGTATTCATAGCCTCTACCCAAAAGTAGATAGGTAAGTCATATTCATTAAGAATAGTTTGGGATATCTCTTGAAGTGTTATATTTATTATTTATACAAATACATTACGCAGAGGGTTCCTGAGATCATAGAAGTTATGAATATAACCATTTTATGAGTAGAAGGATTTAAAGTCTTGATTTTAAAACTCACAGCCATGATTAATTCTTAAGGTATTAATTCTAAGTCCACTTAAGTTTTATACAGATTTATCATACTTAGTTAAATAAGAACAATCTTCACTCTTGTGAGCTAAAAATAATACCCAAGTGTACCTAGAAAAGTCATCTATAAGTACATAAACACAGTTCTCCCAATTTAAACTAGAAACTCCAGATGGTCTAAACAAATCCATGTAAACGAACTGAATAGGTTGAAAAGTCAATAATTCCTTCATTGATTTAAAAGAAATATTGTGCTATTTCCATTTTTGATAGGGGTTACAGACTTTGTTTTTTGAGAATTCAATTTTGGGTAGATCCCTAACGAACCCTTTCTTAGTAATATTTCTAAGTGAGTGAATGTTATAGTGTCCTAGTATACTATTCCAAATCCCAGATTATTTATGAAAGGAACTGAAGTAGGAAATATTTTGAGAAATACATGAATCAATATTAACAGCATAAAAAATATCATTTCTTAAATAAGTAAACCCTAAAGAATTTTTGGAATTAAAAAAATTACATGCATTTATTTCAAAATTTACATGGAAACATCATTACATAATTTTTAAATTCTAAGAAAGTTATATTTTAAACCATCAACAAACAATACTTTAGAAATTAAAACTGAATTGATGTTACCAATTTGGAAATAATTGATGATATTACATTTAAAATTATCACCAAAGGTGGCATGAACACCATAAACCTTTATGAGGCTATTGAATATCGATTAGTCACCTATCATATTCCTGGAATAGCTACTATCCAAGTACCATAGATTCCTACAACTACTCTTAAAATAACTTTCCTAATAAACAAAGTTTAAATAAGAAATGATTTTGGTACGCAGATTTTCTTGGGTCTAGATATGTTAGATATTAGTGCCTTAGTAACCCAGACTTTCTTAATAGGTTTACTATAATAATATTGAAAACTATTTGAAATAAAACTTTATTTGGTCTTTTTGAAAAATAACTAGCAATATATTTTCCAGAATTAGACTTGGAAACAAATGTGATCTCAACTACTCTTCTCTGTATAAGTTGATAACCTATACCAGTAATGTATTTTGGAGTAATTTTTTCCTTGAATTTGAGTAAGTGTTTCTATACCATTTATGAATATTTATAAACCTTTATTAAGTTTCTCATTCGCCAGTTTTAGTTGAATATTTTTCTTTAATAGTTGATCATTCTTCTATTTCTCTATAGTAACATCAGACTAAATATTAGCAGACAAAACATGCTGTTTCTTCAAAACTTTATATTTGTCTTTGAGTTCATTTAAAGTTTCTTATATCATTTTATAGTATTCAAACATTTTTTATTTTGACATTTCATCATCATTTTAATTTTCAGAGTGATCATAATTAAGTACAAATAATATAGTAGGTACTTTAGAAACATTTTTCATAAAGCACATATTGGATCTATCAGGTTTCTCTTTACGAGTAGAATCAAAGTCATTGGAGTTTTCCTTATAGCAAATCCACATATATTTAATGGTTTTATTGTATTTTTTGCCATTATCCTCATACTTATTCTTGTATTTAATCTTGGGATAGTCTACCTTAACATGTACTTTTTTCTTTTACTCATAGCAGGTAATTTCATTTGAGTTTTCATATCTCTTCCAATCATTTTTACAAGTTCCCATACTATCATAATTTTATTTATAGCTTGGTTTCCTAAATAATTTCTTCTTCTTATAAAACTTTTTAAATCTTTTGGCTAGATGGTCCATTTCCTCATAACTTTCTTGTGGTGATTCCTTATTAATGAAACCTTCATCTTGGATTTTTTATTTTTCTTTATATTTGGATGTAATAGACTTGAAATCTATTGATTTTTTGTTCTGGTTCATTATCTTTCTCATGATTGACTTTAATCTCTTCCTCACACATAATCAACTTCCTAATAAATTCCTTGATAGGTAATTTGCTGAGGTCATGGGATTCCCTTATGAAAACATATGTACCTCTCCATATCTCTGGAAGACATCTTAGTAGTATCAGGATTTGGTCTTTATCTAATAATGTATTTCCTAAGGCGATAATTGTATTAACTATCTCATTTAACTTGATATACATATCAAAAATTAACTCATTAGGTTTCATTTTGAATGAATCATATTTGATTGTAAAAGTATTTAATCTCAATTCTTTCATATTAGTTATTTCTTTATGAGAAATAGATAAAGAATCCAAAATTTCATAAGTAGTTTTACTAGTAGATATTATATTAAATTATTCATCAGATAAAGAGCAGTAAAGGGAGTTCATAGCTTTATAATTATTATTATAGGAAAATTTGGTTGCATCATCCTAGTATTTTCTAAGAGTTTTAGGTAACTCATACTTATCCTCTATAGTATACCAAATTTCAAAACCCATACCCTATATATGAATTTTCATCTTTATTTTTCACTAATTATAATTATTTCCATTAAATAAAGAGTTTTGTTGGTAGTATAACCTTATTATCTATTATCCATTTAAATAATTAAATTTAGAAATAACAAAAATTTAAGATCTTTAAAACAACTAAAATCACATTTGAAAATATTTGAAAAATCCCTTGATACCAAATATTAGTTAGAGTGAGTATCTCAAGGGGGGGGGGTGAATTGAGTACCAAATAAAAATTTCTATTTAATTTTTTAAAATAAAATCAACCAATTAATTTAAAAAAACCTAGTTAACTAAAATAGAAGATCAATATAGTTTTTGATCTTTTAAAATATTTATCAAAGATTAATTAAGTCCTAATTAAAAAAATTATGAAAACTAATTTAGATTTTTAAATCAATTTAATTAACCCAAAACATATATGAACACTAATTAAGATTAACTACCAAAGTCGTGGTTTTGTTTTTCAGTTTAAAATAAATCCAGTTTAAAGCATAAAACAAAACAAAACACACAGTGAAAAAAAGGTTCAGTCTCAATATGAGACCTAATCCTATCCACTTAAAAATCACCCACTACCAAGAAGATTATATAAAATAATCTATGATCCACAACTTGGATCATATGTATAACAGAAAAGATATCCAGTTTACATAAGTCCACTTCCACAAAACCCATGGGAATTAAAAAAAGACAAGCCACATAAGGACCTATTCTACAACACGTGGGAAAATAGGAGTGAAGAGTGTTAAAGAAGATATCATGTATCCTCTAGATAAAAGTGCAGGAGTCAGTGTGGGATAAGTAAAACCAAGTAAGACACAATGCTTATATTGTAAAGAGAATTGACAGAAATAGAAAATAAATATATTTAGAAAGATTGTGTTGCTCTGTCTAATATTCAAAATGGTTTTAGACTCCTTGAATGTGGCTTTAAATTAATCTTGAGTCGTATTTTTGAAAAACACAATGAAATGAAGTGTTATGAACTATTCTTTTCTAACTGTGGGAAGTTTTTTAGGTGTTTAATGCACTTCAATTCTACTGTAGTTGATCACTAGTAAATATGTTTCATGTAAGTCACAAAAATCTTCTTTTGATCTTGCAATGTTCATATCTATCTCTATGTATGTGTATCTTGATTCTCAGTTCATTCAGTGATATGCACATGAGGGAGTCTACTTCTTATTTTAATAATAGTATGTAGGAATAATCATCCATATCTTCTACATCCACATACTCAGAGCCGACACATTATTTAATACATCTCTGCAATACAATTAAGAACAATTAGTAAAATAATTTTCTGCATTAAATTCAATAATATATCCATTATAAATATTTAATTAAAAATAAATAAAATAATGTCAGTGACTTCTTTGAATGGTGACACAACACTGGTGGTGAGTCAAGCTAGCAGTGACTCATACTGGTGATGAATCAGGCTGGCAGTGACTCATCTTTGTGGTAGGTCATTTCAATTTTTTCCCCAATTTCTATTATGGAGGCAGGTCATCATTAATGGTGACTTAGGTTTAGCGGTTGATCTTTCTGATACTTAGCCAAATTTACATAGTTATTATCCAATGGTAGGTGTTCTCAACACTTTTTCAAAATTCTGGGTCAACAGTGAGTCATCATCTGGTGGTGAGACATTCCCATACCTTTCCAAAATTACATTTTGGCGGTGACTCATAGATGACGACAGGTGATTCCAGTACTTAGACAAAATTTCAGTCCTAGCAGTTATACATTTCTAGCGATGAATCAACCTCAATGATGAGTTATCCTTGGCAGTGACTCATCTTCAACGGTGAGTCTTTCCCAGACTTAACCAAAATTATACCAATATTTCTCATAATGTAAAATGCTACCATAAAATATAAAACTAATTAATATAATAATGAACATGATTTTGTGATAATTAAAACAAGGGTTCCAATAATGATGGATCTGAATTCATTGAACAAGTTAGAGAATGATGTAGTATATATACTTTTTCAACTTGAAATGTACTTTCCCCCATCTTTTTTTGATATCACAGTGTATTTAATGGTTTATTTGGTGTGATAAATTAAGTTGTTTGGTATTGTATATCTATGTTTTATGTATCCTTTTGAAAGATATATAAAGACATTATAGGGGTATGTTAAGATTCTATATCGACTAGAAGCCTCTATTGTTGAGAATCATATTTCTAAGGAGGTTGTAGAGTTTTGTAAAAACTACTTTTCTGTAGTGAAACATGTTAGTTTTCCAACCTCTTTCCATGATAGATTAAATTTTAGGGGAAAGGGGATCCATGGATTGAAAATTAAATCATTTATAGGTGAATAAATAAATCAATAACATTTATATATCTTTAATAACATAGATGATGCCCAACCATATATAAAATTTAAAATGAATGCATTAAAATAGTGTTTTCTGAATAAAAAGATTATGTGGGCATTGAATGAGCGTAACAAAACTTTTTTACCATGGATTAAATATTACATGTTTGGTAGATAAGATGTATCAAAAACATTGAAATGGTTAGTGGGTAGTCTAATATTAAATGTGATAACATGGTATGGGTGTGATATTAATGGATATACATTTTATACTAAATATTAGGACAACATAAGTGTAATTAAAAATAGAAACGTATTATTGTTCATTGAAGTAACACATTTTTCTAGTGAAAAAGACAAAAACCCAATCTCCATGTCAAGTTCATATTATAGAGATATTAAAAAAATATGGGATTTTGATTACATTAAATTTTGAGTTCCTGTGTTTTACTGTAAATGGGATGTCAGTAAAAATAGTGTCAAACATGATGAATTTGGTATGACACTGGTAAATTTGAATAGGTTGGAATACACATATAAACCTTTTATAATAGAAACACATGCATTTTTTTTCATATATTCATGCTCCATCAAATGTATGATGTATATCATTTTTAAAGAACTAAAATAGTCTTTTAGTGATGAAAAATTTGTTGATAATGATGAATTATGTGAGATCCCAACTTCCATGGATAGATTATCAGAGGATATTTATGAATATGTCAAGGACATAGTTTTTGCTATAAGGAATAATCATGTGGAAGGAATATGGGAAAAAATTCTTTAGTAATCTCATGATATTTCAGGTAACATATATTTATATATTTTTTTACTTTTTACTTTTTTCAAAATGTTAGATATAATATTTTTAATTTTTTACTTAAGTCATATATATTTTTTGTATATCATTTTAGTTTATATTTAATTAAAAATATGGTAAAAATTCATAAATATTATATTTGATCAAAAGTATTTTATAATCATTATTATTATTTTTTAAGTTTCTAACAAGTTTAAAGTGATCAAAAAATTATTCATGTGGTATTTTTTTTCTTGAAAATAAAGGAACATTCTTTTAGATATGGGAGATTCTTTGTCTTATTTTAGAGTATTTATATTTTATGTTTCTCATATTAAAATTTCCTCTCAATATTTTTGTTTAATTATATTTAATTATATTTAATTATATTTATTAATTTTATTATTTTATTTTTGTATAAAAAATATATCATGTTTTTATATTATTTATAAGTATTTTACTTATCCTTACACATGTCCTTAAATTTAGTTTTACCCTTAACTTTTTTTTAAAACTTACTTAGATTTTTTACCCTTGATAATCTTTTTTTCACCTTTACTTAAATTTTTTTACCCTTGCTTAAATTTTTTTACCTTTACTTAACATTGTTTTACCCTTAACTATAAATTTTTTTATTTACCCTTACTTAACTTGTATAAATATCTGTTTACCCTTAATTAACCTATAAAAATTTCTATTTACCCATACATAAATCATATAAAACTTAGCTTACTGTTACTTGACTTATATAAAATTCATATTACCTTTCCACAAAAAAATATATCTACCTTTACTTAGATAGTACAATTATAAGTGTATTATTTTTAATTTCATACATGAACTTAAAACATGAATTTGAATTTTATAACTAATGGCTTGACTATATTGAGTTTCTATGTTATTTAAGAAAGTTTGAGCTGCGATTAAAGGAGCACACACACACACATAAAGAGACACTGCTTTGGTGCCACATGAAATTTCATTTTTTCAAGTGTTGTGCAAGTTTGTGATCCTGTGATTTTTTTTTCAAATGTTAGATGATATCTCAAGGGCTATACCTAAAATGATTTTGATTATATTACCTGTAACGCCCCCACCCTAGTTACCCATATTTAGTGCATTATTATATAACATTGGCATGATCACAAGAGATAAAATTCTGAAAGACCGATCAGTTTAGTAGCCTTGGAAATACTAGATACATTAATAGGTTTTACATTACATTATAAAATGAAAAAACAACAACATTGTCTCCATTGAACACATTCATATCCCTTAGACTATCCCTACAGGTCATTCATAATATACTTCTTCGCATCCTAGAAAAAATAAAACATAGAAAGGGGTGAGCTCAGATGCTCAATAAGGATAACAATATAGAGAAAACTTTCATAAATAAGCATAAACATTTAGGAAATATATAAGACTAAAACACAAGTCTTTTAAACTTAAACTTCAGTATAATATGGAAAATATAATTCAAATAATTCCATTTACTTATTCACATGGATATTCTACTAGTCAAATAATCATATGTATTATCAATAGGCAATTTCATAATGATGGAATGCATAATGCCAGACTTCATAACCACATAGTCAAGGCCTCGTTCCAAGAATACAAATAAGATTTTGTCAAGGCCTTATGCTAAGACACTAGTTTGTCTCATGAGACCTATTGATGCATCGAGGAGCTATAATGGGCTCCATCCGTCACTTACTAAGTCCAATGCATTCCTCATATGAAAAGGTTGAAACATAACATAAACATTTGTATTAAAACTAGCATAAAAAATGTTAATACTTTAAACATAAACAAATAATAATATAAAAATAACACATCCACAGTCCAAAATATCAAAAAACCTTCAATATAATATGGAATAATGTATCACAATAAATCAACTTCAAACAAGTGTAAAATACATCAAAGGATATTGACATAGATGAAATCAAAACTATTTGAGAGAAATATCTCTTTCTATTTTTAAATAATTTAAAAGTAACATAATTATAAAAGAAATCATTTATTTTGAAAATATTCTTATAAGTTTTTAAGGGAATCTTCGAAGGTGTTATAACGACAAAAAATAGCTGCACTCGCCGTATACATTAAAAAAACATTCTTTCCTTAATTTTGTTGAAAAGGTCATAAAGGACTTTGTTTGGAAAATGACAGAAAGATTCCTTTATAATTTTTTTTATAAAAAGTCAAACAAGGGAATAATTGAATTTAAATCATTTTCTAGGAAATAGTAAAAAAAATGTTTTGAAATACATTTTTATGAAACACGGATGTGGATGTTAAAGAGGTCCCAGTAGATACTTACATATAAATAACCTCAGATAAATAAAGAGATTGTAAAATTAACCCTTACCTTGTAATTTTCCTTGAAAAAGGGTACATTAACCTCCTGTATAATAGTTAAATCATTTTTATTAAATTATACAAGAACCACATACATAAATATGATATCATATATGATCTTTTAATATTGATTTGTTAATAATATTTTAGTAGTATCACTATTTTGGGTGTTAACTGATTCATTTTCCTTTATGTGCTTGGTTATGTAAGCCATATTTGTTATGGATAAGATTTATTTGATTCATATCCAGAATGATATTAAGTTATTAAACATTATTTTTAATAATATAATGAAAATTATTCTTTAATGATCACGATGGGGAATGAATCTCATCGTGTTCGTGGAGACGGTAATCCGTACGTACACACGAGCGACAATATGATTATATTGATGGTGAAATCATATGTAATTGGATAGTATATCATATATAAATAATAATTAACATGTTATATTTATTATTTACATCAGTTAAAATCATTATTATACCCATCCAAATAATGAAGTGTTTGAATAACAAACTACACCACGACGAGGAGACGGTAAGCCATACGTACGCACATATGATGACTTGTCATTTATAGGATGAATAGAAAAATGAATATGGTTGTAAAATATTTATAATAACATCACATTATATATAATTAATTGGAATTTTTTTTTGGAAACAACAAATAAAGAAGAAGTGGAAGAAGAAAAGAACTTTGAAAGAGGTGGTGAAATTATTACCTCTTCTTCGGGTGTTTCCTTTTGAGTTGATCAAAATGGCTCCTTAGGTTAGATTTATAATCAAATTAAGGCCTATAGGTATAATTGAGGGTAGTTGGGAGGATATTTGAGTAGGTTTTGGCTGATCCAAATGGATTTGGAGGTGTGATTTTGAGAAGGGGAAGTACCCTTTTATAAGAGAGGTGAGGGTTACTTTAGGAAAAGCTTGAAATATTATTTTATTATACAGTCATATTCGTTTTATAATGGCTCCAAAATGATTTATTTAGAGGATAAGGTGGGTATGGGTTGAAAACCTCTCAACTAATAGGTTTTATACAGGTTTAGGTCACTATATTAACCTTATCTTTTAGATTTAACTCTTAGTTAAATAGTTTAACTTTTTCCATGTCTCCTTGTATCTTTATATTATATGGTTGATAAACTTACTATAAACTGCCAATCAAACCCCAAGTGGTTTATTATTGATATATATAAATTTATCAAAGTCCTTTGACTGAACCTTATATTTTTAGGAATATTATATCAATTAATAATATTGTATATGTTTTTAAAACTCATTTATATCAATTTTGACACTATTTAGTATTTGATTTTTTTAAAGTCCTAAAAACTTGACTACTTTGAAAAAAATTAATTTAATAAACCCTAAAATGTCATATTAACCTATAAAATTCATGTAATTCATAAAAAGTATCAATTTACATTTATTTGTATATTTATAATATCAATTAATTTAATCTTTCATTAACAAGGTAATTACTGCACCATCATTGTGTCATAAATAAATTTAATTATTTAATGTCTAAAAATTATAAATAAAATACCATTATGTAGGAAATCTTTTTAGATTTATAGTGAATATTTATAGTCAAATTTATCTTATGTGTAACCCTATATTAAAAATGTTTTAGTTATAAAAATTTGAATTTAACACTTTTAACTCATCTTTAAATAAAATAATAATACATGTGTTAATCTAATCCAAGTGGACCAAAAGGATCATATTTTATTCATAAGGTTGTTTTTGGTCGAAATACACTTATCCAATAGAATTAGGACATGTTTTATGGTAATAATAATATCATTTTTACCTTTAATTATTATATTTACTTTTAACCGTGGTAAATAAAAGTCAAAAGTTACTATTCACCAAAAATTATTTTCATCTTATTGAACCACATTTTAATTAATAATATCAACCGTGTCTCTCAGATTTTTGAAATTCAACTCACAGAAGTGGTAAAATTACATTTTATGCAAATTTTCAAATGCGCCTAAAAGGTGGGTAAAAGACGGTAAAAAGTATAATAAAATTTTATATATCTATTATTATTATAAAATGACTCCAATGAATTATATTGAAAATATATAGGTATTATGTATCTAGTTTTACCTAATATAAATTTAAATAAAATAATGAATTATTTAAATAAAAATTCAGTTTTAAACAATATTGCAGTGTTTTTCACTATTCATCAAAAATTGAAAGTTTTTTAAAAAATACCAAAAATTCACCCTAAGCTAATTTTTATATTCCGAATCCAAAAATGAAGTCCATTTTGAAAAATAAAATTTATAAAATTTAAAAAAGTGGGTATTACTATTCATAATGGCTAGTTTGATTGGTTGTGGTGTGTTAGAACTCAAAGTTGCGTACAACGCAAGCTATTGCATTATTCAAAGGGAAACGTATCATGGAAGCTTGAGGTATTACATTCTCCCCTCCTTCATATAATTTCGTTTTAGAAATTTCTAGAATACTACTGCATAAAAATATTCGGGTGGTTCTTCATCATAAGTTCCTCAGGTTCCCACGTTACCTCTTCTATCTTATAGTTTCTCCATAGAACTTTTACTAGACGAGTCATCCGGTTTCTCCAATCTTGTTCTCTAGTATCAAGAATCTTGATGGAATCTTCACAATAAGACAGATCGGGTTCCATTTCTATTTCTTCATAGGTGAGTACATGCGTTGGGTCAGGCATGTATTTTCTCAACAATGATACGTGGAACACATCATGAACTTTGGAGAGACTTGGAGGCATTTTCAAATGATAATCTACAACTCCAATTCATTCTAGAATTTCGAAAGGTTCGATGTACCTGTGACTTAATTTTCCCTTCTTACCGAATCGTATAACATCCTTCCATGGAGATACCTTCAATAAAACATGATCTCCTACTTGAAATTCCAAATCTTTCCTTCGATTATCGACATAGATCTTTTGCCTACTTTGAGCTGCTTTGATGTGGGTTTGGATAACCTTCACCTTTTCCATAGTTTCCTCAACAAGTTCTGGGCCTATGAGTTTTCTTTCACCAACATCATCCCAACAAGTTGGTGTGAGAAATCTCTTTCCGTATAACAATTCATATGGTGCCATATGAATACTTGAATGGAATCTATTGTTATAGGAAAATTCTACCAGAGGTAAATATTGATCCCACATACCTTGAAAGTAAAGTGAGAAAGATCTCAACATGTCTTCTAAGTTTTTAATAGTCCATTTTGATTGTCCATCAGTTTGAGGGTGGTAGGAAGTGCTCAAACAAAGTTCAGTATCCAAGGACTTCTAAATACTTTTCTAGAATCTTGATGTAAAATGGGGATCACGATCAGAAACAATTGATAGGGGTACTCCATCAAGTCTTACAACTTCATTAATATATAGTCTTGATAGAAGTTCAAGTGTTAAATTTTCTCTTATAGAAATAAAATGTGCTGACTTGGTAAAACGATCAACAATGACTCATATTGCATCATTCCTTCTAGGATTATTTGGTAGTCCCATGACAAAGTCCATCATAATATCATACCTTTTCCACTCAGGTATGAGAAGAGGGTGCATGAATCCTCTAGGATGTTGTCTTCCAGACTTAACCTATTGAAAAACAATACATATTGACTTATAATCAGCAATCTCCCTCTTCATGTTGTCCCACCAAAAATGTTCCTTCAAATATCTATACATCTTAGTGCTACTATGGTGTATAGAAAAATTGGAGCTATGAGAATCATCCAATAATTACCTTTTTAGATCAGGTATATCAGGAACACAAAGTCTTTTACCAAATTTCGAAATTCCATCTTCACATAAGAAGTCAATAAATCTCCCATCATTCACAGCTTTAATTTTCTTTTGAAACTCCTCATCATTAGTCTGAGAACTTTTTATCCTTTCTAGTAAATATGGTTTGGAAACCATTTGAAAAAGTATTGATGATTAACCTTCCATGATTATTCCCATATCCATTTTTACTAGATCCATGAACATAGGATCCCTTTCAACTCTCATCTTGTTCAAAACTCAATGATCCTTTCTTCACAAATCATCTTCCACCTTATTTTCCTTCCCCGGGTGGTAGTGTATAGTGAAATCATAATCCTTGAGTAATTCAATCCATCATCTTTGCCTCATATTGAGTTATTTTTGTGATAAAATATACCTCAAACTCTTGTGATCAGTATATATCTCACATTTTCACCATATATACAGTGTATTCATATAATCAAAGTAAATATTACAACTTCTAACTCAAGATCATGAGTGGGATAGTTTTATTCATAAATCTTTAGCTGTCGTGATGCATATACAATAACTCTATCATTCTGTATAAGGACACAACTGAGTCCTTTCTTTGAAGAATCACTATAAATAACAAACCCATCATTCCCCAATGGTAGAGTCAAGATAGGATCATTGAATAATATTATCTTTAGTTATTTAAAACATTATTCATACTCTTTTTTGAAAACAAATTCAACCCCTTTACGTGTGAGCTTGGTTAATGGGTTTGCCAATCGGGAAAAATTCTGGACAAAAATATGATAATAACCTACTAAACCAATAAAACCGTGTACCTCAATTATACTCATCAGTGCTGGCCATTATTGTATTGTTTTTGTCTTTGAAGGATCAATAGAGATTCCATCCTTAGAGAAAATATGGACAAGAAAAGAAATTTCTTGAAGCCAGAATTCACACTTTCTAAACTTCCCATACAATTCATTTCTTCTTAGGGTTTTCAGAATAGTGATCAAGTGATTTTCATGATCTTCGCAGCTTTTTGAGTTTACCAAGATATAATCAATAAATACTACTACAAAGTCATCAAGATATTCCTTGAAAACTCTATTCATTAGATCCATGAAAACAGAGGGTACATTAGTCAGTCCAAAAGGAATTAATGTAAACTCTTAATGCCCGTACCTGGTTTGAAATGTTGTTTTTGGAATGTCTCCCTTCTTCACACACAACTGATGATATCCAAATCAAAGGTCAATATTTGAAAAATATTGAGCTCTATGAATTTTATCGAATAAATCATCAATGTGAGGTATGGGATACTTGTTCTTTTTTGTTATAACATTGATCTCCCTGTAATCAATGCGCAGCCTCATAGATCCATCTTTCTTTTTAACAAAAATAATAGGGGATCCCCATGGAGAAACAATAGGGTGAATAAATCCTTTATTACTCAATTCATCTAGCTGCTTCTTTAGTTCCACTAATTCCATAGTGTCCATTCTATAAGGGGTCTTCGATATGGGCCTTGAACTAAGAATTAAATTAATAGAAAACTCAATTTCTCATTCTGGAGGATGTCCAGGTAAATCCTCTAGAAACACATCAACATATTATTGTACAATAGGTACGTCCTATATTCAAACATTATTTTCCTCACCCATGGTTATTTCACTCTCTTCCTCCCCAATAATTGAATTTAGTAGAGTTACTGGGGGTGGATCTAGATAAGAATCAGTTGGTGACGTTTCTTCTCTAAAGATGAGGTATGCCTTATCATCATCAAAAATTGTATCCTCCTTCTTCTTACAATAGATTTTTTCATCATGGTCTGAAATCCAATCCATACCAAGGATTATATCAAATTAAATAATGGGTATAATGATGATATCAACAGATAAAGAATATTTATATGCCCTAATGGGAACTGATTCACAAAACTTTGTTGCAATGATACTTCCCTTAGGAGTTTTGACTGAAAAATTACTTATTAAATAAAATTGGAAATATCTAATTTTCTTAGAAAACTGGGAAGATATGAGACAATGTGATGATTCATAATCAAATAAAGCATTGGCTAAACTTGAGGAAACCATTAAATTACCCGCCACCATGTCTTTTGAAGCTTCAACCTCAGCAGTAGTGATCGCATAAGCTTAGAATTTTTCACTTGGACTTTTCTAAGGTAAGTTTCCTTAGAGATTAGGACATTAATTTTCATAATGTCCCATTTCTCTACAATTTTAGCATTCAACATTGACAGCCTCTTTATTTCCCTTACAATCACGATCTTGGTGGCCTTTTTCACCACACTTGTAACAGACTCCCATTATCTCCAGGCAAGTACTGGGGTGTTTCTTCCCACATTTACCGCATGGTGGATATTAAAAATTTCCCTTCTTCCCCTTATTTCCATTTCTAGAGTTTTCAATAGATCTATTCTTCTCTTTATTTTCTTTAAAGTCATAAGACTTATAGAATTTATTTTCTGTCTTGATAACACATGAGACAATATATTCATATGATGAGAATGATTGTGAGACTAATGATCGAAGGATAAATGGTTTTAACCCATCAAATAATTGATCAATATTACTCCTTGGGTTATGTATATAATCTAATACATTCCTTTCTAACCTTGTAAAGTTAGCCTCATACTTTGTGACATTCTCATCCTCCTTTTTCCTCAGACTCAGAAATTGCCTTTCCATATCTGTCCGATGGTCACAAGAAAAATATTTTTCTAAGAAAAGATCTTTAAACTCCCTCCATTCCATATTTGATACTTCTTCAACCTCCTTTTTGTTTTGAATTAATGACCACCATTGATTTTCATCTCCCATGAGGCGATAAACTTCCATGATAACTTTTTCCCTTTCGGTACTCCCCAAAGCATGAAATATTTTCTCTAAGGAACTTATCCATTGCTCAGAAGTAAATGGATTTATAGTATCATTGAATGTTGGTGGTTGTTGCCTCATGAAGTGGTATAACATTGATCCTCTGTATTGTGGATCAGGGTTCTCTATACGGGTAAGGTTATTATTCATAACCTGAGTGAGTTGTCCCGGTATGGTGATAAGTTGATCAACACCAGTTGCATCACCAACTCCACTATAATTATCTTGAGTAGGAGGGAAATCCCTACATGGATTACATGCATTGATATGGTTTCCATTCCTTCCACTAGGCACCATTTCTAAATAATGTTATACACTAGATTAGTTTATGAATAAAAATACATAATTCCACACTTGTAAACACTAAACATAAATTGAACAGTTTATGGATATAATCCATAATAATAAAAATGTTTTCTTTGAGGAGGTATATACTCATAAATCCTTCATAATGGTTTGTAAATAAAATGTGAATTTTCCTATACATATCCCCCGGGAGTGTCGTAACCAAGAGTGCAACAAGGCCCGTTGTCGTGTACCTGGATACCCCGGGTCAATCCCAAAACTCCTTGTCGGAGTTTTCACTATTAGGTACATCTATTCCAAAGCTGACTCTACCTACTTTTGTCCAGACAGGGATGTATTTCTTGGAAAATACACAAAATCTCTACATTACCAAAATTCTAGGAAGTTCTTCTTTACTAATCCTCGAAGTCTATCTTAGGGTAATGTTCTCTAATCAGAGTTTTTTTTTTCTAAATATAGATTCCAAGGTTTGTACTAAACTTCCTCTAATACCAAATGTAATGCCCCAACCCCAGTTAGCCAGAGTCGGTGCATTATTACAAAACATTGGCATGATCACCAGGGATCAAATCCTAAAAGATCGATCAGTTTAGTAGCCTTGGAAGTACTAGATACATTCATAAGTTTTACATTAAATTATAAAATGAAAAACAAAAAAAAAATTGTTTCCATTAGCTACATTCATATCCATTAGACTATCCCTATAGGTCAGTCATAATATACTTCTTCCCATCCTGGGGAAAATAAAACATAGAAATGGGTGAACTTAGATTCTCAGTAAGGATAACTATATAGAAGAAACTTTCATAAATATGAATAAACATTTAAGGCAATGTATAAGACTAAAACAAAAGCCTTTTAAACTTAAAATTCAGCATAATATGGAAAATATAAATCAAATAATGCCATTTGATTATTCACATGGATATTCTACTAGTCAAATAATCACATGTAAAATAAATATCCAATTTCCTAATGACGGAATGCATAATTCCAGACTTCATAACCACATATCCAAGGCCTCGTGCCAAGAATACAAATAATATTTTGTTAGGGCCTTGTTCCAAGACACTAGTTTGTCTCATGAGACCTACCGATGCATTGAGGAGCTATGGCAGGCTCCACCTTCCACTTACTAAGTCCAATGCATTCCTCATATGAAATGGTTGAAACATAACATAAATATTCGTATTAAAACTAGCATACGAAATGTTAATACTTTAACCATAAACCATGAATGGTATAAAAATAACACATCCACAGTCCAACATATCACAAAACCTTTAATACAATATCGAATATTGTATCACAATAAATCAACTTCTAACAAGTGTAAAATCCATCAAAGGATGTTGACATAGATGAAATCAAAACTATTTGAGAGAAATTTATCTTTCTATTTTGAAATCATTTAAAAGTCACATAATTATAAAATAAATCATTTATTTTGAAAATATTATTATAATCTTGTAAGGGAAGCTTAAAAGGTGTTATAATGGCAAAAAATAGATACACTCTCCGTATACATTAAAAAAAACATTCTTTCCTTAATTTTTTCGAAAAGGTCGTAAAGGACCTTGTTTGGAAAATGATAGAAAGATTCCTTTATAAAATTTTTATAAAAAGTAAAACAAGGGTATAATTTAATTTAAACCATTTTCTAGTAAATAGTAAAAAAATGTTTTGAAATACATTTTTATGAAACATGGATGTGAATGATAAAGAGGTCCCAGTAGATACTTACGTATAAACAACCTCAGATAAATAAAGAGATTGTAAAATTAACCCTTACCTTGTAATTTTCCTTGACCAGGGGTATGTTAAACTAATTTATAATAGTTAAATCATTTTTATTAAATTATATAAGAAACAAATACATAAATATGATAACATATATGATCTTCTAATATTGATTTGTTAATAATATTTCAGTAGTATCATTGTTTTAGGTGTTAACTGATCCATTTTCATTTATATGCTTAGTTACGTATGCCATGTTTGTTATGGATAATATGTATTTGATTCATATCTATAATTATATCAATTTATTACACATTATTTTTAATCAAATAATGAAAATTATTCTTGAATGATCACGATGGGTAATGAATCTCATCGCGTTTGTGGAGACGGTAATCCGTACGTACACACGAGCGACAATATCATTCTATTGATGATGAAATAATATGTAATTGGATGTTATATCATATATAAAGAATAATTAACATGTTATATTTATTATTTACATCAGTTAAAATCATCATTATACCCATCCAAATAATGAAGTGTTTGAATAACAAACTACACCACGACGTGGAGACGGTAAGCCATACGTACACACATATGGTGACTTGTCATTCATAGGATGGATAGAATAATGAATATGGTTGTAACATATTTATAATAACATCATAGTATGTATAAGGTACTAGAATTATTATTTTGTTATGCAAACAGCAAAGAAATAGGAAGTGGAAGAAGAAAAGAACTTTGAAAGAGGTGGTGAAATTATTACCTATTCTTCGGGTGTTTCCTTTTGAGTTGATCAAAATGGATCCTTAGGTTGGATTTATGATCAAATTAAGGCCTCTAGGTCGAATTGATGGTAGTTGGGAGGATATTTGAGTAGGGGTTGGTCTAACCAAATGGATTTGGAGGTGTGATTTTTAGAAAAGGGGAAGTACCCTTTTATAAGAGAGGTGAGGGTTACTTTAGGAAAAACTTGAAATATTATTTTATTATACAATAATATTCGATTTATAATGGATCCAAAATGATTTATTTCTTGGATAAGGTGGGTATGGGTTGAAAAACTCTCAACCAATAGGTTTTAGATAGGTTTAGGTCACCATATTAACCTTATCTTTCAGATTTAACTCTTAGTTAAATAGTTTAACTTTTACCATGTCTCCTTGTATATTTATATTATATGGTTAATAAATTTACTATAAACTACCAAGAAAACCCCAAGTGATTAATTATTGATATATATAACCTTATTAAAGTCCATTGGACGAACATTATTTTTTTATAAATATTATATCAATTAATAATATAGTATTTGTTTTAAAAACTCATTTATGCCAATTCTGACACTATTTAGTATTTGATTTTTTTAAAGTACTAAAAACTTGATTAATTCGAAAGAAATTCATTTAATCAACCCTAAAATGTTATATTAACCTATAAAATTCTTTAAATTCATCAAAAGTTTCAATTTAAATTTATTTGTTTATTTATAATATCAATTATTTTAATCTTTCATTAATAAGGTAATTGCCGCATCATCATTATGTCAAAAATAAATTTAATTATTTAATGTCTAAAAATTATAAATAAAATACCATTATGTATGAAATCTTTTTATGTTTATAATGAATATTTATAGTCGAATTTATCTTATGTTTGACCCTATATTAAAAATGTTTTAGTTATAAAAATTTGAATTTAACACTTTTAACTTTTCTCTCCAAATGGACCAAAAGGATCATATTTTATTCCTAAGGTTTTTTTGGTCGAAATACACTTATCCAATAGAATTAGGACATGTGTTAGGGTAATAATAATATCATCTTTACCTTTAATTACCCTATTTACTTTTAACCGTTGTAAATAAAAGTCAAAAGTTACTATTCACCAAAAATTATTTCCATCTTATTGAACCCCATTTTACTTACTGATGTCAACTGTGTCTCTCAGATTTTTGAAATTAAATTTACAAAAGTGGTAAAATTATGTTTTATGCAAATTTTCAAATACGCCTAGAAGGTGGGTAAAAGACGGTAAAAAGTTTAATAAAATTTTATATATCTAATATTATTATAAAATGACTCCAATGAATTACATTTAACATATATAGGTATTATGTATCTATTTTTAACTAATATAAATTTAAATAAAACAATGAATTATTTAAATAAAAAGTCAGTTTTAATCAATAATGTAGTGTTTTTCACTATTCATCAAAAATTGAAACTTTTCAGAAAAATACCAAAAATTCACCCTAAGTTGATTTTAATATTCTGAATCCAAAAATGAAGTCCATTTTGAAAAGTAAAATTTATAAAATTTCAAAAAGTGGGTATTACTATTCACAACGGCTAGTTTGATTGGTCGTGGTGTGTTAGAACTCGAAGTTGCATACAGTATAAGCTATTGCATTATTCAAAGGGAAATGTACTGTGGAAGCTTGGGGTGTTACATTACCTTGATGAGATAAGATGATATAATTATCATGAACCTATACTTATGTGTCTCTTAAAATACTGATATTAATGTAATTATAATCAATAATATATGAATTAATGACATAATATCACATGGATCCTACTATCAGTGTTGATTAGTGTGCTAACACGACTTAGAAACTATTGTATCTTTTCCCAATTTGTATTTATCATAGAAATTGTTTATGTTACTTTCATTTTTGTTGAATTTTTTTTCAATTTACATTTATCTTTATATATAATTGTTGGATTATTTTACTGATTGTTTGTTAATTTGATTTGTAGGATAATGTTGGATCATACTCCTAATTCACCTTAGTCTTCTAGTGAGGACCCTATACATATCGCTGATGAGGGTATTCATCCTATTATATGTGTTCCACTTAATACTATCAAAAAATAGACCATATACACTGATACCTTGATGTTCAAGTTGACTCTGACATAGCCCGAAGGGAATTCTCAATCCCCACTGGTTGGTGACTAGAACTTGACATCATAAACAATAAATGAGGGAAAAAATTTTCCACAAAAAATAAGGATAAATATTAAAAGCTTTCATAATCAACACTCCAAAAGGATAAAGTAATAGAAACCAAATAGGTATAACAAAATTAAAAGCAATACATCAACAAAGTACTCAAAACCTGATAAGATAAAACCCAAACATCCCAAAGGAAACATCATCCCACTCCATGGTCTAAAGGCTGAAGAACATCCACCACCTCTAAGTGGTTCTTTCCCTTTTCTTGGAATTGGAATAATAAAATATTAAAATGTCAGAAGGTAAAGGTAGGGTTTGATATATACATCCCAGTGGGGTCTCACCAAGAGTTCCATAATAGATACCATCATAATAAACCAAATCACGATTTCAATGTAAATAAAATAGGTCATGACATGATATATCATTTTTATATTCAAAATAAAACATGATTTATTTTTAAAGGATATAAAACATTTAAAACATGGATTAAATAAGCATTTTATATATAATCATTTATATAAATCCTTTGACATAAGTAAAAAAATTCTATAATCAATGGAATATATAATCAAAGCATACAAAACAAGCACCATGGTCATGTTCCCAACATTATATTAGTTTATGGCTATAATATCCTCACACTTTTCAAAATCAATGATCATAGCTAAGTATGTGTACACACGTCCCTTAGGCTTAGGCCAAATATGACTCATCAACATCCCATGAGGGATAATCAAGTTGAACTAGGTTTTTGTTAGATTTTTCATCATTAATCCAATGATAGAAATCAAGATCCTAGCATGATTTTCCCATGTAACCCACTAACTACCTAGGATTTCATGTGTTCAATAAATCAATATAAAAAGAGAAACTTATCTCACTTAAAATCAATCATCATTTACAATTCAATTGACCAATTTTCAGTTTCAATATGCTAATTAAATTTCAAAACCAAAACATGGGGTTTTAATCATTTCATTCCTTTTTAATTCAAAACCAATCATAGGTTTTCATCATTTCAATTTATTTTTTTTTCAAAATCAAGTCTCAAATCATTTCATCAATTCCATAATTTTTAAAATACACTCCACAATTCAAATTCCATTGGAATTGGGGTGCTTTTCTAAAAATCCATGCCATTTAAAATTCTATAATCAAATCACTCTAAATCTAGGTTTTATAAATAAATTTAAATCCATTTGAACAAATCAAGTAAATCAAGGTTTCAATTACATGAAAAATCTCAAATGAAACCACTTACATTTAATCATAGAAATAAAACAACCAACAACTATAATGTGAACACCAACATAGATATAAGGTGAAGTAGATATAGAAATCAAACCTAGAATCAAGATCCAATCAAATTGAGGTTAGATCAATCAAATAAGTGAAAATCCATAAAACTATAAGGATGAATAAAGGATATATCGAAAGAAACTATTAGAGAGGAGACCCACTTATTGGAGGGGGATCCGATCTTCCATTGGCACTTTGATTCACTAAAGGAGGAGGTTGGAGGGTCCAAAACCACTTCTCAAGAGGCTTCAAAGATAATAAAAACATTTAGGGTTGAGTGGGGGTCAACTTGGAGTTAAACTGGGGGGGGTTAGGATTTTAAAATTAATGTTTGGATTAATTAAATCCAACTTTCAAAGTTTCATGGAGAGGGTCGTACAGTTAGAAAAACTGTACGCCCTAAACATGCACCCCTACTATCTAGGGTGCACTATTTCTCCAGGTGGGTGAAAAATTTAGTTAAACATGTACTAACCATGAAAATTACCAATACTTGAGGATGAATTGTTTAAAAGGACTAACTTCATGGTTTGAAAAAATAGTGAGCCCCCTTTTAGAGCACCTTTAAAGGGTACCCAATTTTCCGGGATAAACTGCAAAATTTTCCCTAACCATGCACCAACCATGCAAAACTCGAATGGATTCCAAAATTCTTCAAATTTTACCTAAAACAACCCGAAACAAGTCATAAAAAAAGTATGATAAAAATTAGGGTCAACGAGTATCTTAAAAAAATTAATGGTATGTTAGAATCTCCCCTTCATAAAATCTTTATGTCCCTATAAACCATGTTAATAAGTTTCCATATCAAATATATGAGTCCAATACTCTATTATTAGTTCTTCCCTCTCGCAAGTATCATAATAATCATAAAAATGCTTTTATAGAACACAAAATAAAGGTATCATCCTCCCACAAAGTACCCTTTTCTCATAATCAACAATCTTGGTTGGATGCTTAGTCATGGATAAATCAAGCTCAACATTAAGATCCTCCTAGATCAAGACTTGAGATGGTTCATAAAGATACTTCCAAAGATGTGATACATGGAAAAAATTATGTATCGAATTAAACTATGGTGGAAGTTATAAATGGTAAGACACTTTCCCTACCTTCTCAAAAACCTCAAAAGGTCCCAAAAAAAGAGAAGAACACTTCCATTTTCTCCCAAGATGTTGATGAACTATCTGAGTTGAAACTCTCAATAAAACCCAGTCACCAAAAAATAACTCCAATGGTCTATGTCGATGATCAAAATAGTACTTATACTAGCTCTGCATTATCAACATTCTCTGATTAATCAACTAAATATTTTTTGTCATCTTTTAAACCAAGCTTGATCCAACTAAATAAATTTCACCAATATCCAACCAACACAAAAAATATTTACATGGAATACCTTACAAGTCCTTAAAAGGATCCATTCTAATTAATGATTGTTAAATATTGTTATAATAAAACTCAACCAGTACCAAATGATCATCCTTAGATCCACCAAAATAAAAGAGAACATGCATTAAGTATATCCTCGAGGATCTATATATCTATCTCTATATGGATATACATATGTAGATGATATTTTGTACTCAACTAAACTTGAGATCCCATCACCTCTTGAAGACCTCCCAAAAAATGAGAGGTAAAGTGAAGATCTATATAAGATACTATAATAGATGAAACTCTATTCAAATGAACAATATCTTTCACATAGATATTTCCTAACTCATCAACTTTAGTTTTATAATTAATGGGTATAAAATGATATGATTTGGTTAGCCGATTGATCACAACCAATTTAAAATTATTCTTTTTAGGAGAACATAAAAACCCAACCACAAATTCCATATAAATCTCATCCCACTTACATGTTGGAACTGGAAGGGGTTGGAGCAAACCTAAAGGTTTCTAGTGACTGACCTTTAACTTTTGGCTTGAATAACAACGTGAAACAAAGTAAAATACATCCCATATCATAAATAGCCACCAAAACCATCACCGCATATCATAAAACATCTTTGAAGTTCCTAGGTTCACTACCCACTGAGAAGTATGGAAATCCCCCATTAAAACTTTTCTTAGAGATAATGACACAAAAAAATAATTATGAAAACATAGAATACCCTTTGTGGAGAACTACCACTAAAAAATTATATCCCCACCATAAAGAGAGTCCCTAATACTAAAGAATTGATCATCAAGATGATGTTGATGAAGAACCACCTTAAGAAGAGTGGAGGTCAATTGAACACTAGCCAATATAACATTGGACTCTTCCTCTCAAAGTCCTAAATAAAACTGTGCAAAAGGATCCATCAAGTTACACTCATATGATGATTATTTCATGGACTAGGTTGGAAGTTTCCTGATCAAAGAATCAATAATGACATTAACCTTCCCTGGGGTTTTGGAAATGTAGAAATAAAAATATTACAGGTAGCCCACACAAATCCTCCACTGAAGGTTCAAATATTTTTGAGAGAATATATAAATCAAGCTCTTGTGTCTAGAAAACATGATAAACCATTCTATGAAAAGGTAATGCCACTAACTCTTAAGAACATACATGATGACTGAGAATTCATGGTTTGGGTAATTCTTTTAGTTTTGACCAATATTTTTAGAACCCTAGGCTACCACATGATCACCTTGCATAATAACATAGCCCAAACCTTAAATTGATGTGTTACAAAAGACTACATAGCCCTGCCCAACCTTTGGAAGAGTCAATATTCACTACTGAAAATATAACCTTTATCACCGCTAGAAAAGGGAATTAACAACACTAGAAAAGCGTTTTTAATCAAGGTGAAAATGGTGGGGGTCCCTTTTATCAGTGCTCAGAAAAGTGATGATAAAGGCCCCTTTTATCAGCACTAAAAAAAGAACTAATAAAAAGGTCCTTTATCAGCGCTTATAAAAGTCAAAAAAAAAAAAAATTAAAATGCTCACGAAGCTTTTAACAGTGCTTGACCCCCCTTTTACCAACTCTAGGAGGACCCCCTCCCACTCTCCCGCGCGCTGCACTTTCTCGAGCATCCCACAATTGCCTACACTCCCCTCTCTACTTCCACCAGAACTTGAACCCGAGACCTCCCCCCTTGTACGCCTGCACCTTTACCACTAAGTTATTAAGTTTTCCCCTTATTTAATGATATATCTATTTATTTATATATATATAGTTACATTTATTCATATATTAAAATAGATTCATATTAATATAAATATATTTAGTTATATTAATAAAAATATATTTAATAATATATATATATATATATATATTTATTCGTATATTAATATATATTTATATTTATTTATATATATAGTTATATTTATTCATATATTAATATAGATTCATATTAATATAATTATATTTAGTTATATTAATACATATATATTTATTCATAAATTAGTATATATATATTTATTCATATATTAATTTATATTTATATTTATTTATACATATATTTTTAGTTATAATTTTTTATCTATATATTTATTTGTATATTAATATATATTTATAAGATTAGTTTTAAATAAAATTATAAAATATTTTTTTATGTGTGTTTATAAATAAATAAATAAATAAATACATACATATATAGAACACACACACACACACACATATTTATGAATAAATACATATATATGTGTATTTGAAAAGCCATAGAATGTTAAAATGACCATAACTTCTAATCCATAAATCCATTTCAACTCCACAACTAGTAAAATAGAAGAAAATGAAGCAATATTTGATATAATATGTGGTACAGGCCTAGCGGACATCTGGATCAGATGTTAAACCTATTTGAATTTTAATAAATCGGTGAATCCTGACTAAAAACTCAGTTTTGGAGGCCTTATGGGCCTTTTTGGGCCTTGAATAATGTGACAAAAGTTTCCATTCAATAATTATTGTGTATAGCTCATCACAAGATTCAGTTTGATATGTTGTAGAGCTCAAACAAATATCCGTATCAAAAGTTATGGCCGTTTGAAGTTTGAGTTACATTTTCAACTTATTTTAGATCTTTTATTAATTTTTTTGTTTTTTTGTGTCTTAAAATTGTTATTAAATTATTATTAATCGATGATAATTAGAAAATTATTAATTAATAATATTTTTAAAATATTTTAAACCCATTTTCACTAAATTTCTTATATATTAAATGTAATAGTCTATTTATACTTATCTAAAACATATTTAAAAAATATATATTATATTTATAACAATATAAATATACTTATATAACAATATATTATTTTTCATGACTTTTTTTAAATATAAACTTTATCAGTGCTAGGAAAAAGTGCTGATAAAGACCCCCTTTATCAACACTGCTAAAAAAAATACTGATAAAGGGGTCCCCTTTATGAGTGCTTTTTTTATCACTGATAAAGGCCCCCCTTTATGAATGATTTTTTAGCGCTGATAAAGGGTGGCACTGTAGAAACCTAGTTTTGTGGTAGTGATTGAGGAAAAAGTAAAAATACATTTTAGATCAGAAAAAGAACCCTAAAATTTTTCATCCCAAATAAAATTTACTCCCTTCCCAGTGAGATAATTCATCTTAGAAGCCAACTTAGAGAAAACCTTTACAAACCAATGATAATACCCCAATATCCCTAAGAAGCTCCAAATCTCAAAAATATTATGTGGTTATTCTCATGTCATAACAACTTTTACCTTCTTAGGGTCAACTGAGATTCCATGTTCCAAGAACACGTGTCCCAAGAACTTTCCCTCACAAATTCAAAAGTCAAATTTTGATAGCTTGGAATAGAGTCAGTGATTTATAATTTTTTTTGGAACCACTCTTAGATGACGCACATGATCCTCCTTGAACTAAGAGTAATCTAGGATGTCATCCAAAAATACCACAAAAAATGTATCAAGATACTCATGGAAGATCTTGTTCATTAAATCCATAATTTTTGAATGAGTATTGGTTAGAATGAATGACATGAAAAGATAATCATAATGGGCATCCATTATCTAGAAGGATATTTTCTAAATTTCAGATTCTTTTATTCTCAATTAGTAATTACCAGATTGAAGATCAATCTATGAAAACCAATTCTCACCTTTCAAGTAATCAAACAGATCATTAATCCATAGAAACAAATACTTTTTATTTACCATAACTTGGTTGAGTTTCTAATAATCAGCACATAGGAAAAGTGTTCCATCAGCTTTCTTATCAACCAGAAAAGGTGCTGCTCAAGGTGAAACACTCAGGTGTATAAATGATTTCTCTAATAGATCATCCAACTGAGCTTTAAACACTTTCATTTTAGCTGGTTCTATATGTTAAGAAGGGATAAACACTGGATGAGTACTTGACACTACATCAATAGAAAAATCTACCTCTATTACTGGTGGAAAACTAGAGAAATTAGAAGGAAACACATTGGGAAACTCGACGAGAATTAGAGGTAGATCATTTATCAAATAATTACACTCTATATCCAAAGAAAACACTGATATTACTTTCCCCAACTTTGGATAATAAGGTCTAACTCTACCTGACCTTGGGTCCCATTCTCCTTAAAAGATACGACACACCCCATAAAGCATAGTAAAGGAGACCTATTAAAGATAACATTAAATTTGGGCCTTATTTGAAATGACCCAATCCATCCTGAAAATGACATCAAGAAGTTTTATTTTGGGAAATAGAAAATATAAGGTAATATCAATTTCTGATAAGGAGAAAAAAAAAGTAGGAAAATAAAGACCCTTCTCTCTCTTCATTCTGAGGGGCATAGTAATATCCATATCATAAGACAAAATCACCATAAGAATATTTAGCAAGTTTACAATATGGGTTGATATAAACAAGTGAGATGCATAAATATCATATAAAGAAGCCACTAAAGATTAATATATAGTGATGACACTTCTCACAGTTGCTGGACCTGTATCGGCTTCCTATGGAGACTCTTCCACTATGTAAAGAAGATTCATTCTGTATGCTTATGTTTGGAACCCTTTTTTTCATGAATAATTTAATTTCACCACAATAATTTTAGGTGATGATGATCAAATTCCATTACATGGGGTAGAAAAGATATAACAAAATTTTTGTAAGTGACCTAAGCTTCCCTAGAAACTATAGATCTTGGGTGCCTTAGTGTAAATCTGTTTCGAATGCCTAGGTTTTCCATACTGGATGAAAGTCAAAGGGCATCCTCTAGTAAATATAGGAGGTTTAGAGGATTATTGAAATCGATAACCACCATGATACTCATCACACTTCCTCTTCCATTTAAAAGAACTCATATAACTACAACTAGGAGAAAAAGAGCTCTCATCAACCCTAAATTACCATCCAGGTTGAGTTCAACCATCAAATAACTATTCATAATATTAGTATATAAAGTGATATTTATTAAGAAAACATGATAATGGATATCCGATTGAAGTCCCCTATCAAACTATTGAGTCTTAATATTCTAATTTGATACAATCTCAGGTGAAAACTGCATAAACTCAAAAAAGTGGTTCGCATACTCTGTCACAGTCCTATCAGCCTAATTGAGTTTGAGAAACTCTATAGCCTTAGGTAGAACCATAGATTTTGGATAGAAATAATCAGTTAAAATAACTACAAATTCCTTCTACTCTAAACCCTCATGCTTCTTTACATTCACTATTGTACCCCACCATCTCCTACCAGGTCCTTCTAACTTGAAGGTGAAACATTTCACCTTAATCGAATCAGGCATTTTCAATAAATAAAATAGAATCTCTATATTTCTAAACCAATCCTCAACCTCTTGAGGATCATTAGAGCCTTGGAATGATAGTGTATTCTAGTGAATGAAATATTGATCATGATTCCTAGATTCATCCCTTTGAGGTTCCACAACTGTAGCCTGAATAGGAACAAGTGTAGGTGCTTATCCTAGAGCTTAGACAACAAGAAAAATAATCTTGACAAGATTCTAGTCAATGGGAGTTTCCTCTCACTATGGTTCACTAATACCTTCCTCCCATATCCTATTCAAGTGTATTATTAGAGGTATTATTCTATAGAACATCAAAAAATAACACTGAATACCTAAAAATATTACTACGATCAACAACTCAAACAAGAGAAATGAGAATATCAATCCCATAAGATAAGATATTAATATTTGAATTTCAACCTATCTAAATAAAAATTAGGTAAAAGACTAGAATAAGATCAAATTATTCCTCAATATTCCTTTCCTAGACCACCCATGGTAACTTAATGTTTATTACAATGAGAGATGGTTAGGAACTTTCTCATAACTACCTACTATGTCTTGAATATTCTACCTTCTATCTACCATGTCAACCCAAACTGCATACTAACATCAAGGATTATGCTTAATGTGCACATTTTATACCACTTTGTTATAAACTATCCTAGATACCCTATTACCATGATACTCGAGTTGGCTATGACATATCCTGAAGGGAATTCCCGATCCACATCGGTTGGCAACTAGCACTTAGCATCATACATGATAAAATAAGTAATGAATTTTCCACAAAATAGTGGAAGATAAAGATCAAAAGTCAGTATTATCAACACTCCAAAGGGATAAAGTACCATAAACCAAATAGGTATAACAAAACCCAAACCAGTAAATCATCAAAGAACTCAACAACTGGAAAGATAAAACTCAAAAATCCTAAAGGAAACGTCATCATAATCAATAATGAAAAGGTTCAAGAACATAAACCACCTATAAGTGGTACTTTCCCATTGTTCAGACCTGATATAAGAAAATCTATGAACACCTAAAGGAAAAGGTAGGATGTGAGATATATATCCCAGTAGGGTCTAACCAAGTGTTCTATAATATATTCCATAATAATAAACCAAATCATTATTTAAATTTAAATAAAATAGGGAATGACATGAAAAATCATTTTCATATTTAAAACAAAACATGCTTTCTTTTCAAAGTATAGAAAACATTTCAAACATGGATTAATTATTTTTTTTTATATAAAATCATTTATATAAATCATTTGGAATGAGTAAAACAGTTCTATAATCAATGGAATATATAATCAAATAATACAAAACAAGAACCATGGTCATATACCCTATAATATGTTATTTTATAACTATATTATCCTCACACTTCTCAAAATCAGTGATCATGGCTAATTATGTGTACACATGTCCCTCAAGCTCATGCTGAATAGGACTCATCAACATCCCATTGAGGACAATCATGGTGAACTAGGTTTTTGTTAGAGTTTTTATCATCAATCCAATGATAAGGTATCAAGATCCAATCATGTTTATTCCAAATAACCCATTAAATACCTAGGATCACATGTGATCAATCAATTAATATAAAAGGGAAAATCATCTCATTTTAAGTTAGTCACAATTTTCAATTCAATTACCCAATTTTCAGTTTCAATATTCCAATTCAATTTCAAAAATAAAACATGGGGTTTTCATCATTTCATAATTTTTTAATAAAAAACAAATAATATGTTTTCATTATTTAAATTTAATAAATTTTCTCAAATCAAGTCTCAAATCCTTTCATCAATTCCATCATTTTCAAAATACAGCCCATAATTCCAATTATATTGAAATTTGGAATTTTTTTAGATATTCATTCCAATTCCAATTCCATAACCAAATCACTTAAAATTAGGGTTTTATAAATGAATTGAAATCCATTTAATCAAATCAAGAAATGAAGGTTTCAATTATATGGAAAATATCAAACGGAACCACCTAACTTTAATCACATAAATCAAATGATCACCACCCGTAACAGGAATGCCAATATATACCGAAGGTGAAGGAGATATAAAAATAAAACCTAGAATCAAGATCCAATAAAATAGAGTTTAGATCCATCTAATATGTGATGATATATCAAAATATAAGTATGAAGAAAGGATATATCATAGAAAACTATTAGAGAGGAGATCCAATTACCAAAGGGGGATCAGATCTTCCACCAAAACATTGATTCACCAAAGAAGGAGGTTGGAGGGGAAAAACCACTTCCGGAGAACCTTAAAAGACATGTAAAATGTTTAGGGACAAGTGGGGGTCAATTTAGGGTTAAAACATGGGTTTTATGATTTTAAAATTAATTTTTGGATTAATTAAATCCCATGTGAATGGTTTCTTGGAGAGGGATATATAGTCAGAAACACCTTACACCCTAACCATGTGCCCCTACTATATTGGGTGTATGGATTATCCTAGGTGGTCACATATTTTGGTTAACCATTCACTAATTGTGAAATTCACACTTCCTGGGGCTGCATGGTTGAACAAACCATGTGCCCCCTTCTAGAGCACCATCAAAGGGAACACAATTTTCTAGGCCAAACCACATGGTTTTCCCTAACTATGCACCAACCATGCACAACCCAAATGGATTCCAAAATTATTCAAATTTCTCCTAAAGAAACCCAAAACAATCCCCAACCAAAGTATGATCAAAACTGGGGTCTAGGGGTACTTAAAAAAAATTAATGATATATTACAACTACAATACGAAAAGAGAAGGATCCAAGGGTTGGTAAAGATGGTTGCACACGTTTACCTAAATTTTCAGTTTCTCATATCTAGGAACATAGGATATCTATTCAATTTGATGATAATGGTAATTACATGGTTCCAAATTCAACCTAATTGATGAGTTTTGTGGAAATTTAGGCATGGGAAAAAATAATCATTTTGATTTCTGATGGGAGAAATGTCCCCAAGATTACACTAGTTCAATTATGGAAGAAAATTTTAGTAAGGCCAATTATTATTATTTTACTTATCATTATATGTTTTTACAAATATATACTATATTTTTCTTTTCATCAGATAAAATGTGATATACTTAACACTAATGAAGTGAGTAAGAGATGTTTATCAATTATCACTAGGAGATAAAGGGATTATAAATCAACCATAACCAATGGTTTAATTTTTAGTTCAAGAAAAAATGAAAATAAATTTCATATATATCCCTTTATAAATTAGGATACATGGAAGAAATTTATTAAAAGTATATGGAAAGACTCATTTTGGTAAGTATAATGTCATTTTTTGATGTTTTTTGTATCACTATAATGATTATCTTAATTATTTGTTTTTCCTTAATTAATAGGAACTGAGAATATATAATTAGGAGATCCAAACCAAAAATTTATACCCTCGCAATATATCTTGTGGAGGGTATTAATTATTGGAAGATAAAACAATGGCTAAAAAAATTCAAAAATTGAGAACCAAGACTTCAAGCATAGTAGATATTGAACCTCCTTCCCCACCACCTAGACATGAAAAATGGAAGACTTTCTAAATGACTAAAAGGGGACATATCTTATCGAAGAATTGAGGGATGTAGATGATATTATTATAAGTATTTATTTAAGTTATATAAGTTATTCAAGTTATTTTTAAACAATTTATATTTTTTAATTCACTAATAAATTATTCAAATATTCTATACATGAATCACTTGAGGATTAGACCATACATGGATCCTTCCCACCTAAGGGTAGAAATGATTTTTTAGCTACTATATTGGAGAATCCCGAACACCCAGTCTACATGCGAGGATACAAGATGGGTGTTTCAATTAAAAAATTGTTTTTTTTTCATTCTGGAACATCCACAAGGGAGGATGTATATAAAGTGAAAATAAAGGATTATAAGTTAAGGTTTAGGAGATGGGTCATACAATGGAGGAGAGGATCGATGCTTCATTATAGTCGGTGTTTACTAACATGTAGTGAAAATTTTAGTCTATACATCCCACTCATCCTCTACCTGATGTAGATCACACCCCTCCATCCCCTCTTTCAAATCTCACTCCTACACCTCTACCTGCAAATCCCACTTCTAAACCTCATCCTCATCTTCCCATCTACTATGAGTTATATGTAGAGGATCCCCAGTATCATATTATATCATATGAGATGATATATTATATTAGTCATATTCTATATATCATCATATGTATATGGATCATATTATTTTAACGATACTAGATATTATAGATTCATCAACTTGAGTACCATTCCCTATAGGTGATGCTTTAATAGTTGGACATGGTGTTGGATATTTTTTTATCATGACTATCTCAACTTGATTGAAAACTTATCATTGAAGTATGAATATATTATAAAATTTATTTAATATTGGTGGTAAATTTGGTTATATATATATATATATATATATTTTAATACATCAAAGGTAAAGAAATATTGTATAGAAAGTGAAAACAGGTTGAGGACACTTTGAATTTGAATACAAATGCGCTTTCTAAATTATCAATAAATGAATCTCAGTTATTGGATGATTAAAAGATTCCAATAGATGATGAAATGTTTGGACACATTATTATTGTGATTATTTTTAGGAGATATATCATTGATACTACTAATTTAGATACTTCGGGCCATATAGTGATGCAAATATTTTTCATGTAACTCGATCAGAATATTTCTTAGAGTAATTTCAATTTTATTTATATAACATAATAGTTTTTTATTATGTATCTTTACAAAATTTATGTTAAAAATTATAAATAATAAGAGTATGGTTTCTTATACACCTGATTTATTACTCCATAGGTGTGAATCATTAACGATAATGAAAGAAACACACATATTTTTGAAAGATTAAAGAATGATGAAATTTAGTGTTAGATGTTTCCTTATCTTGATAGAAATGAAACATATATTTAATTTTGTTTCTCTTAATTTAAAATTCAATAAAATTATATTTTTGTATAATAGTGGCCATTGGATTCTGGGTATTTTTTTACAAAAGAGAATAAACTTTATTGGTTATGTTCCTTACACAATGATGTGTGATAAAACTTGATTTTTTTAGAGATGGAAGTTTTATTATATGAGTAATTATTTTTTATAACTACTTTAACTTTTATTTAATATATATCATTTTAAAAATTGGCATCATATTACTATAGAGTTTCAATAGAAAATAAGAAAAAAATATCAGATATGTTCAGGAAAATGTAAATTATTTTATAATTACTATAGTTTTATATACACATAAAATGTTATTTTTAATTGAAAACTTCTTTTCAAATAGAATTTTCATCATCAAGAAGGAGAAAAATATTATGGATATTAAATTATGAGATATAAGTTTTAAATAATTTCAACCAACATAGTTACATAATTCCACAAAGTTATATTTTATTATAATCATTTTTTTATTTATCATATCATTATGTTGAAAATATATGTCTATTTATAGATTTTTATGACCCTTGTGCTTATAATAAAGAAGAGTTTAATCATGTTCAAGAAATATGGGTAGAATATTTTAAAAATTTGATTCAATTTTTGTTTTTAATATAGATTTTGAATTTTATGTTCAAAGTTTAAACTTATTGTAATTTGAATAAAGTTTTGAACTAAATACGTGGTATTAGTCCTGCTGTTGTTATTCTACTACTGATATTTTTTGTTTTTGTTACTGAATATAACTATGGATTAATATTTAATGTAATATTTTAAAAAATTAGTTTCAAAATCCCTTATTTAATAACAAAATTTAAAAATTATTTTCAACATCGTTTATTATACCGATGTTGAAAATCCATCACCCATTAATAAAATTAAGGTGTTGTTTCTGTTTTTTTTAAAAGAACCGATATTAAACAACATTTTCAATGTCAGTTAAAAATAAAAAATATGGAAAAAATATTTATATCAATTTTAAGACATTTTTTTAATAGATTTTAAACCTTAAAAATCCAATGTGAAAAACACCTTTCTACACTAGTGAAACACCCTTACAATTACATGGAAAATCAAGGAGTGATTTCTATAGCATGATAGCTATAAAAAATAATTTTGAAAATAGATTAATGAGAGATAAATATATACTACCAGAAATAGGTAATAATTTGGATTAAAAGGATTGATTATGAGCATGTGGAATCATAATCACATGGAAATAAAAATTCTTATAATAAAGGAAGTGCTTGAATTGAAAAGAGGAGGGATAGAATCAAAGAATGATTTTGACAGCATGATGACTACACAAAATTGATTATGAAATGGGTTTAATGATAGATAAGGGTAATATATAATCATTATAGAATCATATTTATAGTAAATTACTGATTATGAACACATGGATTCATAATAATATGGAAATAAAAAGGTCTTATCAAAAAGAATTATTTGAATCAAAAGGAGGAGGAGGAGAACCCATACCTTTCTAAGCAGCTTATTAAATATTGGTAAGACTCCTTATTACCTTAGGAAATATTTGGGAGTGATTTAGAGAGGTATATGTAAGTAAAATTAGTGATCAAGGCCATTGGAGTGGAGAGAGATGAGAGAATGGGTGGCAGTGAACTCCTTTTATAGGTGAACAAAGGGGAATTTTCATGGAAACTAGAGTTAGGTGAGGGGTAATAAAAGAATTACATGGGTGTTAGGTGGGTTGGGTGATTTAGATAGAGAAAACATAGGTTATACACATGGGTATGAATTTCATACCTAAAAATTATTTCTAGAAGGTGTAAGTGACCTTTAATTATTAAAAATTTGAGATACTTTATTGACTAATTTTTACCCTTATTAATCTTGAATAAAAATTAACCATGGTAATTATTTTATTAACAAAACATTTATGTTGAACCTTATTACAAAATTTAAATTTGATGAATATTAATTTTGGATTCATTTATCCTAATTCAATTTCAAAATATTATAAAACTAACTTTTAAATTAAAACATATTGGTATAAAATGATGTTTTAATTGTCAGGTGTTCTTAATATTATTTAATATTGATTACCTATTAAATGAATGCTTATATATATATATATATGTAAAAATCCTATTATAGTTTTAATTTTAAATAGATTAATTTAATTTAAAATTACACAATATTTATACAATTATTATTCTTTGAAAAATATTCATTTTTCTACAATAACTAATGTTTACCTTGAAAACTTAATCTTATGCCTAAAAATGAAATTGAAAAAATTACATAATTTGATTATGACGATTAAAAATTAGAAAATAATTTTATCCAAATCAATTTCTAAAAGTTTTAAAAATTGATATTAATATAATAAATGTATAATGTATTAAAAAAATTTCTGATAAAAATATTACTTGATTTTTAAAATATCAAATATAGGTTTGTAAAATATAATAAAAACAATTTCAATTATAAAGTACATATTTTTTTTCAATAAAAAGGTTTCATAAATTTCTAATTTATACTTATATACTGATATTGATATAAAAGTTATCGTATTAGTAAAAATGGTAAAATGCATTATTTACCTAACAATCAAATGTTTCAAAAAAATTCTAAAATTTCACCGTAAGCTAATTTTGAAATTATAAATTCAAAATTTATATTTATTTTCTCTAATTAAAATTTCAAAATTTATATATTTATCTTTATAATGAAAATACAAAATATGAGGATAAAATACTTATATTTAAAAATGGTGTTTTTAAACAGTATGTGTTATTATTATTTCATATCAATTTATAATTTAAATGATTTTAATATATTAGTTCATATATAACAATATTTTAAAATTATTCAATTTATTCTATTAGGATAAAATATACAATAAATAACAAAACAGTTCTTTGAAAAAAAAAGAAATATTATTTTTATACTAAATACACTTTAACAAATACCATTAAAAATCATTATTTATATTATAAAATTTAATTTTACTAATTAATTTATATTAAAGTATTTATTTGAATTTTTTTTATACATAATATAATATTTTAATAATAATAATAATATTTATATGCAACACACACACACAATATCATATTTTTATTTCATTGTTAATTATATTAATTAAAATTTACTACTTAATAATACAAATTTAGTATAACTATCAGATATACGACCAACAACCATATTTAGAATGACCATATTTGTAATGACTATAATGGTAATGAGCTGATTTCATTCTTATATATATTGACTTACTAAATCATTTTTTTATTCCACTCTCACTATGGAAGGAATAGTTCTTATTTAATATTATAGATTTTTCATAATGATTTCTCCTTTCATGGTGATCTTACTCATTATATTTTTTATTTAGCTATTAGTGATCCATGAAGTTGAATATATTATAATGGATTTACTTGTTATGAGGATTGTATTATTTTTTATCAATTGTCCCCTAATAATTTATGCACTTTTAATGGATGTATTTTATCAATGGTGAGTAATAATCTATTGTGGAAAAAACTAAGTTTTATGTGATTTTGTTGTAAAATTCAACTTATGAATGAATAATGTGTTGTTAGTTTAATTAAAATATTTTTTGAATTATTTCCTAATCAATTTGAATTCCTTTAAACAAATATTTTTTTTAAACATATGGTTCATAAAATGAATATTCTTCTTAAAAATCGAGGGCATTACATTCTAACTCCTTAAATAAATTATATCCTCACAATTTTAATTATCACATACCAACATAAATAACCAAGGGAAGATAAATTATAGAGATAACTCATGATATAATTTCTATAGAGATATCAACCACACAAACTTGGGAAATATATCTATTTCCTCAGAATAGGAACATCCCCATTATTGAGTTTTCTCTAATAATTCAAACTAAAAATTACTCATGATAGGTTATCAAGACTCATATAATATAATTATTTTTCCTAGAAAGTTCATAGACTGCCTTAAAATTATGGATGATCATGGGTTGGTTTGGAATATGAATTGTGAGTTCCTTATTAACACAATTGATGTGGGATCCATATAGTAAGAGATATTCAATGTCCAAAATCATATTAAATTCATATAAAAGAATAATTAATTCATATGAATAATATTCCCATAAACTTCATACTAGGATACATTAACAATATATCTATACTTTTTCATTAAAAATAAAATCCTCAGGGTGGTGATTTAATTTTCTTTGAAAACTTTTTAGGTATACAAGGAAGGCTAGAACCAAATCTAGTAAGGCATCTAAAAATCTAGAGTGGATGGTGAGTGTACCACTTAAGTATCACTATCCACTATAGTATCTATAATTATATAGTATTTCCTTTGTTTTTAGAGTTTTACCGGTTATTTATGCTTATTATCCTTGGTATCCAATGATTAGGGAATCAATTTTCTTAATTACCAAACTCTTTTCACTTAAAGAATCAAAGAATGTGCAGTGAATTAGTTGGCACGTTATTATCCTCCATTGGAATTTTTGAATTTATTTGAAAATATTTAGATTTATGACCTAAATTTACATAAAAAAATTTATTCATATTCAATTTAGGTAATATCCCAAGTTCTTATTTCGACATTCATGACATGTAAGAAATTTTATCTTCACTTAAATATATTATTTATCCACAAAAAATATGTAGAAAATAATCCTTATATTCTTCGGTGAGTTTAGAAATTTTTTATGGTTTAGTTTTTTAATAATAACTCATGTTAGATAGGTGAGAATAACCATGATATTTTCAAAACCATCTTCTAATCTATTGGGTTACTCATTAGGACCATCAGTAAATTATCCATCTTGTCTATTATTGTCTTAATTTCTTCTAGATATTTCCATTACTAAAACCAAAAGGGTTATAATAAGTGGTTAATAACAACATTATAAGGGGATTACCACTTGTAAACCGAAAACATTTCACCTTAAAATTTCTTACCATGTTGTTTTCCTATAATTATTTTATACCACTCTTCATTTAACTGATATCATTCACAGTTTAACCTATATCATTCTTGATTCAACTGAGTTTACTTTAAGTTGAGTTATCTCAAAATTCTTAACCTAATTCTAAAAATTAACTAGGAAATTAATCCTTCATAGTGGTTTATAAAGAGTATATGATCAACCATAGAATATCCCCTGAGAGTGTCAAATTGGGTGTAAAGTTAGGACTCTTTGTTATGCAATAGGTTATGGTTGAGTTAATACCCAATACACCATATTACGGGTTACTAACTCTAGTTACATATGTACTATAGTCTGCATCCACCTATATTATCAAAAAAGGTTATATTTCTAGAGAAAACAATCCATTCAAGACATTATCAATATTTCAGGATATCATCTTATACTTAGACATTTCTCTAGGGTTTTCACTAATGTTCTCAAACATTAATACCAAAGGTAACTAAAATAATCACAAAAAATAACTAAAACCTACTCTTATATCAACTAAAGTGACCCAATATAATCATAACTTTAATAGTATATTAATATAATGATTAAGATAATACATCTCTCAAATAATTACACAACCCAAGGACCAAAAGGTTTAGTGTCTTGGAGATTAGCTATATAAATAACTTATTTTACAACACTTGAAAACTCTAGTCTACAATTATTCTACTTTAGATCCCTTTTAAACATCTCACATGATATAATAATATTTATAACCCATGGGATGAAATCATAATAAAGTGGTGATATCAGATGCTCAATAAGGGAAAAACATATCATAATGTGTCAGATCATAAACAAGAAAGAGAACATGATAAATAAATAAATATATTAATAAAATATTGAAATACCATATATTATAACCATAATACATGTTATAGAAACATAAGATCATAAATAGATATTTAAGGAAGTATAAAATATATGACATGGCTCAAAAAAATCCCAACAATCACATAACATGTGAGCATGGAATAAAAGTGTAGAATACTTTAAAAATAAGGCATAACCATGTAAACATGGAATTTCATGGAAATGAAATGCATCTTAAAAATTTGGAATAGCTTGATAAATAACTTTTAAATGTGGAACAACCATAAGAATATAAAATATTTCAAAGAAATATTTCTACATCACGTTCATAAAAAAACCTGTGAACAAAGCTTCCTAGATCACATTCTTAAAACAAACCTGTGAACAAAGCTTCCCACATCTCATTCACACAAAAAACTTATAAACAAAGATTACCAGATCTCATTCACACAAAATTTCATCATATTATGTGATATGAAACCCTACATAATGAATTAGAGGGATATATAGAGCCCCACACATCCCCATCCATACATATTTGTGCCACTTAAAATTAACCATGGTTATAACTTAAGGAACCCATGGAAAAAGAATAGGTTTATTAAACATTTAAAAAACATAAAATTACTTGAACTTAAGAAATAAAAAGACACAAAAAATATAATTTAACAAAAGGAATAATCTAATAAAAATAAATATAGGGTGATAAAACATCACTTTATAAAAGATAAAACTTTGAGAAAAAATAAAAATTAAAAAACAAAAATTTTAACATTTTTTTAAACAATGTTATAAAAGTTAATGTGCGAATGTATTTCAAAAAAAAATTGTGAAGGGAAAGGGTATAATTTTGAAAACCTTGTTATAATTATCTCGAAATAAAAGACCCTTTGAAAGAAATTAATTTTATCAAAATAAATATGGAGTAAAATAAAAAAAATATTTCATTTTAAAAGGATGTAAAACCTTTTGAACATTTTGAAATTCCTTTATTGAAAACCCACATCCTAAAAAAATATAAAAATTCACTTTTGAAAAGGGGTTATAGAATTATAAGAATCAAAAAAATAATCCATATTAAATTTCATAAAAAAAGAGTAGAATATTTTTAGGAAGTAAATTATTTACATGGAATAAAATTCCTTTAAAATAAATGAGAAATATTCTTAATAACATTACATTTTTATGAAATAATGGATTCATCAAGGAAGAATACTTTGGAGTAAAACATAATTTCCATAGAAAAGAAGGTATAAATAAAACATAAAATAATATTAGGGTATAATATATCAATATTGAAAGATTATATTCAAATAGAAGTGATTATGAACCATGTAAAATATTTGAGTTTTAAAACCCCCTTAGAACATGAAAATATTACATGGAAAATCAAGGAGGGATTTTAGCAGCATAACAACTATCCATAAGGATTATGGAAATGGATTAATGAGAGAGAATGATAACCTCTAATAAATATGGTATATTTAGGATAATAAATTATTGATTATGAACATGTGTTAGCATAATCACATGGAAATCAAAATGCTTATAATAAATGAAGTGCTTGAATTAAAAATAGGAGGGAGAGAATCAAGGAATGATTTCAACAACACAATGACTATGCAAAGGGATTATGAAACGGGTTTAATGAAATAAAAGGATAATTTATCATCATAAGGATATAATTTTTATAGTAAAGGATTTATTATGAACACATAGAAGTATAATCATATGGAAATCAAGAGGGATTATAAAAAACAAGTACTTGAATCAAAAGGAGGAGGATAACCCTTACCTTTCCAAGTAGATTATTAATGATTAGGATGACTAATTAAGACCTCAGTAACTATTTGGGATTAATTTAGAGAGGGATAGGGAAATTAAATTAGTGATCAATGCCTTTGGGGTGTAGAGTTATGAGATAATGGGTGGTACTGAACTCCTTTTATAGGTGAAAATAGGGGCTTTTCATGGAAACTATAGTTAGGTAGGGGTAAAAAAGGAATTACATGGATTTTATGTGGGTTAGGTGAGTTATATGTAGAAAATGTAGGTGAGAAATGTAGTTATGAATTTCATACCTAATAAAGATTTCTAGAAAGAGTAAGTGACCTTTAATTATTAAAGATTCGATATACTTTACCCATTTAACATTTATAAATCTTGATTAAAAATTAATCAAGATAATTATTTTATTACTAAAAAAATAAAATGAGAATTATTAAAAAATTTCAACATGATAAATTCAAATTTTGGACCCATTTAACCTAATTCAATTTCTAAATATTTTAAAAGTAACTTTTAAATTAAAACATATAATGTGTATAAAAATTGTTTTAATAGAAAATGATGTTTTAATTGTTAGGTGTTATTAAAATTATTTAACATTGATTACCTACTAAATGAGTTTTAATTTATTAATATGTTTATTTAATAATAATATTACAGTCTTAATTTAAAATAAATCTATTTTACTTAGAATCACATGATATTTATAAAATATTATTCATTAAAAAATGCTCGTTTTCCATGGTAACTGATATTTACCTTGGAAACTTAATTTTGTGCCTAAAAATGAAATTGAACACATTAAATAACTTGATTATGATGATTAAAAATATGAAAATAATTTTATCTGATTAAGTTTTTAAATTTTTTAAAAATTAATTTTAGTATAATCAATGTATAATGTATTAATATAATTTTTGGGAAAAATATTACTTGAGTTTTAAAATGTCAAATATAGGTTTATAAACTATAATAAAATTAATTTCAATTATAAAATACATATTTTTTCAATAAAAAGTTTTTATAAATTTCTAATTAATACATATATACTAATAATGATATAAAAGTCACAATATTAGTAAACACGATATATTACACTATTCACCTCAAAATCAAATGTTTTAGAAAAATCCAAAAATTTAACTCTAAGATAATTTAGAAATTATAAATTAAAAAATTATTTTCATTTTATCTAATTAAAATTATAAAAGTTATTTATTTATCTTTATAATGAAAATACAAAATATAAAGATAAACTGATTTTATTAAAAAATGATGTTTTTAAACATTATATGTTATTATTATTATTTCATATCAATTTCTAATTTAAATGATGTTAATATATTAGTTAATTTATAATAATATTTTAAAAGTGTTAAATTTAATCTATTAGGATAAAATATACTAAAATTAACAAAATAATTCTCTGAAAAAATCAAATATTACTTGTATACTAAGAACGCTTTAACAAATACCATTTAAATTCATTATTTATGTTATAAAATTTAATTTCACTCCTTTATTGATATTAAATATATTTTTTAATTTTTTATATACATCATATCACATTTTAATAATAATATTGATATTTATACATAACACACAAATAAATAAATAAATAAATAAATAAATATATATATATAATATCATATTTTTATTTTATTGCGAGTTATATTATTTAAAATTTAATACTTAACAATACATGACTTCAGTATACCTATGAGATATATAAACAATGACCATATTTTCAATGACCATTTTTACAATGGCTATATTTTCAATGATCATATTTTGTTCCTATATATATAGACTTACTAAATAATATGTTTATTACACTCTCATTATTAAATGCATAATTATTATTTAATATTATAGAATTTTCATAATGCTTTATCCTTTAATGATGATATTCCTCATTATAGTTTTTTTAGCTATTAGTGATCCTTAAGGTTGATGATGACCCAAGGGATTTCCTATTCCTAAATATTTTATTATTTTTTATCTATTATCCCCTATTGATTTATGAATATTTAATAAATGTATTTTATCAATGGTGAGTAATAATCCATGAAGTGAAAAAATTATTTTTATGCTATTTTTTTGTAACGTTTTACTTATGAATGAATACAGTTTTGTTAGTTTAATTCATATCTTGTATGAATTATTTCCAAATCAATTTAAATTCCTTTAAAAAATTGAAAAAAATAGTTTAAAAATATGGTTTATAAAAAGAATATACTTCCTAAAAACTTGGGGTGTTACATTCTCCCCCACTTAAATAAATTACATTCTTGAAATTTTAATTATAAAATACCAATGGAAATATATAAGGGAATATAAATTATATAGTTGAATTATGATATAATTTTTAGAGATATACCAACCTTACAAACTTGGGAAACATATTAATTTCCTCAGAATAGGATTATCCCTAATATTGGGTTTTATCTAATAATTTGAACTAAACATCAATCATGATTGGGTATCAAGACTCATATAATATAATTATTTTTCCTAGAGAGTTCATAGACATCATTTCATTGATATATGATCATGGGTTGGTTTGAAATATGAATTATGAGTTCCTTATTCACAGAATTTATGTGGGATCTATGTATAGAGATATATTAAATGTCCAAAATCACATTAAATTATTCTAAAATGGTTACAATTATATAGTATTTCCATTGTTCTCATGGTTTTAGAGGTTGTTGATGCTTATTATCCTTATTATACTAGGATTACGACCTCTGTTTTCATAATGCCTAAACTCCTTACACTTAAAGAATTGAAGTATGTTTAGAAAATTAGTTGGAACCTTATTATCCTCCATTGGAATTTTTGAATTTCTTTGACATTATTTATCCTTATGACCAACCTTTACATACACAAAACATCTTCTTATTCCTTTTAGGAAATATCCTAGGTGTTTCTTTACACATTCAAGACATGTAGAAGGTTGGATATTTCCTTCACTACAATATTTATCCACAAAATATCCATGGAATACCATCCTTCTATTATTTGGTGATATTGAGAGTTTTTTAAGGTTCAGTTTGTTTATCAAAACTCATGTTAATTGGGTGATCACACTAACAATATTTTCAACACTAGATTTTATCCCATTAAGTTTCTCATTAGGAATATCACCACATAGTCCATCTTTTCCATTATTATGTTTATTCCTTCTAGATTTAGACATTACTAAAACCAAAAGGGTTATCATAAGTGGTCAACAAAAAAATCATAAGTGGATTACCATAAGTAATCATGGAAAATTTCACCTTAAAATGTTTTACCATTTTATTATCCAATAATTATTTTAGTTCTAGTTATATCACTCTTCATTTACCCTATATGATTCATAGTTTAATCTTTATAATTATTGATTCAACCGAGTTTAATTTAAGTTTAGTTATCTCATAATTCTTAACCTAACATGTCAAAGTAACTAGGAAATCAATCCTTTATAGTGGTGTATAAGGATCATATGATTAACCAAAGTATATACATTAGGAGTATCAAAATAGATATATAATTAGGCTTCTTTAACATGAATTAGATCATGGTTGAGTTAATACCCAACATGCCTTGTTTAGGGGTTTTACCACTAAGTACATCTATCATAGAGCATACTTCTACTTGTAGTATCCCGACATGGATTTATTTCTAGGGAAAACTATCCACTAAATAATTTATCAATATTTCAAGATATCATCCTATACTTAGGAACATCTCTTGGATTTTCATTATAGTTCTATAACCTTAATACTAAAGGTAACAAAACTAATCTCAAAAAATAACTAAAACAAAATCTAATACCAACTAAAGTAACCCAAGATAAAAATAACTTAAATAGTACAATAATATCATGATTTAAATAATACATCTCTCAAATAGTCACAAAACCCAAGGACTGAAAGGTTTAGTATCTTGGTGATTATCTATATAAACAACTTATTTTAAAACACTTGTAAACTATATTCTATAATCACTCTCCTCTAAACCCCTTTTATACAACTCACATGATATAATCATCTTCATAACTTAGAGTATGAAAACATAATAAATAGATTGTTTATAAATACATAAATATCTTAAGAAAATATGTAAATAACTTAAATAATAATCATAATACATGTTAGAGTAACATAATATCATAAAGAGATTTTTAAGGATGCATAAAAGATATTTCATGGCTCAAAACACATCTCAAAAATCATATAACATGTGAGCATGATATAAAAGCATGTAATACTTTAAAAATAATGTGTAATCATGAAAAAATGGAATTTTATGGAAATTAAATGCATCTTGAAAATTTGGGATAAATTTTTGAACAACTTGGAAATGTGGTAAAACCATAATCATAGAAAATATTATGAATAATGTAACACCTCCTTACCTTCGTTCAGGTATGATTTGGCTCTTGTTTTGGTTCCCCTTCTTATTTGGGTGCATTGTGGGATTTTTAGGGATGGATAGAATTTTATGGAGAAAATAACCTAAATTATAGGGATGTATGTTTGTTTTCTTTAGTGGAGTATGGACATAAATGCAACAAAGGCCTTAGAGGGGGGTTGGGATATTCCTGGTACTTTTATTCAAGGGTCTATTTTTTATACTACCTACAAGATACATTTTCGTGGTAAATGTCTATATTATGATGTAAGTCCAGTGTTGGTAATAATATGTGAATAAATTTATGACATGATAATATTGCAAGCCATAAAATCCCATGTTACATCGTAAATTAACTTCACACTGAAATATATTATTTTATGCTGTAATATTGTCAATCAAGATAAATTTAAACCGAGGTGGAATGCTTTTCAACGTATATGAGTTATAATATTTTTAAGCTATAAGGAAATGGTTTATTCCAGAAATCCATTTGGCATAGCGTGTTATATCACATAGAAAGTCTAATATCTCTCATTCATTGCATGAAAGTTTCCCCATTGATACCTAGTCTTATACCTATTCATTTTGGGTGAATCTTCCTCCTCTAGATTATTTCATTCAGTGTTTTATCCACATAATTGTTTTGTTACTTCTCCCTAGTAAGAATTATTCCTATTTCTTCTCTACCTTTGGTAGTAGGAATATATTTGGATGAATTTATGGATTGTGTTGTGATCATTTTGGGTTGTTTATTGATTGTTTTCAGTTTTCCATTGTGCATTGTCTTTAAGAGGATAATTTTCTTGAATCAAATCTCTTTTATCGATGGTAATTGGGTTTCCTCTATTTTTGAGGTAGGTGTATCTATAAAAGTGTTTCTAATTCATGAATTGCCTTATGTTCTTATCAATTTCTTTGGGATGTTTATTGAAATTGATTGATTTGAAATTATAATGGGCTTCTTTGTAAAATATATACATTTTTAAAGGGGTTTTATTTTAAAAATGGTTTTATGCACACAAATTATTTGATTAAATTAATTATTGGATGGTTTTGGTTTTTAAATGACTTTTGAAAAACTTAGCACTTTGGTTAGCCTTAGGTTCATCAAAAATAAACCTGTCACTATTTGTGAGTGTAATGCTACAAGAGGTTTTATGTTACTTTAGTGCATTTAATTCCAATAGAGGTTATATTGGTTGGATATACATTAGGAATATATTGTGGAATTTATTTCATGTATAGCATGTATACCCATAGGTTAGAGACCAAATAGTGTGATTTTTCATTTTTGGATTGTTTATCTCATGATGGTATATTTCATGGTAATTATGGACATGCTTATCTTATGGTGTAATCATGGTTGATTACCTTATTTATTAACACATTCCTGGATTTGGTGAATATGTTATGATTTTATGGAAACCAAAGGAATTTTAACAATTTTTTTTATTTTTTTTAAAATTATTTGTAAACTAGATTTTTTAAAGCTGTAACTAATGCATTCTTGATATTAGGACTTATATAGACTATTTGGTAGTATCCTACTAATATTTTTTCTCACACCTTACTTTTTTACTTTGGGAGGTTATAGATCTTTTTTTAAAGAATCATTTAAAGGGAAGGGCATTGTTTAGCATGCCAATTTCTCTTGTTGTTCGTCTTCATAGCTCGATGGTTTGGCTACAACGGATGGTTACACAAGGAATATTTAGACTTTTCTTATATTATATTTATAGTTTATCATATTTTTCTTAACTTTGTTAGTCTCAAGTATATTTATATCTCTTCTATGATATACTCTAGTTGAATACCTTGATTTGTTTGACTTGAGATAATTTTGTGTTCCTTAGTTCATACTTCACCATGTGGAGAACTGATTCTAGGTGCCTTGTCTAGTTGACCTAGGTTGGTTCATTACAAATTGGTATCAAAGATAATACATATCCTGAAGTGTTACTAACACTTTTTGTGTGTGGTTTGGTGTTTTGGTAGACCGAAGTTAGGATTTTCAAAATTCGGGTAGTAAGTGTGGGAAAATAGCATGGCCTTATCACTTTCGTGTATGAATCTGAGTTACCCTAAGTGATTAGAGATTTTTTATAATCTTTAGACTTGGGGGTTGGGGTTATTTGAATGAACCGGATATGAGGTCTATTTAAATGTAATATTTCTTTCTTTTTTGTTTAGTCTTTTTCTGAATAATTCATAATTTCTTCACATTCATGTTGTTTTAAAGTATTGATATGGATACCTGAAGTTGGTCCTATGATTTTGGAATATTCTTGTGATTGATCTGTTTTTTTCTTTATGAATGTTAAATAATGCCTCTTAGAAGATCTATTCCAAATATGAGTGAGGGATTTTTGAGATAAGTTTTGCATTCTAATCCTCTAATGGACACTTATTTGGTAGAATCTATAATCCTCACTATTTAGACTATGGGTCAACAAGGTGTTAGGAACCCAGGACAAGTGGTAGATTGTAGATCATAATTTACTAAGCATCATCCACCTGTCTTCTGTGGTTACAATAGACCCCAATAATCTAAATAATGTATTGAGAATATTGTGAGGATATTTAACTTTCTAAATAATCCTGAGGACTCTAAGGTGGGGTTTTCCATGTATATTCTTAAGGGACCAAAAAAGAGATGGTGGGACTCTATTGTGAAAGCTAAGTTTCATAAGGATCTCACCTAGGTATCTTTTAAGAAAATCTTCAACCTATAGTTTTATCTTGAAACATTATGAGGGTCAAATAACTAGAAGTTTCTAACCTTAGAGTAAAAAGATCATACCATTCTGGAGTATTCTACCCATTTTGTTGAGTTAGAAAACTTGGAACTAGATCTAGTCATCAATGATTACCTAAAGGCTTAGAGGTTTGAGTTGGGGTTAAGGGTTAATATTTAGTTGATGATGATTCTTATGTTCCTTCTGACCTTTATAGAAGGATTTGATAAGGTATCTTTGTAAGAGGCAGATACAACTATAAAAATAGTTTTGGGAAGAGCTTCAGTTGGTACTGTCATTTTCCATAGTGTATCTTTTAAATATAAAAGTAAGTGAAAAGGTAGCTAGTTTTTTTCAAGACCAATTTCTAGGGATTCTTCAAGATAGAAGTAGGTTGTTTACTATTAGTGTGGAAGTCTTGGTTATACCAAGACTAATTTTACAGAGGCTTCCAAGATTTTTCATCATTGTTGAAAATATGTCCATCTGAGGAATTTTTATGAAAAATTTTCCCAGGTTAGTAAGGCTGGATCGAATCTCATCAAGGGTTCATAGGGTCATACTGATTCTTCTAAAGGTGGTGGGTATTATCTCTAGGATAAGGGTAAAATTTACATGGCTAAGAAAAAATAGGGAGGAACTGAGTCTAGATGTATTTATGTGGTAAAGTATGCAATAGAGGAATCTGAAGTAGGCCCAACTACTGTTAGAGGCACGATGTTTATTTTGTCTTCTATAGTTCTATCCTTGTTTGATATTGGTGCTACTCATTATTTTTATATCATAAAATTTATTTTATGTTTTTTAATTACATTTAGATCTTATTCCATTCTTTTTGGATATTTACATGTCTTTGGGAAAGAGGTCTGAATAAGGTTTCAATTGTCCAACATGTCAAGTGACGATAGAAGATCATGAAGTGGATTGAGACTTCTCTGTTATTGATCTTGATATGTTCGACCTAATTATTGGAATGAATTTTTTGATTAGTGTTAAGTCTTAGATTTATTATTATCACCATAGAGTTTAGTTTTTATCTATAGATTTCATCATTTATGTATTTTAGGGTGAGTGGGATTCTAGGTCTGGGAGAGCAGGGCCTGTTGTTTCTTATGGTAGGGTAATCTCACGTCAGTTGTTAGAAATCATCCTAGATACCATTGATCCTTGTTTGAGTAGTCCCCTTCCCATGGTGGTGTGTGCATACCTCAAGGTCTTTCCAGATAATTTTTATGGTTTACCACCACATAGAGAGTTCAGGTTTACCATATACCTACAACCAGGTATGATGCCATTTTCTATTCCATATTATCATATAACGCCTACTGAGTTAGTATAATTTAAGTTCCAACTTTAATATCTCAAGGATATGGGATTTATTCATACTATCATGTTACCATGGGATTCACCTATCCTATTTGCTAATAATTTATACAATAGACAAAAATTTTGTTTTGATTATCGAAAGTTAAATCAGGTGATCGTTAATAAAAAATATTCTTTAACCAGGATTGATGATATATTTAATCATCATAGAGGGGCTTATTGGTTTAAAAAAATTGACCTTTATTCATGGTACCACCAGTTGAGAGTCCAAGAAGAGTATATACCAAATAAAATGTTTAAGAGCTAGTATGATCATTTCATGTTTCTGGTTATGACATTCTATCTCACTAACACTCCTATGTTTTTTATGGTGTTGATGAACCAGATATTTCATAGGTTCTTAGACTCTTTTGTTTCTATTTTCATGGATGATATTTTGGTTTACTCCAAGTCAGAGGAGGATAAAAAAACCATTAAGATATCATTCTTATAACATTGAGTGAACATCATATGTATGGTAAACTTTCAAAATGTGAGTTTTGGATTCAAGAAGTAAATTATCTAGGGCATGTTATATCTGAGAGGTGTGTCTTAGTGGATTCTAAAAAGGTACAAAAAATTATATCCTAGTAGTATACTAAATATGTATTTGATATCCCAACCTTCTTGGGGTTGGCTGGTTATTATAGGTTATTTGTTCGAGACTTCTCTAAGCTTGCATCTTCGATGATAGATTTAACCCATAAGAGTGTAAAATTTGAGTGCAATGAAAAATGTCAGAGATATTTTGAGGAAATGAAGGTGAGATTGACTTAAGCTCTAGTTTTGATTCTTTCTGAACTAGTTTTGGGTTATGATATTTTCTAAGATGATTCTAGCATGGGTTTGGGATGTGTCTTGATGCAGGATAGATAGGTGGTAGCCTACAACTCTCTCTAGTTACATCCTCATGAGAAGAACTAACCTACCCATGATATTTATTTGTAAATAGTTATAAATGTATAAAAATGTGGTGTAAATAATTCTTTGGGGAGGATTTTAATGTATATTTTGATCATAAGAGCTTGAAGTATATTTTCACTTTGAGGGATATAAAATTGAAACATATATTCTAGGTAGTTTATCTCTATAATTTTGATTGTGATATTTCTTATACTCATGGGAAAGGGAATACGATCATCAATACACTGAGTAGGAAATTACCGAAACAACCAGTAAAGGTATCAGTTGAAAAATGGTCTTTGATGAGTTTTTTTTGCTGATATGATCTTGGAAATGGAAGAAGATAGTGGGAAGGTATGTTTGTATTTTATGGAGTCATAATCTTCATTTGGTGAGATGATTTTATTTTTATAGGTATTTCACACTATGTTCTAGTGATATAGTGGAAAAATTTATGGTGTGGAGACCTTGGGTGAGTGGTATCAATCTCCTATTAGAGATTTATATTTCTAAAGTAGGATGATTTTTAATTTTTCTATGAGGTAAAATTTAATGGATAGTGGATACCATTATTTTTGGTGTGTTCACCCTGGTACTACTAAGATGTATCATGATTTTAGATACTGATATTGGTGGATGAAGATGATAAAATCGATTTCAGATTTTATATCATGGTGTCTTACTTGTCTAGAATAAAGGTGGATCACTAGAGACCTACTGGTTTGTTGCATCCCTTTCCCATTCCATTATGGAAATGGGGTGAGATTTACACGGAATTATTCATTGGTTTACCACATATTCCTAATGGGAAGGATGTGATTTGGGTGATCATTGTTCAACTCATGAAATCGTAACATTTAGACCCTATTAAGGAGATAAAGAAAGTGGGGTAGCTTAGGTAATTTTATGAGAAATAGTTTTTGAGACTTCATGGGGTTCCCTATGCATTTGTTTTTTATAGGGACCTGAGAATGAAATTTATGTTATGGAAATGTTTGTATAAGGAAATGGGTTCTTAGTTGAAAGTGATTATGACATATCATACATAGATGGATATATAGACAGAGAGGGCTATCCAGGTACTTGAGGATATGCTCCAGGCTTGTGTGTTTGATTTCAGTGGTTCTTGGGAAAATAATTTACCTTTAATAGAATTTTCATATAATAATAGTTATCAGGACTTGATAAAAATGGCACCCTTTGAGGATTTGTATGGGTGATCATGTATATATATATTATGATGGGAAGAGTTGGGAGAGTAATCCTTGGTTGGACCAAGTCTGGTTCAAGAAATTTAGAAAAAAGGTGTAGTTAATCCAAAAAAGTTTGATCATAGCAATGAGTCATCAAAAATATTATACAAACTGTCATCATCAACCACTGGAGTTTGAGGTTGGTGATTGGTTCTTATTAGAGTTTCACCTTTCTTGGGACACTTTTAGTTGGGTAAGAAGGGTAAGTTGGAATCAAGGTTTGTGGTAGCCTTTGATATCTTTTAATGACATGGAAATGTGTCATATCAGTTGGAATTACCATCTCATTTAGCTTCAATTAATTCCCTTTTTCATGTTTCCCAACTGAGGAGGTATCAACTAGATCCTTACCATGTGATTGAATGGGAGGATGTTGATCTTGAACCCAATGCCACTATAGTTGAGAAACCATTTTAGATTATGGATCACCAAGAGAAAGTACTATGGAGTAAAGTTATTTTCTTCGGTCTGTGTACTATGGTTTTATAGATGAGATAAACAAGAGATGTGGGAGTGAGAATTATTAATGAGGAAGCAATGAACTTATATTTTTACGATTCCTGGATCTTGATGGATTTTTGGGGATAGAAAACATTTATGGTGGGAAGATTTTAAAAACCCATTAAATTCTTTCAGATATGCTTTAGTTCTTATTTTGGCTCCCCTTCTTTTTTGGGTGTATTACAGGATTTTTAGGGATGAAGAGAATTTGATGGGGAAAATGACCAATTGTCTAGGAATTTATGTTTTCTTACTTTAGTGGATTTTGGGTATAAATGTGACAAAGGCCTTGGATGGGGGGTTAGGGTGTTCCTAGGACTTTATATAGGGGTCTATTTTTAGTACCACCTGTAGGAGACATTTATATTATAAAAGTATGTTTTATAATGTAAGTACAATGCTAGGCATAAGATATGAATAATTTTATGATCCAAGAATCATGCAAGCCATAAAATCCTATACTACTCCATAAATTATATTTACAATATAAGATATTATTTTACTCTGTAAGATTGTCAATATAGATAAATTGAACACGTGGTGATGTTTTTTGGGTGTATATGAGTTATAGTATTTTTACGCCACAATGTAAGGGTTTATACTATAAATCACATTGGATCAACATGTTATATCACACAACACATATGATCTCTCTCATTAATTATGTGCAAGTTTCATTATCAATCCCTAGTATTCTCCTAGTGCATTTTGGGTGACTCTTCCTTATTTGGATCATTTCGTTTAGTGTTTGATCCCCATGATGGTTTCATCACTTCTACCTAGTAAGCGATGTTCCTATTTCTTCTGCGTCTTTGGTAGTGGTAGTGGAGTTGGTTGTGTTTATGGATTAGGTTGTGATTAGTTTGAGTTTTCTATCGATCCTTTACATTTTTCCATCATACCTTGTCTTTTGGAGGATGATATGTTTGATTTCAATCTCCATTTTCAAAGGAAATTAGGTTTCCACCATTCTCGAGGTATGTGTATCTATACAAGTGAATCTAATTCATGAATTGTATCGAGTTATTATAAATTCTTTTAGGATTCTCATTGAAATTGATTGATTTGACATTGGAATGTTATTTCTGGGAAAATATATGTTTTTAAAGGGGTTTTATTTAATTTTTTTTACACACCAAGTATTTTATTAAATGCTTTAAAGGGTGCTTTTGGTTTTGAAATGGATTTTGAATAACTTATCATATTGGGTAACCTTGGGTGAATCATGAATAGGCTTGTCACTCTTTGTGTGTATAATACCATAATAGGTTTATGTCACTTAAGCATGTGTAATTCCACTAGAGATTATATTGGTTGGATCCACTTTTAGACTGGATTGGGGATTTTCTTTCATGTCTAGCATGTATACCTGTAGGTTAGAGCCCAAAGGGTGTGATTTTTCATTTTCAGATTATTTATCACATGATGGTATATTTCATGGTTCTAATAACATGATTATATTATAGTGTAATCATGATCACTTAGTATATTTTTTAACATATTCCTGGATTTGGTGAATATTGTATGATTTTATGGAAACCAAAGTTTTTTTTTAAAATTGTTTATTTTTTTGAAATTTATTTATAAAATGGATTTGTTTTAAACCTTGAACTAATTCATCCTTGATATTAGTACTTGTATAGATTCTTTGATTGTATCCTACTAGGATTTTTTCTCAAACCCTAATTTTTTACTTTAAGTGGTTATAGATGTTTTTTATAGGACTCTGGTAGATGGAAGGGCATTATGTAGCATGCTATTTTCTCTTGTTGTTTCATGTTTGGATTTAATTTACTAGAATCATGGATGATTATCTCTCTTACACAATTTAATTTGGTTGTATAACTTGTTTTCTTTCACATGAGTCTGGTTTTGTGTTCCTTAGTTCATACTTCACCATGTGGTGGACCAATTCTTGGTTCCTTTTCTAGTTGACCTGGGTCGGTTCATTATAAACAAGAATTTACACATCATGTTCACATAATAACTTGTGAAAAAATCTTCCAACATCTCATTTATACAATAAAATTGTGAACAAAGTTTCCCACATCTCATTCACATAATAAAATTTGGAACAAATCTCCCCGCATCTCATTCACACAATATTTCATCATCTCATGTGATACGAAACCTTAATAAATGCTTTAGTTGGTGATATAGGACCCTAACCATCATCATACATACATATTTGTTCCACTTAAAATCAACCACAATCATAAATTAAGGAACCATTTAATTTAAAACCATTTAATTTGAAACCATTTAATTTAAAACATCATTTAAACATCATATTATAGTCTTAATTTAAAATATAACCATTTAATTTAAAACCAAACAATATTTATAAAAGTATTATTCTTTGAAAAGTAACATTTTTTTATACGTTAACAAATATTTACCTTGAAAACTTAATTTTATGCCTAAAAATAAAATTGAACACATTAAGTAATTTGATTATGATGATTAAAAATATGAAAATAATTTTATCTGATTCAATTTCTAAAAGTTATAAAAATTATTTTTTATATGATAAATTTATAATGCATTAAAATAATTTCTGAGAAAAATATTACTTGAGTTTTATAATATCAAATATAGGTTTATAAACTATAATAAAGATAATTTCAATTATAAAATAAATATTTTTTAAGTAAAAATGTTGCATAAATTTCTATTTCATAATTATATACTAATAATGGAATAAAATTCATAGTATTATTAAAAATAATATATTTCACTATTAACCTAAAAATAAAATGTTTCAAAGAAACCCAAAATTTCACACTACACTAATTTTAGCATTATAAATTAAAAAAATATGTTAATTTCTTATAATTAAGATTCTAAAAGTTATATATTTATCTTTATAATGAAAATATACAATAAAAGGATAAACTATTTTAATTGAAAAACGATTTTTTTTGTTTTGTTCATTCATGGTTATGATGGCTTCTGACTTGTTTTCATGATGGTAGTGCAATTTCCTGATGACCGATGTCAGTGATGGTGTTGAAGTTTAGAGATTATGTGGTTTCAATGGTGGATTTTAATTAAGTGGACATCATTGCAAGATTCTAGTTATCTTGTCCAGTGGTGAGGATGACGATGATGATGGAACTAACGATGGTGATAGGTAGTGATGTGACTAAATCTCTTGGTTCGAGGTCTCTTCATAATGGATGATGTTTTTTGGATCGAGGTTGGTAAGATTGTGACTCGAGGTGGATAATGAAAGTTCTTTTGAATTTTACCTTTTGAACTTTGAACGTGGAATTTTTGATTTCTGAATGTGGTGTGTGTGGTTTAATTGGATATGGGATATGTGTGAATAGGTGGCTTTCTATGTATAGTTCCCACTTTACCAAAAGGTAGTTTTTAAGAAATAAAAAAATGGATTGTGTGGTGTGTGTTATTATTATTATTTCATATTAATTTATAATTTAAATGATTATAATATATTAGTTCACATATAATAATTTTTTTTAAAGTTTTCAATTTAATATTTTAGGATAAAATATAGAATACTTAACAAAATATTTATTTAAAAAAATAAATATTACTTTTATAATAAAAAAACTTTAGAAAATACCATTAAAATTAATTATTTATATTCTAAAATTTAATTTTACTACTCCATTGATATTAAAATATTTATTTTAAATATATATATACATAATATCATATTTTAATAATATTATTAATATTTATACATAATACATATATATATATATATATTTAATATCATATTTTTATTTCATTATGAGTTATATTATTTTAAATTTACTACTTAACAATACATGACTTTAGTATACCTATTGGATATATAATAAATGACCATATTTACAATGATTATATTTTTAATGACCACATTTCTTTCATATATATATAAAATTTATAAATCTTTTGTTCATTACACTCTCACTATGAAATGCATAATTCTTTTTTCATATTATATATTTTTCATAATGCTTTCTATTTTCATGGTTATCTTCCACATTATTGGGTTTGTTTGGCTATTGGTGATCCTTAAGGTTAAAAATGATCCACGGGATTTCCTAGTCATGAATATTTTTTTTCTTTTTTTATATTTTCCCCTATTGATTTATTCACTTTTAATTTATGTATTTTATATATGGAGAGTAATAATCCATGGTGTAAAAAACTTATTTTTATGTTCTTTTATTGCAACATTCCATTTATGAATAAAGAATGTGTTGTTAGTTTAATTTATATCATGTATGAATTATTCCTAATCAATTTCAACTCCTTATAAAAAATAAAAAATAGTATAAATATATGGTTTATAACAATAATATTATTTATAAAAACATGGGGCGTTACTATAGGTGTCACGACCTTGATGCGTAGGATGCTAGAGTTGGTATTGGCACTAGAGGTTTGGTCATGATGCGATGAGGTGTGTTGAGGAATGAATAAACCTTACAATCTAGAGAATTAACCTTAAAAAGTTCCTGTTAACCTTATATACTTCCTATTTATCTATTTATTGGTTTCAATGTTATGGTTTGGTTCATAGCATGACATGTCTTGGTATTTGGTGAAACAAACATATTTTTCATAACATGATGGGTTGAATGATGAGTTTTAGTGGTTCTATTTTGAGTGATTTAATACTTTGGTGTTTAGGATATGATGTGAACCTTATTCAATCACATCATATTAAAAAAATTTATTAAGTTTAAGAGGGATAGATATAGGGGGATACATGGCATGATTTTTAGAGAGCAATTCGAGATAACCTCCTCGTGGTGTAATGATGGAAAGTCGTTCCACAACATAGTCTTTTCCTATGATGGTATAAATTCATAATTCTATTAAAATTATTCCATTTTACATTTACTTCTAAAAACCTTAGGATAAAAGATGTTTTACCCTAGATACCCTTAAACCCACATCATTTGGTGCTGGATCTCGGCTTCAAGAGACCGACTAGTTATGATATGAGGTGAGTTCTCTTTATTTTATTCTTAGTTCTATCCCTATTGTCCCATATTGAGTGATTGATGGGTATTGATGCAATATATATTTATTGATGATTACCTTATGGCATTTCAGTTGGGTGATTATCTATTTTTCACCTTGTTAGTGCATAACAATTATTTAATCTTTTATTATGGTAGGGGATTCAAGAAATATCTTTATTTATATATAAAATGTGGAATTTTAATATTATTTTTTTATTTGGGTGGATAGTATGAATTTTTATAAAAATTATAATGAATTTAATTAATGGAAATTTATAGGAAATTGTGATTCACATATGGTTATATGGTTCCCATGTTATTGCTCATGTGATTGTTTAATGAGGATGATATTGCTGAAAATATTTTACTTCCAAGATATATATTGAGTTTTTATTGTGATTTAAGTGATGGGAACACATTTCATAAAAGGTTAACTACATAAAGGCATTAAATAATTAGTTGTGTGAAACCTGTATTGTTGTACCATCACCCATGAAAGACAAGCTAAATGAATATGATAGAATTCCCTGAAAAAGGGGATTATAGAACTTCATGTGGCTAGAATTTGTTACTGCATGGCTTGATGCTACTTACAAGTTTCTATTTACATGATTTTGTGGTTGTGGTTAGTTTCAATATGGTGGTATGTGTTTTTTATTGGGTATATGGTTTTCTTTCCCTAATTAGAAATAGGGAATGTGTCTATTGATGTGGAATAGTAGTAAGATTGGTTGTGTCGATGAGGGAATGATGTGGGGATATTGAGATGGTATTTGGAATGAGATACATAGAGGTTGTGAGATGATTGGTTAGTTGACATATGTATATTTATATTTTCTTGGTAATAATGGAATGTGGTTGGTAAAAATGAAATTTTAATTATGAATGATTATAATTGAATAAGAATTGCTTGTAAATGAAATTGTTAATACTTGAAATAAATTGGTAGAAGATGGATTAAAAGTGGGTGTTGGATGAGAATTATTTTTCACTAAATATGGAACTAAATGAATTAATGAATTTAATATGTTAGGTAAATGGTAAATCATCAAGTAATCAAATGATGTGTTTAAATGGTAATTGATATTGGATGTTGTGGCTAATTTATGTGGAAAGTGGGGATAGTTTTGTGGTATATAGTTGACAACAATAATAGTGTGAGGATAAGATGGTGTGGTGATAATTATTTAGTGTTAACCCTATAATTAATTCTTATTTATGGTGATATTATACTTTTATTTTCTTATGATTTCTTTATACACCCTACCCGAGTTAAATAACCTTACCAACGTCAAAATGTTTTGGGTTCCATATGTGTTCTCTAACATCCTGGATAATGAGGGGACAAGTGGATTAATACTCTCTATTCCCCACTCTCCCTTCCAGGTTTGGAGAATTGGATTGATTATGTAACGACCCAAAGTTTCATTAAGGGAAATCCCTCTTGATCTAATTAAATGTCTCTTTATGTTTATATAAAATGTCAACTTCATTGGTTTTATGTTAATAATTTTGACCATTGCTAATATATCCGTTGAACAGTGATCACATGATTAGTATAAATATAGGGCTTTAACAAATCCAAATTTACTTAGACAAAAGAAACGATGGCCTCATTCAGTAGAATTGCTCCATACGAAGCCCATTTATCAGGGCTCGGAAAAGAGGTGGTGTCCTTGGGCTTCGCTCTTGACCAAGCCCAATCTGAGCTTCATCATGTCAAGCTCAAACGGGACCGTCTACGGGAAAAGTGGAAGTTGATAGAGATTACCACTCGAGCAATGTTTTCCGAGCCACCCCAAGAGTCTGTCACCATCGCACACCTTACCCTTAGGTCTTATGCGGCTGTTTTAAGGGGTTATGTAACTAATCGATAGTATTATGTTCATGTACATTTTTTTTATATAATAATGAATATAATTTATTGTCATTATTGATACATTTTAAATAGTTTTTAAAGTACAAATGGTGTTTTTAGTTATTATTTAATTAAGAAATCTATTTTATTAAATTAAGGGATTTTTGAATTAAATAATATTTTAATAAATTATTATTATTATTATTAGATTAATTTTATTATATATAAATGATCATATAATTTTATGAATGCAATTATAATTTTTATTCAGGTTTGAAAGCCATTTTTGCCAAAACCCGTGAATTTTTGATAAATGTAGGTTTTTATTTTAAAAGTGAAAATTAACATATTTAGAAAATTATTTAGATAAAATAAATGTTATTTTTGGAATCAGGATGTCAAAATTATCCAACGGTAAATTTTTCATAATTTTCTGAGACAGTCAAATTTTTGAGTAAAAATTAAAAACCGTTTAAATATATAATGTGTTTTATGACATCATAATGACCCAATAGTGATGTAATAAAATACTATAATCATTTTTTTCGGCCAATATATGTTTTACCATTAAAATAATGTAATTTTGGGTTTTTTTGGATTACTTTTCAAAGCATTAATGGACCCCTCAAGACTTATTAAACACCTTGTGTTTTTAAATTAATTTCCATGGGAGTATGACTCACCTCCACATAAGTAACCTTATTATTTAAAGAAGTTCGGACTTTGGCATTATAAAATATTTTTTTCCTCTTCCCTTTTCCAAAAACCATGGGCAAAAACCATGGGATGGTTTGTGTTTTGGATTAATTTAATGTAAGGGGACCCAAACCTAAATAATAATGAATTCCCTCACCTTTTTTATATAAAACCACCCAAGATCCCACTTCCTCCTCACTAAAAGCCTTTTGAGTTCGTCCAAACTCTTCCCTACTCTCTCTAGAATCATCCCAAGTTGCCTCAAGCTCACAAGAATCCTCTCACAAGCCTCTCTCTAGCCTTTGGAAGCACACTTCCAAGTAAGGGTTTTTTCTTCCTTTCTCATTTTTCTCCAATTTTCTTTAAGTTGTTTTGCCCTTTTAATTTAAATTATGAATGTTGGGGTATATTTTTGCACCTCCCTCATACTAAACTATTTATTTTCGAATGATGGTAGACCCTTTCTCTCTCATTAAATGCCTCCCATGTACACCCGTTACTATGCCGAAATTCCGAAAGGAACTTCTCTCACCTCTTTTACATTCAAGCAATACTTTTGTATCATGAATCTAAATTCCATTACAATTGTTGGGACATGTAAATATATTAATTCCTTACTTTAAATTACATGTAAATATGTTTAGGAACCCATTTCTCTCTCATCAACCATTTTTATGAATTCTTATGTCACGCCGTTACGCTGCCGAAATCGCATCGATTTTCTAAGCCAATGTCATTGTGTAGTGAATACCATGCCCATTTCTCCATCAAGGGTATTCAACTTTATACACATTTACTTATTGATTATAAAGTTTCATGTATGAATTCCACATTCCTTTATCGTGGAATAAATTATTATGTTTTATGAATCCATGTTTTATGATCCATGTGGCACACTTATGCATGAAATGAAATGTTTAAGAAGGGTACACCCTTATAGCGCTCCAATGCATTGGGTAAAGTATAGTATCATGATACGTCATGTGCAATGAGTGTTGAATCATACTAATTCAAGTGCAATTAGGGTTTACTCGTGCTTTATGTGCAATGAGGATTTACTCATGCTCCATGTGCAATGGGCCTTGGCTCATGCTAATTCCATGTTAAGTGTTGTTGCCACATTTCCATGTTACGATTATCATGATTTATCATGCCTTTATGTTCATGTTTCTCTTGTGCTCTATTGATATTCCTAATGTTTAACATGTATTTTACTCCTCATGTTATTCCATGTGTATTCCCTTACTGGGCTTTATAGCTCACCCTTTTCTTATGCATTTCCTCAGGTTATCCCATGAAATTCTAAGTACGAGGGAATGTAGTGGTCATGTAAAGGAATTTTTCAATAAAGATGCTATATTTAATGTTTCAAGTTTTTATGTAATGATCCTAATCCCCAAAGGCACTAAACCTCTCGATCTTTATTGTTGTATCAAGTGAAGTTTTATGTAATAAATCATGTTTAAGTTTGTAATAAAAGCAGGGTTGTCATAGTTGGTATTAGAGGATACGTTTAGTTATTTTTGGGATTGGGATTAGAAAACCCTAGTAAAGCCTTAGAGACAATACTAAGTATAATAAAAACATACCTAAGTTTTGGTAAGTACTAAGTAAGTGGTGTATCAAACAAATACATCCCTGTCTGGATACGAGCAGGTAGATGCGGCTCTGGCACAAATGTATCCTAGGGGTAAAACCCGAAAACACCGCTTTGAGCTAGACTCAAACGGGAACTGATGCACGAAAACAGGCCTTGCTTCACTCTTGGTTACGACACTCCCGGGGGATATGTTTTGATAAATTAACAATCTTAGTATTAACCCTTATAAACGGAATTAAAAAAATTCCCCTAAGAATATATGTTAGAAAGTAGATCATGAAAAGCCTAGATTAAAGCCTATAGACTCATGAGTTAAGGAAATAAAAGTTTATTTATAAGTCATAAACTTTTGTCTTTGGATTACCCTTTATGTGTTACCCCTAACTTTCCTTTTATTCCAGCCAATGACTGGTAATAGGAGGACTCGGGCTAACAACTGTTGTGAAGATCAGTGTGATGACTGTACTAATGAGATTCCCAATCCAATGGGAGCGGGAATCATGAACTTTTTCATGCTTCTATCTTAGCTAACTAAAGTTTTGAATAGAAACACTGGTTAAGAGGAACATTCAACCCCCCCTAAGAAAGAACAAGTCGCTATCGAGAGATTCATGAGAAAAAGGTCTCCTACTTTTAGTGGATCATCCGATCCCACGATTGCTAAACAATATATCAACTCCATTGAAAAGATCTTCTCCATCCTTAAATGTTCTAAATAAGAGAAGGTTCTCCTGGCGGCTTATCGTATGGAGGGTGAAGCTAATCAATGGTGGAAGTTGATCAAAAATACAAAGCCAGAGGAGGAGATCGAGGTGTTGTAATGGAAGGATTTCTGGAAGATGTTTTTCGATAAATATTTTCCATGCACCCTCCAGCTTAATATGGAAAGGGAATTCCTTTCCCTCAAGAAAAAATATGAAGAATCTGTTGGAGCGTACGAGGAAAACTTCACAAGGATTGCACGATACGCTTCCGGCTTTTTCATTACCCTAGAATGCAAAGTTGACCGCTACTTTGGTGGGTTGAATCTTAACCTATGGAAAGCATTAGCAATCCTTGAATTCGACAACTATGAGGAAATTGTCCGATGTTCCCTCAAGGTCAAAATAGAGATATTATAATCACAGGGGTATCATGGGGATAAGAAGCGTAAGGTGGACTTCAATGCTGGTGGTCCGATGGATAAATCCAACGGTGCTAAGAAGATCCAGCACCCCACTTTCCAAAAGTGCGTAAAGAAGCACCCTAGAAATTTCCTTAAGGGGACGAGGAAATGCTTCAGGTGTGGAAGAGAAGGGCACCTAGCTGTTAACTATCGGCAAGAAAGACCCGCGGCTACGACAGAGGAGAGGAACGCTCCGTTCGAACCTCAACGCGTTGTTCAATTCTAAAAATGCAAAGAACCGGGTCATTTTGAAAATCAGTGCCCTAATCCAAGGGTTTTCAGAGGCAACCAACAACCTCCAAGACAGGAAGGAAGATATTTTTCCATCACTTCTGCCGAAGTGAACCCCGACAATGAATTGGTGATAGGTACACTAGTTATTCATTCAAGAATAGCGAACGTACTTTTTGATTTAGGTTCTACGCATTCTTTTATATCTCAAATGTTTAGTAGAACAACCCCAGCACCACCAAAAATCATGGAAGTGAAGATTTCGGTGAGTACGGAAAATGGGGAAATCATTGCATCCCATGAATATAATTCCGCCCCTGTTATTATCTGTGGATTGAATTTCCCAGCGAACCTCATCATACTATCTCTGGTGGAATTTGATACAATTCTTGGCATGGATTGGCTTTCCTTATATAGAGCCAACATAAATTGTCAGGAGAGGGAAATCACACTCCATATGAAGAATAGACCCCTGATTCTTTACATGTGTAAGGAGGAAGATAAATCTCCTTTAGATCCATCATCTAAAGAATGGATATTACTGCCTTATGAGCACGTGTATCTGGATCAGATGATTGAGTCCAAGGAAGAAACCATCCTTGAAGAAATGCCTATTGTGAGGGAATTCGCTGAAGTGTTTCCCAAGGAACTGCCTGGTATTCCTCCTAGAAGAGATGTTGAATTCTCAATCGAACTTATACATGGGGATTTAACAATATCCAAGACTCCATATAGAATTTCTGTTGTAGAGCTTGAAGAGCTGAAGAAACAACTACAGAAGAATCTGGATAAAGGGTTTATACGCCCAAGTGCTTCACCATGGGGTGCACCAGTCCTCTTCGTCAAGAATAAGGATGGGTCAATGCGGATTTTCATTGATTATCATGAACTTAACAAAATCATGATAAAGAAAAAGTATCATCTCCCAAGAATTGATGACTTGTTCGATCAGCTGCGTGGAGCACAATACTTCTCCAAGGTGGACTTGTGGTCGGGATATTATCAAGTAAGGGTGAAGAAGGAAGATATCCCCAAGATTTCTTTTCGCACAAGACACGAGCACTATGAATTCATAGTAATTCCTTTCGGACTCACTAATGCTCCATAAATCTTCATGGACTTAACGAATAGAGTCTTTAGAGATTACCTAGACAAATTTGTGGTAGTCTTTATAGATGATATTCTAATATACTCCAAAACTAATGAGGATCATGAGGAGAATTTAAGAACTATACTGGAGAATTTTCACAAGGAGAAGCTCTATGAAAAGTATAGAAAGTGTGAGTTCTGGTTGAAGGAAGTATCATTCTTAGGCCATATCATCACAAACAATGAGATATCTGTGGATCCCTCCAAAACAGATGCAATTGAGGGATGACCGAGGCCAACATCGGTAACAAATATCCATAGATTCTTGGGGTTTTCTGGATATTATCGATGATTTGTGATAAATTTATCACGATTGTCCAACCCTCTTACCAAGCTAACTCGAAAAGAAGTAAAGTTTTCTTGGAGTGATGAATGTGAAGAAAGCTTCAAGGAGTTGAAAAAGGAGGCTTATCACTACACCCATGCTCACTTTACCCACAAGTGGGGAAATTTTTGTGGTATTCAGTGATGCTTCGAAGAAGAGCTTAGGCTGTGTGCTGATGCAGAATGATAAAGTGATATCCTATGACTCAAGGAAATTGAAAATCCATGAGTGAAACTATCCAATGCATGATCTGGAGTTGGCGGTGGTGATCATTGCCTTGAAAATATGGCAGCATTATCTCTATGGAGAGAAATGTGAGATATATACTAACCACAAGAGTCTTAAATATATATTCACATAGAAAGAGCTTAATATGTGCCAGAGAAGATGGATAGAGATCATCAAGGATTATGACTGTTCAATCCATTACCACCCTGGGAAATCTAACAAGGTGGCTGATGCCATAAGTAGAAAGGATCCAGTGATTCTATCAATGATGAGAATTGAGAAGGATCCAATCTTCTTAGACTTGATGAAGATGGACATGGGAATCATAGAGAAGGTAACATCAATAATACTTTCACAAATGATTTCTCAACCGTCTCTTTTGGAAAGGTTAAAGGATTCTCAAAAGGATGACGTGGGAATTCAAGAAAAAGTGGAAGCTATCGAAAAAGGGAAACCCTCAGAGTTTAATGTTAATGAAGAAGGAATTGTGTGGTTTGGGAAAAGAATATGTGTTCCATAAAGTCCAGAGCTGAAGAAGAAACTTTTGGATGATGCACATAGTTCAAATTTCTCTATTCACCCAGGGAGCACAAAGATGTATCGAGATCTCCGAGAAAACTTTTGGTGGGATAATATGAAAAAGTAGATCGCTGAATATACATCAAAGTGCCTGGTGTGCCATCAAGTGAAGGCAGAGAGGCAGAAGTCTAAGGGGATGATGCAACCATTGCCCATACCAGAATGGAAATGGGATAACATCAACATGGACTTCATCACTAGACTTCTGAGGACATCCAAAGGCAACAATGAAATCTGGGTTGTTGTGGATCATCTTACAAAGACTGCACACTTCATTGCTATTCAGGAGGATTTATCATTGGATCAACTAGCACAGATATGTATCAGGGAAGTGGTAAGGTTTCATGGAGTACCAAAATCTATTGTGTCTGACCGAGATCCAAGATTCACCTCTATGTTTTGGAAGAGTCTTCAACATGCTCTGAATACTGAACTGAACTTCAGTACGGCCTATCATCCTCAAACTGATGGCCAATCCGAGTGGACTATCCAAACACTTGAGGATATGCTGAGAGCGTGCTCAATGGACTTTAAAGGAGGATGAGATCAACATCTTCCTCTGGTTGAGTTCTCTTATAATAACAGTTTCCACTCAAGCATCCAAATGGAACCATATGAAGCCCTGTATAGGAAAAGGTGCAGAACACCGGCATGCTGGGATGAGATCGGTGAACGTAAGCTACTTGGACCAGAAATGGTCGAGGAAATGGTGGAGAAGGTGAAAACCATTCAGTAGTATATCAAGGCATCCCAGAGTCAACAGAAGAGTTATGAAGATAATCGTCAACGAGACCTTGAGTTTAAAGTTGGAGATATGGTTTTTCTACGCATATCTCCATGGAAGAAGGTCATGAGGTTTGGAAATAAAGGGAAGTTAAGTCCAAGGTACATCTCCCCCTTCAAGATTCTTGATCGTGTCGGGGCTGTGGCCTATCGACTAGCACTTCCACCTACTATGACCAAAGTACTGATATCTTTCATGTATCTCTCTTAAGAAAGTACATACTGGACCCTTCACATGTACTCTCTTCTGAGGTGGTATAATTGGAAGATGATCTTTCTTATGAGGAGCAACCAGTGAAGATCTTAGATCGTAGAGAAAAAGTTCTACGAAATAAGACAATGCCCCTTGTCAAGGTGTTATGGAGAAACCACAAGTTTGAAGAAGTGACTTGGGAATCGGAGGAAATGATGAAGCTGAGTTACCCACATATGTTTTAGTGTGGGAAAAGGAAAAATTTCGAGGGTGAAATTTCTTAAGGGGGGAATATTGTAACGACCCAAAGTTTCATTAATGGAAATCCCTCTTGATCTAATTAAATGTCTCTTTATGTTTATATAAAATTTCAACTTCATTGGTTTTATGTTAATAATTTTGACCGTTGCTAATATAGATATTTAATAGTGATCACATTATTAGTATAAATATAGAGCTTTAACAAATCCAAATTTACTCAGACAAAAGAAGCGATGGCCTCATCGAGTAGAATTGCTCCATATGAAGCCCATTTTTCAGGGCTCGGAAAAGAGGTGGCATCCTTGGGCTTCACTCTTGACCAAGCCCAAACTAATCTTCATCATTTTAAGCTTGAACAAGACCGTCTATGGGAAAAGTGGAAGTTGATAGAGATTACCACTCGAGCAATGTTATCCGAGCCACCCCAATAGTCTATCACCATCACACACCTTACCCTAAGGTCTTATGAGGCTGTTTTAAGGGCTTATGTAACTAATAGATAGTACCATGTTCATGTACATTATTTTTTTGTATATAATAATGAATATAATTTCTTGTCATTATTGATACATTGTAAATAGTTTTTAAAGTACAAATGGTGTTTTTAGTTATTATTTTATTAAGAAATATATTTTATTAAATTAAGGGATTTTTTAATTAAATAATATTTTAATAAATTGTTATTATTATTATTATTAGATTAATTTTATTATATATAAATGATCATATAATTGTATAAATGCAATTATAATTTTTATTAAGGTTTGAAAGCCATTTTTGTCAAAACCCGTGAATTTTTGATAAATGTCGGTTTTTATTTTAAAAGTGAAAATTAACATATTTAGAAAATTATTTAGATAAAATAAATGTTATTTTTGGAATCAGGACTTCAAAATTATCCAATAGTGAATTTTTCATAATTTTCTGAGACAGTCAAATTTTTGAGTAAAAATTAAATACCGTTTAAATATATAATGTGTTTTATGACATCATAATGACCCAATAGTGATGTAATAAAATAATATAATCATTATGTTCGTCCAATATATGTATTAACATTAAAATAATGTGATTTTTTGTTTGTTTGGCTTACTTTTAAAAGCATTAATGGACCCCTCAAGACTTATTAAACACCTTGTCTTTTTAAATTAATTCCCATGAGAGTATGACTCACCTCCACATAATCAACCCTATTATTTTAAGAAGTTCGGACTTTGTCCTTATAAAATATTGCTTTCCTCTTCCCTTTTCCAAAAACCATGGGCAAAAATCATGGAATGGTTTTTGGTTTGGATTAATTTAATGTAAGGGGACCCAGACCTAAATAATAAAGAATTCCCTCACCTTTCCTATATAAACCCACCCAAGATCCCACTTCCTCCTCACTCAAAGCCTTTGGAGTTCGTCCAAACTTTGAGATACTCGCTCTAGAATCCTCACAAGGTGCCCCAAGCTCCCAAGAAGCCTCTCACAAGCCTCTCTCTAGCCTTTGGAAGCACACTCCAAGTAAGGGTTTTTTCTTCCTTTCTCATTTTTGTCCAATTTTCTTTAAGTTGTTTTTCCCTTTTAATTTCAATTATGAATGTTGGGGTATGGTTTCGAACCTCCCTCATACTTCCCTCTTTATGTTTTAATGATGGGATACCCTTTATCTCTCATTAAATGCCTCCCATGTACACCTATTACTATGCCGAAATTCTGAAAGGAACTTCTCTCTCCTCTTTTACATTCAAGCAATACTTTTGTATCATGAATCTAAATTCCATTCAAGTGCAAGTAGGGTTTACTCACGATTCATTTTCAATGAGTATTTACTCATGCTAAATGTGCAATGGGCCTTGGATCATGCTAATTCCATGTTAAGTGTTGTTACCACATTTCCATGTTACGATTATCATGCTTTATCATGCCTTTATGTTCATGTTTCTCTTGTGATCTATTGATATGCCTAATGTCTAACATGTATTGTACTCATAATGTTATTCCATGTGTATTACCTTACTGGGATTTATAGCTCACCCTTTTCTTATGCATGTCCTCAGGTTATCCCATGCAATGCTAAGTACGAGGGAATGTAGTGGTCATGTAAAGGATGTTTTCAATAAAGATGTTGTATTTCATGTTTCAAGTTTTTTATGTAATGATCCTAAGCCCCAAAGACACTAAACCTCTCAATATTTATTATTGTATAAAGTGAAGTTTTATGTAATAAATCATGTTTAAGTTTGTAATAAAAGCATGGTTGTCATAGATTTTGTGGGTTTGGTGATGATACTTGGCGGGGTTTGTGTATAGTAAGAGGATGGTGTATGGTGGGTGTCCTTTATGTTCACGGTACCCTATTAAGATGGCTATGTGATGATGTTGTGATGTGTGATGGATATGTGGATATGTGATATATGGTTATGTTTATATTTATGGTATGACTGATATAAGTTCTAATAATACTATTTGACCCTACACGAGCTGGGGTAGGTAGGGATGTGGTTTGACCTATATCAAATGTGATGAGATTAGTATGGTGTGAAACAATATGATTTCATAAGGGGTGAACGAACAATACATTTGACATTGGGGTATGAGAGAGACAAACCATTGGGAAAAGGTATTGGGGTACCCTTTTTTCTATATTCTTGTATTATGTTACTATAACTATATGTGATATTGGGTGAGTGAGCCTTGGTGAGGCTGAGTGATAAGTTACTTGGTAGGTTCTTATTGGTTCTCCTATTTATTCATTAAAGCATTAATATGATTATTCTTAATTTTAAAGAGTGGTATTTAGGAGGATGATATTGATTATACATGTATGATCACCCTTATATATAAAAATATATTTTTCAGGTTTCTAAGGAAAGTTTAGAGATCAATATGGGCCATACTAGCTTGGAGCTTAGGGTTACTATTAGTGTTGCTACTTGGGAGTTTTATTTTATTTTATTACTCTGGGAGCTTGTATTTGAATAAAATATCACGAATTATGATTATTATGTGATCTTGGTTTTATTCTATATTATGGTTTTTTTGGGTGGATTTTTTATTTTGATCTTGGGATTTATAAGGGGAATTCCTCCCATTTTCATGTTTTATACCCTCAGTGCTAGTCTCCAACTAGGGACCTATTATATGTGGGAATTGGGTATCACTATAATTCTACCTACATGCCCAATAGGGGTTCCTAGTGGGGATGGGTCATGATATATTGATAATTAAAGGGATATTTTTATTACACTAACAAGTAATCAAATATTAATTAAAATAATCATAAAAAGTAACAATTAATGATTAACCTCTCTCTCACCATTTAATTCACAAATTATTTGGTACCACAAGTGATACTAATGTCTTTGGGTCATTATTATATTAGATCAATTATGTGTTGATCTAAGTCATCCTTGAGTATTTTAGTAAATATTCGTTATCGATTATTTTGGAGATATATCTACCATCACAATTTTCATAAAATTATAGAAATTCCTCTGTTTAAAAAAAATTATAACATATAAAAAATAATATAGTTTCCCATTTTTTCCTTGGGGATTGATTTTATTGAATTTTATACAACTAGATTTTCTCCTCTTAAAAATGGAATCACATAGATAAGAAGAGTTTGGAGAATGATAGAAAAATAAATAATTTTCGCTCTATTATCCTTAATGAGAACAATTTTATAGAATTAATAGGCTTAGATACTTCCAAAGAGATCAATTTTAAATTATAAAATATACTAAAAGGAAATAAAAAAGTGAATGAAAAAAAGATTAAAATTTGGAGATTCATGATTAAATATGAAAAGATATTGAAATATGAGACTATTAATGGTTTATTTAAATGGATAAATGAGATAGTCAATACCATTAAATTATATGGTGAAAATATTAGAGATTATATTATATAAAATAATATGATAATAGTGTTTATTAATAAGTTATATGATAAATTTTCAGCACTTGAATAAAGATATTTTAATGAGTTGACCCTTTATGATCTTCATAATATTCTCATTGCTTATGAAATTAGAAAAGATCTCATATTTAAGTAGAATATCAAGGAATAGAAGGAAATTGTATCAAAGTATATGATTAATTTAAATCTTATAGAGAAATAAGAATACACCTCTATAGACTCTAAGAAATAATAAGATAATGAAAATATTAATCAAATCATTCATTTAATTTATAGGAATATACAGAGAATAATAAGTAAGTAAAAATAGATTTTTCCCTTAAAATGATTTAAATTTAGAGTTTTTGGGCATTTTTATATGAAATATAAAATAAATATTGGTTCCAAATATGATAAAATGAACCCTTTATAAGAAATAAATACAAATGTAACAAAAAAATTCAAGAATAAAAAAAGTCCATTAAAAAATAATATGAAAAGTGTCATAAAAAACATAATGAAAACAATTTCAGTGAAAGAGATGAAAAATTTATATCTCATGTTAAAAAATAGGAAGTAAATTCAAGTAACATGAAAGATAAAAAATCCTCAAGTAGGGAATATGAAAGTGAAAAGATCTATATTGAGAAAATGTTGAAATCTGAGTCGAAAAAATAGTTTTCTCAAAATCCAAGCTCAAATAGAAGATCAATATGTTGATAAAGGTAAAATATAATAAGAAAGAAAATGAATATGATTTTCTTGAAAAATAAGTTAAATATATTGAATAAATAAGGATTCTAAAAGTTTATATTATGGAACAAGAGAAAATTAATGAATAAATTTAAATTGAGGTTATTTTTAATGTGAAAAATTTACTTAATTCATGAGAAAAATATCTAGAGGATAAAGATAATCTAAATAATTTTTAAGGATATTTTTTTAAATCCATTAAAAAATAAGTTGAATCTTCAAAACTGTTGATAGAATAGTTGTTACTATAAGTAATATTGATAAGTTTTTGAAGTTTAAAATACCTAATTTCATGATAAATCAAGGATTAATATTTTATATATAGAATTCATGTAATCTTGAAAGAAAAAACGAGGAAAAATTAAATGCTACATTTTCACATAATATTAAATCTATATTGACTAACTATGTAGGATATAAATCAAAGTATAGTGATGATTTTATCTTGGGAGATTTATTGAATAATATGTATGAGAAAATTCCATCAAACAAGTGTTTATTTAATGAATATGGAAATTGGACATTGAAAATAAGATCTATTGAAGTGTGTTAATACTATAGAAAAGATTTGGATTTATGGACAACTACAAGTAATTAGAGAATTATTCCCAAAGAGAAAATCAATATGGTAAAAGGAAGTTTTATCTAAATGGAAATATATTTCAAGTTTTGGATGAATATGTCTATGAATATAAAGTGAATATAAACATGTCTAAAAAAATTAACTATTTTTAACCCTAAAAATCATTACATGTAAGTGAATATGACCTATCCTATGAAAGATATGGCAAATTTAATGGCTATTAGTGGTGTTGGGAAGTTCATGGACACAAATATTAAGAGTGTTGGTATAATATGTCTACTAAAAATAGATAAATAAGTATATAGAAATCAATAGGTGAGACAACCCTTGAAGATAAGTTATAAGGTTTATTTTAAAATATGAATGAAAAAAGTAAAGGAAATTTTGAGAACTAAAAATAGTTTTAAGTATCTTGTGGAAGTGTGTAGAAGATGTGATAAAAATGGTCACTATTTTATGAATTGTCTTAATATTATTCTTTCACAACTACAAAAATAAAGTTGGTTAAAAGTCACTTAAAAAAGATAAAAAATTTAAAGTGCTATGATGGAAAAAGTTACTTTATAGACATCACACATGTAGAATACCATACTAAATCAAAATAGAGTGTCATAGAATAAATGTTTATTGAGTGAAAACAATCTAATTTGGAATAATAAATAAAAATAAAATGGTTATAATATAAAAGGGTTGAGTCTAGAAACTCAACCACCTCCTTTGATGTATTGAGGGAATTAAAAAGACTTCAAATATCATGGAATTTATTTCATACCTAAAGAATTACGAAAGGATTAGAAACTACAATATAGTTACTTATATGATCAAAGGGGTTTTTTATTTCCATAAGAACAACATATTATAATTAATGTTCCACTTAAATTTAATATCCATCATAATAGTTTTTTGGATTCATTATTAAAATTATTAGGGACAGTTAAGTTTTAAAATATTGGGGTGTTCCTAATGAGAAGATTTATATGGTAATAATAATAGGGATTTTTAAATAGAAAACAATTTAATATTAACTAATATCTATTGTTTCCTAAAAAGAGTTTACTCAAGTAGACTTACATATGGTTGGTTTATATCTCTCCTCAAAAGTTAAATATATTCTTTGAAAATATGGTAGTACAATATTGAAGTACCATTTTTTTGAATTTATTATCAATAGAGGGGAGAATAGAAAGTAATATTTAAGAAATAATAATGGGTGTGTTTTTATAAATAATCTATATTGAAAAAGGTTTATGATATTGAATAAAATATAAAGGGGTAGATTGAAAACCCCATAGATTTATTATGTTATATTTTTTTATCAATATTGTTCTCAATATATAGTACATAGAATATACATGACTAGTGAGAAGGTAGGTGTAGGTTCCTTATCATGGCCCCACTATAATGAACAACCTCCTCTCTAATAAAGCATCAATATGATTTGTCTATTTACCCACACCTAGATATTTGGAACATGTTTTTCAACCAAACTCAACAATATTACACTTTCTTTATGAACCATTCATAGGTTACCACTATATAAGATGAGAGTAACCATGAAACTAGACATTGGTGTGGTTGTTAAACATGAATATTCATGAAAAAACACAAGTATTTTTGAATTATTCATGTGTTAAAAGGGGTTCCTCCCTTATTTTTATAAATTTTATTTCCCATGTAATGAAAATATGGAACCCAACATTATTATCTTCTCTTATGAAGATGAACTTTATTAGGTTTCCATTTATGTTTTAACTAGATTTTATTTCATTTTTACTAGCCTCTACATTGTATCCTTAGCTTATATGGATTTTTTTATGATCTAATGGTGTGAATTGAACTAATAAAACCATTGATTTTATAATGTATCTATCAAATTAAAGTCTGATATCAATGTGTGTACATTTTATGTAAAATTCATTTCTTTTCAAGGTGAAAAAATCTATGATCTTCACAATGAATAAGAAATTATTCAACCTTAATTAAAAATAAGGATTCAAATGACCATAACTAATATTTTTAGCTTATAATACCATTAAAGCAGTAAACAATTAACCCATTTCATATTTTTGAGTTCCTAAATTAGATTCACTATATTATTTGAAATACCCAATTAGTCCACCACCTTCAATAATCCAAGTATTGATACCCATGATGGAAGATGTAGTGATTTAAATCAAGAATACATTAGTTCCATAATTTGATCATCATATAACCTAAAATGTGTTCCCTAAATGTAAGATACTGATGACTAAAATTAAGGGATTAATTTTCCAAGTTGGGAAAACATTAACCTTAATACAAAACATCAATAATAAACTTAGAACCACCATAAAATTGACATGATAATTTTTTTAGAATGAATACAACCACAAAAAATGTAAAACATGATAATTTTTTTTATATATGTATAACAATACATCAAACCATAATATCATAAGTAAACCTATAACAAGGTATAAACTACAAAAAATGATCAATAGATACCCATACAAGTCAAACATCCAAAATGAAATATTTTTACAATTTCATATAATTGAGAAAAAAAGTAAAAAGTAGGAAAAAGATACATGAAAAATAGATTCCAAGGTCAGGGAAACATAAAAATATATCATATAAGTTCTTTATGGCTAGAGTTAATTCCACCATTCCATGGATATAAATAAAGCACGAATCATAACCACTATTTCAAATTATTTTATTATCATGGGCCCATTTTGGTTATTTTAGGTTCCACATGAATCTCCCTCTTTTTTAAGGTGGTTGAACCCTCAATCACTTGGGGTATTAATAATAAAACCCTATTTTGGATGAGAGGACGGAAGGTTTGATCATCCCTTAAGAGTTATTGTTTCTTAGTCCAATAATCTCTCATATATTTGAGACATGCCCATGAAATACTTCCTAATAACAATATTGGTTATCATTTTAGTGAAATTTATTGACCTACAACATGAATATAATAAGTCACTACACATGGGGATTATTGTAACGCCCCGACCCCAGTTACCCAAACTCGGTGCATTATTTCAATACATTGGTATGATTACAAGTAATCAAGTCCCAAAAGACTTATCAGTTTAGCAGTCTTGGAAAATAGATTACATACATGAAAGTTACATTACACATTAGAAAATAAAACACAACATCAATGATCCTTTTAGAATTCCATTAATCCCCTAGCTTAACCCTGCTTATCAATCATAATACACTTCTTGGAATCTTAGGAAAATAAAACATAGAACGGGGTGATCTCAAATGCTCAGTAAGGATAACAATATAGCAGAAACATTCATAAATAATCATAAACATTTAAGGCAACGTATAAGACTAAAAAAAGCCTTTTAAACTTAAACTTTAGAATAATATAGAAAAGATAAAATCAAATAATTCCATTTACTTATTCACATGGATATTCTACTAGTCGAATAATCACATGCAATATCAATATCCACTTTTATAATAATGGAATGCATAATGCTATACTTCATAACCACATAGTCAAGGCCTTGTGCCAAGACTACAAATAATACTTTGTCAAGGCCTTGTTCCAAGACACTAGTTTATCCCATGAGACCTACCAATGAATCAAGGAGCTATAGCGGGATCCACCCTTCACTTACTAAGTCCAATGCATTCCTGAAATGAAAAGGTTTAAACATAAGATAAACATTCGTATTAAAACTAGCTTACAAAATATCAATACTTTATCCATAAACCATGAATGGTATAAAAATAACACATAAAAATTCAAACATATCACAAAACCTTCAATAAAATATGGAATATTTGTATCATAATAAATCAACTTAAAACAATTTTAAAATCCATCAAAGGATGTTGACATAGATGAAAATAATTTGTAAAACTCTTTGAGAGAAATATCTATTTTTTATTAAAAGATTTAAAAGTCACACAATTTAGAAAGGAATAGATTTAAAGACATTTTTTAATCAAAGTGTCCCATACCACTTTGAAACTTTTTAAAGGAATTAACATTTTAAAAACATTTATGTCCATATAAATAAATCCTTAAAAACCATTTTGAAAACATGGACATTAATGAGAATGATTTAGAAGAATAAATATTTAAAACATTTAAAATGATGTTTTAGTAAAAAATTACCTTAAAAAGAATCCATTTGAAAAATATTTTATGAAGCATGGACATGGATAATAAATATTTCTCAGTAGATACTTACATAAAAACAACCTTGGATAATAAAGACATTGTGAAATTAACCCTTACTTTGCACTTTCCTTTAGTCGAGTGTACGTTTAACCTCCCATATAAAGACCGTAGTATGTTATTAAATTATAAAAGAACCATATTAATATTTATGATATCATAAATTATTCATTTATGACTTTATACTACGCATTTAATAATAATTTCCATGTTAAATTAACATTTCAGGTAATAATCGCTTTTTTTATCATACGTGTTTTAACTTGTTACTGTTGATTGTATCACTTAGATCATGATTTAAATAATTCCCGAATATAAAACATGATATATATATCATATATATTTATAATATAAATATGTATAATAGACATATATATGAAATGGAAAACACAGTTTATGGAGACGGTAGACCCTACGTACGCATAAACGTTGTTTCCGTTTTCATATCAGATTGAACGAAACTAAGTGAATAAGATATATGTAATTACATATATATATATATATATATATATCTCCATTATAATTATTATGTCATATATTACATACTTATTAATGATATATATTTTATAATCATCGTTGAATGGTGAACGTGGAAATGAATCTCATCGCGTCGTGGAGACGGTAATCTGTACGTACGCACGAGCGACAATATCATTATATTGATGGATAAATCGTATGTAATTGGATGGTATATCCTATATAAAGAATAATTAACATGTTATATTTATTATTTACATTAGTTATACTCATTATTATACCCATCCAAATCATGAAGTGTTTGAATAACAAACTACACCACGACGTGGAGACGATAATCCGTATGTATGCACGTATGATGACTTTGTCATTTATAGGATGGATAGAATAATGAACATGGTTGTAAAATTTTTATAATAACATCATAGTATATATAATATACTGTAGTTATTATTTTATAATGGAAACAACAAAGAAAGAGGAAGTGGAAGAAGAAAAGAACTTGAAAGAGGTGATGAAATATTTACCTCTTCTTTGGGTTCTTCCTTTTGATTTGATAAAAAGGGCTCCTTAGGTTTTCTTTATGACCAATGGAAGGCCTCTAGGATGAATGGAGTAAATTTGGGAGGATATTTGGGTAGGGTTTGGCCGAGAAAAATGGATTTGGAGATGTGAAATTAAGAGAATAGGAAGTACCATTTTATAAGAGAGGTGAGGGTCACTTTAGGAAAAACTTGAAATATTATTTTATAATAAAATCATTTTCAGTTTATAATGGCCCCAAAATTAATTCTTTAAAGGATAAGGTGAGGATGGGTAGAAAAAATCTCAACAAATAAGTTTTATATAGGTTTATTTCATCATATTAATCTTATTTTTTAGATTTAACTCTTAGTTAAATAGTTTGACATTTACCATGTCTCTTTTTATTTTTATATTATATGGTTAATAAACTTACTATAAAATGAAAATAGAAACCCAAGTGGTTAATTAATGTCATATATATTATTATATAAGTCTTTTAGACGAACCTTAGATTTTTAAGACTATTATATCAATTAATAATATAATATTTGTTTTAAAAACTCAATTATGTCAATTTTGATACTATTTAGTATTTGATTTTTTTGAATGCAATAAAAACTTTATCACTTCAAATAAAATTTATTTTACCAACCCTAACTTGTAATATTAACCTAGAAAATTAATTTAATTTATCATAAGTCTAAATTTACATTTATTTTGATATTTATAAGGTCAATTATTTTAATATTTCATTAATAAGGTAATTACTGTATCATCATTGTGTCATAAATAAATTAAATTATTAAATGTATAAAAATTATAAATAAAATACCATTATGTATTAAACCTATTTAGCTTTATAATTAATATTTATAGTCGAATTTATATTGTGTATAACCCAATATTAAAAATGGTTTAGTTATTAAACTTTGAATTTAACTCTTTTAACTCTTCTTTAAATAAAATAATAATAAATGCTCTAATCTAATCCAAGTGGACCAAAGAGGATAATATTTTATTCCTAAGGTTGTTTTTGGTCTAATTATACTTACCGAATATAATTAGGACATGTGTTAGGGTAATTATAATATCATTTTTATCCTTAATTACCCTATTTACTTTTAACCGTGGTAAATAAAAGTGAAAATTTACTATTCAACAAAATTATTTTCATCTTATTGAACCAAATTTTACTTACTTATGTCAACCGTGTCTCTCAGAGTTTTTAAATTCAACTCACAGAAGCGGTAAAATTAAGTTTTATGCAAATTTGCTAACGTGCCAAGAAGGTGGGTAAAAGAGGTTAAAAACATCAATAGAATTTTATACATCTAATTTTATTATAAAAAGATTCCAATGAATTAAATTGAACTTATATAGTTATTATATATCTACTTTGACTTAAAAAAACCTAAAATAAAATAAATAATTATTTAAATAAAAAGTCGGTTTAAAATAATAATGCAATCTTTTTCACTCTTCATCAAAAATTGAAAGTTTTTAGAAAAATACCAAAAATTCACTCTAAGCTTATTTTGATATTATGAATTTAAAAATGAAGTCTATTTTACCAAATTAAAAACATATAAGTTGAATTTATTAATTTAAAATTAATTCCCATTGTCAAAACCAAAAAGCAGGTTTTTAAGAAGTAAAAACTATCAAAAGATTGACATGTGTCTATGTAAAATTTAAATGTGAAATTACTTATAATGACATACATTGTATTAAATGATAAAAATATAATATAATTATACTTCCAAACCATTAAAATGCATAATTTATCACTATAAATTATTTCGATAAAAAATATTTTTTCAATTAAAACATAGTATTTTTCACTATTCATCAAAATATAAAAGTTATCAGAAAAGTACCAAAAATTTAGTCAAAATAAATTTTTATGTCCCACTTATAAAGAAGAATTTAATTTAATTAAATTTAATATATAAAAGGTTCAAATATTGGTTTTAAAAAGGTTTCTCCATTGAAAAGCGGTAAAATTGCATTTTTTGAGAAATAATTATTCTATCCGAAAAAATGAATTTGTTATTATATTATGTATAAAAAACACCTAATATGGATTTTAAAATTATATATAGTATATAAGATTAAAAATTAAGTTAATAATTATCATAACTGCTTTTTGAATGGTTAGTTTAGTAAGTTGTGGTGCGCTCGAACTCAATGTTGCGTGTAGAACAAGCTATTAAATTACTTTAATGAGATAACGTACTATGAAATCTTGCGGTGTTACATTATCTCCTCCTTCAATAAATTGAATCCTCTCAATTTGAAATTGTTCTTCGAAAATAAATGGTTAAAAATAGAAAAATACCTTTGTGGAAAACCCACATCAGAAATTGGTTTAACAAAATTTACTTTTAATAAGAGGGAAAGAGAATTGAAAAAGTCACCACCAAATTATGATATTGATTAGGAGAACATTGGTGGAGATTAGAGACACACAATTGGAGGAAAAAGGTAAATATTTATAGGGAGCGATTGAGGTCATCAATCACAAACAAGTGTAAAATTGAGGGCCTCAAAGCCATCAATCTAAGATGATGTAAAATATCACCAGTTCAACAAAACATAAAGTGTTAGGATAACACATTTTTGGTTTTATGATCCACTATCTAAAGTTTAATAATTAATTTATTCATAGAATAAGAGAAAAAAAATATACTTGACAAGTAGAGTTTTATCCTTCAACTAATTCCTACCACAAACTCATCTTTCACTCCAAAAGATAATATAATTCAAAATGATTCTATTTATCCTAATCATATAGAGTTCCAAAAATAATAAATTTATAATTCATTTGTCAGACTATTTAAAAAAACTACATTATAAAAACTAGTACATCACATTGGCTAGTGGTAGGTGATGCACCCTTGTCACCCTTCGGTTGTAGGTTCAAGTCTCGCGGCCTTGCTGGACGTGATAGGTTGTCGCCCGACCTCCGGGTTGTCCTTTTTATGATAATCCAAAAATAATCTCAAGAAATTATTTAACCTTAACAATAGTATTCAATTTAAAACTTAATCAATTCCAACCTTTAAACTTATCCAAAACATTTTTTTCCAAAATCACTGTCCAAAATTTTTAAGGAAGGTAAACACAATGAAGATCTTTTTTTCCATGTAATAACATGTGAATACCTTCATCATGTATTATTTTAAAACAAGGCAATAGCCTGAATTATCATATTACTGTATTGATTACATTCATGCTTCCTTATTCCTTATAGAATACTGGATATACTCTTTGTATCCAAAATTGTTGTAAACTCTAATAATGATGGAATATACAAATCATTAATAATTTTCAAGGTAGTCAAGAATATCCAATATAATGTATCCAAATAAATCATATCTTATTCCAAAATCACTACCTCGGTATCAGCATCATATTAAGGTTTATCTTTATCTCAACCATATATTTTACAAAAATTTAACCTGCCATTGAGTCACTTTTCTTGGTTCCACACAATCTTAATTTCTTAATGAAATAGTACTTCAGTACAATCCTCATATACTCTATAATTCTTATAACATGTACAACATTAATACAATACTCAAATGGAACAATACTTTAATAACAACATAAGAACTCTTAATCATTCCTCTTCATCATTGGTAGTATCATAACTTGATTATTATCCAATAGAAGCATTTAGGGTATACTATAATGATTTGGACATTGATTCATGTAGTGTCCCAACTCCTTGCAGATGAAGCATTGTACATTTGAAACCTTTTTCTTACCCTTGAAATCACGTACTTGGTGTCCTTTTTCTGCACACTTATAACAAACTCCCATTCCCTACAAGCATTTACCATTATGATTCTTTTCACAGTTATCACATATGGGAAAATCCTTCTTTCCCCTCTTCCCTTTATCCACCTTTCTCTCTTCTATCCTTTTCATCCCTTGCTTCCCTTCAAAGCCATAAGACTCAGAGAATTCTTTACTTATATTATTAAAACATGATACTATTTCTTAATATGATGAGAATACATGGGAGACTATTTCCATTTTAAATGTTGTCTTAATACAATGAAAGATATGATCCTTATTAATATTTCAATCATGCGTATTGTTTGAATTATCATTCCTTCTACTAGGTGCCATTTCTAAAAAATAGCATACACTTGGTTAGTTTATGAATCACAATGCATAATTCCAAAATTGTAAAATACCTAACGTAAATTGAAAATATTATGCATATAATCTATAATCATAAAATGTTTTCTTTGAGGAAGTATTTACTCTTAAATCCTTCATAATGGCTTGTAATGAAAATGTGAATTATCCTAAGCATATCCCCCGGGAGTGTCATAACCAAGAGTGCAACAAGGCCCATTATCGTGCACCAATTCCCATTTGAGTCTAGCTCAAAGTGGTGTTTTCAAGTTTTACCCCTAGGTACATCTGTGCCAGAGCCGCCTCTACCTACTCGTATCCAGATAGGGATGTATTGCTTGGAAAATTCAAAAAATCTCTACGTTACCAAAATTATTTGAAGTTCTTCAATACTAATCCCCAATGTCTATCTTAGGGTAATGTTCTCTAATCAGAGTTTTTCTAAATCTAGTTTCCAAGGTTACTGCTAAACTTTCTCTGATACCAACTGTAACACCCCGAACCCAGTTACCCAGAGTTGGTGCATTATTTTAATACATTGGCATGAATACAAGAAATCAAGTCCCGAAAGACCAATTGGTTTAACAGTCTTGGAAAATAGATTACATACATGAACGATACATTAAACATTAGAAAATAAAACATAACATCAATGATCCTTTGAGAATGCCATTAATATCCTAGCTTAACCCTGCTTATCAATCATAATACACTTCTTGGAATCCTGAGAAAATAAAACATAGAAAGGGGTGAGCTCAGATTCTAAGTAAGGATAACAATAGAGAAGAAACATTCATAAATAAGCCTAAACATTTAAGGCAATGTATAAGACTAAAAAAATCATTTTAAACTTAAACTTCAACATAATATTGCAAAGATAAAATCAAATAATTCCATTTACTTATTCACATGGATATTATACTAGTTGAATAATCACATGAAATATCAATAAACACTTTCATAACTATGGAATGCATAATGTCAAACTTCATAACCACATAGTCAAGGCCTTGTGCTAATACCACAAATAAGATTTTTTCAAGGACTCGTTCCAAGACACTAGTTTGTCTCATGATACCTACCGATGCATCGAGGAGCTATAGAGAGCTCCACCCATCACTTACTAAGTCCAATGAATTCCTCATATGAAAAGGTTTAAACATAACATACACATTCGTATTAAAACTCGCATAAGAAATTTCAATACTTTATCCATAAACCATGAATTGTATAAAAATAACACATCCACAGTCAAACATATCACAAAACCTTCAATAAAATATGGAAGATTTTTATCATAATAAATTAACTTCAAACAAGTTTAAAATCCATCAAAGGATGTTGACATAGATGAAAATGATTTGTAAAGATATTTGAGAGAAATATATATTTTTCATGAAAACATTTAAAAGTCACACAATTTAGAAAGGAAGAAATTTAAAGACATTTTTGAATCAAAGTTTCTCATAAAACTTTGAAACTTTTTAAAGGAATTATCATTTTAAAAACATTCATGTCCATATAAATAAATCCTTAAAAACTATTTTGAAAACATGGACATTAATGAGAATGATTTAGAAGAATAAATATTTAAAACATTTAAAATGATGTTTTAGTAAAAAAATCACTTAAAAACAATCCATTTGAAAAATATTTTATGAAACATGGACATGTATAATAAATATGTCCCAGTAGATACTTATATAAAAACAACCTCGGATAATAAAGAGATTGTGAAATTAACCCTTACCTTACACTTTTCTTTAGTCAAGGGTACGTTTATCCTTCTATATAAAGACCGTAGTATGTTATTAAATTATACTAGAACCATATTAATATTTATGATATCATAAATTATTAATTTATGACTTTATAATACCGATTTAATAATAATTTCCATGTTAAATTAACATTTTGGGTAATAATCGCTTTCATTATCGTACGTGTTTTAACTTGTTGCTCTTGATTGTACCACTTAGATCATGATCTAAATACTTACAGAATATAAAACATGATTTATATATCATATATATTTAGAATATAAATATTTATAATAGACATATATATGAAATGGAAAACACCGTTTATGGAGACGGTAGGCCGTACGTACGCAAAAACGCTATTTCCGTTTTCATATCATATTGAATGGAACTAAGTGAATAAGATATATGTAAGTACAAAAACACACACAAATATATATATATATATATATATCCAATATCATTATTAAGTCATATATTACATACTTATTAATGATATATATTTTATAATCATTATTGAATGGTGAACGTGGAAATGAATCTCATCGCGTCATGGAGACGGTAATTTGTACGTACGCACGAGCGACAATATCATTATATTGATGGAAAATCATATGTAATTGGATGATATATCATATATACAGAATAATTAAAATTTTATATTTATTATTTACATCAGTTATAATCATTATTATACCCATCCAAATAATGAAGTGTTTGAATAACAAACTACACCACGACGTGGAGACGGTAATCCGCACGTACACACGTATGGTGACTTTTTCATTTATAGGATGGATTGAATAATTAATATGGTTGTACCATTTTTATAATAACATCCCAGTATATATAATATACTGGAGTTATTATTTTAGAATGGAAACAACAAATAAAGAGGAAGTGGAAGAATAAAAGAACTTGAAAGAGGTGATGAAATATTTACCTCTTCTTCAGGTTCTTCCTTTTGATTTGATCAAAATCTCTCCATAGGTTGGATTTATGAAAAAAGGAAGGAATATATAATTAAGGGAGGAAATTTGGAAGGATTTTTGGGCAGGGGTTGGCCAAGACAAATGGCTTTGGAGGTGTGAAATCAAGAGAAGGAGAAGTACCCTTTTATAAGATAGGTGAGGGTCACTTTAGGAAAAGCTTGAAATATTATTTTATTATAAAATCATTTCCGGTTTCTAATGGATAAAAAATTAATTATTTAAAGGATAAGGTGGATATGGGTCTAAAAACTATCAACTAATTGGTTTTAGACAGGTTTAGGTCATTATATTAACCTTATATTTTAGATTTAACTCTGAGTTAAATAGTTTGACATTTACCATGTCTCTTTGTATTTTTATATTATATGGTTAATAAATTTACTATAAATTTCCAATAAGACCCCAAGTTGTTAATTAATTTTATATATATTATTATATAATTATTTTTTCATATCCTTAAATTTTTAGGACTATTATATCAATTAATAATATAACATTTGTTTTAAAAACTCAATTATGTCAATTTTGACACTATTATGTATTTGATTTTTTTGAAAGCCATAAAAACTTTATCAATTCAAATAAAGTTTATTTGACCAATAATAACTTTTCATATTAACCTATAAAGTTAGTGTAATTCATCATAAGTCTCAATTTACATTTATTTGAATATTTATAATATCAATTATTTTAATATTTCATTAATAAGGTAATTACTGGATCATCATTGTGTCATAAATAAATTAAATTATTCAATGTTTAAAAATTATAAATAAAATACCATTATATAGGAAATATTTTTATCTTTCTAATGAATATTTGTAGTCTATTTTTTATTGTATATAACCCTATATTAAAAATGGTTTAGTTATTAAACTTTGAATTTAACTCTTTTAACTCTTCTTTAAATAAAATAATAATAAATGCTCTAATCTAATCCTAGTGGACCAAAGAGGATCATATTTTATTACTAAGGTTGTTTTTGGTATAATTATACTTACCCAATAGAATTAGTACACTTGTTAGGGTAATTATAATATCATTATTATCCTTAATTACCCTATTTACTTTTAGCCGTGGTAAATAAGTCAAAAGTTACTATTCACCAAAAATTATTTTCATCTTATTGAACCAAATTTTAATTACTAATGTCAACCATGTTTCTTGGATTTTTTAAATTCAACTCAAAGAAGCGGTAAAATTAAGTTTTATGCAAATTTGCTAACGTGCCTAGAAGGTGGGTAAAAGAGGTTAAAATGTTCAATAGAATTTTATACATCTAATTTTATTATAAAATGATTACAATGAATTAAATTGAACTTATATAGGTATTATATATCTATTTTGACTTAAAATAACTTTAAAATAAATAAATAATTATTTAAATAAAAATTCGGTTTTAAATAATAACGCCATGTTTTTCACTATTCATCAAAAATTGAAAGTTTTCAGAAAAATACCAAAAATTCACTCTAAGATAATTTTGATATTATAAATTCAAAAATGAAGTCTATTATACCAAATTAAAAAAATAGAAGTTTCATTTATTTATTTAAAATTAATTTCCGTTGTCAAAACCAAAAAGCGGGTTTTTAAAAAGTAAAAACTATCAAAAGATTGACATGTGTTTATGTCGAATTTAAATGTGAAATTACTTATAATGACCTAAATTGTATTAAATGATAAAAATATAATATAATTATACTTCCAAACCATTCAAATTCATAATTTATTACTATAAATTATTTTGATTAAAAAATTGTTATCAATTAAAACATTGTATTTTTCACTATTCATCAAAATATGAAAGTTATCAGAAAAGTACCAAAAATTTATCCAAACTAATTTTTTTTGTCCCAATTATAAATAAGAATTTAATTTCATTAAATTGAATATATAAAAGGGTCAAATATTGGTTTTAAAAAGAGTTTTCCATTAAAAAGTGGTAAAATTTCATTTTTTGAGAAATACTTATTTTATCTGAAAAAATGAATTTTTTATTATATTATGTCTAAGAAACACTTAATATGGATGTTAAAATTATATAGAGTATATAAGATTCAAAATTCAGTCAATACTATTCATAACCGCTTTTTGAACGGTTAGTTTAGTAAGTTGTGGTGTGCTCGAACTTGGTATTGCGTGTAGCGCAAGATCTTGAATTACTTTAATGAGATAACGTACTATAAAATCTTGGGGTGTTACAATTATTATATCTCTCATTTGATCTAAGATTTTTTTACTATATAGTTTAAATAAATATATGAGGGAAATATGAAATTTAACTTTATACAAGAAGGAATTAGACTCCTATGAAAGGATGTGGGAGGTTTTGTGATGGAGGTATTATGACCATGAAAGGGGATTCCTGTATCTTAGTAAAGGGAATCAAAACCCACATAGTTTGGTTTCATTTAATAATGAATAAATATTAGAATTTTTGAATAATAATTTCATGTTTTTATACTTTGATACCCAAATAAGAGGATTCGAAACTTGGGACTCAGGCTTAGAGGAGGTTTACAAAAGCCAAAGACCAGTGGAGGTAGGCATGGTCTAGATGTCAATGTTTTGGAACTAGGTGGAAATTAAATGTAACTAGATTATGGGATAATAAAATTAGAATCATGTAAAAATAACACCAAAGGAATTACACAAGGTTATTAACAGTTTTCAAAGGATATATAAGAATCTTTATAGGGATATATAAAAATTTAATTCATTGTTCACTCGATGATCAAATTTAGGTGGTTGAATTTCACTGGTGGAAATGGTTGAAATGATGGTCACCTAAAAACTTTGGAAGGTAGTGGAATTGGGTAAACTATATCCCCCCACTATAAATAGGTGGGGTGGGGTTAATTGTGAATGTAATGTGAGGTGATATGATAACATTGTAATTATTTATTCTTCCATTAGTATAAATAAATAAGTAGTGTTCTCCTATAGAGTATTATTAAAGTTTGAATCAAATAATCTCCTTTTTTACTTTCTTTAATTATTTTTCTTCACTTGTGTACTAGGAGTTTTAAGTGTTAGGATGTGAGGTGATTCAGTGTGATGAATAGGGTGAATTTATTTATTAGTCTTGGTATATCGTTTCATGGGTTCATCTGGTATTGGAAGTTCTATACTTTGTTCTGAATTTACAGTTATGGTGGGTGATTTTGGATTAGTGATTCCAAACTTAAATAGTATAATTAGAGTTTTAAGTTCAGAAAATATCAAATCACTCAACATTAGACTCTTCAGTACATTTCTTATCATTACATTTTTTTATTTTAGTGAGAGTCATATATTTTTAAAGGAAATGTGTTGAAAAAAGGTAAGTTTTGGATTGAAAAGTTCAATGGGATGAACTTAGGATTCTATATTATATAGATAGATAATTATATATTCTATAAGGACCATGATATTACATTAAAGGGATTACAGTTGGAAGTGATGGATGAATTAGAATGGGAACATCTTGATAGTAAGGTACTTGGAATGATACAAATTTCATTGGAAATGGCCATTTATTATAACATCTAGGTGATAAATACCAATAGATAATTGTTTAAGGCTTTAACCGATATGTATGAGAATCCAATGAAAAAGAAAAAGGTGTTCATTATGAGAAGGTTATTCAGCATGGTAATGTTTTAAGGTATTCTAGCTATAGATTATGTTAATGAATTCAACATGGTTTAGAATTAGTTGAAATCAGAAGGTGTTGGGACTAGGTTTACCTGAAGCATCCTAGGGGGGGAGAGGGAGGGAGGTGAATTAGGGTGTATATTGATTAAATTTTTTTACTTTTATTTGGTATTATTTTTATGTTCAGATCATGTTGTCATGTTAGTAAGAACACATTCAATCTCCCATTATTACTCTCATTGACAACACCAAATGATAAATGTAAATGAAAAATTTAATGGACATAGAACACAAGGATTTTACTTGGTTCACCACTAATGGGCAATTAAAGGATCATACACATGACATTGTACCAATTTACCAAAATCCAATATACTCACTTTCATTGGATGTGTGTTTTTAATTCATGGTCACTCCATGCCAAGGAACACAACTCGTACATGGTTCTGGAAAGTTTCACTAACAATCCAAGGGTCAAACACTCCCTCTTCTTATCCTCCACACACTAATTTGTTGAAGTCTTAGTCAGTTTACAGATGTGATAGTATATTATATAGTTTAGGGATATGATTTTATATCTTTATTTAACATGATACACTGGTTTCATCATAACTTCATATCGATACACCTCTGATCTTCACTTTTCTATACTCTCATTTATCTAACTCCCGATGAGATCAAAACCTCAATATAAGGTTTAAATATTTATATTACAAGATATAAAAGTAGTAGTAACTCCTTCTAGATGAAGATAATTCAAAATTGTAATTACCCTATTACCTTCCTTCTCTTCCAACTAGACATAGCAGTTCATGTCCTTATTCTTCTACCTTGTGCATTCAATCTCGAAATAAACTAGATATGTAAATGAAAACCATTGTGTCTTTGTTCTTATTATTTTTATGTATGCATCAATATTCCCCTATTTTTCTAAAAAATTCTATGATTAGTCAAATAAAAATGTCCAACTCCCATTCCTTACCATCAATAGTGTAGATCACACCTTGTTCCCCTAGTATCCATGATCATTCCAAGTGTCCCTCATGATTCTAATGTGGTTAAATATAATTCATTAATTTTAATAAATGCTCCAAATATTTCTCCATGATCATCTCATTCAAATTAAAAACATTTCATTTATTTTCTACATGTTTCAGTTTACCTTGAGATGGTGACATCTAAAATTCCCATTTAGAGCTCTATTTTAACAAATATTCTTTGACCTCCATGAAATAATCTTTTCATATATCGATTCATGAAGTCATTATAAATCATGAAATTTCAATAAACCAAGACCGACCAAGATGTGGTGCTTTAATTTACATGGAATATCTATCTTCTTGGAAAAACACTCTCCAACATGGATCACTCCATGCTTACTTTCCTATTTACACCTCTATATCAAATACCTAATACTCAACACGTATTCCTATATAATGTGGAACTTTTAATTTTACAATTTTACTAAGTATTTTATAATCCCAATATGGCTTCTAAAATTCACCTTTTGGGATTCTCCATGTTTCACATGGGTTATCATAATGAAAAACACCATGTTCCATGACATGGAACACATATTCTCCACATTTCACAACCACCATGACTGATGCTATAGATTGTACTTCTCTATTTCCCAATTTTAACATCTGTAGGTCTATCTTGATATACCTACTAAATATTCTACCTGTCATGTTTGACACATCTTCTCAAAAATGAAAAGTATAAAACCATACATTACACTAAAAATATTACATCAAAGAAAATATTATGCATCACCACAAATTTATTATGTAATGAAAATATGTTATATATGAAGGGGAACCTCAGGAATTTTTTAATTATTCATTTTAAAAATATATTATATAGATCCTCATATATGTTACGTATACTAGGACTTTTCCTTTTAATTTACTTTCTAAAATCATTTCACATCTTCCCAGCATATATTATGTATATAGGGAAGTATTGGGATTCTCCCATTTTCCTATGCCACTTATGGAACATAATATTACAAGTTGATAATTATATATATTTACTAACCAGAACCTCCATTCATGGTGCAGTTATTATCACTATGGTGTGGTGTGTTATTACTACTTCCAGACCTATAATTATCAAAATATATCTAGCATTTTCCAAATTATTTTAGCTCCTCTTGCAACTCATTACTTACAGATCATCAAATATCTTACTTTTGAACTTCTAAACTCATGATCAAACATAAATTCCATATGTAATAATGTTTACCAGTCATCAGATGCATGATATCATCTTCAATTAATTATTTATCACTACAATTCATGATTCTAGTGATTAAAAATAAATCTAACACCAAATTAAACTTTAGTTACAACATTCAAATCATTTGGATTTTTTTAACACCTCTAACTCATTTGGATTTTGTTTTCAATACCATCATAAATCCATCCTCAGTAAAATAATTACAAGGTTCCAAGTTAATAAATAAATAATCCCTTGATTTTACCCCCCCCCCCTTTAACATCAATATTCCAAGGGCCATCCTATCAAGATTTATCTTTTCATTATCTCTTCCTCTATCATATAATATTTTAGGGGTACCTCCTTAGCTCTACCCCCTTTCATCCATACAACAATTTCTCTATTAAATCTTCATATTCTCTATAAAGATCTTATTGGAGAAATATGATTCTCCTCAACTTCATGAAATATAGATTATGAGACACCCTCCTTATTTGTCATGTAATATTTTTCCATCCCATTTGAAACCACAAGATGACATAAAAAACCTCTTGTATATGTAAACCATTTGAGAGTTATATTAAAAAACACTGGTCTATATTTACCACTTCTAAAATTATCTTTTACTCGTTAACATTTGGATCTATTTACCACCTCTATATATTTAGAT